>JAGXOD010000075.1:0-643855 GCA_020368025.1 Brachyhypopomus occidentalis
CCCACTGCTCCCCGGGCGCCGTGCTAGGGCTGCCCACCGCTCTGGGCACGTGTGCACCACAGCCCCTAGTTATCACTAGTGTGTGTGTGTTCTGACTGCACAGATGGGTAAATGCGGAGGACAAATTTCGATTGGGGTGAAAATCACAATTGACAATGTGGCTTGACTTAACTTAACTTAACTTTTTGTCGGACGACAGGCGGCCGGTCAACAAAAAAAATAAATAAACAATTTTTTTTTTGTCGGACGGACAGACGGACAGATCGATCGATCGATCTATCTATCTATCTATCTATCTATCTATCTATCTATCTATCTATCTATCTATCTATCTATCTATCTGTAATCATCATTTTAACAAGTCAATGCATTCATGTTACTCCCTTTCCTTTATACTAGTGCCATGGCAACTAATAATAACAATATCGCTTCATTAATGTCTGAAAATCCATAACCTACATTCCATGGACTACATTACACACCATAACCTACATTACATGGACTGATAATAACACACCCAAAGATCCCAGGCAGATGTGCAGCAGGCTGCCTCTTTGTGTTGGTAGAGCTTAAGGATTTAACCCTGCAGTTGCCTGTAGGGCTAAGCCAACATCCAAGTCACTGCCTTTTATTATCCACAGTGGGGTGCTAATTGAAGTTGGATGGCAGACTCAGAGGACCAATAAAATGACCATTCATGACTCAGTCAGACTGAATCATGGCTGAATGATGTAAACAGATTTAATGATTTTTCCATATCTAAAGTGAGAAAGATATGTACTAATCTCCAGGGCAAAGAAGTAATAGCAAAAAAGAAAATATTTGTGCTATGATGCCTTTTGTACTTGTTTATGGCTTCAAAGTCCTAGGATCAATGGTGAACACTTTTACAGTAACAAGCATTTTTGTCCATCAGTGTCAGTGTCAACTGAATGATTTAAGGAGCTGTTCATGGTGCTGAAATATAACCTGCTGTTCAGGTTAAACCCCATTTGATATGCCCATTCAGCACACAATTTAAATCTTTCACATTTGCAGCTGAAATAACCCTCAAGTAGACTGAAAGTAAACTCCAGTAAGCTCCAGAAATACCACCAAATTCGGTTCAGTCCTCTCGGAATCCCATGAGTCAACTCTACCAATGAAAATGAATCCTCTTGACACAAGTAAATAACTAATGCACTATCTACTGTGGGATTGACCCTTATCCTGGGGAGGGAGATTGAGATTGAATTTCCATTTCCTCTAATAGGATATTTAGTCATAGCTCACCTGCAACAGAATCAGAGTGTCAGCTTTAGGGCAAGTCTGCAATATCCTGCCTCACGGAGTCTTGCCCACTCAGCATAAAGACGAACAGCTTCTGTACTGGCCAGGATTTTACCTTCACAGAGGGAAAGAAGAATTATAGGGCTTACATACTTCAAGTGCTTCTGACAAATGCTGGTAGTGCCCAATCTTCATATAAGAATTTCAGTCTCGTGGTAATCTGAGATGTGAAATGCTGGCCTTTCACAAATAGAGAAAAGGCAGAGGTGCATGTTTTTGTTATTCTGCTTCCAAAATGTAGAATTCACTGTCTATGACAGGCAAATGTATTTCACTCTTTTGAGTGGTGACACATATGTCTCCTAAACTGTGACCTAATTTTTGGTGGTATCTTTCCCAAAAGTCTTTCCACATCCACCTCTTGGAGCCACCTATTATTTCTTAGTTGCCCTCCTGACCAAGGTTCAACTATAGCAACAATTCACTAAATATAGCGACAAAATCACTAAGTTGCCAATACTGCTGCCGCTTTATTGCCATTCACAAAATGATGTGTATCACACCACGCCTCATTTAGGGGGGCCTTAGGGAGGGCCAAGGATGTTGTGACAGGGGCACTGCCCCCCCCTGGCCTCCCCTTAGAACTGTGTAGCAGGCCATATCTCATAGTCAAGGCGGTCATTGTGTTTGAATATGGGTTAGGGAAGTTGAGGTAGGAATCTGCTATGGCCAAAAAAATGAGAGCTTTGCCTTTTGGCTCAGCTCTCTCTTCACCACAACGGTACATTGCCCATAACACTGCAGACACCGCACTGATTTTCCCTTACTTGTGAACAAGAACCTGAGGTACTTGAACTCCTCCACTTGGGTCTGGAGTGAGTCCTTCCCTGGCGCAAATGATCACTGGAATAAAGTCTTGAATTCTTTGTTATGGCATTTGTTTTTTGCTTTACTTCCTGGTTTTCATTATTCCATGTGCATTGTGTTTTGATTTCCGTTTCCATGTCCCCTTGTTTAGTTCTCTGCCCTTCATTACTAGTTTCTCCGGTTTGTAGTTTAGTACCTCGAGTCTTTCCATGTATTTAACACCTGTGTTTTCACTGGTTATACTGGTTTCACCTGTTGTGTTACTTCTAGCCCCGTTTGTTATCATTGCCTCATGTTTATTTAACCCCATGGACTTTTCATTCTAGCCTCTTTGTATTCATTTGCCTTCATTTGTACTTACCTTTAGTGTTTTCCTTAATGTCTATTCATATGCTCAGAATACAGCTGAGGTGAAGCCTGTTGAGGGTCGACATGACTGTCCTCTTGGCACTTTACAAGAAGAGGATCATGATAACAGGCTTGTTTGTCTCACTGAAAGAGAGATTACTGTGGTATAGGGGGTGACACTGGTGAGCCACAGACAACGATGGAGGAGTGTTGACTATTTGGTGTGACTGGCTGCCATAGGCTAGGGAGTGGATGATGACAGCATATGTAAGTGGTGAATTATTGAGTGATACCCTTCATAACTCAAAAAAGTCAGAGGAGGATGTTTACAGTGAGAATGCAAAGGCTGCTTTGCTACTATATGTTTGTACAGATTGGGAAAGATAGGGCTATGGGAGCAGATTTATGGTGCTCAAAGGTGCCATGGACACAACTCCATAGTGTGCCTATTCTGACCTAACTGTCCATCATCCAAGGCAGCTGACCTCGAGGTCTGAGTGGAAGGGGGTGTCACAGTGACCCATTTCAAGTGTCTGTGTGCTGTGTTGTGTGAATATCTTACTTAAGTCTTACATACTGACTGAATATCTTACTTAAGTGTTACATATGCATTGGCTCTAATCCTTGTAGGTGTTTGGGAGATGGATCAGATATTGTGGTTGTTCAGGTTCAGAAGAGTCACATGAGGAGTTGGGTTTCATACTGATACGAGTAGAACTAAAAAATCTCTGACTCAAAGGGCTTAATACTGAATGTTCAACAAGGAATGTAGTGGAGAGCAGGTTGGTAGCTGTGTTTTTTTTATTTTGCTTATAATGTCAGAACATGCAGTCATTCAGAAGCAATCCAGGACTTTTAATTAGCAAAGCTGTGAATTGCACAATGCAGCACAGCAGTACACAGTCTTGGAGTTACATTTACATGAATAATACACTATACCAAATAAAGCAAGCTCTCATTGTGAATGCTACAGTTGAGGGTTAAGCTAACAACATCTGGCTGATCTGTGCAACATTAATTATGTGAATATACAATGCTGCAGTCTATGTCTCTTTTTAATTAAGATTAACAGAGTGCAACACGCGTGTTAATAAGACAAAAATAGCAGTGAAAAATATCTGACCAAGAACCGACCAACTTCTGAATGCAACTTCATTGCAGAATAAAGTATTAACACACATTTTGATAAAATACAGTTTTCACCACAGACATTAAAATGGGTGGTGATGTTTATCATCATGGGTTTAATGATGCCTGACAGGAAGTTTACTGCTATTTCAATGACATGCATGACTGTAAAAGTGATTTTCAACATCTGCACAATTCCAAGTTAAGGCCATTTTTCATTTGCCTACAAAGAGCTGCAACAGAATATAAACCTTTGCAATTTGCAAAATACAGAGGTCCTAACTCCACACTGAAAC
Source organism: Brachyhypopomus occidentalis (assembly GCA_020368025.1). Lineage (NCBI taxonomy): Eukaryota > Metazoa > Chordata > Actinopteri > Gymnotiformes > Hypopomidae > Brachyhypopomus > Brachyhypopomus occidentalis. The sequence goes on from JAGXOD010000075.1 coordinate 3,909, forward strand.
CTTACTAGAACTATTGGTTAACACATCATATTTTTACATCATATTTTTTTCTGGTTTTCTGAGTTTCCACTTGGGCTAATATAACTGAACTAATCTATGGCTGTAACAGGGTTTTACAGGCTAGGGGGAAAACTCTGACTGCACGAATGCACTAGACACATGTGCAAACACAACATTAACAGCCACAGTGCATCAGGCATCAGCTTATCATCACAACATCCACATCACCCATGATCAAAAAAAGCAGCTGCTTTTAGGCACAAGCCTTTTCCACTAGACAGAGCTTGGTGCATGTTTACATTTACATATGTGATGATGCTTACACATCAGTGTGTTTTAATCTTTTAAGGGATTAGTAAAAATGCCACCCCATGGTGGATTATGTTCTTAATGGCACTCAAACCTGTTCTCACTGGTGCCGAACAACCTGCTCCTGTTTCTTAAGTGAAACACAAAAACATCACTCATCAAGTCTTGGTCTATATATTGATGTGAATTGAAAGATTAAACTTAAATGCAATTTACTGATACAAATATGTATTAGTTCTTAGTTTCTTAAGAACAGCAACATTGGAAAATGTGTTTATACGACAAGCGACAACATTAAACAGTCTTTCAACGTCTGTAGTTTAAAACTTGACATGCAAGTGTAATATGGAGAAACAATTCCGGTTGAGGGTATGGTTTATAAAGTCTTTAGAATATCTATGATTTTAAATGCTTGGCTTTAGAATTACAGATGAGGCCAACTTTATACAAGCATTGGACAAAAACATCCTGAATAAAATATTTGTTGTTATTTAATGCTGGATTATTAATTTAAATAGCTGTACCTGTTGCCGGACTATATAGCTTCAGTCAGCTTTCCATCCCAGACCAATACAGCAGCCAATACTGCAGACTGCAGTGAGACACCTGTAATTATTACAGTTACCAAAACAAACAAAAAGAAAAGTGGTGTATATGTTCAGTACCTTAACTCTTTCTTTGTTCATTTCTCTTTCTAAAGCCTTTAATATGATTGATTACATTAGTACTATTAGAGTGATGCTTTACAACAATACATATTACAGTGGCCTTATACTGTCAAAAATCACCCAGGCATTATTTTGGACCATGAACCATACTGTTTTTTACAGTGGGACTCAGACTAACCCTAACCCTAATCCCTTAACAGAATTTACAAAAAAGTCAGTAATAACAATAACAACAACAACGATAATAATCTTAACTGCCATTCTCGTCATACTCTCTCTCTCTAGCAGACAACAACAAAATTAAATACAGTCAGGCCTAACTACAGTTTCTTTTATACTCTGAACTGAACATTCAGTTATAATTAACTACGTATAATAAGACTAATCAAACGAATACCCTTGTTTTTAATCTAATTAGTTTTTAGTGTTTTTCAATTTACAAGAAAATAAACCAATTTCTTTCCCAGACAGGTTGTTGACTTCAGTCACAAGGCATTTCCATTTTAGTGTAGTAGTACTGTACTCATATAAGAGGCGTGGATTCCACAGTTACGTTTTGGTCTAACAAATTCGGTGCTTCCCTGTAGCTTAGCATATTTTTAGGGGCGGTGATGGCGACTGCTAAGATTTGAGTAAAGGAAATACATCCATTAGATGTTTGTTTGTTTTAAATGTTGTCAAACATTTTCGTATTGGACTACGGAGGATTTAGGATAAAACCGTGGCGCTGACTGCTAGGGCACGCTATCCCGCATTGACAGCAGGCTAAGCTACGGGAACGCGGAGGCAAGATTACTGCTTTGTCTCTAGCTAAAGCTGCCATGTAGTGAAATAAGCCTTCAGCGTTGAAAATGAATACAAATCCGTCGTCGTGACAGAATTTTCACTTTGTGCCGTGGTGCCAAAAAGGAAGTTAAGATGAAGAACTGTCGAACGGGTATCGTCCTAACATTGTGGGTGTTTGTAGAGGTGAGTCGCTTGTCATAAACTGGTACTCAGTGAAGCGAAAGATGGCTTTTATGGCTTTCCCAGTAGCAATGGTGTATCTTGAAATAACCATTTGAATAATGTTGAGAATGTTAGTGTTACTTTTGTATGATATTTAATGGTGTGTTCCGTGAATGCGGCACAACCTTGTAGTTTTTAAATGTAGGTACAGTGTGTCGCAATTAGGATACCCTTTGTCTTTCTGTCCACTCCCCATAACAAAAAGACCCCAACTACTTACCCGGTGACGCGAGGGGATGAAGATATGCACTCATAACATTGTACATGGTTCGTTTCGGTGTGCACGTTTCAGTTAACCCAGCTGTGAATAGCAAGACTATTTTCATTCTTTAGTTTTTGTTTACTTTAACTTTATTATTGTTCGTAAAAAGACCGAAATAACGCGTTTCTTGTGACCACCGTACACACTATTTAGTAGTAGAGCTATAGTAGGTATAGTAGGCCTGCGTTATGGAGAGATGACACTGATACCCTACATGACTCGCATGTTTTTATCAGCGAATTTAAACTTGAATGGCAATAATTCAGAAAAGGGTCTGAAGATTTAAGGGACCTGTTGGGAAATAGTTTCTAGGTTAGTACGATTATTGTAAAGAAAGGGGACAGCGATGTGCTCACGTGGCAGACAAATTTCAATCCAAATCTCCAAAACAACATTTGCACTTGCATGGCGAATGAGTCTTTGTTTCATAACTATCCCCTTGAACTGTATTTTTCTGGGCTCCGCATCTCACTGCAGTGTTTGTGTGCGCATGGCTAAACTTTAAGCAGTTGACCAAGAAATGCCTTGGCGTGGCAGTAGAATACACTGTGAGACTGAGTATGGTTGAGCATTGGCAGGTTATCCGACATATGCAGCCACAATACAGTATCGTACAGTACGACGGAAATGGAATACTGGTAAAATAGGCGGCAAACATGGAACATGCAGAAGTTAATTTCTGCGTATACGGTTTAATAACCGTGCGCTATTGTAAGGAGTGAAAGTCTGCAATGTGTTTTTGCTTTGTCAGAGACAGAGAAAATATGGGAGATGTTTTAATTATTAATTTGTGAGAATTAAGATTAATTTCCTGTAAATGACAGAATAGCCGTTAGATTTGGACAGATGATTTTATGACTTTATTTTTTGTGTCTGATTCTTATAAAGGCAAAATATGCATAAGCTTGCAGATGCACACAGTTCTTTGGTTTGCCAGCTCCTGGTAAAATGAGGTGCTCATTAACACCTGAAGCAGGTGACATCACAACTTTTACTACCATTTACTACCATCACTCCTGGAGCATGTAAAATGCAGTAAAGTGCTGTTTTTATTTTGTCTTTCAATAACTTGCTCATAGGACATAAATATCAGAAGTCCATAACTTGCCCACTTTAAAGAACTGAAAATGCATTTTGCACTCACAACATATCAATTTCTCATGCATAAGAAAATAGGACCTCAAAGTCAAATCTCAGGTGAATTATTCTAGAAAGTATAAAGAACAAAACATTCATTTATGTGCTGTGAGGAATGTGAAAACCTCAGGCTTTGACTGAGACCTTTGACTGAGATAAGGGTGATCTTTTTGACTGAGATCTTTAAGATCAGATAGATCTTTTTGCTGTGAGATGATCTGTTTTGCTGTGAGGTGAAACTGAGACAATAGATTTGCCATTGATTCACAGATAGCCATGAGCAAACATAAAGCAACACTTAGGGTGATTTCGTATTGGGTGTGCCTTTATTACATTGATACAGGGATTTGCTCTGCCTGATCTGCGAATCTATATTTACCAGTGACAAAGGTATTAGTCTTAATAGCTCAGGGTAATGCTCAGTTAACTCTGCAGTTATCTTTTCAGATGACTACATGCTCATTACACCCATCGTATTTCACTCAGGACACACATTGGCCCACTTCAGTCTCTGTGTTTGGATCATCTTGTTAAACATAGAGAAAGGAACAGGAGACCCCATTTTGACTACTATTCCCTAAACTAATACAAACCTTCAGTTGGTCATCGAAGTGCCATCTCAGGACGGTGGTGTGTGAAAATGGTTTATTAATACCTTTTTGTCTTGACATGTTTTATGGTGATAGAAGGTAGAGGCTGTTTTACCGCTTGTGTGCTGAGAGCCGGATGGATGACTTTGCCTCCATGACATGCTTATGCCCTGCACCTGTCACACAGTCATTGTTTGGATCAGTCAGCCATTAAATGAGATCTCAGCTGGGGAGCATCCCCTTGGCCCATTCCTCTAATAATTATATTAGCTTGCACTATGTCCACAACAATTTATTTGGCTTTCTCTATTTTGATGAATAATTCATGTCCTCAGATTTAAAAATGTTTCTGATTTACTTAATAATTGAATTTTGTAATTTTCACAGTGTGATTGAACAGATTCACTTTTGTGGGAATGTCAATTACTCCACCTTTGAAGGTTCAATCTCATAGAAATCCAAAAAAGAAGGACTGTTAAAGCTTACAAAATCCCTAATTTATCCACCAGTTTGTACACATTATATTTACCACAGTCTTGTAAGAACAGAATCCTCTGAGTGGATGTTCATCATGCTGTGAAATATGTGCAGCCTTCATTTGAAGTGCCATGCGTGATGCCCCTTGCTCATTGCAGTTTGTCTAGCAGAGTTGATGTTTTGTCTCTGCAGCTTTGAGCTAAAGTTTGGCCCACAGGAAGGCAAAGCGATGCTTCGGGCAGAGTACAATAATCTGTGGAGAAAATCTTTCGAGGGATCAGTAGTGACTGTCAGTAATCTGCCACTACTGTGGCAGGGTGGAAGCGTCCTCTCTGGTCTGTTTGCGTTCACTAATGGAATCAGCACTGGAGACTGCCAGTGAGTGATTGATCTCCTTGTTGTGCAGTGATGTGGGTTGGTATGAACAAAAAAAATAAATAAAAAATGCAGAAGTGTGGTGAATAAATTCACTGAATCATTTCTGCTCTGGTGCACATCTCCTCAGAGTAATTGTGATGGGAACATTCTCTAAAGATGGGGAGATATGACTTCAGTCCAGTGTTATTGCCATCAGCTTCGAAAACAGGAAAAGGGAGAGACAAGGGAATTTGAAGAAGTTCATCTAGTGAATTCTGCAGACATAGTTCCATATTTCTATAGATGAGTATAGATAATAAAGACTTGCTTGTCTCTGTGAGATGATGAAATACTGAGCAGCAACTGGGCATCTTTTAAGGTGCAATAATCCTTTTATTTGTGGCGTTGACATGATGCTCAATTGGTACTAATGGGCCCAAAGTGTGCCAGGAAAATATCCCCCACACCACTGTACCACCACCACCAGACTGAACTGTTGATACAAGGCAGGATGGATGCTTTCACATTGTTGCCAAATTCTGACCCTACCATCTGAATGACGCAGCAGAAATCGAGACTCATCAGATCAGGCAACGTTTTTCCAATCATCTATTGTCCAATTTTGGTGAGCCTGTGCGAATTGTAGCCTCAGTTTCCTGTTCTTAACTGACAGGAGTGGCACCCGGTGTGGTCCTCTGCTGCTGTTGCCCATCCGCCTCAAGGTTCGACGTGTTGTGTGTTCACAGATGCTCTTCTGCATGCCTCGGTTATAACGACTGGTTAATTGAGTTATTGTTGCTGTTCTATCAGCTCGAACCAGTCTGGCCATTCTCATCTGACCTCTGGCATCAACAAGGCATTTGCGCCCACAGAACTGCCACTCACTGGATATTTTCTCTTTTTCGGACCATTCTCTGTAAACCCTAGAGATGGTTGTGCGTGAGATCAGCAGTTTCTGAAATACTCAGACCAGCCAGTCTGGCACCAACAACCATACCACGTTCAAAATCACCTTTCTTCCCCGTTCTGATCCTCGGTTTGAACTGCAGCAGATCGTCTTGGCCATGTCTACATGCCTAAATGCATTGAGTTGCGGCCATGTGATTGGCTGAATCGACATTTGCGTTAATGAGCAGTTGGACAGGTGCACTTAATAAAGTGGCCGGTGAGTGTATGTACTGCATAAATCCTCTTTTGTACGAATAGCAGAATGAATGCAATAATACATAGTGTAAGTGTATATGTATCTGGGTATATGCTCATGCACCAGTCTATATGCTTCACCTCACCATGAAACAGTAACTTTACTGTCTGGTGTTACTCTGATCTAGAACATGGAACATCAACAACTCAGACTGGTTGAGCTAGTGCTATACCACTGCTGGCACTGCTGTCACTAATGGGCTTGTGGAACGTTTTATTTTTTTTTTCCCCACTGAAATTAGGTAGTTTACACTCCTAAACCAATAACAACCATGCAGCCTTACCCAGCCTCCCCTGGGATCTGTCTCCGTATTCAGGTCTGCAAGGAAACCTTCACTATTGTCCCCATAGATGCAAAGTAGCAGGCAAAGTGCATGAAGCGTCAAAGACACAGGACACAATTAGAGCATTTGCAATTCTTTGCATGTATTATGCTTTTCAGTGGCTCTTCGGGGACCATAGGGGAGAATTTTAGGCTCGGCATTTGTCCCTTTGCTGGTTGGTATATGGGTCTACAGTTGTTTCCTGTTCTTCCTTCAGCTCAAGATACATGGCTATGCTGCAACTGCCATTTTCCATTCTCCATCCAATTGACTGAAAACCCATTGTGTTGCTTGCATGTTTCTTTGGCTGGTTTGTCCCGGTGATGGTTAGATTATGGAGTTGAAGCTGGCACCACAGCACTTTATGTGACGGAACTTACGGGAAATAATTTTATGGTGGCACTTTATCTTGGCACTTTTCCAGTGTTGCCCCACTTTGCCATGTAGCAGATAAGCACACAACCCATGATTACCCAACATGTCCTAAAAGCTGAAACAATCTGAGATGAGGAAGATGGGTAGTGCTGCCACAATTGCACTGTTGCAGAAGGCACTGACAGCATTGCTGATGCTGAAAAAAGACAGTGGCAACTGCATAATAGATTTGATAGGCATTTGTTTTTTTTCAACTGGACATTCTGTTATTGCCAACAGTCTCACATATTTCCCTGCGTCTTACCCCGTCCCCATTACAGCTCTGTACTTGTGATGTGAAATTCGGTATCTAATGCTGATAATGCAAGATGAGGAGAAATCATCTTTGAAATCTTGAAAGTTGTGATTGATCTATTTGCCACATAATTGTCTCAACAAGTGCTTATTCAGCAGTTCCGAGTCATGAGACATTTAACAGGCATATCCAAAGGTGGTACGGTGTCTCTACATCTTTTAATGCGTGAGTGATTCTAAGAGTTCCTTGATTCTAACAGACTGACCCTGATGTTTTTAAAAGAATCATTCAAAACCTGAAATGGCCAGTTACAAACTTAATACATTCTCACCAACCATAAATTACTTCTAGCAATACAGCAAAAGGCACGATTCCCACTCATGCCTTAATAGCTGATAGAGCTGCCTTTCTTCTGGGAGCTTTTCTCTGTGCCATGTCACTGCAGCAGGGAGATATTGTCCTAGGGATATGAAGTAATCTAAAAAAAGCAACTTCTAATTCAAGGACATAAGCAAACCTTTAAAGTGTCCTGGATAAAAACTTGTAATATTGATGTTTAGCAATTAGGAATCTGTTTAGGGTTTCTAAATGTTACATACAATACAGAGTTGTTCCAGCTGTGAACAGGAGAGTTTTGTGGTGGTCATATACAGTATATATGCATATGCTTCGTCCTCTCTTAGATCGGTTGAGTTGGCTAAAATAAAAACAGCTTCTCCTGTTTAAATTACACACATACCCATTCTAACAGTTGATCGACACAAACGAAGTGTTCTATTGCTGGTGTTGGTTTACAGCCTCGTAATATTCCTGCATCTGCACATCCATGAGCGTGTGGGCAACATATGCAGATGTTGGCATACCTGAACGTGAAGTCATCATGAGCACTAAGGCAGAATTTTGTTTCGTTGTGTTTCCCACCCCCAGCATTTCTGGATATCCTTGCCTACTCAACCAGAGTTTATGTACTGCACAATGCCTCAGATACTGTACACACAACTTGTAGATCAGTTTGTGCTTGTATCTTTGCGATGCCATCACAATTGCATTTTCTGCAAGGCTGTATGATAGAATTGATTTAAGGCATGATGCGTTACTTTTTTCATCATCAGCTTGTGCTGCTTTGTAAGATGGAACTTCACACCTATCAAATAATCAAATTTCTTTTCAGAAGGTGTTAAAGCAATTAAAACCACCGTATGATAGCAAAATCAGACACAAATGGCAAAGAAAAATACCTAGATCTGATGGTCAAGTTCTTCTTTGGCAGCCTTTGAAGATTCTGTGAGTTCAGACTTCGACTGAGTCAAAACATACGCCCTGGTATTTAATATGTGTGGTTTCAAGACAAACCAATGTCTGTGCTATATACTGTAAATAGCATAAAAGAAATAATGCTGTCAGCTTTGCAGGCAAAGGTACACTAACAATTATCATGTATATTTTACCTAAAGGCTGCTTATGAGATAATCAGTGTAAATTAAAGGTTCCCTCTCTCATTCACCACCATAACCATCACTAACATTTAAAAACAATCCAAATTCCAGACTTTGTGAGAAAGCCTTGTACATCATTGGAGTATTTTGATGCATTAACACCATCTTTTGTCATTTTCGCACTGTGCACCTTTCCATTTTTGCCTTGGGCCTGTAAGAACTAGTGGGGCAGTAGTTTTCATCTTTTAAGCACTTGTGCTTAAACCTGTGAACACAACATGCAATGCAGCTATGTCAAGTCTTATCCATAAAGGGCTAATATGGCTAATTAGTTGTCTGAGGACTGAAGCCAACAACTGGAATCAGGTATTCTCCTGCTTGGTTTCAGCAAAAACCTTCTTATCTCACTCTTTGTGGATAAGAATGGGTATCCCTGCTGTGATGCATCATCTACACACCCAAGTCTGTTTTATTTTTAGGATTTGTAGGTTTTTATTTTTAGGCATATGATTTTTGCTTTACTATCAGTCTCATTGGCTCATAAATGAATTGGCAACCTGGCAGTCCAGTATTTTCTGTGAATTTTCATTTTTCCATTAATTCCCGTTTTTATACGTCTGTGCTTGTCCCATTCAGTCTGCTGCAACTTTTCAGACAACAATCTTCAGGAAACATGAATGTGAGCACCAGCCTTCACTTCACGACCCAAACTGACACCTGCACTCTCTTTGAGGGAGTTGGTCTTGCTGTTATGTCGTGTGTGAAGGGCTTGTTTGGGTCTCATTAAGGGCTTCTTCCTAGGATCCCACGCAATGGGGCAAGACGAGCCTCCGACAAGTGCCTCACCGGCTGATTCACACTGGCAGATGGCTGCGTTCCGCACACACAGGCCCAATTCCACTGCTGTCAAGACAGAAAGTGCACCCTCTGTGCTGCGTGAGGACAGAATTGCCCTCTCACAGTGCACCGTCCAGCACTGAAAGTGTGTGCGTGTGTGTGTGTGTGTGTGTGTGTGTGTGTGTAGGCATTTGCAGCTAGAATCCAATCAAGTTTTGTATGGTTACATTGTGCAGTGAGTGCAGATAGATATTTTCATCTTTAATTTGCATAAAACCTCTTTTGTTTTCTTTTGTTTTCTCTTGTTCATAAAAGGAAAGAAGACATGTTTAAAATAATTTATTTCCATGCCCAAGAAAATATTGCAGTTTGGGGAAAAAGTGGTTCTTGTTCTTACAAACCCTATTTTATAGGCATCGTTTTACTGACGTTTTAGCTCATGAAAGTTTTATGAGTTTTGCAATATTTATAGTATAGAATATTGCAACTGCATCATTTTTCTCTCATTCCAGTTCATAGAGGCTAAGAAGTACTGCTGGTATTTCCAGGAAGGATATCCTACCTACTTCATGTGAGTACACTACAATTTGCATATTATAATCAGAATTCCATGTATCGTTGGAACACATTGCATTTATTATTTAAATTAATTCAGTTTTTCGCAAAACATGTGTCTTGACCTAATGTGCTCCTCCACTGCTAATTTACTAGCCTTATTGGTTTGCCCTACCTTGATCTTCATTTAGTTTGCAATTTGTACTACTGAGCATATCACATGAAAATATTTTTGCAACTTTTGTGAGTAAAGGCAATTTATTTTTATATAGCACTTCATTAAACTCAACTAATTGGTTTTTATAGCACAAAACAAAAATGTGCTGCACAGGGCAGATAAGTGGAGTTGGGTGTAAGGCCAGTGTAACCTGCACCCAGGCCAGCAGCAGCCCGGCTGGAGCTAAGCCAGGTCTGCCACCTGTGGAGAGGGAGATCTGCTGGTATCTCACTTCCCGGGTGATCTCTTTTCATTCCTGGCTATGCTGGGGTCTTAATGAACTGCAACACTGAAGGTGTTGGCCAGCGAGAATAGGTGGTGGACGTAAACAAAGGGGGTTTGTCCTGATGCTAAATGCAGATGGTAACTTTGGTAAATCATTCTCAACCACTTTCATTTACATTGTTGAAGAGAGACATGGAAAAGGAATGAAAATTCACACACTGCACATTTGCTTGAAATATGACAGTTAGTTTCTCAGACTTAAAAAAAATAACAACTGAAGTGAATAATGCATTTAATTCTTATTCTTTTTGATGTCACAAAGCAAATGGAGCACGATCCTTCTCTTATCAGGCGGAGAGCAGCAATAGGACTGAAGATTTCACTTTTTGTCTCAGGACTAAATGCTTACTAACAGCTGCTTTTGTTTATCAGCTCTGTTAAAATCAAATATTACAATCTGCCCAATGTAGGAAATTACTTGAGTTTGGTTTAAATCCTCCTCTGGGTGCCAAAGGTTAATCTGATTGGGTCTAAATCAGTTTTCTTATTTGTTTATTTTTATTTATTTTTTTTGCCGATCACAAGCAAGCATTCATGCTAAGTTCACAGAAGAGTGTTTGTGTTCATGTACTATGCTTAAAGTCTCTTACTGACTCGGTTCTTGCAAATCACATTGCTTCCCTCTCTGTTGCAATATGAGCACAATCATCAGCCTAAGCCAGGCTTCCAGTGATCACTGGGATGTGGCTTATGCTACTGGCTGTTCCCACATACTAGCAAACATGGCAGTGATTTTGATCTTGCAGGTGGTTTCTGTTTATTCCATTTCCAGCCTCTTTGTTTCATTGAAAGATTAACTGTTTACATTAATGGGCTAAAAAAATCACTCCATAAACACCTCAATAAGATGACTGGAAATGACTGTGGCCACACCTGGCACTGGCCCATCAATTACACTGCTGCACAGCAGTGGCAGCACGGAAGAGATTATGGTCCTTACTCTCATTGTCAGGTGCGTGAGCAGAATCAGAGCTGCAAGGTTTAAGTCACAGCACCAGTTTATAGCTCTGTTTATCTACTCTCTGGGTCTTCTCAAATGCTCCGCTCTTCATGTTTGCTAGCATGATAAACTCCAGCGACTAGCACATCACACAGAGCAGGGTTGGACCAGAGTAATTTTTGGAGATATTCATCTTACTGTATATATTAGCATAAACTTTTATAGACCGTACTCATTTCCAATGTTTCCTTTGACTAGTAGAAGTATAACACAATTAAGGACAAGCCTGCTATTGGTTAATCTGACTGCGTCTGATCGGCAACGAAGAGCTGAGCTTACAGAGAAAAGGAAATTCCATATGTGTCAGATTAAAGAATGTCAGTGAATATACACTTTAATCTCATAGGTTTTTTTGTCCAAATGGCAGTATTTAGGGTGGTGATAGTTTCTTTGTTAATTTTTCAATCTTAAAAAGAAAAGCAAGAAATTATGGCAGGCCATTCAGCTGTGATGTACGCTGCACTGCCTGCGTTACGCTCCTGTCATGTCTAATACATTTTGAAAGGATGGAAAGCATGAAAGGTCAGTTGAAAAAATGTCTCTCAGCTGATCATCTTTAAGGCAAAAGAGGTATTTTCATACTGAGAGAATGAAACTTAATAATGATTCCACCTTGCTGTTCATATTACATTTACAATGTAAATAATGCAATATAAATGTCACTATAACCTACTACTTTCATAAGAAATACACACTGCTATTATTAGAGATAGATACTACTTTGATAAGAAATTACATTATTTTTTTTCCTTGTCTTAACTGCACAGCCAGGTTTGGTGTCTTTGTCGGGATGCCTGCCTGTCCCTGCATGAGTTACTGATAGATGAGGGAAATAGGGCTCCATTCTAGGCACTCGATCGGCTTGACTGAGTCAGTTCCCACTTTCAGTCAAGGTGGCCTTTACTGCCGGAGTCACTTCCAGTCTGCCAGCATCGGCTTCCAGCTTCAGATGGTTAGTCAAACATAAATAAATAACTAAAAATGCCACTGTTTTATAGCCAGAAGGAAGTCTTAATCTGCATTACAGATTTCCACTCTACATAATAGATTTGTGATATCATGAAGCACTGATGCTTGCAGCCTCTGTCTGCAGAGCTGTGTCACTCAAAGGGAAATGAACGAGGAAAGTGGAAAAAGTAGCCTCAATGAAAGTGATGGAAGTAAGTGATATGAGACCCTAGACCTCCAATCCAACTGCAGACGATGGGCAATAGCAATTCTGCCATGAACACATATCCATATTATATCAGATAAAGCCCCTTAAGAATATCATTCTCTGGCCTATACAAAAAGTACTTAACAGGTGCTTTAATCCTGTATCAACAATTATTCATTTGATGTTTTTTTTTTTACTTTCCACCATTGTCTTTTCATTGCAATTCAGAAGCAATTTGTGGGTGTGTTTTAGGAAGCGCTCCAGTGCTCAGCTGTAGGAGGTTCAGCTTCTAAAGGCAAAAAAAACATTACACCTGACTGAGCCACGACTGGTTGCACATGTCAGAACTCTGAGCGCGTGGCCCTGTAATTCAAATGAAATGGTAGCTATTGTCTGCAAAAGTGAGACAGTAATTGGAGTCTTCAACAAGAAATGTTATGTTGAAAGGGTATCAGTTGCTAATTATCCACTTCATTCTCCTCAGAACGAGCAGAGAACCTCCAAAACATTTCCATGATGTCAGATACACAACCCACCCACCTCACTAAGAACCATCACCTTGTTACAAATCTCCCATGCCGCGTTATTAGATACACTCATATGAGCAGTGATGAACTGCAGCCCGTCTGCACCATGCATCCACATTCATTGTCCTTATATTCATACCCCGTTCAGTTTCTGACCACAGGACTGCTGCTGACAAAATATTATAGGTGGTAGAGCATTCTCAGCACAGCGGCGACATGGGAGCAGGATGGTAGTGGGCGTCACACTGGCATGACCGTTATCACACAGAGCAGCACTGCTGGAGTTTTTACAAATGTTAATACTGCTGCTGAGTTGAGTGGTGGGAGGCTAGAGGAAAGCCACGAAGACATCACGCTAATAACCAATAATCCACAACAGGCCTTCTTAAGACAACCATTGGAATTAAGCGCAGAATAAATCCCAAGTTCCGTTTTACGATTATGATGAGGAATAATCTTAAAACAGGTATAAGATTATAAGGTATAAGATTTTAATATTTCATTTGAAGCATTTCAAAGTTTGCCAGCTTTTTTGATAGCCTTTGGGGCTATATGAACAGCAAGATCACAATTCATTTCACACTCCCTTAAATACCCGAGACTGCTGGAGGACTAAGCTAATAGAATATCCATCACCTTCACCACCCGTGGTGGTCACAAAATGCAGAATCCAGCAGAATGCACCTTAGCTGCAGCTGGTCAGCTGAGACTCTGATCACTCACCCTGCAATGTAGTCTCAGTAAGCACCTCTGGTGAGTTCCTGAGCTTCATTACTGCACTGGCTTAGATGCCTGTCCAGTCATTAAGCCATATTCACTGTGGGAGAGAAAAGTGAATAAGTAAAATTGAATTTGAATTGAAATGTTTGAGATGATTTTGTATTTAAAAACAATTATGAACTAACACTGACCATTATTTGTAGATGTTGCCTGAATTGAAAAGCTCTTGGGACTCTTTCATTGACAGTGGGCTTGTGTGATGATAGTCCTTTCATTGTGCTGTGATTTCTGTCCAGGTTAAGGAGTGCATACAGTGTGTATACATACAGCATGCATGTAGATACTGTCTCTTGTCTCTTTCTGAGGCATTTATCTCTTTCTGAGAAAGGCTGATGCAGAGCAAGACCTTCCCCTGATTGCACAGAAAAGTATGCAATTTTCATCAAGACAAATGCTTTGTTTCTGTATCACACATGGCAAAAGAAAGTCATTTTGATTCTGATTTATGTCAATTTAGAATCAGTGATCTTTGTCTGATCACAGCATAATGCTATAAGAAATTGGAAGAACTTATTAATTACTCGTTAATTAAGGTGTGAGGCACTAATGGCTTTGGTAGGTCAGAAATGGTCTGTAAAAAAAGGCCTTTCAAAAAGGTCTCAAATGACATCAAAGCATTAATTGTAAGTAAGTTGTAAACACAAGGTAATTTAAGGCCAGATAACTTGTAGTTAAACTAAATGCATCGGGAGTGATGACATTGCTCCTGACTTCCTGGCATCACTCTCCTTAAAGCAAACATGTTCCCAGCATTTAATCCAATGAAATTACTAAACAAGCATAAAGTTATTACAAAAATGCAATGTCATGCAGGCAATTTCCTGCCATGGGAATTTCACATGATCAGCCTAATTCTACCCCATTTGACTCCAGAGAGATTTGTTTGTACATAATTTTGCTGATGGCTGTAGTCAATACTATAAAGATATAGTTCTATAAAGATATAGTACTGTAAAGCTTTTCAAATACAAATTGGATTTTTCAGAGCGTTCTACATCTCTGCCCATTTTAAGCAGAACTTCTACCATAAAACTGCAATCAGACAATAAAGGAGACTTTTCAAATTGCTGCATCCCTCTGACAGCTGTCAATCATAAGTGAACAAAATGCACATAATGTAAATTCTCACACGTACAGGTCTTTTCACCACAATCAAAACCACAGTCAGACTTCTATGAAATAATACATATGTAAGGATGTATTTATGTTTTTTATTCTACACAGAGATCCAGCATAGTACTCGCTCATGCACTGCTCAGGACCAAGAGTGCTGTCACATAAATATATGGATTCAAAAAATAAATACATTGTACTATACAAAACAATTAAACTGCATAACATTATTACAAATATAATACATTTGAGCACTGTGCCTTTTAAGTACTTTATAGCATTAGATTATGTTTTAGGAATGAGACAGTGTCCTGTTTTTTTTGTGCGCATTATTTGACTGTTTATAAGAAATGACAATACCACTGATTGATCAATATAATTATTGTCTATAGCGTACTGCCCACTGCAGTTACCGACTGAAGTGACTTGCCAGTAAAGCTTGTAAATGCATTGCAAACATCAGCTTTGTCTGTTTGAGTAGAATTCCTGTGGAGATTTTAAGTAGGCCAAGATCACAGTATTGAGCTGCGTGTTCCATTCAAGTTGCTCAATTCTTTTGAGGTTGGGCCAGTTCTGCTCTGTGTACTGCAATGTTCCACCTGCAGCCTATTTTGGGTTGTGTTGCTGTGATGGAGTTCCAACTGGATAAAGTGGCACTCCAGTTTTTGCATGCTGTTTGTGCTCTTAATGGCACTAATAATGCCCAGCCCCATTTCCCCCCCTTTTATATGGTCCATTAAGTATGTTAAGTAGGCTCATATTTTCAAGTATTGCTAATGGAGCTCATTTATTATGAGATCTCTTCAGTTTTCCAAAGGGGCTACAGAGACTGTGATACTTCTAGCTGGTATGAGGCAGAAACAATGTGGTTTCCATGCACGTGCGGCGTGACCAGTACGGTCTGAATTTGATTCTGCTAAAGGATAAAAGTTTTCACACCTAAACACCTGTGATGTTCTGCACTTGTTTGAGGGAAGGTAAATAGTTTTTCTTCTATTGGTGAGGTTTCCCTTGACACTGTCTCTGTCTGCGTTCCACTTTGATCGCCGTGTCACAGTTCTTAGCCGTGGAGGTAGAGCTCCTTTTGTCCCCATCGTTGTCAGAGGCTCAGCGTCAAGGCCAAGCTGCCCTGACCTGCGTCTGCTACTGCATGGTTCGCAGTGCTGCACTAATGCCGAATATGGAGTTGGAGTGAAATGTTCAGTAAGTAAATGTGTCCAGCAAAGTCTGAATTTCCTCACCCCTTTATCAAATGTGTCTCTGCCTAGTGTGGAAGCATCCACCATAACAACAGGGAACATGTAGCCGGTAATTTCATACAGATTCATGCATGTCTTGCACAGTCTGTCATTTTTGCGTCTACTGGAAACTGGAAGTAAGACTTCATTGCACTGTGAAGAAGGAGACAAGCCGGTAGGTACATTAATAGTAGAGAAGGGAAGGTGAGGTTTCTCCAGGCTGTGGTGGGAGAGGGATGGCGTCTAAAGCCTGGAGTCGTTTCATCATGTGTGGGTGTGGGCGGCACGGGAGCCTGTGCTGAGTCTCGCTCTCACCAGCAGGATTGATCTGTGCTGCCTGTCTCCTTCATTATGAGCAGTGGAGGGGGAATTAGGGGTGATGGATCTGGACTCCAGTCTGTAGGAAGAGACAAATGCACAACAAAGCAGACTTGGTATTAAACGTTTCTTAAAGTCTTAAAGGTGTTTTTTTTTTTCTTAATAAGGTGTTATTTACTAGTATTTTTTTCAATATGTTTGGTATTATTATCCCCTGACTAATGTAAAGTAAATTGCTATTCCTCTGGATACAGATTAAATTTATATGATAGAGTCCCAAAACAAATCATGGTGGATTATTTAAATGCATTATCCAGTCTGGCATCTTTGCTATGATTCATGAATAGTAAGCCTCTGCTCTGTAATCTGAATGTGGACAGAAAGGTTGTCCGTGTCTGACCCATGGCCATTTATTGACCTTTACGTCAGGTCCAGACACGCAATGCTCAGACCGCCCTGGACTTGATGACCTGCCACCTGCACTGATGTTGAGAAGTCTCGACCCGGCCGGTGACTTTAGCCTCTTCCGAGTCTAAGCGCAATAGAACATGTGATTTAATAACTGTAGTTCCCAGGCTAATCTGATCAGACACCGAGTGTCCTGTATCCGCTGTCATCTTAAGTTAAACTCCATATATTTTCTCCATATACATATATAGATTTCTTTCAGTCCAGAAATAACACAGCACTGTGCACCAATGCACCGGCGGTGTTTAGTAGTGCATGTACACACTGCACACTTACTGTTCCACAGGAACTGAGCATTTCACATTTTCCAGGAAACACTGAGGTGGTAAAGATTTGTGTTTTCACTCTTCATCTCATCTGTGGGGATCTGATGTGACTGTTATCTTCTTAATTGTGTGCTTCCTCTTTGATGTTTATACACTTAAATATGTCCTATAATTGTAAAGCCTCCTTGATCCTGGGAATATAAATGGGAATCTAAATTACAGTTATGATAATGATTTTGATGATGCTTAACTATTTCAAGTCACTTCATTAGGACTGAAAATGAATTCTTATGGAATTCATGAATATGTTTTATTCATTCCTTAATGAAAGAAATGTTTCCCTGAAAATAATTTCCTTTTTTGTGGAGTAATATACTAGATTTGACGGTTGCTTTAGAAACAAATAAGCATAATTAGATCTTCTGTACAAACAGATATAGATGCTTACAGGGAAAAAAGGAAAATGTTAAAAATATTCAAAATAAACACTGCATATTATCTGCCCATTTTACAACTGGTATTTGGAAATCAGAGCAGTGTCCTTTGTCTAACAGAACACAGCTATTAACTGCTATTGATCTTGGTGAAGGGGGTGTTTTGTTGTCGTAGTAACCATAATCTGGCCTTTTCCCTCTGTGCTGAACTCCTTTAACCTGAAGATCTTTGCTGCTGGTGTGCTGTCTCCCCCAGCCTGTGGAGAATCGGCCGTTTGCTTTGGCCTTCCCACATAAGGGCGAGAGGGGCGACGCGCTACTGAGGCTGCGGGCCACGCTGTCGTCCAGTGAACAATAGTACAAACCCCTCAGGTTCCCTCCCAAACAGGGGAGGCTGAATTATTAATCCTGTGTGGCATCCCTCATCTGGGCCTTTAAAGCAGGTAGCTCTGGCCAGCAGTGGCAGCCCCATTTATAATGGATGGCTCGGAGCACCTCCATCTGCACCTCAGCTTGCCTGCTGCAGATGTAGTGCCGGACATGGCCGGGCTCCAGGTAGCCGGTCTCCACTGACACAGAGGAGCGGAGATTTGCATCCAGGTCTTCAGTGCCTTGTTTAGAGTGTTGCAACAGTAAGTGCAGAGGTCTGCCGTGGCTATGCCTAGCATATGCCTCAGACTCACTATGAAAGGTCAACAGCAGTGCATTGTGTCAACTTTAAAAGAAACAAATGAGTAAATTCATCAATAAAAAGCTTTTTATCAATGAAACTCCATTTAGCAAGGATTAACCTGGCAAAGACACAAAGTAGTGAATCTCAGGGAGAATCAATTTGTTGTACATACTCCTCGTTTGCGGGCCAGATGAAGGCTTCCAGCTAGACAGATTCAGACATGAGCACATGTATCCACACAAACTGCACCTGAGTCCCAGACGTGATCTTCTCATTCATAATCTTCTCCCTCAGCTGCTCTCTCTACTCTTCATTGTAGGGCATCTCCATGGATACCATAGTTGAACACTTCATTTTACTGTGCTTCTGGGATAAGAATGAATAGTGACCTCTCATGACAGATCCCACCAATTGCATAGCTTCTGGGTTTGGTGAGGATAACTGAACTGTGTCCTTTAACAAGTCTGTTCGTTGCGAGACCAGACACAGCCTTTTTGGACAGTTTCAGATGATTCCTCAGCCGGGGCAGTCATTAATATGGTTGCACCGCTTCCACTTCTTCCTCCTAGCGGCACCGATTTCACAGAGGTTCTTCAGTGCAGAGTCTGGGCAGCACATGTTTAAAACCCTGTGCTTACCATTTTGTGTCCCTCATCTCACACAAGCTGCGCTGTAACTGACAGCGTCTGGACAGTACAGTAATGCAGCCTTTGTGCTCCACCCCTTTGTGCTCGCAGATGCCGTTCGTATGAAGACTGCTGCGGAACGCGATGCTGCGTTCGAGCCCTCTCCATCCAAAGGCTCTGGTACTTCTGGTAAGAACTGCGTTCATGTGCCATTCCTACCCCTCCGGAGTATTATTTACAAACAAGTGTGATGCCAGATAACTTGGTTAAATGGTTGAACCTACTTGCTTCTGGACAGAAGTTACACAGCTTGTTACTTGTTAATTGTTAAAAACAAAATGAAAGAATGATAGGCACACACGGCAGAGTGCCCAGTCTTGGCGGAGTGTGGTGATTAGCTCTACGTCCAGCCTCTGTAAATCAATATTTGTCATTAGAAGTGACTGTTGCCTGCTGTGAGTGTGTGTGCACTAAAAGGTGGAAATCAAAGCTACTGAGCTCCTTCCACCCAACTTTCATCTGTACCTACTGTCTGCTCTTCCTTTGAAAGAACGCTGTGTTTCACATCCACATGTTTCTGTGGACATCAATAAAGCAGATCTTTTTGCCCTGTCTGCTTAAGGCCTCTTGGTCCTCATTTAATGCTTCAGTACTTATTATTATACATATTTATTTTGATGCACAATAATAGCCTCAGAGCACCAACACCTGAACAAGGCCAAATTCTCTAACAATTGCTTTGAATTCAAAGAAATTTCTGTAATATGGGAAACTTGTGTTTCCGGGATAAAAAAAAAGCTTCAGATTCCTTTGTACTATCAGCAAATGACAGCTTTGGCAAAGATAATGCAGATAAAAAACTGTAAAAAGATGCCCTCATAGTAACCTTTTCCCTGCTTCCTGTAAAAATCTCCTTCCTTCCAATAGGCTACTGCTGATGATGGGTGTGCTCTTTTGCTGTGGAACTGGCTTTTTTATTCGTCGACGCTTGTATCCATCTCCTTTGACTGAAGAAACTGCCTTTAATGTGTCTTTCACCAGACAGCCTGTGAGCACACCAGGTGAGGAGACCTCCATCCTCTTAATGTCATCTTCTCAGCTAGATTAGTACCTTAGCTTATTTTCTAGGCTTTGCTTCGAGTCAGTTTTGGTCATTGCTGATGTCATGTGATCACGTTCAGCAGTGCCAGCATCCTGGCAGGACAAACCTGTCCCTGCCAACACAGCCACTTCACTGACTTCATCCGTCAGCCAAGCTCCTAATCACCACACCATCCGGTCATTTCCTAGAACACACGAGGTAGTGGTGCACAGGGAGGCAACACAGCTCGGGCAGCGACGCCGACATTTCTTGTTAGTTTTGTACTCGGAGGTCCAGAGAGCTGCTGGTAGCCAGTGCCGTGAGATTTTACCCTCCCAATCTCAGCCCCGCCCTCCACTTCCCCCCCTCAACATCCCTTCCCTACATTTGCACAAAATAAGCAAATAAGGAAATCTCAGACAAGGCGATTGTAAACAGACAGGGTGAGAGCGTATGGCGATCATCAGCCTCCCGTGGTTTGAATGGATGAAGGACGCAATATTACTGAACAACAGACTTCTGCGACAGCATGCTTACGCACTGCGTGTTGGCTGTTGAATCATTCATAGCTGCCCCTCTGTGCTTGTTCTTCAGTGCAGACCACAGCCAGAACGATACATGAACTAATGGCTTTGTTTTAGGGTGCTAACTGTCCACCGTTCATGAAAATATCCCGGAGAGATGGAGTTCATTTTAGGCCGTTCAGTGACATGTGCATGGCTATGCAGAGTGTACCAGAAATAGATCCCATTTTCACATAACCTTAGGCATTAACAAAAGAGAACTGGTGTCTTCCAGTGTAGTATAAGTGGTGGAGAGGAGGTCAGGTTTACTTGGCTTTCTGACACCACACTTCACTGTGTTGCAATGGCAGTGTTCCTTCCTCTACCTGTAGCAGCACAAGACAAAAAAATATAAATTCCATGGGCTGTATATGGAGGAATGGGAATTCAGCTGTATGATGGGACATACAGAGAGGTGTTGGTTAAAGCACCTGATTGTTGACGCTTTTAAATAGCCTTTTCCGTACAGTTCAGTGAAGAGAGCATGTCACCGTCTTGCCAGGGTTGTAACTTCAGTATTAGAACATGGGAGAATTAACTGGGATCTGTCATCGTCTGTCACTCGTGTGGAAAATTTAATCAAGACCTTTATAAAAAATATGGTGACACACCTAATTGTGTTCCTGGATGGCTGAAGCTTTCTAGGGGAAACGTAAGAAATACAACACACTAATCATACAGTCACCATTTACTCTGTGTTGAGTTCAGATTCTTAAAGTGAAGTGATTCAGTGAATAGTATACCAACATCATTAGAACAATAAGAGAGCGACAGTCTTACTGAACAAATTAAACAAAGTATATAACAGACTGTGTGGAATGACGGCTTTAGAAGATTTAAAGTGCATGACCAAAATCCTGCCTTTTGGTTCTGCTCTTCTGCTGTTAATTGGGCAGGAGAGCACCAGTTAGATCTTACTGACACCCTGTGGAGAGCAGCACTCGTGCCATTTTAAAAACAGCGAAAACAGTTTTAGCTCAGCCTCGTCTAGTGGGATCCTTAGAAGACAGAAAGTACAACATTAGATTACCTAAGAACCAAGTCCTAAAGGTACTGGAATTAAAACCAAATAATCTGATGGTGGAGGAGGGTGCGATTGCATACGAGTCTGTTGGGAAGAGCATTTGTTTACATTTGTTTTTCAGACTTGATGTTATATTTTCTTACATCAGCCAATTCTCAGGGTAATGGCTAAGGTGCTTGCAGAAAACTAATCATGATACAGATTCTTTGCCAGGAATTAGAAAGTCATTCATTTATTATTGCTATGCTTTTAAACTTTTATACCTCAAATGTCTGTTTGCTTTTTTTTCATATTGCATTTTTATAAACATAAAACAAGTTCTAAATATCTTTCCAACAGTGTCCCAACAGCCTGGCACTCAGGGCTATGGTGATCCTGCCATGGCGATGCCCCTTGCCCCTGCTTACCCAGGTCAACCCAGTGCAGCCCACATGATGACTTCCTATCCTCCACCACCAT
Organism: Brachyhypopomus occidentalis; assembly: GCA_020368025.1. NCBI lineage: Eukaryota > Metazoa > Chordata > Actinopteri > Gymnotiformes > Hypopomidae > Brachyhypopomus > Brachyhypopomus occidentalis. The sequence continues at coordinate 25,969 of JAGXOD010000075.1, forward strand.
CCTACTGCAACCACCCTCCCCCTTCTTACGACCAGGTCTTCAACACCACTGAGAAAAAGTAGCGCGAGGCCTGCAGCAGGGCAGGGGGTCCCGCCTCCCCGAGTCAGACGTTCAAGCCGGGATGACACAACACTGCACAACAGCTCTGGCCATCTGCAGCTCAAATAGCTTCAAGTGGGTTTCCAAGAAGTTGCTTGTTTTAGTTTTTTTGTATGTTTGTTTTAGAATATGGGCAGTTCTTGTCGGTTTGTTCATTGTTCTGTCATTAGAACTGAATTATGGACACGTTTTTATCAGACCCTCTATATTAATAAAGAAATCAAAATTTTTGAACAAGGTCAATGCAGGATATGGCCAGGATTGCTTTGATTGAGTTTTACTCTGGGAATTTAGTGGAATAAAGGATTGATTGCCCCACATATATAAAAGAAGGCAGTGAATCCCATGTCATCATGGCTCTGTGATTATTTAATCCAACAAAACAAAATGACTGACTTGGCTTTGAAACACACTTCCTGTTCAACGCCAGTGACGCTGTCCATTTCAGGCAGTTTGCTAGCCTGGAAATGAAGGCTTGGGGTAGACAAATGTGTGAGTCTCCAAATCACTCACTGTGTGTTGCTGAGTGTGTTTTAATTCCATCTACAAGGACCAGTGCAGGCTTCAGAAGTAACCTAGGTACTGAAATGAAGCCCTCTCTTTTCCATTAGAGCAACACATGCTTCCAAGGCAACGGAACAGGTGCTATGGAAACCAAACCGTGACTCCTCTCAACCTCAAGTCTGGCTGGTCCATACAATACATAAAAGCTACTCACCCTCAAAAGCCATGTGGCCAAACCTCTCTATCAAGAGCAGAAGGTTTGTTTTGTGTAAGCACAGTTAAGGGCTGGTTCAGAACCATTTTCAGCTAGATATCTTGAGAAGGGTTTACCCATGTATGGTACAATCAACACAGCCTGAATCCAAATCTGCATGTGTAAGCAATCGGTCAGTAAATTGTTTGTGCTGTTTTTCAAAAGGTAAAAAATGTTTTTTAAATCTATATGCACAAAGAGTTCCCAACACACCAAAGATGAGCAGGAGTATTGTTTGAAATTCTGTCTAAGCCTAAATCTGCAGGCTGTTGTTTTGGATGTGTCAAAAAGCTACAGAGCTTTCTTCCTCTCAAAAGCACATCTTGATAGATTTAGTGAGAATTGGAACTATTCAATTGGAACTAGCAATTTTCTGGAATATCTTAATTTAAAGTAAAACGAATTATATGAAAAACTAATTGCAATTTCATTCAAAAACAAATTGCAAAATCATGTTTTTTTTAATACAACTTAGTATTAACAGTGCATAAAAACAAAAATTACAGAGCATTCAATGTATAGCCATGGCTTATATAATATTGTATTCTTGTTACTACATGTGGAAATACATTGGATAGAAACCATTTTCCAGTTCAGTTTTCCCATTAATGGTGCATGCTAATTTAATAGACACTAAAGCCTGAGCCCATTTTATTACATTCTATCATTAAATATTAATACCTTCATTAGTAAAAATGACAAATTGCAAGTATTAAAGCAATGTTTTAGGGAGGAGATTTAAAAAGTTCTAGTAAAGAATGTTAAAGAATGATTCACAATGAGTAGCACATCTTGTAGGAAAGAAACTGGAAAACAAAGGTTTTAGGTCTTGTATTGGTTTTGCCTGTTATTTGCACATATTTGTATGGCCTTCCTATGCAAAAAGACAAGGTGAGACTGCTGTGTGCCAGATTCACCCATATGCTGGTATGGGGCCGGCGTCTCATTTGAATTACAAAGTTACAATTAGGATGGGCAGACAAGTGCAGTTGGAAGTGTTATTATGTAAAATCAAGTGACAAGGAAACAATTATTTTGACTTACAAACTGACAGTGACATCGCCAGATTTTCATCAATCTAAAATAGCTAGCCAGAACACGTGAACATAATTTTAATGTTAACTGTCATGTTGTATCCAGTAAACTCCCATTGACGAGTCAGTAACGTTGGCATTGTCATTAATTTAAAAGAAAACCAGTTATTCGTGAATACAGTAATAAAATGACCTCCAATTGACTTGATACTTCTTTTTTTTCAATGTTATGCTAATGTTTCACACAGACACAAAGTACAAAAGGCATAGTTTTAAACTTGCTGAAAGGTTTTAGCCCTGGGATGTTTGGAGAAAATGTATTTATGGGGAAGGTCCAATAGAGCAACAAGCACCAGGAGAAGGAGACCTTTTCAAACCTCAACCTACACGCAGGTCTCCATGGGATCTGGTGTTCACATTTTAGGGCACTCTGGTATACATGTACAAGGTCAGAAAATATGTGATCATTTAACTACATACACAACTTCTAAATGGAAAAAGTTACAAACATTCACAAGGATATTAACTGCCATACTTCTCAACAGTGATTTTGCTTCCTGCAAAAAAACACACACCTATTTAATATGTATTTTTGAATTTCACCCTCAGAATTTCACTATCCTAGTTTTGTTGTTGTTTTTGCAGTATATTGTTATTATGTATAGTATGGAAACGTGGAGTGAAGGAAAGAGGATCCTGTCTATGTTGGCAAAATACTGCTGGACACTGAACACGGATGTTCCTGAGGGACGATAAGCCAAACCCATACACTAGATTCTAGAAACATATTTGTACATTTTTAAAGTGCAATAACAGCCTTATTTAGGAATACTTAATGCATAATTCATGTAAAATATGCATACTTAAAACCATAGACAATAAGAGTTATTCTAAAAACAGATTTGAATTCAGCATAAATACATAACGTTCACCTGTTTTAGGCTGAGAAGACAAATCTGGCTGCCCAGTGCTAGGTTGTCACTATATTATTTGTTTTACTGAACTGACATAACTGGAAACTAATTATATTTGCCACTTGCATTATAATAGTGGTACAGTTCATTGACCACTGCTCATGGACTCAATTCTAAGGGTCTTGTTTTTGTGACAATACACAACTGCCACACCAACCAGGGACCCAGAGACATCTGTCCAAATAAATATTATATTCTTCCCAGGAATCACATTCAGAAGACTACACATTCAGAGGGTTACATAAGCCTACATGATGCATGATTGCTGTCTTACAAGGCAGAAAAGGAGAAAGAAATTACATTATTACATTGTTTTCAAGTAAAGAAGTATATTTTGAATGTTTAAGAATTCAAACATTATTAGCAGTATTCTACAGGGAGCTTTTGACCCTAAACATAGCATGAGGTCAGGTTCCAAGTTTCACTGCTGAGGCCATAAGGTCTGAATGGCTCATTAAAACTTACTTTTATCAAAATCATCCCCCACCCACACTGCTTTTTCTGAGAAATTCCCATTAAAATCCATTTCTTGTGATACTGTATTGAATGCGACAGGAATTGATGACTCATCTTGCAGCATGAGGAAGGAAGAACTAAGAAACAACGATGCAAACATTTGATACTGTTATCATTTTGTATGAATAAATTCCCCATAAAACCCATGTCAAAGTCGTCCATGTGATTGAACAAAGAAAAATAATTAATTCTAGGATTTAAATTATTCAGAGTAATGCACAAGCCAATTTTGTTGATTGTAGAAATCTATTAAATATTTCCTGGTGATCGATTTCAAGTCCAGTCAAATAAGGTCCAGTTCAAAGAAGCCCAATTTATTGCAACATTCTTAACAACACTGTCTGCCTGAAGGAGCAACATTTACTGGAAAAGTTCAGTTCAATATCCTCAAGGCCTTTCATAGAGACGCAACAGCGCATCTTCAACACAGCAGCACCCACGCTGTTTGGGGCGCTTAACTGCTGTTAGAGTCATTAGGGGTTTGTCAACAGGCACAGGCCGGCACATTTTCAGCCATCCCCATGCAAAGACACCAAAGACAGGGCTGGAACACTGTAAGCCCACAGAGAGGGGCAGAGACGAACACAGGGGCTACTGAGGCACAGAACTGGAAAACATGCATGCAGAGGCAACAAATGCCTTTGAATGAAAAGACAAAATGAGAGCTAATAATGTTTTACACAATTCATTTAAAAAATATATATTAAAAATCACAAAGCAAAAGGCAAAGAAAAGCTACAGGGGCAGAACAGAAAGCGCCGGTTGGAAGTTACAGGCTGAAAGTGGGGTGTTTTTTGTTTTTTTTTTGCATCTGTATGAGTTCTGGGATAATTGTACTGTTCTGTCCACTGGCACTCTGGAAGGGCACGGTACAATTTCACAATTATCCAGAGAATCACAATTATCTCTCCAAATGAAGGGGAACTGAAAGCCAGTGCACCCAGAGGCACAGGTCAAAGTTCAAAGGCCGGAAAGCAGGAAGCCTCAGGTTGTGTCAGATCCGAGAGGAAGTGGATTGCTCCAGCCATACCTGTGACAAAGACAGAAACAGCCTTAGATTTCAGCTAGTCTGCTCGCCAGAATGCTAAGTATCTTTTTGGCATTTTTTTCATGTGCTGAACCATATATAACCCTACAACAGCTTCGCTTTAATGTAGAAAGAACAGAATGAACGTGATGAGAATTGGATCTGGCAACCACTGAGAACATGCTCTTGAATGGCAGATTAAGCCATACAATGTAATATGGTTTGTAAATAGTGCACGCATGTTTGTGTGCACGCGTTTAGGGGGAGGGGGAGGTTAACCACTCGCCTCTAAGACAGGCCGAGTGGAAGTGATCCACCAATCAGGCGCCACAGTTACGCTGGCTTGTGTGCAAGAAAGAGTGTTACTATGGCAACATTAAGGTAAGGCAGCATGTGAATGCTTTCAGGTGGCACCTCCTCAAGCGCAGCTGCAGGTGGAGGGCCAGACTAGCAGGGGAGGGGCTACAGTAGGGGAGGGGCTACAGCACATCTGTGTCTGGCCGCCCCGCTAGTCATTTCGGAGAGCTGGATGAAGCCAAACATGCCTCATTACTGCACACAGAACCCTATGGTAAGTGGAAATGTCAGGGGGTTGTTTTCGGAAGAAATCACAGAGCAACAAAGTTTGATGAACGTCTACACAACATGTACCCCCTGACTTTCAAAAGTATACCTAACAAGCTGGGAGAAAAGGTATCATACTGATGGTACAGTTATTCAATTTAAGAACAACAAAGTTATGACAAGTTAGGATGAGTGATTCATTTTTAGTATACAATTTTCTGACTTTCCACACTGCTGACTGGAATAACAAATACTGCACTCAAATGCACTCAAAGCTTTTGGTAATCCAACAATAGCACAGCAAGCTCCCTTTGTGTCTGTTTGACAAACACTGTGGGTACTTAACCGTCCTCTCAAAGGCCAATACCCATGCCTATTTTCCATTTCTACTCATTGTCTTCTCCAATATGTATACAGATCTTGCTTCACTTCTCTACTACAAAAGCAAGGTTTTATTGCTGATGATAGACTAACATGCAAACACACAAAGGCCGTACAAAAGGGAGATGACAGACATTTCTGCATGCTTTTATTTTGCTGCGCACAACAGCCGCTTCAAAATTTTTTTCTGACGCAAAAATACATCATGGCTTTTTAAGGACAAGAAAGGACAGGCAAAATGACTATTGACTACCTATTTGCAATTGCCATTTGTTGAAGACATTAAAAAAAGTCATTAGAACTGCAAAAGGCCATCTGGCTTGGATGAGCCTCAGTAATTACGGCGATGATTACTCCAATTCCCCTTGTTAAGAATGGGAGAAGAAAGGTCAGAAAGTGTGCTGGTGACTGGAGGGGGATCAGAGGAACAGACGTGAACCCAAGATTTACCTTCGAAGAGGGAGTACGGCCGGTCTGGAATACGGCAGCCGTGAGTTCCGTAGTCTAGACACCACTCGGCAAACTACAACACACACACCCACAACAAGTGTGTATACACATGCGTGCACACATGAGCCATGATCAGAATAATGAAAACCATGTCACCCTTCAATTTTGTTTCTTAAAAAGATCAAAACAAAAGTAATGTCTGGGGGTGGCGATAAACAAAGGCCACTGTTTCACCTATTCATAAAGCCAGTTCATCTTTCGTTCAGTGACTCTAACACGCGGTCTCCCAGGCGACAGGGGAGCGTTGCTCCGCCCCCTCACCCACAGCTGGCTCCACCGGCCCACGCTTTCTTTGCTGGGCATAACGTCTCCAGCTGTAAAAGGTTACCGCAGCAACACAGGAACAGCAGAGGCCGTCCTGCTTTCATTACTTGGGCGTCTGGACAGGTAGTGGTGATTACCTATGCGCCAGTAGGAAAGGGGCCTGGCTTTATTACTAGGGAATACAGAGGAGCAGAACCCCCCCCTCCCACACACAAACATGCACTCACTCAACCTGCCAGTCGTAATGCATATCATAATATCAAAACCTCAGAATCCTCAACAGGATTCAAAAGCTGTAGAATAAAAAGAGAGCTCAAATGAATGAATGAAAATGAAATGAATATATGAATATATTGAAAAACAAGCAAACAAAAAACACTTTGCTATGCATAACAGTATTGCTGCAGAAAGGCTAAAGTCATTGGAAAAAATCAGTGCTTTTCACACCCGGCTCCAGCATTAGCGATGGGGGTGAATAAGCGTGGTAGTGTGAAAGCATGGGACACTGCCGTGGAGCTGGTGAGGGCTTGTGTGGTCCTACAGTGTGGAGCTGGTGAGGGCTTGTGTGGTCCTACAGTATGGAGCTGGTGAGGGCTTGTCTGGTCCTACAGTATGGAGCTGGTGAGGGCTTGTCTGGTCCTACAGTGTGGAGCTGGTGAGGGCTTGTCTGGTCCTACAGTGTGGAGCTGGTAAGGGCTTGTGTGGTACAGTATGGAGCTGGTGAGGGCTTGTGTGGTCCTACAGTGTGGAGCTGGTGAGGGCTTGTGTGGTCCTACAGTATGGAGCTGGTGAGGGCTTGTGTGGTCCTACAGTATGGAGCTGGTGAGGGCTTGTGTGGTCCTACAGTGTGGAGCTGGTGAGGGCTTGTGTGGTCCTACAGTATGGAGCTGGTGAGGGCTTGTGTGGTCCTACAGTGTGGAGCTGGTGAGGGCTTGTGTGGTCCTACAGTGTGGAGCTGGTGAGGGCTTGTCTGGTCCTACAGTGTGGAGCTGGTGAGGGCTTGTGTGGTCCTACAGTGTGGAGCTGGTGAGGGCTTGTGTGGTCCTACAGCATGGAGCTGGTGAGGGCTTGTGTGGTCCTACAGCGTGGAGCTGGTGAGGGCTTGTGTGGTCCTACAGTGTGGAGGGTTTGTGTGGTGCTACAGGGGCAGGGCTTCAGAACACAGACCCTCCCCTCCCCTCCCCTCCTCAGCAGAGACAGGGAACCACAGAATGCAGAACATGGGTCTATCCTAATTGCAAACTGAAATATACGAGGAGAAGCTCTAAAAATAATAATAAAAATAAAACACACTGTAAGAGCATCGCACATGCAGCTCCGAGTGCTCCCCTGACAGGGGAGTGTGAGTGTGTACCTTGCAGGCGCGGTACAGGTACTTGGGCTCCTGGGTGAGCTTGTAGAGTGAGAGGAAGGTGTAGCCGTTTCCAGCTGTACCGTGGCAGAGGCCGTAGCCCTTGCGCAGGAGTCCTCTCTGCCAAATCACCTCGCCACACTCGACTGCATCCTTCAGGTACTTATCGTCCTTAAATACCTGAAAGAAATGTGGGCATTAGCGCACGCACAGTCCAGACGGGGCGGTTACAATACAAACAGTAATTGACCACTTGTTTACATTATTACTACCTAATTTGGTTTAATTCTTGAAAGGCATCCTTCACTGTAGGCTGCAAGAATCAGAGGCGGAGTCGTATTAAACACTTTGTAAACTAATGCTACATGTTCGAGGTACAGTGAGGAACGGCGTGAGAGGAAGACCACTGGGGCAATTCAAACGCAAAGTGACTAGTCCTCCTGCATCTCTGGAAAGCACGAGAGCGAGAGCGTAAAAGAGGGACTGACGCGAGGCACACCGGGGCGAGGCAGACCGGCCTACACTGCCGTCTGCAGAGATGCAGTTTCCTGTGGTTTAGGGGCCTAATGCCTGGTCATGCAAGCGCTTAGTTACTTGGGCAAAACGAAGCCCCAGATGACTTGTTGTAGTGGAAGTGTGTAATCCACATGTTACTGTAAACATTAATACATGGCTCTGGTCTCAACTTTGTAAGCTTGCTTTCAGTTTGCTGGGCAGCACCAGCTAACCACTGCTCTATTACACTATAATTATAAAGGTCTAGTAAAACCCATACATTTAAATACGTTTTATATTTTAAAATTAGTTTAATAATAGTTATAAAGAAGCAAAATAATATAAAAAAATATGTCATGAATTAGTTAAAACAATTTTAAATTAAATTCAAGTCTGACAGCATTTTTTAGGTCTGACACTTTAAGACCACTAGATGTCACTATGGGCTGCTTGGTTGCGTATATGAGAGAGCAGGGTGGACAGGTTTGATATTCAGCATGAGATGGTTTCAGCCCCTGACCTTGCTGTGTGAGCTACAGGTTTAATAGCCCAGCTGCGAGAACTGAATTCTTGATTACATTAAAGGTGTCCGAATTGACTTCATTTGCTGCTGGTCATCCATCTCCATGATAAGATCATCGTGTTCATCAATCATTCTGATTAGCTCCCTGTTCTCATTTCTGATGCTCATCATTGAAAAGCACTGCAAAAACAGCACCACCAAATGCTCTTAGAGTGAGAGAGTGAGAGAGAGAGAGAGAGAGAGAGAGAGCGAGTCAGAGGGTGAGAGAGACAGAAAGTGTGTTTGAGTGTTTTAATTCCAGGCAGGGCTTATTTCCAAATTGTTCAGCTAGCCTCTGAATGGAAGTATTTGAACTCATCATATGGCCACAAGCTGGGAAATAACAGTGTGCTTCCCTGCACCTATCTCTCTTGAGTGTTCACATTAAACAATATTTACAGGCAGTGACAGTAACAGTGGAGCAGTACTGAGCATGTGCAAGAACATGCGTGTGTGTGTGTGTGTTTGACAGTGTTCCACTCACCTTATGTGCCATCATGAGCACATGAACCACGCCGGGCGCCCCATGGCACCAGTGCACCAGCCTGTCCGTCTCATTGCTGAGGGACGATGGATAATTGCCTGAGCGGAATTTTTTGTGCCTTACGTAATCTATGCTGGGCCGCACCAGCTCGCTCAGTACGTCAGGATTCACCTTGGCCATGGGCTGGAAAAGATGAAGCGCAAGAGAGAGAGGGAGGGAGAAGGAAGGTGGATGGGTATTTTCAGCTGAGTAAAGAAACAAAAGTAAACTTTCATTTAAATTACAAAGCAAAAATTCTTACAGTCTCATCTCTTGGTTAGACAGAGAAAGTGGAAGGAGAGGATTGGCCCAAGAGAACCAAGACAAATTCTTTAGACACTTCGACCCTGTTGCTACTGGCAACAGCAACCCACTTCAAACAATCCATCCTCTCAGTGAGCTCTACAAATGAATTCTTTGCAATGCGAATAGTTTTTTTCCCAATTTTTTCCTACAAAAAAAGTGTAACTGGTTGTATTCAGCTGGCGTAATCCCTCTCTGCACGCTGAGCCCCAGGGCGGACCGGAAGTGGTAGCCAGGTGAGGTACCAGGTGAGGTCCGGGGGGGTCGCTGGGGGTGTTTGTGGGGGCAGGAGGCCCTCTGGGCACCAACCTCATGTCACCACTGCTGACGAGCTTCTCAAACCTCAACATTACCATCATTGGTGACAGCAGAGAAAACACCTGCGATCCCTAAACTGCAGCTATTAATTCTGCTCCAGATGAATAACATGCTGTACATGTGGGGCTGCTGGTGGGGCCCCTCCCTTCTGCCGCGCTGTGAACACTCCACTCAAAGCACAAGTGAAAATCTCCCACAAACACACCACGTCCCATCACACAGGCAGCACGGTGCATTATGATGAGCGCTCGAGCATGTCGTCATGCGTCACCGTGACGCACAGTCCCGTCGCCTTAGCAACCACAAGTGAGCCACACCCAATCGGCTTGCAGGGTCTCTGTGCAGTCCCGCCTTCCTCTAGTTGCTCCAGTGTCACAGGGACCGACCATAACAATTCAGTCCCTTATCAATAATTCATTTTCTGGTTTGGACGCAGTCCAGGGGCGACCTGGTGGGCGTTTATGAGGCGTCGTTTCTGAATAACTGCCGTGGTCAGGGAAGCTAAATATGGATTGCTTTTATTTTTTTTGATAACCGGCAATTCATAGATGTTGGATGAGCGCGTTTCAACTGCTTCAGCTCTTGCTGTAAGGGAGGAGGGCTGATTGATTATTGGATGGAGGGCAAACGCAGCCAATGGGACAGACAGATAGAGAGGGGGAGGGATCTGAGTGGAATAAAAGAGACTCAAATTCAGCTTACTGCACACACACAGACACACACACACACACACACACACGGCTGCCTGTCAACCTGCCAAAGCAGCCTGCTGCTGCCTTCTCTCTGGCCTGCACTGGTGGAGTTTACTCTAGCTTCTGAGCCGCCCAGACACCACCACACACTCATTAATCCAAACGAGAACACACATGCCCAAGGCTGCTGAATGAAGGGTTGCCACACACCAGAGGTCGGAGAGCTTCACTGAAGTTAGCATGACTACTGCAAAGCAGACCATTAGTCTCTCACACACACACACACACAGATCTCTCACTCACACAGATCTCTCTCACACACAGATCTCTCTCTCACTCACACAAACACTATATACACACATACATCTCTCTCTCTCACAGATCCATAATTACAGAGGTAGACTACTTTCTGCTCCTTGAATTGCTATAAAATGGCAATATAAATGTCCCCGTGTAGGCAAACTGTAGGGCTGCTTCAGGAAAACCTCTTTAAGTGGGGATTAGGGTCCAGGGGAGAAGTAGGTATGAAGGATAATGCCAGAAGAGTATGGAAACCAATAGAGAATCAGCCACAGTACTTATTACTGTCGGAGAGCTACAGGTACCTTCTAGTGTAAAGTTACCATCTCACAACCTACATGAAATAACTACGTGCTCAAGAGATTACGGCGAAGCCACAGCAATCAATGGCTAGTATACAAAAGGACTTCGCCCGTGCAATCTCACGTGTCTCAGGGTCTCACGTGTCTCTGAGAGAGTGCTTGTTTCCCAGACTGGTGGCTGAGCCGTGACACGCAGATCAGGAACACACTGTGTGTTCCGCCCATACTCCTCTCTGCTCATTTCCACTAACCAGCTGTATTGTAATAGCTGGCGATGTATCTTCAGTGAGGATCTGGCATGCCGCCAGACGCATCAAATTGCGTTAAAGAGGCCATAATTTAGCACATGAACTTTAGACTCCGTTAATCAGTTAAATTAAAGCCGTATGCAGAGTGACCTCACGAAATAAATTCTGCAGGAAAGAGGCTGCTCACAATCAAGTGTCAATTGTGTCTGTGTGAGCTGGAAGAATGTCAGGGAAAGCAAGGCAGGCACGGCTGTGGGCCAAGGATGGCTCAGCAGGCTTGTATCAAAATGAAAACCGGTTTCAGGTCCAGTGCTGTAAAAGTCTTCCATGCATTATTCAGAAGCTTTAAGGGCTGATTGTATCAATCAGTCACAACTCCTGATGAATTTAGTACCTTTTCCTACAATTTCAGTCAGTGGTTTTAAATGGAAAAGGATGGAAATACAACCAATCCACAGCATTTATACAGTCCATTATGCACTGTATTCTGTATTAAGCATGGTTTTGTGCTGGCTTTCTCAGTGAGCAATAGCAGAAGAGGTGACAACACGGGCATTGAAACACACACAAACACACACTCTCACTCACCTTCCAGCATCCACATCATTTCACATTGACGTGTCTGTGGTCCGGCGGCGGGCGCTGCACTTGTGTGAACGGCACAGGAGACACACCACGACATCCCCGCCAGCCTCACAGCGGTGCGCCATCCCGTCAACACACATCCGAGTGCTGCGCGCAGGAGCCCAGCTCTGCTGAACCGGGCGGAGCGCGTACGGCAGGCCGTGCAGCCCAACCGCCCCTGTGTGGACGCCCTCGCCGCCTCTCTACAGCGCTCAGAGACTAGAGGGTGCGAGTGCAGCATTACTGCAGTACTGCTTTGTGCACTACAGCTAAAAGTCAGAGAACTGCAGCGCACTGCTAAAATCAGTAACGCATGCATCCTGACCACAGGCAGTTCGACCACATAAGATACGGAGGGCAGAGAGAAAGGAAGAAATTTCAGAGGACCTGCCTGAATAAATAAATAAATAAATAACCACCCACGGTCACTTGGGCTTAAAACTGGAACATGTGATGCATGTCCCCAATTATACTGCACGATACAATAATCTGGAAAAAAAAGCTTTCTGTTTGCATGTGAGCGGACAGACAAAGCCAAGTAAAGCTGCTCTAAACGTTTACTGTACTTGTATATTGAAAAGACATAATTTCAAATATCAAGACATTACAGTCTGGCCTAATTCAAAATAGTCTGGCCTAATTCACTTTTTACACATACACTATAGTGTACACCCTTTACAGAACCTGTGTTCATGTTAGAATTCCCTACAAGGAGATTTCACTTCTGTATAAATATGTCCTTTGAACATATTTCATATAATAAGCTCTGCAAGCAACAGGTTAAACCAGATTAATGGTCTCATTCTCTGTTGATGGAAAATTCTATGATAGAACATATGTCTGCATAACATTGCATACGCGTTACATATACACTATATTGCCAAAAATATTCGCTCACCCATCCAAATTATCTGAATCAGATGTTCCAATCACTTCCATGGCCACAGGTGTATAAAATTAAGCATGGCAGACTGTTTTTACAAACATTTGTGAAAGAATGGGTCGTTGGAACTGGAGCGTGGAACTGTATATAGGACAGGAATAGGATGCCACCTGTTCAACAAATCCAGTCGTGAAATTTCCTCGCTCCTAAATATTGCACAGTCAGCTGTATTATAAGAAAATGGAAGTGTTTGGGAACGACAGCAACTCAGCCATGAAGTGGAAAGGCAACGTAAACTGACAGAGTGGGGTCAGCGGATGCAAAGAGGTTGCCAACTTTCTGCAGAGTCAATCACTACAGACATCCTATCTTCATGTGGCCTTCAGATTAGCTCAAGAACAGTGTGTAGAGAGCTTCATGGAATGGGTTTCCATGGTTGAGCAGCTGCATCCAAGCCGTACATCAAGTGCAATGCAAAGCGTCGGATGCAGTAGTGTAAAGTATGGCGCCACTGGACTCTAGAGCAGTGGGGGCGCGTTCTCTGGAGTGATGAATCACTTCTTCTCCATCTGGCAATCTGATGGACGAGTCTGGGCTTGGCGGTTGCCAGGAGAACCGTACTTGTCTGACTGCATTGTGCCAAGTGTAGTTTGGAGGAAGGGGGATTATGGTGTGGGGTTGTTTTTCAGAAGCTGAGCTTGGTCAATTCCATGCTCCCAACTTTGTGGGAACAGTTTGGAGCTGGCCCCTTCCTCTTCCAACATGACTGTGCACCAGTGCATAAAGCAAGGTCCATAAAGACATGGATGGCAGAGTCTGGTGTGGATGAACTTGACTGGCCTGCACAGAGTCCTGACCTCAACCCGATAGAACACCTTTGGGATGAATTAGAGCGGAGACTGAGAGCCAGGCCTTCTGGAGCACCCTGCGCAGGGAGGACAGGCGAGGGACAGCGCAGGGAGGACAGGCGAGGGACAGCGCAGGGAGGACAGGCAAGGGACAGCGCAGGGAGGACAGGCGAGGGACAGCGCAGGGAGGACAGGCAAGGGACAGCGCAGGGAGGACAGGCGAGGGACAGCGCAGGGAGGACAGGCAAGGGACAGCGCAGGGAGCTGGTCCTTAAGGTTCAATTCATCTCGCACTTTACATTCTCTCAACGTTATTTCTAGAGATTAATATATTCATCCAGCTGCGATATTTATTCAGACTCCATACACATTACATGCTGCTCTGCTTTTGCTGCAACTTTGCACATTTAAGCTGTTCCACTATTTAATACTGCCAGACACTTTTCAATTCTGTACCTTGATACACTTGCACATTTAACTTGTATTTCTTCTTGTATTTCTATTGTTTTTCATAGACTTGTATTAAGGAAGCTGCAAACTCACTGTATTTGTGTAATGGCAAAGATATTGCAATTCTGCCAGTGCATCTCCCTGGTGGATATCATTAGGACAGTAAGGCTGAGTGTAATAATGTTGGCTCTGCTGCACTACACAGCCATATTCCACTCCACTCCTACACTCATTACAGCCTCCCACATTCCCTGCAGTTTCCCAATCAATTGCTGATTGAAGTTTAGACCACTAGAAAGGCAGCCCCTCATGACCATGAATCACTTCAATGAACCAATTAAACGCTGAAGTTCAGCTTGAAAAAGACGAGCACTGCATGTATGTGTGCACACGTGCCCACACAGATGCACTCACACTCATTCACACACCCACAAACCTGTACCCAACTTTATTATGAAACCAGGGACGTGATTGATGATGAATTTATAGTGATACTCCATTTTTAACCTTGGATGGTGTTTATTTGTGTGCGAGAGCAGGCATCTCTCACTCTTAATCAGCTCTTAATTAAGAGATGGATGAAAAGGGACAAGTGAGTCCACCTTGATGGTGTAATTAGGCTCAGAACACTCATGCACAATCTGCAAAGAGAGGCGAATGTGACTGAGCCCCACATCACTGTTCCACAAACCCGGGCCGGTGCAGCGATGTCCCCGGGGTCCCCTCACCTGCAGCAGCATGTAGTATATGCCAGCCAGGCCGTGGGCCGCCCCAACATACTGCTTCTTGTGCCACTCGTAGAGCAGGGGGCATCGCTCCGTCTTCTTCTCCTCCCTGGACAGGTTCTTCCCCGACTCCATAATGGCCGTCACCACCTGAGAGGAACACAGAAGAGGTGATCCGGGGGCGGACGAGGGGCTGTTAGCCTCTGAGCAGCGGCACACCGTCGCACTGTACACGCCCACCCGGGGAGTCCCGCTCCCTGTCGGAGATGTGCAGAGCTCCCGCAATGCCTGTCGGTTAGACATGCTCGCGGGATGAAGCAAAACATGACACGCTCCTGCAGCAGGCCCGGGCACCAGGGCGACGGTCAGCAGTCACGGGGACACGGATCTCCACCCCCGCCGACGGCTCCACACTACCAAGAGCACAGACACAGGCGAGAGAGACTCCCCACACCAGGCAGGGGAAAAGAAAGGCCACCAACGCTAAATGACTGCGAGAAAGAGAACGGGAATAAATCTAAGAGGATAAGTAAAACCCGTGGACAGCAGATTTAAAAATCGCAGAAGTCCTAGTGATTACCAGTAATAAGTTTTTTTTTTCTCCCTCATTATTTCCCACACCAGGCTGCACAGCTAATGAACAGAAGCAGGATCGCCCATTAAAAGAATTTCCACTCCTTACTCTCAATCTTCTCTCTCTCTGCTGCGGTCTTAATCTGGCCTGATCTCTCGGCGTATAGAGGCTGCTGCTACACAGTGGTTCAGAGACCAGGTAAGGAGCAGAGGGAGTGCGGAGGAGCTGAGCACACTGCTGAGGAAAGTGCCGATTCAGACCCTGGAGCCACTTTCACACCACACAAACTGCTACGCTTTATCATCTTTTCTAACTACCCACAGTGCACCTTTGCACAATGTTCCAGGACTAATGTTTAAAGTGCAGATTATGCGCGTTACCCTAGGAGTTTCTGCTGATATTTCAGTATGTTTGGACCATATGAAGTTCAGTGATTAGAGCTACTAGCAACAAAAAGACCTGAGAGGACTGAACGCTGTACTAGAGTTCTGGACTGTCATTATGACATTCTCCAGGACACCAGAACGCACCTTCAATTGAAACTACATTTGCACTCAGCCTCTCCTGTAGATTAAAATGTTCTTTCTCAAAAAAAGTATGCTTTTTAAAATACAGCCCAAACAAAAAAATGTAGAATTCCCAAAGTGAATGAGGCCAGACTCACAGCACTTACAATCCCTCCTGGTAAAAGGAGCAGCCGGCCCCAAATGAAAGATGTTTCCTCGCCCTAATCTGACACTTCAGAGTTCAGCCACTTCATTAATATTAATGGAGTAAGTACAAGCACATTACTCAGATGGCATGGTTGTACAAATGAGGGGAAAGGTTACCTAGGAAACCTTCTGTTACAGGGTATTTTGAGCACCACTTTGCCTAGACCATGGTTCTAAAATGTTGTCAGTTTGTTCAGGTTTAAGGTGTTCTAGTTCCACACCTGGTACACCAGTCAAGACATCAATTCGTGTGAAAACTGGGATGTAAAAACACTCAAAAGAACAAACCTGCTAAAGCCTCATCTGCTGAAACTGGAACAGCTGGAGAACAGAAGATGCACAGCTATTTTAGGTTAATTGCTGTTAATCGCTGTTATATCAAGCATTATTAGGAAATTTCGAACTAAATGAAAATAAACACTGAAGAGATCTAAGGAAAAGCTCATTTCAAACTCAGAAATTTCATAGGTTCCTGCAGGAATTAAATCAAAGCGGTCCAATCAGAAGTGGTCTGCCATTGCTTGGCAGCCAGAGAAGGATGGCTTCCCCTTCTGAGTGCAGGGTGCTTTGAAGGGTGTCGTCCTCTAGCACTTACAGATAACAAATAACAGAACAGAGTTTTTCTTTGTCACTGTCACTTTTGACTTGCTGAGTAAGCAAATTTTCCATAAAGCTGACTTGTGTAAATCTGCTTTGTTTCAAGACCTGCTGTTTTATACAATAAACCTAGATTTGAAGAGTCACTGAGCAGAGAAAAAAAAGCAATTATTAGAATTAAGGGCTTGCGTCTAGAATAGAATTATTGTTACAATAGAAGTATTGTTTTCCCTAAAGGCTACTGGATATTAAATGTTAACAAACATCACCTTATAGAGATGAAAAAAAGGCTAGAGAGTTAAACCCCCCCCCCCCCCACCAACACTGAACATGGCAGACAAACAGGCTGACCCAAGATGTGCCAGATTCAGCATGCCTGAGCTGGATCGGAGGTGAGGTGATGGCGATGCTGCTGGTCCTGGTCCAGATTTAGACTCAACACCTGCTCAACACCTGCTACAGAGGCCCAAGCTCATTCTGACAGAGTTACCATCACAAGCCACAGATGCTTGGTTATTTGCCCCTACCTGTGATTATCAATATGAAGACAAGCATGCGTCATAAAAAGAAACAACTGTTCTTCCCTTATACCCACATTCGCCATAGTTCAAATTCATACAGGCACAAGACATTATTTAATCCACCAACCCACAACCACCCATCTTCACCCCCCTCAGGTAAGACTGCCCTCTCCCCTGTCAGAATCGTAGTCCGGTTTGAGGTTCGATCACTGAGGGCACGCTCTCTGGAAGTGCACGAAGACGACGGTGCAGCCACTAAAGCACTGCAGGGTCAGTTCACTGCACTACCTGACAGGACGTGGGAGCCGACAGGGAGACTTCAAGGCAAGCAACGGTTCTCGAGTCATGTTTTTAAAAAAAAACACCCATTCTTAGAGGACTGCAGGGTGAAGTGTACCATGCTTCTGCTACTGATGTCAAACGATAAGGAACAAGGAGAGAGTCTGGCACTGACTCGGAGAGCAATGAAGACAAACCCGCAGGACCAGCGACACGGGGCCTCTGGACTGGCGCAGAAGAAACAAGGACAGCTGTGCATCTCCAGACACCAAACTCTGCATCTCCTCCACGCCCACGTCACCGGAGCAAAGATTCCCAAAGGTTGGCTTAATCATTAACAAAACCTGAAGATCTTCTCGATTCACTTCCCATGTCTTGTGAACAAACGCTCTCCCTCTCCCACAACATGTCAAGGCAGAGTAATAAACTGCCTTGATTTATACACGCTAGCCCAGGCCAATCATTTTTGTTAAGAATTATAAGCTATTGGTCAAGGGACTGATAAGTTCATGTTCCCTGTATTTTCACATAATGTTTAAGAGAAAGTCAGGACAGATTTGTTCCACTGTGGCTGTGGTCTAAGAGTTTCCATATCAAATAACAGAACTCTGTAGAATGGCAGTATTTGTGTCAGAACACTTCTTCCAAGGCTCCATATCTGCCCATTCTCCAGTGGCGTCTCCTTCTCAGCACTCTCTAAGAGGAACTCTGCTCCTGCTAGCTTCTCTCAGTCTGGGGTATTGTGATAACTGTGTGTCTAACATGCAATAAACTTTTATTTACCATTTGCTCTGCTTCTAGTCCTGTTCCCTCCATGCACACACCACACAACCCAACCGCCCAGCTCAAAGACCAACACTACACCACATAGCCCAGCATCCCAGCCCAAAGACCAGCAGCCCAGGGCATAATCCAACACCAATTAACAGTCCAGCCCAAAGACCAGCAGCCAAGGGCATTATCCAACACCAATTAACAGTCCAGCCCAAAGACCAGCAGCCCAGGGCATAATCCAACACCAATTAACAGTCCAGCCCAAAGACCAGCAGCCCAGGGCATAATCCAACACCAATTAACAGTCCAGCCCAAAGACAGCAGCTTCTTTAGTCTGGAAAGTGCTTCTACAGACCAACTGGCCCTAAGGCTCCAACCACAGTACAACCACAATAAAACACACACCGTCTCACCACCTTTATCTTAGTCACCTCTGCACCCCACACCCAAAATCCAAATACACTGACACACACATGGGCACATAGTGCTTATGCACATGGGACAGTAACTGATGTACTAATTAATACCAGCAAAAGTCTCCACCACAAGCCCTTGTGATGCTCAAGCCATTCATAATTTCATCCAGTTCCGGGTCCCTATACACTGTGCTAGGTAAGCCTGTCTCTACGGTGCTCCATGAATGGGCTCAGATGCACAGAGAATTGAGGCAGAACAAGAAGCATGAACTCCCTAGAGAACCGCTGAAAATCCCTAATGTATAAATAAATGTGTTCAACCTGGTTCAATGAGACAGGAAAGCAAGTCCCCCCCCCCCTCACACACACACACTTAATACCACTGCAAAGAAACAACACATTACTGTAAATGGCTTTAAATGGGCCTTCATGAAGACTCAATTCCACTACGGTTCCCATGAGGTGATTCCTAACAGAGGGGGAGGAGGCACTTATTTCTAAAGAACTATCCCTGCCTAAGCTATATATAGGCAGCCCAAACAGCAGTTACCTTGGCGATGGTGCCCTCGTCCACCGTGTCTGGGCCGATCTCTTTGTTGACGTACAGCAGGGCGTAGAGGTAGCCGGCCCGCCCGTACAGGAGCTCGTCTGGGATCTCCGTGTCGTGACCGATGACGGAGCGTTGAAGTTGCAGAAGCCTGCAAGAGCCCAAGCATCACAGAGGTCAGAGGGCGGTGAGCAAAGGACCTTCGAGCCACCAGGTAACCACTCACGGTACCGACGTGGCCAGCCATCTCAACAGAGATGAATAGCAAGGGAGATCTCATCTCTGAGAGACGCAAGCACTTAAACAGATGGGCTGCCCAGCATGCGGCTATTGAGGAGTGCCAACAGACCAGCATCACATTCGCTGGAGTCTAAAGAAAGCCAAGCCGAAACAACACAGCTAAGAGACACACCGAGAAGGAGAGAGGGAGAGGTAAACAGAGAGGGGGAGAGAAAAAGAGAAGGAAAGAGGAAGAGAACGGAGAGTATGAGAGTGTGAGAGAAGGGTGGTCAGCCAGTCGCCCGCCCATGTACGAGTAACATGATAAAAGTGGTTAGTGTTCATCATAGCAGCATTCCCCTGCAGCAGCGCTCATGAGCTAGTTATGGCCTCTGAGAAGGTGCCGTAGAAACAGAACAAGAAGACTCACCTGGAGTGAGAGAATGAAGTTTAATTCACTGTAGCAAAACTATGCGCAATAGCCTTTGTGAGAGTGTAGCATTGCCCAATCGTGTGTGTATAATTTTATATTTATATTCTTCCCTCTTTCCCTATATATATATATATATATATATATATATATATATATATATATATATATATAGAGAGAGAGAGAGAGAGAGAGAGAGAGAGAGAGTGAGAGAGAGAGACATGAAGTACATCTAAAATTTATGCTGGTAGATCTCCATTCAGACTTCAAAAGATCTTACTCCTAAAAGGCTGGCGACTACTGCTGTAGAGTGACAAAGATGACAATCACAAAGAGAGTGAGAGAAATACAGAGTGCGGGAGACACAGAATGGGAAAGCGAACTGGGGGAGGGAGCCGTTTAATTTCAGCGGCAGAACAAGATTAGAGTTTACAGGACGTGTAATCAGTCTCATGCTGGGAGCTGCAGAGTTATACTGTCACGCTGCCAAGAGAGAGAACAGTGCACAGCGTGCAGTCCTGCAGAATAACACACCACCTCCCAGCCCAGCCACCCACACAGCACACCCACCCACACGCAGGGTGAAGGGCAGCAGACATGGCGGCGAGGCTCGGGCTTATTGACTCCGACTGGGACCCAGCATAATAGGAACAAACCACAGCGGGGTCCCAGAATGCCAAATCAGATACTAGGGAACCCGCAATCTCTGATCTCATACTCCTGAGTGCCCGACAGGCCTGGAAAACATCTGAACGTGGAGACCTTCCTCAAATCACGGCAGCTTGGAAGAAAGAGCTTTAGACATGCAGCAGGGAAAGGAGGATGATGAGAAAGGAGGAAGAGCAGGCTGAGTCTCGCACTTGCTGATGCACTCGTTGGAGTCGGCCTGGTTCTGCAGCCTGTGGTGGACGACAGCGGCCACGGCCAGCGGCCCGGCGTCTCCGCACAGGAATGTGACGCGCCGACCATTCAGGTTGCGTAGCGTGCGTTTAACGTAGTCCAGGGCGCGCTGCAGGTGAGAGCCGTCGTGACTCAACCTGTGCAGCTGCAGGTAGAGCAGGGAGATTCCTACGGCACAATGAGCACAGTCATTAACACGGTCATTAACAAAACACTCCCACTGAAATTCATCAGTTCACTGGGAAGAAGTAAAAAGAGAAGAATCTCATTGAAGCCAAGGAATGACAGACAGCAGTGCTTGCACACGAGTCAGGCCACTAGAGGCACCCCCACCTGTCCAGCCTGTGTAGGTGGAGAAATCATGGGGGTCTGCAGTCTTCAGTCCCTCCTCCATCTGCTGGAGAAGATCTTTGATCTTATTCTGTACTTTCTTCTGGAAGGCTTCGCTGATCTGTTGAGGGAGAGTGGGGAAGAGAGAGAGCAACTACATTTCGCGTTTTAACTGACACGTCCACAGTTCTTCTCAACATTCCTGTTCAACCACCCAAGATCAATATTTATAAAGAACAACAAAACTAGGCAGTGCTTGAGATGCATGCACAGAGCAGAGATAGTGTGAAAAAGCAGAAAACCCAGCATAAAGACTTTTGGGAACTCCTAGTATCCTCTTGGAGAAGCCTACATCACCAGTACCTACATACATTCTTGTAGTGTGGATGTGTGATGGTGCCTCACATCTACAATACAATATTCTCACTGATGCTGCAAAACAGGAGAACACAGTGCAATCTCCAAGTTTTGACACAATGCCCACATATGATGGTCAGAGAGAGGAATGAAACAACCATTTCCTCCAGTTATTCTAATGCAATTAAACAAATTTCACTAAATCAAGACTTTTCTTTCAGATCTATAGAGGATTTCTATTTTTACCATCCAGCACAGATCACAATGAAAAGAGCACACACATCAGCCCTCCTGCAACAATCCAGTGTGTCTCGCTGACAGCAGAACAGAGGGTCATGTGACTGAACTGCACAAAGGCTTCTGATCAGAGTGTCATCATAAAGGGACATTCAGAGTCAGTGCATCCGCACACTTCTCTCTCGGTCACACACACACACACACACACACACACCTCTCTTGCCAGGTTGAGCAGTACAGGCGTTGTAAAGGAGAGACAGACTGATCACGTCAGCTGGTAGCAGCATCTGTAGCTTCACCACGTCTGTGTGCAGAATGCTAATGACAGATGAGCACCAGAACGCTCATCCATCACAGACTACAAAGCGCAAACGTGGAAAATTCACCATGGTCAAATTTTATGTGCTTAGTCTGTGCTCACATAAAAATCAGTTAGGTGACCTGGTGTGGGAGGGAAAACGTGACACTTTGTCAAATTTTACATGACTAACATATTTTACAGTATTCAAGCTCCAAGGGAATCCAAATGTCTGCACAATGCTAATCCAAATGCTGCTGGTCATGGCATATCTGGTGGTATGCACTTCAATCCAAATACAGTGTCTGGCTTCTCATGTATTCTGGCTTTGTGTTGCGATAGGAGCTCCACAGTGTGTCCTGACTGACAAGGGGAGGAGAACAAAATAAAACAGTGAGCTTTGGTCAGCAGAGACTCGTTCACTCTGAGTCAGTACAGGGATAGAAGACAAAGGCGGCACTTTCTCATTATTTCATCCTTCCTTTTGTTGCCCAGAGGATTGTTAAGACACTCCGGGTGCTGAGGACAACGCGCTCCTCAACGTGGTTTCTCAGTGTTGTGCCAAACTGATTGCGAGTGAGAGCCGTGCTGTTCACAGGCCCCTCCTGCACGTCCGCTCTCCGGCGTGAAGGCCCACTGCTGCCTGCTGGTACAGAGCAGGTTTCAGGGAGAGAAACTCCGCACACAGTTCACGCAACCAGGGAGCTGAAGTGCAGCTTGCAGCGTGCCAGGGTGGCGCTGACCCAGAACCTGGTGAAGGGATGGACCTCTGAGGCCACAGCAGAACCCATGACAGGTCTTGGTGTCCAGACAAATGTAAATGTAAAATGCAATATAAAGGAACCTTTGCTACTGACACACTACTTTGTGACCTTTGCATAATCAGAGTTTGTAATTTGAGAGGATCTGACCCGTGACAAGAAATGTACCTTTACACCAAGAAAATCAGTAGAAACAAAGAAATGACCTGACTTGCTGACTCAAGGACCAGGTCCCCCTATCCAGAGCCAAACCAGCATTTCTAGAGCCAATGGGCTTCCTATTAACTTGAGCCAAGCAGAGCTAGTGATGCTGCACAAATAAACAAAAAAATACATTGAAATAATATTCAATATTCTCAATGTTTTTTAAACTCGTGCACGATTCTTCATTACAATTTTTAGTGCTTACATAATATAATTGTAAAATGATCATTTAATTCAATTGTGTTTATTTGTATGGATTTTGTTTATGCAGAAATAATGCAGCATAATCTCCAGCAGGCAAGTATTGAAAAAAAAAAAAATGATATCCTTCCTAAATCTTGAACATTGTGCAAGTACTGCAAAATTTTGCAAACTATTTTTTTCTCTGGACATGAAATGCCACTATATCAGTAAGCTCTTCGTGTTGTGGAGAAGCACTAGAGAGTGAAGCAGCTCATAGCTCGTTCAGCACACGTTTTGGGTGTTGAAGGGAAGCTTGGAGTTCTGTTTGTGTTTGAATGTACTGGAACAAATTTATCATGGTGCTACATTTGGCTGCAAGTGACTTTCTACATACCTTACATGTCACATTAATTTATTACATATGACATATCAAATCCATGTAGTCATAGTTTTCTCCTTCAGCGTTGTGATTCCCATGTGTCTGTGTTTCCCTGCTCTCCTCTTGTGTTTTGTGCATCACCACCCTTGCTGCTCTCTGTCTCCCCTCAATCTGTTTGTGCACATTGTGTTCATCTTCTGGTCTTCTGTCGTCGGTCACTGTTGTATTTATATCCGTGTTTCACTTTGTATTTCCGCAGTTTACTGTGTTTTACTATCGTTCATGGCTATGCTATGTATAATGGTTAGTTGACTATGGCCTGCGTTTATGTTAATGAGAATGGGTTTGCTCTACAACGTTGCTCATCGCCGCATATGCATCCTGCCTCGACTCACTCACTTCACTCATATCACTAGAGTAATATTTCCACCGATCTTTTCTAGGAGCTCTTTTCTCCGCAAAGTTCTGGCAGATTTAATCATTATGTAGTTAATAATCTCACTGATCAAATTTTGAATATATAGAATGAATCGTGAAAATCCCCCAGCAGGAAGCCCAAATCAAAAAGGTTCTCAACAGAGTGTTAAGAGCACCCTGTCCTTGTACAGAATGGATGTTAAGTGACAGATTGTATGGTGGCTACATGGGGTGCGCCAGGTGGGAGTAGGGGAAGCTCAATGAGACCTTCTCTATTCCACGCTATGTCTGTACACCTTTACTTAGACTGCACATTCCACATTGTTTGTTTCAGAGTTAAATGTCTGCTACTAAATTAACTAATGTACAGCATTAATGCTGTAATGTGCTTACAGCA
This sequence comes from Brachyhypopomus occidentalis, assembly GCA_020368025.1. Taxonomy (NCBI): domain Eukaryota; kingdom Metazoa; phylum Chordata; class Actinopteri; order Gymnotiformes; family Hypopomidae; genus Brachyhypopomus; species Brachyhypopomus occidentalis. Next base: position 50,252 of record JAGXOD010000075.1, read on the forward strand.
TATCTCAGGAAAAAAGCTCGGTGCATAATGGGGAGACGTCTTGAATGAATAATGTATGATTATATACCATCCCAACAGTCAAACATTAAAGGCTTTTACCAACCATTTAAAGAAACCCAATAATGAGGCTACATTGTTGAGTAGCTAATGCAACCTCAGTCATATCCAGAGCTAATCACACTCTTCACCACACAGCTCTAGAAAAAAAAATGTATGAAACTCATGATGGCTGAATCAAAAAGATTTATGGGCCAGACATCACTTTTACTGATAAAAGGAAAAAAAAGTTGTTCTTATTGGTTTGAACTTCATATGTGAGCAAATATGAGGATATGAAAGTTTAATGGAAAATAAACAAAACTGAACAGTGAACCACATCAGCTTATGTATGATGTTCAACACCACTATATCCCAGAGAATACTATGCAAAAATTTAAACAAGTGCACTGAGTTCTTCTATCTGCAAGTGGGCTCATGAGTAGCAGGTCTCAGTGAGTCAGGATTCAGAATGGGTCGTCCCACTCCATCACATGAACTTCAGAGCCTACCACGGCTGCATGTCGAAAGCCCTCTACAGTAGTCCCTGCTCACCTGTGACTCCACAACCATCAAAGTAATTGAATCACCTTGTTTCATGAGGACACTACAGTCTTAGGGCTCGTGTCCAACAACAAAGAGACAGAGAAGGGGGAGAGAGCTGGAGTGCTGGATGAAGAGCAACAATCCCTCTCCAAATATCAATAAGGGGAAAGAGATGACTGTGCACTTCAAAACGGAACAAGCACCTAACCCTCACACCCCCACACACACACCGCTAGAAATACAGCTCCACATTCCTGTGAGTTCTCATCACACACAACAAATCTCAGCTGTGCTTATACCTCCTCAGGAGTCTGAAGAAATGCAATGCACACACCTATTCTCAATTGCTTCTAAGCAACTTACAGAGCACCCTGACCTGCAGCATCACTGTCTGGTATGGAAACTGCCCCACCTCAGGCAACAAAGCACTGCAGCAGGCAGGGAAGACCGCCCAGCACATTAACAGGTCATGTTTTCCTGCCCTCAAGAAGATAAGAAAGAAAGGCTTAGGGTATCAGGAGGGATTAGTCTTAACCCTCACTAACTGTGTACAACTGTCCCAAGTAGACATAGACTACAGAGCATGTGGGCCAAGTGCTCTAGTCTTATGAATTGGTTCTTATCAGACTGCTAACCAGAATTGCCAAACAGATTCTCTATACATTCAGAGTAAACTGCTCTCTCAGCCCTATTCTCATGTAATGCATTACCTATTGCACTTATTCACTTCAATAGGTGAATACTTATACTTATTCACTTGTACACATGCCTGCACCCCAGACAATGGTAAGGCTTCTACTTATCTATTATCAGCTATAAGAATAAACTAAAACAATACAATACATTCCTGAACTTAATGGTTGCTTAGTCTATTGCATATTGATGGTAATGTTTAGTGCAATGATTTATTATATTCATTGCACTGTTGTTTGCTGCTGAATAATATTAAATGTACTACTGTGTCCTGGTAAAGAATATGCCTAAAATAGCACCAATTAAGTATTTATGAGAAGGTACTGTATATAATATAACGCTATGTATAGAGCAAAAGAGGAGAAATTCCAAAATACACTGTTTTAAGGTGTTGAACACAGAAACCACTCACCTAGCAAGTAAATAAGTGTACAAGCCTGTCATACAAACACCCCAGCAAAGAGGAAGAGAGGATGGTGTCTGAAAGAACCATTTTTAGGGGCAACCCAAAATCTGGTTTTAGCTACCTAGCCAGCTAGCTCGGTAGCTAGCTAAATAGTCAACTTAATTCCTTATGTGTGTCAGCATATATTTGGACAGTGCGCCTGATTTCTAATTAGGTTCTAACTCACAATAGCTATTAATAGCTAGCTAGCTAATCTATAAACAGCAATGACTGTTAGTAGATTAGCTAGCTCACCTAGATATTACAAGCAGGCTGTGGAGACTGTGGAGAAACTGTAACTAGCAAACGTTAAAGGCGCTATCACGCAAAACATGTCTTTAAAAAAGAGCGTTAAATGTCGCGTCATTCCCAATAAACGGAAAATTCCTGTTTGCTTACTAGGTTAGCTAGCTAACAATTTAACATGAAGGGGAGCTTACACTGACAGGACAAAATTCAGTTAAAACAGCCGTGACTTACCTTTCCACTTGCGTCAAAGGGATCGCTGCTGTTGCTGTTCGCCGCTGAATTTGAAGACACGACAACTCCACGGTCCCAGTCAGGGAAAGGGTTGACAAACGACCGTTCCTCCATCTCTGATTCGGAGGCCGTGACCAACTTGAGTCTTTTTGACATGTTGTCTCCCATTTCAACGGCAGCTCGCCGAGGCCAAACTTCGCGTGTGGCCCGCGTGCACAGGCTGGCGCGTGTAGGAAACGCGTTTCTCGTAGAAAATGTAGTTGGTCCTGATGCTGCTTGAGGATGCTGTGCAATCCGCAGTGGTCAATATCAGGGGTCTGTGTAAGAATAGGGAGGGATGAATCGCTTTCAAACTACATTTAAAAAGACGACGTGAAAATGTTCAGGCCGCAACCTGTCAACAACTTACATTTTACACGTTTAGCGCAAAGTGCTGTACCGACAGACAAAACTAAACGGAACTGCTCCTATTCGTGGCGTTATGTTAATGTATCCACTGGCATGTGTTTCAACTGTCTAACGAAAAAAGTAAAATAATATCCAGGACGGTCTAAAAAGAAGTCAGCTAAACTAAATTGGTACCGTTTCAGGCAAAGAAACAAGATCCGTAAGGAGGTAAAAACATAGAAATAAACGTAACTGGGAAAAATAACGATTTCGAACCAAATACAATTCATTTCACAGGACTGTCGCGTCAATACAAACATTGATTTCCTATGGCAGAACGCTCTCCCAGAAGAAAACAGCCAGCTAGTGAATGAAAAAAAAACACAAAAGTATTATCTGAATCACCTATTCAGGACCTACAGTCACAAAAAGTCTAACATTTTGCAGTTTAAAGCCTACTAAATTACCCGCAATAATAAACGCATTGGCGAACCTGAATTCGAATGGTCGTATCCCTCATTTCAGACGTGTTAGCTTTAAAGGTCCATCCACCATTATTACAACAGATTAGTCAAAGCAGATAAATTAAGAAATCAGCAGAGACGTAATATCCACCATTGCCCTTCCCAAGAATTTCGCCAAATGTTCCATCTCTCATTTCCGGACTCTGACTTTCTCTTTCACAAACGCTGAGAGTGGTCTTTCTATTCAATTCTTACCGGTGAACCGGCAACGCAGAATCCGAAGGCACCAGATAAGTGTTAAGCAGATATCTATCGCTGATCTTGACCAAATTTGAGTCATAGCCTCCAGGAAACAGATGGCGATTCCGCGTGTGATTTGCTACAGGCTCATTATACGGCAAACATCCATACCCCCCCCCACACACACACACACACTCTCTCTCCCCTACTCTCATCCCCAACCTACTGTTATTTTTATTTTTTGGAACATGTACAATAAAATTTGAAAATGAATTACCATTGCATTAGGCATACCCTTTTGGAGATGTTTCGTCAGCACATATGGTTACTTGTTATTAAGCAGTTTTACAGATTATCTTTTAATCATTGGAAAGAACAAAACATAAGTGTCAAATTTACCACAAACTTGCTTTAGTGTTACTCTTCAAACTTGTTTGACTGCAGTTTAATCACTGCAGTTTTGCTAAAAGTTTGCTTTATTAAAAGGGGTTATATAGAGCTTATTGCATAAGCAAAGAGAACAACTGTATTTTATGACTTAGCACTGGGTTTATAGACAATATCCTTCAAACTTTCATAATCTGACAACTGATATTTGCAGTTACCCATATGTATTCTCAATGTTTGTACGTTCAGTATACTTTTGATTTAAGGGTGGTCCATTTACCACTTTCTTAGAAATACCCACCTTGTATCTACACAGACATGCATCCTGGGTGCATTTTGCAGGTGTACAGACTGTAACACCCATTGTGCCAGTTGTCCTCTGCTACCAAAAAGTAGAAAAAAAGCAGAAAACCGCTTTCCCCCCCAAATACAAATATTTACTATATAAAAGGCAGGAAAGGGTAATATTAGATGTTTGGGGGGTGGGAAGAGTGTTTAAAATCATAAAAACAATTTGACTACATCTCACCCTTTTTTATCGAAATATATGTGACATTACTTACAAGCCTGTCAATATCAATTTCCGCAAGCATGGTTTATAGAGTAACCCCAACCCTAGACTCGGTCTTCCATCAGTCAGAATGGGCATTGCAACATTGTTTACATGTATAAATAACATTTCTGTAGATCACAACCCATGGCAGCAGCAGCCATGCCCTTATGGCCAGGGTCAAGGCCAGTAGCATGAATCATCATGTACTGTGAACCAGAGGAACGCTCCTCAGACTCCGTGCCTCTACCAGCTGTGATTCATTAGCACAGCTTCATTCATTTAAATGAAAATGCATCGTCTCAATTGAAAACTTTCATGCCTGACTTACAAGTGTGGTTACATCTAGCATAGAGCCAACACATGCTTGCATTTGGCCCAAATTGTGTATGCACAAAACATGGAGATTTCTTTTTGTCAAAAAATATTCAAAACACTCTTAAGGGAAGATTGTCTACATTAACCCTTGCTTCCTTACCTTCTCCAGTGTCTCCTGTTGCAGAAACAGATCCAAAAAGCAATACCTAAACAACGCAAGGGAAAAAGAGAATGGCATTATCATAACAGGATCTTTAATAGTCGAGCTGTTCCCCATGTCCAGAAGTCCTTTGGGGATTGAAGACGTTATCTTTCTCAGCCAGTCTCACAGATTCTGAGGGTAGTAAAGCTTTGTAGCAGGCCCTGTACCAGACGGCCAACCAGGCTCTGAATAGAGAATTATAAATATCTAATGACAAGACTATTAGAATTTAATCAATCCTATTCAACACAAAGTCGCTTTGAGTAATTATTTTTGCGCATATCTGTCTATTCAAATATCAATGACAATAAAAAGTAATCTCATGACAGCTTCTACTGAAAGATTCTCATTTTAACCTCAAATGTTAGAATTGGACAGTTCAGTCATTTTCACAGAGTGGAGAGCACAGATAATCTGATATGATGTGGACCAAACAAAACAAGCAGTTAATTCCTTGCAATCTTTTTTTCTGATGAACATCTAAAGGTATATTTATGCATGTATCAAGGATGTTTTCTTTGTTTGGGCACATCGCAAGATTCAAGTGAAAATATCTAGCAGACAAAGAGGCACCCATCATTAAAATGATTTGCAATATGTTTTCTCATCAAAACAGCTTTACTATGTAGTACCTTTTTGTGACCCGTTTCTCTTCTAATCCTGATGTACTGAAGCAGTTCTTCAGGATTGGAGTGCAGGATGTCATTTTGTGCTTTTATATATGTAGCCTAGGTACATGTATATATAACAGCACAGTAAAAGCACTAGTTTTACAGTCAGTGATGCAGAAACAGACCAGACCTAGACTCATCCACAATCAGAGAGAGAGAGAGAGAGAGAGAGACACTGCCACTGTGAAAGTGATTGATGCTAGAACCTGCAGTCAGAGGCCCTGAAAGGTCAGCATCATCAATTCCTGTCAAGTGCTCTCTGTAATGTCTGGACTTTGCACTCTATTTGCATAACCAGTGGGGTGAAAGCAAGTAGAGGGATAATAAATGTAAGATAAAGGTAAGTGGGCTTGATCATTAGGGATCTGTACCCAAATACCTGTAAAGCTGTGACAATACATGATGTAAAACGCACTATATAAATACATTTAAATTTGACTAAGTGAAAAGGAAGAAGGTGGAAAAAAGTGGGAAACAATAAAGGTGGGAAACAACGGTTATAGCCCGTCAACCATAACAAAGTGTTCACATTAAGATTTAGTTGCTGGATAAGACCATAGTGCAGTTCACTAACTTGACTTTGCTCTACTCCAAGATAATATTTGGAGCCACTTGTGCACACAATCTATACACTGTCTCAATATAACAGCAGTGGGTTGGGATTATTCCTCTTTCTCTTGCTAACCTACACGGCACCTCAGATGCAGCTGGAACAGAGAAGCAATCTTCATTTGAAGTTATATTCTGCACTAATTACCAGCATTTCAAAGAGAGTAGGTAGAAGCAACAGGGAGTAGTCCATGGTCATAACTGGGTTTAGGATATTCAGTATCTGTTTAATTCTATTTGAGAGCCCATTTAATTCAAGGGCTGGCTAGTTAAATGGGCTTGTGACACCACAGGATAGGGAGATTAGATGAGGCAGCACTCAAACTCTATGCAAAATTCGATTAGAATGGTGTTTGACATTCAGCGGTTGCTTTCTACATTAAGTTTACTTTAGATGCTTTAAAAGGAAGATTATCCGATATTCTAGTGGCTAATCGTCATTTAAAAGGACACGGAACACCTGTGTATCAGGCACAGTATCAGTGTTTCCAGGAATAACAATTACTCTGCTTTCCTCCCGATAGAGAGCTTCAATGGATGTGAGCCAAGACACATTCCTCGTGTAATCAAGTTGCCAATCATTTACCCAGTAAGGCAACACATCATTACATTGTAAAAAATACAGAGAGCTTTACACCAATGGGACCTTAAATGAAGTTCTAACCCTGACCAGGACCATTTACTTGCTTTTTTTTTATATCAGTCATTTTTAACTGTGCTGGTAACAAGTAACATTAGGAAGTCAAATTTTAATTCGTGAGCACCTTGATACTTCACAGTTCTAGCCTAACAAAATGAAATTACTAGACCATCATAATACTTTGATTCAAAACTAAAACACAGACTATGCTTTTTGACAGTCTAGAACACCCTACAACGAACTGGTGCTGAACTGGACAGGCTATCTGAGCAGCTGCACGGTGCAGTTTTGGTCTAGGACAACAGACCATATCATGGCATGAAAGCGTTAGCTTGATCCGTTATTACAACCATTAAAACATAAAAACAACACTGGGAATAATCAGAAGGAGTGAATGTGAACGCAGAGATGCCAAGGTTGTATGTGAAAAGCAACAGTGCCCCCTGCTGGCACGTTCAGCATAAGAGGAAGCGCCGTCCCAGCCTTGGCCAGAGTGGGCTCAGGGCTGGAAACGTCAGGGATGCAGCGAGGAGGCTGGACTGGAGCAGCGCGGGGCTGGCAGCCTGTCCAGGAGAGTGGGCCCCAAAGCGCACAGCCCTGTCTGGGACCGCACGGTGCTCCTCCAGCCCTCTCCCTCTGCATTCAAAATGTCAGCATGTCAAAAAACGCCTCGCAACATCCGTCTTACCCCCAACTTTGAAAAGAAATTCTTCGCAACGTGACCTTTAGAAAATCGCACCCTGCACTGCACAAAAAATCAATTCCTCAAAACCATTAACATATTCTGCGTAAGCAAGTTTTCGGCAACTCCTACGTTTAATTTGGAGGAAAAAGGTGGGAAAATATACATTTGGCCTGTTCCTAATGCCAAGCAGACAGTTGAAGCAGCAAATACAAAGGAAACATGCATCTACCGGGTCCAATAATTAGGATAATGAGCACTCATAAATCTATTCTGGTCAATGGCATTAGACAACTGTGCTGCATTCGCCCTAGGCATACATTATATACATAGAGCCAGTGTATAAATTATTGCGCAACATTGATGCGAGTCAGACATAGGAGCACATAAAGACCTGATGTACTCCAAAGCTGTGCTCACAGCAGGCACTAAGATGCATCTTCAAATGTCCTGTGAATTCTTGCCCACGCTCCAGTACACTATGTCTCAATGACATCAGCCGCAAGCATCACTCTTATCCATCAGCCTAGGTAGCTTAACTACATGCAGCGCAATTTCCAAACACTCTGGCAATTATTCCGTCTTTTCTGACTAGGGCAATTGATATGGCTGGAACTTTTGTACCTGTTGAGGACACATCGGGACATATTACCGTTCATGCTGCAAGTGTAATGTGTTCTTATGAGTCCCCAGACCACCTTCAAAAGTAGTGCAAATCTCCAGGTTTGAAACGCACTGTATCCCTTTCACACTTGTACTCGGTGCTGGCCACTTATGATCTGATCATACAGGGAGTGTGTTAATGCCAGGTGTCCACGGGGTCAAACATTTAAGACAAGATGGAAGATCTTGACCGATCTAACTCTGAACACCTCCATTTCTGACCAAAATCATGATGTGGAACAGCCAGTTAAAACAACTCACCAGAGTTAATCAAATTCCTTGACCTGAAAACAAAGCTTTAAGATAAAGCCTTACATAAATGCAGAGACATTTATATTGGTCTTTAGAACGAGGCCTTCTTTTGAAATGTCTCCATGCATGTGGATACGGAACAGAGGAAGCTGGAGAATGAGCCAGAGGAGGCGGCTGCAGCTTGTATGATCCAGCTATCGATTTGCTCATTTTGCTATTGACCTCTTCAGTGGTGAGGAGGACTCCGTAGATCCCCAGTGACGGCCCACAAAGGACCCGCTCCGGAGAAGGTCACACCATTCAGGGTCTTGAGCGCGTTTTAGAATTTGGACTGCAATACGTACAACCTTCTGCTGTTCATCAGGACAGAGCCGATGCGAAGTCTCAATCTAGGGCCTTTTTATTTGAATAATATCTAAAAAAAATTTAATATTTAGGAAAAAATCTCTCACCTTTTTATCAAGCCACTTCACATTTAAGCAAGAAAAATCTTAGCAACGTAACCATAAAGATCAAATCAAAAGCAGTTACATTTTATGGATCGGACACAGGCAAGCACGAGCAGGGTCCGTTTTCTTTAGAGAATAAAGAAAAGAATTACTGCTTCAGAACGTTTTACATGGAAAGAGGTCTGATCAGGGTTACACATTTGCAGTAAATGACTCGGATTTGGAGATTACACCCAGGACAGAAATGAACCTGCAGCGTTATATATCATACTGATAAGGATCAGGAGGACTGATGGTAAGAAAAAGAATGAGGAGAACTGCCCAAAAGACCCCTGTCCCAAGCATGCATTCGTTTGAAGGTGAGAGACGACATTGGCTGTCTGGCAGAGTGCATGCAAGCCCCTGTAAACGAGAGTAGCAAGAACAGGAACTTAAAGTGGAAGCCCGAGGAAGAGATTAGCATCATTTTGTCATCAACTTGGTGAACTACTATTGAACAGTACAGCCAGCAGCCCAAATATAATTGGGAGTGTCACCAAAATTGATTAGTGAAAAAGCAGCTGCATCTTGTGAATTGGATACTTAAAACAAAAAGGATGAGGAAATCAATACTGATGAGGTCAATACAAGACTAAACTCGTATTAGACTAAAGGACTAAACTTGCATTTGATCAAGCAGCTATTAAAAGCACACGAATTGTGATTGTGAGAGAGTCATGCATGTGAGCGCATGTGCTCTACTGGACCATTAGATATGCCTCCAAGATAACCTGCAAAAGATTAAGGGTGGAAATATGTTTGTTTCATAAACTTTTTAAAATTTTTTGATCAGCAACTACTGTAGGTAGTCATAAGTGAAAATTGCTCTCCTACATGCTAATTTGAATTAGCCATGGAGCTGACTCAGTCATGGCATCTGAGAGAACTGCATTTTCATGAAGACAGATTTGAGAACCCATCATGAGTCTTGCACTGTCCAGTGTGACAAAAGCAGTTTGCAAAATATTTGCCCTTAATGAACTTAAAAACTAAGGTTAGTGTTAGGGTTATGCCTTCAGGCAGAGACACTTGCACACACAAATGCAAACACCCACACAATTAATTTCCACTTCAGGGGAGAAGAAAAAAAACACAAAAAAAACAAAACACACAAACAAAAAAAATAACAGCAACACAGAGTAAGGTGAAAATTGAACAGCTTTTTTTTTTTTATTCACACCGATTTCTAGTCCACTATGTTAGAATGGCACATCAGCATCACTCCCCTATGCTCCTATGTTGGTTGTTTGTACTTCATTACAAGCTATAAAAAAGTCTATACATAATGCTTTAGAAACCGAGTGAGACACGGACGATACCGTATCCCTCACAAGAGCTCTCAGCCTCCAACTCACTACTGACCACTTTCATCAGTTTCTTTTTTCTTTAAAAAAAATTAAAAATAAAAAAGGAAGATTACACAAGGCATTTACTACATAGTTGAGAAAGAGGCATTAAAAATACATAATCTGTAAAGCACTTACAACTTGGACAGAACAAAAGAGATAGAGATTATGGTTCAAAGAAAATATTCTGTTTAGACACAATAACACAATGTCACATAAAAGAACCAATGACACAAAATGTGAATTCTTCAATTTAGCATTTCATAGAAACAAAATCTCAAACTTTAAGTAAACAAATAGAATATATACACTGAGGTAAAAACACATTGGTCTTCGGAGGAGGTATTTTTTCTCTGAATTTTTTTCTGACCTTTTTAAAACTTATTAAATCTTTCATCTTTTCTTTTAATAATTTCTTTTAAAAGCAAATGATGCAAACATTAGAAATCAGTCACATGCAGTGCATCATTCTATGTGGAATACAAAAAACGTATAATACAGTCTAACTTAGGCACCAAATAAAACTTGATAAAGCTTTCTTCTACCTTTCCACAAAGTACTCACAATCAGCAGTCAGTCACACTCGCACTCACAGACCAAGTGAAAAGCACCTTGGTTGGCTTTCCAGTCCTTTAGTGACCCAGACTCCTACCTTCTGCACTCCTTGCCATTTTCCACACCAAATCAAACCACCTTCACTGTTCCATTGCCTGTTCACAGGAAAAAATCCACATGTGGTCATGATTTTTGGTGCTACCGGGCCACCGTCCCTCAAGGGTCTTCCTCACAGTGTCCGGATGTTGGCATAGATTTAATCACTGAACTGTAATAAATAGCTTGGCGATTGCCAGTGGAAAGCCTGAGGACCGTGTTGCCATACAAATTTGCATAAAGTGTAAGACCCGTGTTTTTGTTATGCCCTCAATGGTATATAGATGACCTTTATTGAAATTATGCTGCAAGCTGTGCTGTAATTGGTAGCACATTGCGGGAATGTCGAGCCATTTAAAGTTTACATTCACGTTTGTTGCGTTTCAGGCAAGACATTTACATTTCCTCATTTAGTCCACACAAAAGCCATGAACACACAGTTACACTGGATTAGTCCTTTGTGCAAAAACTTTGTGCATGGTTATATGAAAAGACTGCATAATGGTGTTGTTGAGAAACAACACCAACAGGAGAAAAGAAAAAAATCACACAGCATATCAGTTTAACAGGCAGGCGTGCTGGAGTCTGAGTCACATAAGGGGACCTGAAACGACCTCTCCCATCACCTGCACTGGCTACAGAAAACATGGCCACTGACGATCTAAAGCTCCTGGCATGAACGCATCCTTGCGCATGTCCACGGGTGCAGATGAGTTAGGAGGAGGCACAGAAGTTGGTGACATCGAGAGGGACATCGGCAGCGTGGGGCGAGACCGAGCCAGCACAAAAGACACGGAGAGAGAGAGAGATAGAGAGAGAGAGAGAGATAGAGAGAGAGAGAGAGAGGGAGAGAGAACGCCGCGCCTCAGACGGCCCACCAGCCCCTAGCACGCGTTTGTTTTTGAACGTTATTAAAGTACAAAATCTCCTCGCTACAGGACCGCGCAGGGGCCGAGGGAATGAGCCGTCTGAGAGGGCCCTCCCGGTCTCGCCCGCTTGCATGGAACCGGAGGTGCAGCGGTATGGGTTTTCTGTCAAGTCATAGCTGGTGTGGTTTGGCGGCCAAGGCCAAGAGGATACCTGCATGTCACTGTGAGGAATACCTGGATGTGCATGTCTGCGTCTAAGTAGGTCACCACTGAATTTGGAACGAAAAAAGGCTGCTGGTGATTTAAGACAGAAATGTGTCGGACAAAGATGAATGTTGGCCCGGTAACGACTGCGGTGGCATGATGAAAAACCACGGCAAGTTTTGTTAATACGTTTGTCCCAGAAAGTACGATTACGCTCACATTCTCTCGAAGGGCTTAGCGGTAAGCTAACCAAAGCCATCTTAGTTATTCCCCTTCAGGTCGTCACCCTTCCCAGCAGCACGGAGCGCTGCTCTTTACTACACTGGGTTAACTTCCACTTCAACTGTCCAACTTTGTGGCAGGGAGCCACCACGCTAACAGACAAGTTACGTACACATAGATTTCTATTTACAATGTACATATTTATATATACTTACTCCTGTCCAAACATTGCGAAACCACTCCATTCAGGACTTCATACATTTTTCTTTAGATTTTAACAGGAATCATTTATGAGGAAAAATAAAATTGCACAGGCCACATGTACAGGAGCAACAAAAGGCAGCACAAGTGATCTGGCCAAAGACTCCGCAACAGTACACTGAGTGCAGGACGCTGGCTGCCAGCACTCAGCTCGAGACGCGCGCAGCCTCACACTTCACCTCTCAGCAGTCAACTTGGTAGAAAATAATTCCCATGTGTGCTGCTAACTAAATATACAATATGGAAGTGGAGTGAGTGCCTGCAAATACTGGGTACACACAAAAGCCTTTCCTTTTAATTACTCTGGTCTATAAAGGGAATTTGACTTTTGACACGCAAAAAGGAAAGAATTTATTACTTCGGGAAAAACTGCAGAGTGTATAAGGGAATTCAGAGCTGTTCTGCACTGCAGATCAAATAGCCATTTTGAAAGAGAATTAAAATTCAGTGCACAGAGGACTCATGCAACCATCATTGCTCCCGTACAGAGGCAGAAAATGCAGCAAACATTGCCTTAAGACACAATTCGTTCAACTATATGACCAACGGAAAGGAGTTAGACACATCACCCTATTGCCACACCAATAAACATGCATGTTATTGCTAAATCAAAAGATCATGTTTCCGCCATTATTTGGTTGAAGGGCTTGTTCATATTGACAATCACCTGGCAGGATAGCTAATGTTAACACGCATGCTTATTAAGAGGCCTTTTTGATCACTGGACGTCATTTATGTTCCACTTTAAAGTGCACAAAAACAAACAAAAAAACCAACCAACCCCACACCTACAAACAGATACACCAGACCAATCACAGGGGTGCAACTTGGAATGCCATGCTTTAACGAGCACTACATCCTCAAAAAGGAATACTACACAGAACAAGAATGATGTCACAATCGTCCCGTTGAATAGATTTCATTTTGATATGCACGTTTTAATTTGAATTAAGAAACACAGTTTTGTAAAACAATAATTCAGAACACCATTCAGTTTTGCGTTTCTGACTGCAAGCTCATTTGTGTGGCAATAAGGTATCCCCTTTACAGAAAGAACAAAAATTCTAGTATTGGTGCTACATTTAAGCCTTCATGTGCACAAAACATCAACCCTACTGTTTAAATCATCACTTTCTACAAAACCGGAATGACCCCAATGCTATTGGTCCCTTAAGGCTTGCTCAATGGAAATGTTAAGCAGTCAACAGGATTTTCATCTTGAAATTTACATTCTACATGAAACGTTGCCATAAAATGTTGGAAAATCTATGGCTTAGTAAATATCCATTTGCTATGTAACTAAATGAATCATCTTTGCAACGCTGAAAAGAAGTGAGAGCATAAGAAAAAAAAAATCCTTTCTTTTTTCCAGGGCAAGTAGAATAATGCTTCCATGTTCAAACATCTAGATAAGCTTCAGTGTATGCGTAGCGCTCACAGACTCGTCCTTCCCATTAACCCCTCCAGTCTTCTACATCAAGCGACAAGTTTGTAAGTCCGTGAGAGTTGCTCTGCTAACATGTAGCAACTGTGTTTCGCAAGTTCGACAAACTGAGCTTCAGCGAGAAATAGAACAGTCTGCCTTTCGGGGACAAGACGTGGACACGGCCACGCCGACCACTCTGTGGCGAGTGGAAGGAGCTCGGGGCCACCCTAGGCAGAGGTCAGACAGGGCGGGGGCAGCAGGGGGCGGGGGTGGGGCTCCCAGCCAGGGCCTGGCTTGCGCTCATCCTGTTTTAGTCACCAACCACGCGGGCTGGTGATCCACGCTGCTGAGGATGAACACGGGAGCAAGCTGAAACGTACCTTCAATGCTGCACTAAAGTTTACAACGATCATGGTGGTGGTGGGTGATGGTGACGTAAAACGTAAGAAATGGCACCAGCAAGTTGTTTGTGTGTGGTGGCCCCTTGCTAGCATTCGCGCCGTGTGCATAAGACAGACAGACTCCTTGACAGACTCGTCCACAAGGTCCCTGGTGGTGTCTTGTGTACATTTAGACAGACAGCGAGGCTAAGGGGGCCACGTCATGAGGGAAGGCTGGTTTAAAGCAGTGGCACTTTCCGGTAACACCTGGCTTGGAGGGCATGGTTGTCATCGTAGCTGTTGAAGCTGCAATTGTTGTAGTAGTAGCAGAACACTTACAATATAAAATACATAGGATTCATCTATATTGCATATGTCGCAGCATGTTTGCCAAGACTGAATGAGGTCATGTCCAGTTTGTTGCAGCAAAAAAATAACAAGAAAACAAAAAAACAACAACAAAAAAAAAAAATAAACCTCACAAAACAAAAACCACACACACCACAAATAAGTTACTTAATGAAACAACAACAGCAAAAAACAGCATAGAGGAAAGGAGGAGAAAAGGTGCAAATGCCCCACAGAGATGCGTCTCCAGCATCACATCACATCTCTCTAAGGCAAACTGAACAAATACCAGTCAGGAAGGAAAAATCAAAACAAGCAACCATCTCACAGCAGATCTTCAGTGAACCCAGCCCGACTGGCATGAATATTGATCCTAGCGCGAATATTTCACAACGCCACCCACAAAACATGACCTGCAATGAGTCCTCAGTCACCGTCAGCTTCTGGTGCTTAGCGTGAATATAAAACATCTCAACCAGTTCTGCGGCAGGACCGATCCAGACAACACAGCAGTCAGGCGAGTCCATGGGTCGCACCAGATAACGGGCGTTGGTTACTGCAGCATGGTCATCTGGGCGAGAGGCTGGGTGGGATAGCAGCTCCAGCGGAGTCCGTTCCACCTTGGCCTCAGGAGCCCATAGTGAAGTTCACCAGCTACCATATTCTCAGTCAACGCCAATGAGGGTTTGTTTATATATATATATATATATATATATATATATATATATATACATACATACATACATACATACATACACACACAAACTTTCATTCATAGTGCTTATGTCCTGTCTCTCCCTCGAACTCAGAGGAAGCTCAGAGGTCGAGGAATTAATGCAACAACCATGGCCAATAATAACAACGTTGATGACCATTACAATAGACATGTATTTAAAATAAAAAAAACCCTAAAATAATAATAAGATGCTGAGGTGTGTGCCTCTCTTGGCTCACAGGCCTACATTTTAATGCCCTCCTGCTGGCTGAGCTGGGACAGGGTCTTCTTGATGCGCAGCGCAGTGAGCCGGGCAGCCCCATTGGCGTACCAGCACTCTCTCATGATCTTAGCCATCACGCGCAGAGCCTGGACACAGGAGAGAAGAAACCAGCGTCAGCGGGGAGAAACGCCTTCTACAGTACAGCTTTGGTTTGTGGTGTTGTTGTTTGTTATCCAGACGCAAGCACGACTTTGTCGTCCATGGGTGAAACGAATGGGCCGTAAAAGTCGGGATCCCATTTCCCTCCTTGCTGCCTTTCCTACTTAAGAGCGGCAAGACGTCAGAGCTAAAATCCAATTATGAAAGGTTGCTGATACCAAATGTTATGCGTGAGGCTCGTGCCTTTACTGTAGGTAGTGAATAATCAATACGCTCCCTTTCTCTCTGTGCTCTTTGATCATGTGGAGGAGACAGCTGCATGGCCCACTGCACTGAGAGTTTATTAATTGAACTGCAGCTCCTGGAAAGGATGTGTCACTACACACCGTCTCAGTGTTTTACCGTTAGATCCTCATATGACAGACAAGGCAGGATTCTCAAAGTCCGCTTCCTCTTGTTGAGTCTACTTCAAATGTATTTCAAGATCAAGATATTTCAGTGCGTGTGCTTGAGAGCAGGTCTGCAGAGGTTGTGCCAAGCGCTGACTTTGCTTTGTGAGGGTCTGGAAGGAAGTGGTGTGGTGTAGCCCGTTCAGGGTGGGAGGCAGTGTGGCAGTTTGACTCCTCTCGTGGGATTAATGACCCGTACCAAGGCTCACATCGCCACTAATGCAAACCATTATTCAACTGCCCACTTGAAATCAAATGCCTTTCCAGTGACAACGAAGAACTAGACAGATTAATCCTGTATTTGCCATTGTCATTTGGCAGGTAAAGCAAGCTGCATTTATTAAGTCAAACTGTGCATGCGTGCACGCAAAAGCATGGGTGAAATCTTTCAAAAAAAAAAAAAAGCCTTCCAGGGGTGTTGTGGTGGTGGTGCTGCTGCAGGGGGTGTCAACAACCAAAGACGTGCGGCTATTCCTGAAGACTCGAGACTCAAAAGGGAGCATTTCAGCAGGGGGTATTGCAAGACTACACTGTCAGAATGTTTTAGGCAGATGTGTTTACACACGTCCATGTTTCAGAGGGGAACACGCCGGCTCTACGAACGATGCTGCACTGTGTCTAAAAAGAAAAACACACTTGTTTTTTGCCTCCTCCCTGATATGTAGCAACACCTGGCGCAGACCCCCCTGGAGAGGTCATTAAAAACAAGAGGTCTGCAACATTTCACCGCTGAAGAGCAACCCTGGAGAAGCCCTGGGTGTGTGGGCACAGCACGCCCCCCCCCCGCCGGCCCGCACGCCTGCGAAGGCGGCAGGGTCTACAGCCCGAGCTGTAAACACCAGCAGAATGCCGATCCGCCATCTGCTTACGCTACTCCGGCGAAGCGGCCGCGCGTGGCAGGGCCGCCGGGCTGAGTCACACCCTGCGAGTGCTGCAGTGTCTCGCTCGGATCTCACGGCCGGCTCTTCTCGCGCTCCCAGCTGGCGCGAGAAAGCCTAGCGAACGCGGCAGCGCTGCTTTGGCTTCTCAGAAGGAAAATACAAACAAATGGCAGCGATGGGTCTCTAGCAGTCCCAGATTAGATTAGGGAATTGCATTATAGCGCGCTGGGCTTAATCCAATTGCGTCACTTTCCGCTTAATAAAAACGGCGGCAGTCGGGGGAGGGGAAGCGCGCTGATGCCGGCCGTGATGGATGGGTGGTGTTAGGGGAGGAAACGCGAGAGCGCCCGGCACACCAGCCTCTTTCCCGCGACGCTCCCCCGGGCCGCCTGCGGTCCAGCTCTAACGCAGGACTGGTGTATCCAATGACGGTAGCGAATACGCAACTACGAACTTCCCTCGCACCCGGATAGTAGATCAGGGACTTGATGGCGCGGCCTTTGGAGATAGCAGCGCTGCACCACGAAACCATGGCGGATTGGTTACGTCCAGAGGGAAAGTGACTTGTACCACCACACAAATGTAAAGGGGGGGGGGGGGGCAATTGAAGGAAACTCATCTGAAAACGAGGCCGGTCCGGAAGAATGAAAAGCTCCTATGGAGTGTGTGTGGTCCAAACATTTACCTCGCAGCTCTGCCACCTGTTGGGAATGTTGGGCCGAAGCTTCTGCTCACACACCACCTTCCTCATCTCCTCCACCGACGGGTCCGACTGAACCAGGTCGTAGTAGGGCAGCTGGTAGTCTTCGTGTATTCCTGAGGAAAGCACGATATCACGCTAAACCACAGCCAGAAGAGGACGTCGAGGAGTGAAGAACGTCAAACTGTAGTTCTTACAAAGCGTTTAAAGTTCTGAAACAACTTGAAAATACTTTAAAAGACTGTAATCTCACCAAATAAAAAGTGCTCTGAATTGTATTGGTGATGGTAAATTAAAGGAGACACAGTATATTACCAAATCAATGCAGAAAAAAATTTATGCGGTACCTCCAATAGAGCATCTGCTTGCAATTTCCCAGAAAACCAAGCCCATAGCGTAGATATCTGCTCTCTTGAATGACTCGAAATGCTTCATATTTATTGAATCATCAAGTACCTCTGGAGCCATATACCTGTTGGGAGACGGTTTAGAGAATTTAATTAAAACCCAATTACAGCTTTACAGGTTTAAACCCTGCTCCTGTCATTCTGGCAAGCTCTACACACAGCATCCAATTTAAAAACTAAAAATGTATCCCCTTTTGGCTACCTGAAGCCCAATCCAAAATAGAAAAAAATAATTGTGGAAACTAATTTGGCTAGGATGGTGTTTAGAAAACTGGAAATTCGACAGCACCACAATTTATTGTGTACACTGTACACTTTTTGCCATTAATTATAATTAGTCCTGGATCTTAATGAAAACAACTGTGTAAAATTGATATTTGCTGCAAATTTGCCTGTAAACAACATAACCACTTCCAGCATAACCATTTCATGGAACAGAGAGATGAAACACTTGAGGGTTGCTCCAGGGATAGCGGGAGTGTGTGGGGGGCAGGGGGGCAGGGGTAGGAGATAAGAGCTACGCCTGGTGTTTCTCTGTCCTCTGACAGGAAGGAAGAGGTTAGCTCGCCTAATCTTCCCCCATAATTCAGGGGAGGGAAAAGAAGTCACAGGCTTGAGCCTGATTAATACGGACAGACTCGGGTGCCTGGCGAGGTAGAACTCAGGGCCCGGAGCCCAGACGGTCTCTGGCGCTCCGGTGATGCCTCAACCCAACCAGGAGCTCACGAGTTACTGCCAGACCACTGTGCACCCTCGCAGAGACTCATCACGGCAAGGAACACGGCATGTGCGGAGAATTGCCCTGCACTTCACACCATTTAATTCAATCACCGTCTGCTCTTTCCCAACACAGTGAAGTACGCGATCCAGTACCTCAGTTCTAATTGAATCAAGCTTGTTTACATCGGATACCTGCGCTGAGCAGCTCCGCAACACCGCCAACGTGGTAAAGCAAGAGCCTGCCGCCCACTTGGCACTCGGCAGCGGCGCGGACTGGATGATCAGGCAAAGTGCTGCTCTTGCTCCTCCAAGGGTCACTTGGTATGTCCTGCTAGCCCACGAGTGAGGGCCAGGAGTGAAGGCCCACTGCTGGAGGGAGAGCCAGAACTGTGCCATGCTTCCTGCCCGATTGCTCCCTCAGCACAGTCAGTCAGCCCAACGGCTGGCTGAACGTGCTACGAGTGACCCTGGCCTATTGTCTTACAGCCGTGATGGACTAAAGGCTTTTTAATTACTTCCTCCCACAGGACCGCTAGTGCAAATATTTTCGCGACTGACGCAGGACGAGAACGTGTGCAAGATTCACTGTTCGATATTCATAGTTTGTGATTCTTTTTCTAACTCTCAGTAACAAGGCCATGCTGAAAGAGTAATGTCCTTGCTTGGGAATGGTAAGAAATAACTCGAGCCTCAGAGCTACACATCCGAGGCCAGTGCGAGTCCCCGCGTGTACATGTGCGTGCGTGCGTGTGTGTGTGTGTGGCTGCCGCAGTGGGGAGAGGGTGTATTTGTATGAGCTATGCGTTTCCATGGGATGACTCACACTCGGCTCTCGGCACACGCGGGCTGCTGTAACCTCCTCCCTCCCGCCTGGAGCCTGGCGTGCACTCGCACTTTACTTCATTCGCCAACAACTGCTACGAACGCGACTGGAAAGCGCGCGAGCGACCGTATGGCTTCACGGAGAGCTGAGATGTGCCCAACGTCCACTGGCCACTCGGTGTACTTCCACCATTAAGGACTACGGTGAAAGCGACGACCGAAAGCCATTAATGTATCTTGTGACACCAGTAGGAGACGGAGCTTTGGTTCACCGCGCAAACGCTCGCCCACTCACGACCGCGAAAGCCAAGCTAAGGGGCATCGTCAGCTACAGGGAAATGAAGCCATTTGTGATGGAAGCACTGGGACATCCCTCAGGACACTCGTGTTACCTTTTGGTGCCCACCCGGTGGTTGGGGGCAATATCTATAGTGTCGGTGGCAGAGTCGTGGCGCACGGCCAAGCCCAGGTCTGCGATGCAGCAAGTCCCATTCTTCTTCACCAAGATGTTCTTGGATTTCAAGTCCCTGTGAGCAATAGCTGGCTTGCCTGGAATCAAAGAGGAGGGTGTGAGATTAGATTGAGAGTTTTTAGCTGGACACTCTCCAGAAGGCTTATTGATTTCATGGGTACACTGGATGAAAAAGTGAGGGGTGTGGTCCAGGCAGCCGAGCGGGAGGAGCGTGTGAGGAGCGGTGAGGTGGTGGGCTGGCTGTGAGCTGGAGTGGTGCACTGCAGCTACCGGGCGCACCGCAAACATTATAGAGATTTACGGCCCCTTCGCCAGCGGCAGACAAAAGAGGCAACCTGACGCTCATCACGCTCGCGTGAGCACGTGGGCTCACACACGCGTCAGCACAAACACACCCAAGGAACGCTTCGCAGTGTCGGTATGAGCTAAATAAACGGTTTCAGTATTCCTGGCAGACTCAAGGACAGTCCTGGTCCAGCACATAGTGTGTGTGAATGAGGCACAATCTGTAGTCACACCAGGGAAACAGGCAAGAGAGTCTAACAGGAACAGTATGGTAATCGCGTTCACTTAAGTTATGTTTCTTAACCCACATACCCATACAAATTGCATATTTAGCTGAGACGACAAAGATGGGGAAGAACAGGATTTATTTTTCACTTCTTTCCCTTTTCTGGTAATAAAATCTATTTTTTATTTTGTTATATGTTATTATAATACTGCAGGCTGCACACAAGTGATCTTTAAATGTCCAAGTGTTCTAGAACAGTGTGACTTTAAACAGCCATCAGACATTAATTATCCGACTAATAAGGCAAATGCACACAAAAGAAATGTGCCTACCACTAATGTGCTCGTGACACGCTTGTATATCAGCGCACAACAAATGCTCTTGACCAGCTTCTTGGGCAAGGAGAAACGCCTGCATCGCCACGGCTCATCAGAGCCTGTTAGAAGTCTACAACGTCTCAGACCTGTTTCTTAATGCTTCCTTTTGTTATAAGGACACTGGAGACGAGCTGTGTTATGAGCAATCATCACCACGTCGGCAGTGTTAGAGGAACCGCACCGTCTGGCTGAAGATGTGAGCACAGCATGGCAGAGGCGAGCAGCTTCATTAACATGTGTTAAGCGAGCATCGTCCTACAGGAAGGAGGACAAAACTGCTCCTGCATTCCACCTCTGCTCTCCATCTCTGCTGTTAGAGCTGAGGAGGTCCCTGCTCTGGCCAGCCCACACCTACCACACCACACCTGCCCTTGGCAGCTCGAGGGGCAGAAAAGGGCCCCACTGGTCGCCCTAGACTCCACTTTCTGCTGTGCTGCTCGACCAGCACAGTGAGCCCAAGGTCTAGGTAGGATGACACACAGACGGTTGTCCTGTTTGCCATGTGCTACAAATCTCTATTCATTTCAGCACTGACTTTGGAAAAAAAGTCAGAAACTGCTGTGGTGAATCCCCACTAAAGCCACTCTTACCTTGAGTTCCTACGATCTCCATGTGCAGGTGAGCCAGGCCACTGGCAGTGGATAAAGACAGCTTGATCATGCCCTCCACTGTGACCGTGTACCTGTTCAGGTAATCAAACAGGGAGCCGTGCTCATGGTAGTCAGACACTAACCACAGCTGGGTCCACGTTCCATTATCTGAGAGAGGAAGGAAGGGAGAAATCGATTAATGGATGGAGTAAATAACACCCCTGCTCACAGCCATGGAGCTCCAGATGGCTGCAGAGATCTCAGAGCAGCTGGGATGAAGCCTAGTGCTGGCCTGGCTCTATATAAACACACACACACACACACACGCGCGCGCGCACGCTTCCCTGCACTGCCCAAACAAGTCACAAACACAATTGAATAACTAGAAACTGCTCTCTGGATCGGGCAAAACATTTTCCAAGGTCTTCAGCCCTACCACTCAGAGGTAGAAGATCTGAAGTCGATTATGCTTTTCAAGTAAAACTAATACTCACACTGAAGAATGTCCTGTGTGAGTCAAAACTTTAAAATACCTCATCTTGCTCCATTACCTCCTTCAGGGCTGGAATAAAAAAACTATTACCAAATGTTCTTGAGCTACAGCTCAGAGATGGCGTTAGAAAACGTGGTGCTGCAGACATACTAAATATATTCCGTTTGTTTGCGTGACCCTAAACAACCACACAACACAGAGAAGCTCTAGAAATGCTCAGCGCGGCACGGGAAAGCTTCAACACAATGCGTTGGTTGGTGAGGCTGTCAGAGTAAGACCTTGCGGATGCATCGTCCAGAATGCACCCTTCAGTCTCACTGACTTTGTAAAGCAGCACCATGAGCCCTGCTCCTTCGACCCGGACCAATGAGCTTGGCCTCTCGACTTCACGGACACCTCAGCATGCGGTTCGTGCGGGGCTGACCTTTGTTGTCCGCGGCGATGAACCCCAGAATGTTCTCGTGGCGGAGCATGACGGTCTGGTAGATCTCAGCTTCGCGGAACCAGGAGCGCTCCTCCCGGGAGGAGAAGATCTTCACGGCTACCTCCTCTCCTCTCCACTTTCCCCGCCACACCTCGCCGAAGCGTCCTTTCCCTATGCTCTCCTGCAGAATGATGGTCCTGGCAATGGTCCTCTGCACCAGCAGGGGAAGACCTGTGAGAGGGGCAGATGAGCAGAGTGGGATAGTACCGTTACTGAGCGTTGCCGTTTCATCCCATCCTTAGTTATTGAAGTCTTAACACTGATCCTAAAACGTGAAGGTTTGCTCTGGAGCACAAATCAAAACAAGTGAAATCATGATTATAGGAGTTTAATCCATTCTGGTGTGTGTGTGCGCGTGTGTGTGTTGCAGCACGGACTGGCTCTTTCACTGCTGCAGGATGATGAAATGACTGGCTGGTGCATGAGAGCAGGCATTCTGTGAGTCTCCAGCCCAGCACTACGAGCCCTCCGCATGGTGCCTACACCTCACACAGGGCTACAGCGTCATAGGGGACACCAATTTGCTTACTAAATGAATCCAAACTTTGAGCTTTGAAAATCACCGTGTTAATGCCATGTTCATTATGAGCAATGACAACAACAACATCTCTGAATGAGGAGGAGGAGGAGGAAGAATGGGTTTTGCGCCTGGCCCCGGGCCAGTGGGGATGCGTGTTTCAGTGCTAGTGGGACAGTGCCAGAAATAGAAAGGCAGGGCATTGGGAGGCAAATGGAGCGTGTGGTCTGCAGAAGCAGAGCGGAACGGCAGAGAGGGAGCAGCCGGGTCAGCACCACGAGATCAAGGAGCAGTCAGCACATCACAGCCTCACGCCACCACACACTCACTGCCCTGTCGCGTACTGCTTCCGGGTTGGCTGTTAGGACCAGGCAGCACCACTTACTTTTCCCCGCAGCACACACACACACACACATCTCCCTAAGATGTAAGGGGGCTTTTCAAGAGTACTTCATGCTTCAAATGTACTTTGAAGAATGTTGAACTTAAGCTTTAGCTAACACTGACTGAATCAATGATCTGATCCCACAACAGAAACACTAACAAGAGCAGCAACAGAAAAAAAAAAAAGGAAAAAAGAAAAATGCACCAAGACCAACCCATCCTCTTCAGCCTGCCATTTACCTCCCAGTCCTCCAAGTGTGACAATATAGGTAAATGACACTGTGGTGGTGGATGCCGTGCAGGTAGGAAAGGAAGGAGTGAAACAGAAAAGAAAGGGAAGGAGTAAATGAAGTGAGTGAATCATACAGGGACATAGCCACAGTTCTGGAGAAAGAGGAGAGCAGCACAGTGCAAGGCCAGCCAGAGCAGAATACCCGTCGTGACTGAGTTTATATGGAGGGAGGGAGGGAGAGAGAGGGAGAGGTAGAGAGAGAGAGAGAAGGTTTTGCAGGCTAGGCGATGGTGACAGGTCATCCAAGGAAGTATTATAGTTCTGTGGAGAAAACTAATGCTCAGAGTGCTCAGAATACCAGACTATGAAGAGTGTGCTGAAAACACTGGAGTCTTTTATTTTCATCGTCCAGTTAAAAATGTACTGAAGCAAAAAAAAAAATCTTAATTAACTCTCCCCACTGAGCAGTGGTGTGGAAAGGAGTACGCCGTCTCACAGCAGGTCTAAGCAGACAAAACCCTCAGTACTCCACTGACAAAAGGCAAAAGCCACCCATAAAAATAGGCTGGTAAATGGGGAGAGAGCACGTTTCCCCGTGTAAATCAGGCTGTGGACGTGGTGAAGAGGACAGTGGCAGTAGAGTAAAGGCTGGTTGGGAGAGGTCGCTTGTGCCTCGTGCTGGTGCCGGCACGCCTGGTGTCAGGGAGGGCCCGTTAAAGGGGTTGTGCACACGCACAGCTCCACTCAGTGAGGAGACGGCACAAACATGGCAGGAGGAGAAGCGCCTCTGCTGCTCGCCCCAAAACAGCAAGCGCAGGTGCGCGGAGATCAGTGGAGGTGAAGCTCAGGAATACAGAACCAAGTTCTGCCCTGGAGCACTATCTTCAGTTCTCCCTCTGAACGACGTCTCGCTGATGTTACTAGTGTGTTTGTGAGACAACATTGCTAGGGCTGTTTATTCCAAAATCAATAACAGATGAACATCATCTGGCTTTTGTTTTGTATTTTTCAGACAAAAGCTATATTTTGTAAATTAAAAAAAATAATAATAAACCCTTATAGAAAATTAACAACCAAACATTCAAAGGCAGTAAAACAATACACAACACATTCTCGCTCACAGAGATAAGGGGGAGGGGGTGGGGTAGGGAGAGAGATAGAGAGAATATGTAAACAAAACAAGAAGTCATGCAGACGCATAGAGACTCAGAGAGGCTCGGCTGGTACACCCACAATAACAAAGCACAGGCAGGCAGGTATTCAGGACTCTCAGAACATAATTACAGGAAGAGATAAATCATCCAATGAAAGGGTGGAGACCTGACAGCCTTGGAGATTTCAGTCCTACGCCTGTGGAGAGAAGGCCTTCAACAAACCCAGGGTTACGAAACCAAAACCGGCCTGGACAAAAACCCACCAGATCCTGATCCAGAGGTGGTCATGTCGTAGATGAGGTCTTTGAGTGTGGTTCCCACGGTGATGAAGGGGTGGTCCATGGACGGATCCTCCTCGTTAGGCACGCGGTGGTGGATAACCGAGCGGCTGTGGCAGATGTAGAAGACGGTGACCAGCACGAAGCAGAGCACGCACACGGGCCCGGCAATGACGGCCGCTAGTGCCACGGGCCCCAGGGACGGGGGATTCCTTGTTGGCACTGTGGGGCAGGGAGGGACAGAGGGAGATGGAGAGTGAGAGACAGATTGAAAGAGAGAGAGAGAGAATTTATTGCAGCAGGTAACTAGACCAGAAGCCATTGGTACCTGTTTATCATGATTTCTCAGTGTCTGGCCTTCAGGAAGTAAAGGAGTCGTGACTGACTGTTCTCATGTGACTCTTCCTTCCAACCAAGTCACCTTATGTACAGTCAGGACTGCAATTATTTATAACAATGAGCTCTTCAACACAGCCGTCTAGACTCCAAGGCGGCGAGCCCTAATAAGCAGCAGTACGTGTCTGTTTAGCCATCTTGAGTGGTCAATGGAACTTCCCGAGCAACGGAATCTACGACAAAATGATGTGCAGTAGAGGAGGGTGACCCTGTCTGCCAAGTTCAACCTTCATAAAACAACAACAAAAATAATCCTCGGGGCTGCGAGAAAGTGACTGCCTGCAGCACGCGTGGAAGCCATCTGTTCTCAACGCCTTCCCCGCGTCCTCCCACACAGATGTGCCCAAGCACGCAGACATGTCTTCATCCTTCTTTTCAGAATCTTCATTAACATCCAAATGTCCCTAAATATCGCTGGCACTAATGCTGCAGTGACCACAACGTCGAATGAGATGGTGAAATGAAAAGAAAAAAAAAAATGTTCCAGAGTCCATTCTCACCCTGCCCTGCTCTGAGGGTTTAATTGTTTGTATGTTGCGCTAGACGATTTCTATCTGAGGTTTTAGCTGTGACCGCTTAGGGGACTGGTGGAGATATTTAAGAGCAGAATGGAACACACAAGCCTTTATTTGCTGACTGTATGACCCAGGTAATAACTTAATGACATAGTTCCTGTAGAAATGCACAACATGTCGCAATATTACTTCCCCTAAAGCAGATCATGAGTGCAGTTTTCTCAGAAGGACTCAAACTCAGTCAAGAAGATGAAAATGGGCCGGTCCGATTACAAGGCCAGTGAGTCAGACAACACAGTGCATGCAGTCTGTCTAAACAAACAGTTGAACACTTGAGAAAGAAGAAAATCTGAAAAGATTTCTTTGGAATTGTTTGGGTAAAAGGACTTGTGCAACAGTAAGGGGGCGGACCTCTCACTAGAGCAAGTCCTTGGGTAAGGTCTCTATAACGGGATCTGGCGAGTTGCTGTAAATTCCCTACAGTCGCCACAGAGTTGTCAAAAATGTCTCAACGAGAAGCAAATTAGCCAGTGAAGTTTCATTTAGCAACTCCCTAACCTTGATTTCCAGGCAACCACATCACCTCGTTTCACGGGGACAACAAGCAGCTTTAAACATGGCAGAGGATGTGCAAACACGTTTAAAAGTAACTGTGACTATTCACAGAGGTTGCAGAGTGCGTTTCAGGAGAACAATGACCATATGTAAGCAACACAAAAGGACAGCTGGGGGGAAAATGCTATTCGTACAAGCGAAGCACGCAGACATGTCTTCATCCTTCTTTTCAGAATCTTCATTAACATCCAAATGTCCCTAAATATCGCTGGCACTAATGCTGCAGTGACCACAACGTCGAATGAGATGGTGAAATGAAAAGAAAAAAAAAATGTTCCAGAGTCCATTCTCACCCTGCCCTGCTCTGAGGGCTTAATTGCTTGTTACTGTATGTTGCGATAGACGATTTCTATCTGAGGTTTTAGCTGTGACCGCTTAGGGGACTGGTGGAGATATTTAAGAGCAGAATGGAACACACAAGCCTTTTTTTGCTGACCGTATGACCCAGGTAATAACTTAATGACATAGTTCCTGTAGAAATGCACAGCATGTTGCCATAGAGTCAAAGGCAGAGAACGTGTGTGTGGGTGTGTGTGTGTGCGCTTGCACGCATGTTGGGTGTGGGCACCCAGTTCAGCTAATGTTACATGTGACCCATGTTTATTTCTGTTAGCAACCTCACACACGGGCAGGTGTAAATAAAGTCTATGGATTAAAGAAGCAGGAGGTGCTCCATGTGCTCGACACAAAACTATTTCCAGATAATGGTGAACCAATTTACAGGTACCTAAAGCTGAATGCCAAATCCATTTCTGAAGACACAGGAATCTAAAACCAAACATGCATTTAGGCAATACTACCTGGGAATCGCACACGCCATCAAAGAATTAGCCATTACATGGCCAAACTAGAGCAAAAACACACCTAGTAAATATAAAAGACCATGTTGGCCGAATTCAGCGCGGCGGCAGCGGCGGGCAGAGCAGACTCGCTGTGCAGGTTGTTTGGAATAGCGGGCGAGCCGCCGAGCCGCCTCCTCCCCTCTATGAGGACCGGCAGGGCTGGTGAAGGGCTCGTTGCAGCGCGTGCAATGGGGCTTGCATCACATCTCTGCGCGCGCGAGCACGCGCGAGCACGCTCACCTGGGAATATGCTGGGGTTCTTGTTGCACCAGTCAGTGTTGCAGCACATGGGGTAGATGCCCGTGTCGTCCTTTGTGGAGGGGGCGCAGACGAAGGGGCGGTCGCGCGGGATCAGCTCCGTTTCGCTGATGCACCAGCTCTGCTGCGTGGTCGTACTCGCCGACTTGGTGACGGACACGTAGCACAAGCCGTCCGTGGTGCAAGTGGAATTCGGGCAGCGGTGACAGTAGCATTGTAAGGCTGTGAGGGGGACCACAAAGAAGAGATCAAGTTAGCTGTGAACTTTAACAACACACAAGAGGACTCACTGTCAAAGTTGCTGCCCCCACCCCCACCCCCTTGGTCGTTATCATAATCTTGCCAACCACCATCAGATTCTCAAGATTAAAAGTAGAAATGCTTTTAATGTGGTGTGGGATTTAAAGGAGCGGTTAGCTGAGCCACAAGTCAGCCAAGTTATAGCTTGCAGAGAAATGTTCACTACAAGGCTGAACACTGAAGCTACCGCCCTTTTTAATTAATTTCATGTATTCAAGATATGGATGAAACGTCTGTTTGTGAACGGAGGAGTCGTTAAACATTATTTTGTCGAAGCTGGTGCAGCGATGCTAAGTGCTGGTTGATCTGAATGCCGAATACAAAACAGTTTGGTTTACATCCATGAAAAAAGGTCAAACCAAGTACAAGCTATAGCGTAATTGTTGATTGTAAAAACATTATGGCAACATTTTTTTCCCTATCGAGAACAAAAGCTGTCCATAGATGGTTGCTCCATGGGTATGTTTAGGTAAGTGGCAAGGTAACTCATTGTGTACGAAATAAAAATGCTCTCTCTTAGCATTTTTCCACTGCTGAAAACAACTTGAAAAACAAGTGCTTAGGTTTCGCCAGACATGCACCTGGTGAACTCGTCCTCCTGCTAGAGAACCCATAGCACACGCCTGCGTCAACCTTGGCAACCACAGTGGCACGAGGATACTGTTCAGACACTGTACAGACAGGTTAGCCAAAACATAGGCACTACTGTTCCCCATCTGTCTGGAACTGCTCAGACAGTGCACACCATTATCTATCTGCTACACATCCCTTGAACGAAAAATGTTTAACAGTATAGATTAGTGCACTGTCAATGTGTATACTTGAGGGAGTTTAAAGAGATATGATACTTCTGTCATATGAACATCTTTGTGCTATAATCGTTTCTAGGATGAAAAGAGAGGAGAAAAACGGCTAGAAACGCCATTTAAATGTGAAATGGGCTCCACTTGAGACAGTCTTACACAGAGCAGGGACACCAGTCCTGTTTGAGTGCTTCAGGTTTTTTTTTTTGACAAGGTCACTATAATGGAAATAAATGAAAGACAGCCATGAAAGAGACGAGTGTAAACAACCAAAGATAGACAGACAAATGAACCACAGAAGGAGACGAGAAAGCTAGAGCAATGGAATCCAGACAGAGGGAAGCATGAGAAAATAAAAAAAAGAAGGAGAGAGTGAGGGAGAGCATGCAAGGCCAATGAGAGAGGAATTCAGGAGGGCCGGGCTTCGTGCACACGCAAAACCACAGGCAACAATAAAGCCAGCATGGCGTATTTTGAACGTCTAGACAGGCTTCCAAACCCATGCAAATACGAATGTCGCAATATTACTCCCCCTAAAGCAGATCATGAGGGCAGTTTTCTCAGAAGGGCTCAAACTCAGTCAAGAAGATGAAAATGGGCCGGTCCGATTACAAGGCCAGTGAGTCAGACAACACAGTGCAAGCAGTCTGTCTAAACAAACAGTTGAACACTTGAGAAAGAAGAAAATCTGAAAAGATTTCTTTGGAATTGTTTGGGTAAAAGGACTTGTGCAACAGTAAGGGGGCGGGGCCTCTCACTAGAGCAAGTCCTTGGGTAAGGTCTCTATAACGGGATCTGGCGAGTTGCTGTAAATTCCCTACAGTCGCCACAGAGTTGTCAAAAATGTCTCAACGAGAAGCAAATTAGCCAGTGAAGTTTCATTTAGCAACTCCCTAACCTTGATTTCCAGGCAACCACATCACCTCGTTTCACGGGGACAACAAGCAGCTTTAAACATGCCAGAGGACGTGCAAACACGTTTAAAAGTAACTGTGACTATTCACAGAGGTTGCAGAGTGCGTTTCAGGAGAACAATGACCATATGTAAGCAACACAAAAGGACAGCTTGGGGGGAAATGCTATTCGTACAAGCGATTCCCTCAGTCAAATGCTCAAGTAATAAAGGAATAGCAGCAACTCTGAAAATTCAGTACAACTGGGCACAGTCTAGGGTTCTGTTTATGAACAAGGAGAACTTGGTGAGTGTTCAGTAAGACAGGAGAACATAGCAGAATTATAGACTCAAGGACCTCTTGTAAAATGGACTGACCCTGGAAATAACTGAAGTCGGTGTGGAATTTAATGTGCAGGTCTTCGCAACACTCTCATTAGACAAGTAATCTGTAGCAATGGAACCACATACAACCACACCTTAAAAACCCCAAACACATTAGTACAAGGCATGATGATATCAATTAAATCAATGCAGACAGCATGGCAGTCTGGTCCACACCTTAGTTAAACGGAAACCATTCAGATCTCAGTGATTATAGTGAACTGCGTAAATCATATTTCCTGAAATGTGTTCACACCTGGCTAAAAGTGAGAGTGCGAATCCTGACTATGCCATGGACTCCAGCCCAACAGACCCTGCTCTGTGGCCAAGAACAACAGCTCGGTTGCTCAGTCCAGCCACTCTACAGCCATGCACACAGCGCATCAAATATATAGGCAGTAGTTCTTTCGTCACTCATCATTTTTCTTGAGAATGTAGATGATTCCTTTGCTTCAGTACGACAAACATACCCAATTGCATTATTTTTTGTTTTAAGGCAAACATATTGCAGGACGCAACTACTATGAAGTTCTTGATCATGGTCAGTTCAATTCAAATCACAAGCAGCTCAAAAAATCCCAATCAGATCATTATGAAATATCCTACAGCCAACACCAAATCTTGGGAAGGTAGCTAATTAAAAGAAATAAAGAAAAAGAACAAAAGAAAACAAAAACATCACTGGAAACCAACTGAAACTGAACAACATTTAAAGAAGTTGAAACAGAAAATTATTACGCTTAATTATTACTCAGAATCATCACCAAAGTAAAACTGGTGGTAATTTCTGCTCACCCTTGACATTAATGGGGGGGAAAGGCTGGTTCTGTCTTCTCATCCCATTAAATAATGCAACCTCTTATTGCCTTCATAACATTCTTTTCATCTTGAAATAATTGCTATCAAACACCTTCATAGGTAGTCACTATCTAGCATTCCAAGCAATCAAATGAGTTTTTGGTTACAAAAAACTAGTACATTTCTACACATCAAAGAGCTCTTGGGTACTTAAATCAGGCATTTTCGATGCACAAAAGCATTTTTAAGCAGCCAAAGTGACAAGTGTTTAGTTGTTTTCTATGCTTAGACCTTGTTTATAACTCAAGTATCTGGACTGTATCTGGATAGAGGTTTTCCCCATAAAAATGCAGGTGTAAGATATTCCTAAAACCAGTTCAAAACAGATTTAAAGCTAAATCACTCAAATCACTTTTGGATGTCAACTAAAATGGATTTAATCTAGAGGTTATTTATAAAACACATCTACTTCCTCCTGCTTCTTCCTTCTTCTAACGTTTGTTGGTGGTTATCAAGAACATGAACACCTCCCCCAAATCACATTCGACAACCAGAACAACCCAACACTACCAAGCATTTTCCTCTGACTTAAGCATCGAAAATGTAGTGTTTTTCATTTTGCTATTTCCATTATTAGGGAGCCTATGGCACAACAAGGACATTCAACACAAGGAGTTGGTTGTCTAGTGTTGAGTGGATTTACATTATATTGCTCAATATCAATCAGATTTTGGCAACCTGCAGATCAAAACACCATTACAGGTGACTATATAGTGTACACATATTGTTACAATCATATGAGGAAACAAAAGATACAAGATACAGAGACACATCAAACAACAAATTTTAAATGCGGTTTTAGAATTGGCCTGTGCTACTTAACTTACATAACTTACACTTAAATATCTCCACCAGTCCACAGCCAGATCAACAACCAATTAACAGATAGGACTCCTTTGCTAAGGTTGAAAACTTTGGTGCAATATCTACAGCAGGTTCTTTCAGCTTGTAGGGTGTTAAGTTAAGTTAAGCCACATTGTCAATTGTGATTTTCACCCAAATCGAAATTTGTCCTCCACATTTACCCATCTGTGCAGTCAGAACACACACACACACACACACACACACTAGTGATCACTAGGGGGCTGTGGTGCACACGTGCCCAGAGCGGTGGGCAGCCCTAGCCCGGCGCCCGGGGAGCAGTTGGGGTTAGGTGCCTTGCTCAAGGGCACCTCAGTCATGGCCTCAGGCCTGGGAATCAAACCCACGACCCTCCGGTCACAAGACCGGTTCCCTAACCACCAGACCATGACTGTGTTAAGAGTCTATGAAACATCGATCTGAAAATAAGAATGGCAAAACTGTAGCTCATTGTTGCTGCTCAAACTGTAACCACTGAACAACTGATAGAGTTCTTTCATCAGCCACTGCTGGCACAAAGACAGAGTAAAAGAGGCCAATTGTTTAAGAGATATGACAAGGCCCACTGTGCACTGGGAATAAGGAATGTGGCAGCTGGCTAAGCAAAAACTAAATGGCATCATTACCATTACTGGGATAGGTCTGACAATTGAATGAATGCAAAATAGCAGTAACCTTTTTAATTGGATTGCTACTATTGAAGCTATGGGACGTGGAGGAAGTTTGTTGATTTGGTTTAATCTTGGTGGGCTCTTAAAAAAAAAAAAAGCTGCACTTGTGTAGTGAATGACCAGTGGTACTAAGCAAGGCTGAAATTAAAAAATAACAATGCAAATCATTTATTTATTAAAGAGTAGTAAGAACAAAAATGTACTCAAGTCAAAAATGGCAAGTTACTAAATGGCTTATTGTGTGGAGAGACCACAAGGAGGTGTGAAAACGTGCACGGACAACAAATGGTGGCTGTTCATCTATAGTTTTATTACATATGGTTACTAGAAATTCAAGCAGAAGAAATTGTGTTTTCTTGATCAGTATAGATGGATCTACTTGAGCATTTCATTCAAACAGAAATTCTTGAGCCTGGCCAGCAGCCATTTAAAAAAAAATTAAAAGCCTACATTAGTGCCTTTACTCAAGAGCATTGTGAAGTCTGTATTATGCAATTCCCCACCAGTGCCTGGAGGGCAAACACTCACTCACAGCTGACTGAGCACTACCCACCAGGTTGCCAAACGGAGGTGCCCATCTCCCATTTCTCCCAACATTCCCCATCGTTTCTTCACGTTTTCCTCCCACATCAATGCTGGATGCTCCACTAGATGTCACACATTAATAACAACAAGGGTGTGCATAGACACGCACACACGTGCATTCTTGTGTGTATCTCTTCACATTCACAGGCTTGCTGTGGTCATCTACACATTCACTCTAGAATCTACCTGACTTTAAAAGGGACGGCTTGGCTAAAATTTGTCTGGTTTCTAACTGATATAGCATGGTAGGCACTGCCTGTTTGTAAATCTTCCACGTACTGATGAGACAGCTCAAACTCAGAAACTGCTACAGAAGTGTGAGCAGAGCCCAAAGTGTGTGTTATATTCCCATTGTACAAGATCAGCTAACAAATAATAAATCACAGAATGGTGATCAGTCAGAGGGAGGAAAAAAAAAAGCTATGTGGCATGGGAGTTTACCATCTACCAACGCAGAACACACACACACACAAACACGAACACGCCCACGCCTATAAAGTATATATAAATACATGTACAAATAAACAAGCATAAATGTGTGTGGGTGTGCAGAGAAAATTACTGAAAAGTCTGCCGTGAATGTGCTAGGCCTACCCTGTCTGTAGCAGCAGGAGAGTGGGGCCAGTACAAGAATTAAAAAAATTAGAATAAATTAAAATGTTACATTTTTATTTATTTTATGAATAAATAAAAGTTTGTAGCAGCACCCCACCACGAGGCTAGCACACCAGCGCCTCAGTGCTACAACAGCGCCATGCAGTTTCCATGCACTCAGCTGTAGCTGGGCAACAGATCACAATGCATGTCTGTCAGCAACGGTATGGGCTAATCCAGAGGACTCTGTCAGATTGCCACCGAGAAGGACACGGAAACGGAGAAAAGGAACAATGATTCTCTGGTGCGTTGAATTCAGGGCATGTTATGCGCATAAGAGAGCCTTTTGTTTGCATACATTTACCACGCTGAGCTTACATACACAAGATAACGCAATTGTGGTCAACTTGTATTAAAACAATGGTCTTTTTAGGAGGTCCATAAGCCTGTACAATACTCCCAATTCTCATTGTAATTGATTAACTTATTTAATCAATTGAAAAAAAAAACACATTTCTATTCAGCGTAACCACATGTTTTGCCTTCTACCTTGTAATGTCTTGCCAAGCCAATTGTATAGGCTTTGAATAGGAAAAATAATAGTAATAATAATAATAATAGTAATACTACATGGGTAGGTACAATAGAATCAGTATGTCACTCAGAAGGGGAGAGACCGGTCCTCACTGTGTAATTCACCTGCTTGTGATTTTCTTGGAGAAGAAGAAAAAAAGATTCTTAAAAGAATCTTAACAGACTATTGCCTAATTTAGCCCCACTTCACAGCCAACAGATGTCCAGTGGCTAAAACTATTCATCCTATGTGATCAGCTCTAAGTTGTACAGCAAGTTCAGAAGGGCGGTGGTGGGGGTTCTCATTGCACGCAGGCCGTGGAAGACCAAGCTCCACAGCGCGATCACGCAGCACACTGCCTCTATTGTATTCCGATGAAACGGATTCCGGCCAGGTTTCAAATTCATGGTACACATGAGCTCACTTGAACTCTCCTCTTTTGCCTTGGCTCCCACTCCCTGTTGTTCTCCTCTCGTGTTATGAACTCGTTTCGCAGAGCTGGAAAGAACCTTAATGAAGTGGCGGTCAGAAGAGGCGCTTTTCTCTAAATCATTGTTTAATAAATCTCGTCCACACACGAAAATATAAACGAATTGTTTTAATACGACGCTGACTGGCTGTGGTCAGAGTCCAAAGGCAGGTCACTGGGCAGTAAAGCCACTACTAAAATATTCATATTGTAAATTTGCTCAAATGACATGCAAGCAATTCAACCGAGAAAGACAAAAACAAAACTATCTACAAACGTGTCCTTAAACAGCACAGTGCCATAGAGGAATACAGAAGCTTGTTATTGAGCAAAGTTTACCCGTAGCATTTTGGCAATCTTTTTCACAACTAGCCTACTAATTTATCTTTTTCCTCTCTCGGCTGGAGACGGCCTGTGCTAGCACATGTCAAATCCAATCTCTTATTCAGTAGTGCTGTGGAGGATGTTTTGTCTACTGAAAATGCAATGAATGTTGGCATGGGTACAAACGAGCTACCTCCACTTAAAAAGCTTTAATAAAAATCCTTGAGAAGGAAATGTTCAACTAGACACACCAACATCGCTCTATCGTTTCTCAAAGCACACTAAGCAATTAGTCAGTGTCAAGCATATGAAAAATGCATTGATGCACTTCGTTTAAGTGACACAAAAATCTCTTTAGCCAAATGACTATTTTGAAAGGCCTTAAATGTTTAATTGCCATTATTCACAAAATTCACACCTCAGTGCCATACTCAAGTGAGCACGTTTGGAAACGATGGCAAGATCCACAAAGGGTGATCAAACCCCACTGCGGCCTATGCATCACCTACAAGAGAAAGCGAATGAGTCCTTGTTTGTTCCATGTAATTCGTCAAAAAGAGCCATCAGTGCGGGCGTCACTATGCGCAGATAGATGCCTTGGTATAACTAACAGAGAGGAGACTGTCTTCGTGATTTAAGCATTGCAATCACAAAAAAGAAAGCCCGTGCATAATATAGAATTTTCACTGGTCAGAACTACAAAACATTACTGCTGCATGAAATATTAATTAAATATATCTAGGGCTATTATGAACCAGGAGCCTTGGAGTTGGTCCAAACTCCTGACTTGTCTGTAATCATATACACATCCATGAATAATGTTGATGTTTAATAAAACAGCTAATAGTAGCAAGACGTTGGGTTTCAATATTAGCAGGCTATGTACACATGGCGTTTCTCACCTGAAGCTACCAGGAGTGCGCACTCCCCCGAGAAGGCCTTTGGCAAATAAACACCACGCCATATGCAAAAGTCAAGCAAGTAAAAATGCATGTTTAAAAAAAAAA
The DNA here is from genome assembly GCA_020368025.1 of Brachyhypopomus occidentalis. Classification (NCBI taxonomy): domain Eukaryota; kingdom Metazoa; phylum Chordata; class Actinopteri; order Gymnotiformes; family Hypopomidae; genus Brachyhypopomus; species Brachyhypopomus occidentalis. Next base: position 86,228 of record JAGXOD010000075.1, read on the forward strand.
TAAAAACACAAATAATTTTCCACAGGATATGACTGAATATTTATTAACATGGCAATTTGTATGGGATTAAAATAACCTGGGGTTATTTTTTTTTATCCATCATTAAATAGTGGGTAAGAGATGCCAGAAACACTACCGATGTGGGAGAGCACAGGTCATAAAAGTGAGTGACATGGCAGACCAAGGTGGAACTAAAAAATAACTGAGGAATGCGGATAATAATTCAATAGCACCACCTCCGCATGTAAAACTAATCCAATCCCAACAGGTCTTAAAAGGAAACTTCACCAAAGAGCCTTTACCCACTACATTACACCTCACAGTATATTAAACCACGGTAGTGTAGCTGTGTCATGTGACATGACAGAATACCTTGAACAATTTTGACAAATTACTTTGTTGTAATTTTATGAGGAAATGTGAATACCTAGATCACTTACATGTAGTATCTAAGATTCAGGATGGTCACAGGAAATGAATTAAAAACAAAAAAGGTTAGTAATGGTCATATTAGTAATATGCACCTTAATTTCAGAACTTCATACAGTAAGAATCATGAGTTATGGACTTAAAGATTAAACATTTCTAAACTATAAAAAAGACCATATAATATGACTCACTACCAGCAACACACCAATCTTTTAGATTTGATAAATAAATAGTTTATTACTTTAATAACTTGATTAAGCCCATAAAAGCTTAAAACAGCACTTTCTAGACTTAGCCATGATGAAAATCCTGTATGAATGTCATCCAATAGGAGACAAAAACACACCATGGTAGCTCTCAGCACAACCCAGCATTCGGTGGCCTTGTCCCAGCAGGCACAGCGGCCCGAGGGTTGCAGACACCTTCTACAGGGCTTCAGGGCTAGTAAACACTTGATGTGCAACACTTAAGCCTACCAGTCCCCCCCCCAATCTACTCATTTTCAGCCTGAATGTGCCTTTGGTCAATTAAGTGTCCTTCTGGAAGCAGTGGAGGCTGAGAGGAGATGTGTGTAAACACTGACTCAGTGTTTGGCTGCAAAAGTGCTCGGTGTGGTTATGGCGTGGTGCAGAGAACAAGTATGAATTCTGCAGGGAGGACTGTGCCCCAAAGCCAGAACTATTTTTGGGACAGGGTCAGCAAACTGAGCTGTCCGATAAGTGCGCTGGCATGAAATACAGTGGCTGTAACAACCAAAACACCACCAGCAAATGCATCCAGGAACTCTGAACAGGAGCATTAGAAGTGCTTAGTTTCCAATTCGGGAAAGTGCACCCATTTCTCAGCACAAGACAATAGACAAGTTATGCGATTTTCCCAACCCATCTAAAAAGCCTGGACATGGCTGAATGAAAGAGTACAGCATCTCTCAACAAGCATTTCTTCACTAATCTGTACATGATCACCAGACTTTTACAGAAACCACAAGTTTGACTGACAACATGTGGGAGTAAGCAAGACAAATAAGACATTAAGATACCTGATACTTTATTGACAATATTACCCAGCCTAATACATATCGCTTATATTAGCTATATGGTAGACTGGCATTCTCAGATGCAGCAGCAGGACGGAGGGGAGATGGTGGGGTTTATTTGTTGCTCCCACACCTCTTCACTGAAGCACTTACAGTGGTTCACACAGCAGCTTGTCCCACTGCCTTTTATCTCCACTCTGCAATAAGTGCCATTTTTCCAACTCGGCTTCTCTCGCCTGGCACCCACCCCCTCTCCCCTGTAAAAACACACTATTAAAAGAACAGTCCATAGGCATCAGACTTCAGACACATGAGCTCTACATGGTTGGAGTGGGAGGGAAGACATTGAAGCTCCAGGGGCCAAACAGTCCCTGGGAAGACATTGCTGACATGCTATTTATGGACGGAGCTCTAACAGGCAAGACCTTGCCACAAGGTATTGTTGAACACAGACTTGGGGCTAATGGGAAATTTTAATACATTATGCTACTGCCACTTGTTTGCAGACGCAGTTTTAACACTTGGCCTGAGCAACTTGATAATTATTTCAACAGGCAGCTCTCCACCAAGCAATTATTATTATTTCTCCATCTCCACATCAACAAGGTGGTGAGTGGTGAAGGATAAATAAATCATGGGACAACTTGAACATCTTATGCTAAAAGAGCACTTTCCCTCCCATTAAGAGTTATATTAAGGCTGCAGCAATAGGTTATTTTGGTAATCGAGTACTCTATTGATAAGTATCAATTAATGGAGTAAATGGATAAGAAATATGTTTGCTTAACCAACGGTCAAATATACAATTGAGAATACAGGTCTCTTAAAATCTACATCTAATCAGTTTGCATTTCATTAGTTTTTATTTCTATTGCATTTTTATTGCTTTAATTGCATATAGTATCTAACCTAAACACAAATTTAATGTATTGAAGTTCCATTACAATTTTGGTTTTAAATACATCTTTTAAAATGTAAAAAAAGCAACATTTTTACAAAAGATATCAGCGATTTTTACGTGACCTTTATCTGTTCACGTTTTTCAAGACATGTGCGGAACATGTTTGAGAATGGAAGTCATTAAATATTTTTTTGACAAGCTGGTGTAACAATGCTGTGAACCATGTGGTTTACATCCATGATAAACAGAACCCATGTAAGTAAGACTGAGTAATCTGCCTTTTGCCACTTTCCCTAACCTTTAGAATGTCCTCAGTGGACCTCAACATTGTGAAAGCAGACAGCAGTTTATTACTTACATGGTGTGTAAAAGGTGATTCCATAACAGAATATTTGTTTATTCGTTCATACAAATGAATTTCAAACGAGTGAATGTAACAATTTACTCCACTCCATTTACTACAATACCAAACGCATAGATGCAAAAAATGTCAAATTCTACGTCTCTGCCAATAAACATGATGAAATCGCTCTGGAACAGTTCAACAATCTTACATAGCTAGCAAACTAGCTACTCTTCCAGCTAACCTTCCGTAAAATAGCACCAGTATGACTGTGTGGCCTCCTGAGTCCCACAACACACACATCATGATACAGCCTGGTCAAGCCTAGGCAAGATTTCGGTCATTTACTGGAATATGTTCGATGTTGTTAATATTATGATATTGGGCTCTAGGAACTTACTCATAGCATCCTCATTACATGCTAATGATTTAAAAAAAAATACTTCAAAGTCACATTTTGGTTCTTCACATTAATCTTCCATGCTTCTATGTCATACAACATTACTAAAAATCTTTGATGCAGATCGTCTTTTACTAGATACTTTGCTAAAGTGAGGTAATAAAGTTGCTCAAAGAATCGTTTCGGTCCTAGTGTACAGTTTCTGAAGCATGAAAGCAATACAAGGCGGCTAAGAAAACAGACGTAAAACATTACATAGACCTGCATTATCTATCTGATCATTCACTGTTTTTCTACATTTTAGGCTACTCTTACAACGTAGCTTCAATGAATTTAAACCCAAAACTAGACCAGGGTCATTTTGTGTGTCTGTTTTGAGGAACTATCACGTGGCCACGAGAATCGCACTGTGAAACAAATTTGCACTCCAGACGTTTGACAGCATTACTCTACCTAAACAGTGATAAAATATTCTGAAAAGCATGGCAACTAAAGATCTTGAGTATTGCCAATCTTCAAAAATCAGAGTTAGGAAGCAGCATGTATCGAGTCATCAGGTTAGAGAGGTGTAAATATGGCACTTGTAGATGTAAATATGGAACTTAAATGCAACAAATTGTGGTTCATTTTGGCAGATATATTGTATGCAGTGTAAAACACCAGTCATATTCTTTTTTGCATATTTAGGATTGCTCTTTTGCTTTATTATTTATACAATTACTTGATTAATTCGATAGGCTAGTTGGAAGAATGCAGGACTACTAAAATAAGCTATTGCTGCAGCCCTAATAAACAAACTTGCCTATATATTAGAATTTATTTTACATTGTCAGCGTTGAGCATAGCCTATACTTAGGACATTCCACGTAAGGCTAATCAACTTTAAAGGGGCAGTCTTTATCTGGCTTCCCCAGAACATTTCTAACTTTTCTACCTTTCAAACATCTAACACGGTGTCCTCATTACTGAAAACATGCACATTGTGAAACATTTCAAATTAATCATACAAATACATAAGTAATATAAAGACAAATAAAAGCCTCATTAAAAACAGCAGAATTTTCATCCAAATTATTTCAATTTGAGTACCACAACATAAAAAATACATTATGGATCTTTGCATAAAAATCAAGGTACGTTGAGTTTCTCCTTGCTTTTAAGACCTACAAAAGCCTCCATATTTTCTTCCCCATGACAACTTTAGTTACAAACTCTGAAGATCACTGACAGTCAGTGGCCAAGTTCCATTTCAGCAGCATGGTCCTTTGTTCAAACACCTTGGCATTTAAAAGCACTTAATCTTGAACCATTGAGGCACTCTAATGCCTTCAATTAACTTAATTTCATAGTTCACAATCTGATTATCATTAAATAAGACAGGTGTGAGGGGGTGCAAGGCCATGGCTCTGCTATCTGCTGAAGGTTCACATGTCCAGAGAGACTACGAATAAAAAAAGATGGAAGATGTTTAAAGTAATACCCAGCATGACAGTAGAGACAAACCCAAAGACAATGGACACAAATCCAGAGAATCAATGGCAATTCAATTACACTTCTTTGAAGCATGTGGTTTTACCCTCTAATGCCATAATTGAATCTTTCAGCAATAAGAAGTGAAGCAATGTTCAATGATTAGACAGGCATGAAAACAGAGAAAGAGAGAGAGAGAGACTGAGGATACCTTCTGCAACAACTTTACAGTGTGCATTCTACAGTGTACTTCATGTAAAAGGAGCATATATGAACTCTGGATCAATCTCTGCATTTTGAGACAAGGAAAGTATGGTTGTGGAAATAAAATATTTCTTACAAGCTAACATTTAAAGGACGCAGTTCTAACGTTTCCACATCAATAAAACATTTTAAATCCAGAATAAAAAAAAGAGACTTGGCAATCTATTTAAAAACCAAGACACACTATTTAAAAGGAAGAGAATAATCCTTTATCTTAAAAATATACCGACAACCTCTGTCTGCCATAATACTCCAGCCTGTGCCCAAGCTGAGAGTTAGTTGAAAATGAGACAAAAATAAGTGATTCTAAGAAAATATTCTCTATAAGTAGGTGACTTCTGTATAACTTTAATGGTCAATGCTGCTAATATTTTGGGCGACTGATGGCTAATACATAGTAATAATACATGAGAAAACTGCTGAAAGTTTTTTTTAGCTATTGCTCTTTGTATTTATCCGCAGTGCACCTTTATTTTTTTAATTTAGAAAAACATGAATCAACTAAATTAATGTCACATGTAATGAAAAAACAGCAGGGTGCATGAAAATCACCACCTTCCCAAAACTGGCCTGAAACATATTTTGTATGCTTATGTAGGTTTATTGACAGACTTGGTTACAAACCAAATAGGCAATCTAAGAGATCAAACACATAGTTGGAAAAAAAAAATTATTATTTGCACAGCCTGCGCATATCATCCAATAAGTGACTAGAGGTGACATTGTGACAGAGCTGAGATTTTGTATGGTTAAGCTAACTACTCCAAGCTATTGTATGGAGAGGGAGACACACGTGCACACACGTGCACGCACATGCACGCACATGCACGCACATGCACGCACATGCACGCACATGCACGCACACGCGTGTGCGCACAGAGGGAGGCACGCACAAAAGCATGCGTTAGCTAGAAGCCCGTAACGTCCGATCCCAAAAATATTGAGGGCAAATTCATTAACGTTAATGCTAGCTTTCAGAGTCCTGTTAACGAAATCAAACAAGTTCATTTAATTTCGCATTAGTAAATGCAACCAACTGTTACTAACGTTGGGTACATTAGCTATAACTTTAACCAGCTATGCGTGTATGCTACTGTGACAGCAATTTCCATTGGGATCAATAGTGTTCTCTAAACTAGCTAGCTACTTTAGCTGGTCAATAAAGGCTTGCTAACATTACAATTCCAAAAGATGGTAAACATTGGTATACATTATTAAGAGTAACTATTTAAACATATTGGAATTCTAGTTTTAGTATTAGCTCAGGAAACGTGAATGCCAGTGCGGGATGTAACTACTTCATGGTACCAACTCATATCTGCACGTAGTGATGGGTTGTTCACAAACGATCCGATTCAATCGAACAGCTCTTTAAAAGGACGTAGCCAAAATATCCGGCTTCCTTCAAAGAGCCATCATTCCCATCACTAGCACACAGAATTGCAAAATGGACAAGGGGGGCTCCAACATTGCTCCACAGTAACCAGACTGACAGGGTTGTGCCTGGAAGCATTTTTTGATTATAGGCCTCGTGAGCACATGAATCGGCCGATGCCGGCTACCTCTAAATGGCATGAATCGGCCAGCCGATTAATTGGTCAACCATTGTGAATAACATTATCTCCTTATGCAGCGGAGTCCTCTGGGCATGCAAATGTTTTTTCCAAGATGTGGTACAGAACAAGAATTCACTGCAAATCAATATGTTGGTTTAAGTGAATGGCATTTTGGGCATTAATAAGGGGAAGTCCTTTTGATTTCAGGGACTTCATTTCATATACAATCCAATGACAAAATGCAGTCAGTAGGCATAAGAATAGCTTCATTACTCAAACTATGTATACGATATTCAAATTCAGTGAGAAAATTATGTTCATAGTGTCACTTGTTTCATTAGAAAAATGACTGATTATACTGTGGGACAAAATCAAGGCTGGACAATTCCTGTAACCCCAAATGCAATGATAGAGACTTTTCATTCGTTCCTCACCTTCACCACCCAACTTGACTACGGTCATTTAACCATGCTAAAACAGGAATTCATTTCACACCCTATGGGTCTGAATGAAGCTGTATCTACTCAGCAGTTCTTGCAGACAGACAGTTTCTTGGAGGTTTCTAAGCTACAAAAGGAGGAACAATGGAATGAGTGTGAAATGAGGTAGATCACATGGGTTCCTCATCAGTGCAAGCCACACCCTACAACTCCTTACATTCACCTTCATTTTGAACCACATTTTTTGTCAGGCATCTCATGGTAGCCTGCTTCCCCAAATGGCTCATTACATGTCGTTGTCTTGTAGAGACGTGGAAAAAAATGGGGTGTGGTGTGGCATTATGCAGGGGGATGGGGAGACAGCACAGCGCCATTACTCATGTGCCGCATACACACTCTCCAACCATGTGAGTCTTTGCTAGATTCCCTTCCCCCTCTTTTTTCCTCCAAAAACCACGACATGAGCCCCCTTTTCATCAGACATGCAAGCCCAGAGTCATTTCCATAGGTCAGCACCCAAGCCCTTCCCTCCTTCTTGCCCATTATTGCAGGTCTTTTGTCTGTGACAGATGTGGGTTTGGATGTGGGGAATCAGATGGACCAAACCACCTCCCCCACAAAGCCTTATAAGCTACTGAAATACAAGTCTTTGTTTACTTGATGGTAAGCACCGTCATGAACTATAACTTGCTGAGAGGAATTTTTAAAAAACTACAATAATCTTTTATAAATAACGGTTTTTGAACTATCTACAGATGCAGTATGCTAGAAAAACATCAACAAAGCAAAGATGGATTTCTGTTCCTTTTTTCTTTTGTAAGCAATACCAAGGTTAGGAAATAGGAAATACAGCAAGAGGAACCAGACTATTCTGAGATGTCTGGAAGTAGAGTGGATCAGACAGCTACAGTACATGACGACAACACTGTGGTAGAACAGGAAAGAATAGCTGGTAGAATAGCTAGCTAATAACGACCCAGTTCCATCAGGATGGCAATGGCTGCAAAAGTCTGAGCAGCAGACAGATACGACCATGTCCCAAAAGACACAAGTCGCTTCAACATGACAATGTGCTTTTGCAGGACTTCGATGCAGTATCACAGTTTGACAATAGGAAAACCCCTTCCCAACAAAACCGTCGTCAGCGGCACTCAACCATACTTATCAGATACTAAGAATGTTAATGAGCCCTGAGAATAAAAGGAGCTGTAAGAGCCACATAGCACATTCAATCAAATGTGTAAGTCCCAACACGTTACCTCTATTTCATTAACTCGGGCACTGTTAATTGCTAAACGAGTCAAGATCACCATAGGTCCCACCCCTTTTGTTTATTAATTCCTTTTTCAAATACCTTGAGTACATAATGAATTGTAAAACTGATTATTGGTGCTTGCCAAATGGAAAAGAATATTTTGTTTGATCAAGCCATTTTTAAGGGGGACTGCTGACTCCGAAGCAGCCCGCTTCCCAGAACTACATAATTCAGTAATCTATTCTGGAGCCGTAAAAAAGAGGACCAGTGTGGTATGAAGCACAACTCAATATACACAAATGTATTCTTCGTCACATGGGCTTTTCTTCGTTCATTATCAGCTGCAGATTGGGACAGGGAACTACTAGCTCAGCATTGGGACTGAGGTGCATTTTCCATGCCACCATTGTCAGCCATGCAAGTTGCAATTTTGTGTTGGATTTAATCCAGAGGTGGAGGCCATTAATCACAGCACAAACTCTTGTCTTCCAAACCGCAGACACCACAGTCCAAGTGCAGTTGGAGTATCATGATCTCTGAAGTGATATGATCTCTCAAACAGGTATGGTTCGTCTAGGTACAGAGCAGGCTTGAGAAGCCGACAGCTGTGGTCTGTGGGGCGTCCTCAATAGGGGCTCTGCTCCATCCTGTGATATATGAAATAAGATTCTCTCCACATGAGAGTGGACGTCACTCCTGGCAAAAGTGTCGATGTAACAGAACAAAAATCAGAACATAAGAGAGACAATACCATAATGATGGGACAGCAGGGGAAATCCACACAGGAATTTGCTGCAATATATACTTGACAAATCGATTACAAAAAATCCTTAACACCATTTCAAAACAGCACTGCTGAAAAGGTTACAGGAATGCCAGCAAACTCCTAAGTGCTCTGCAGGGGAATTCATTTGAGTAAAATCTATATTTTTACTTTTACATTTTACCATATAGCAGAAACTCTTATCCAGAGACTCTTACAATAGTGCTTTGTTGTCTTCATGGAAGAAATCCTTATGCTTCTACATTAGACCAGAGTCCAAGGATACCATCAGTCTAAGAATATAATTTTATAATGCTTTTCATCATCATCTTTTATGAAAATATTCTCAATTAGTACACTCAATCAGTACTGACCAATGGAAAACATTTTAAGAAAAACTCAGAGCACGACTTTCTCCAAACCTATGTTCAATGTCCTTTTTAATTTGATGTATGGAGATGAGAACAAGGTACTGTAATAATCAATAAAGCATATTTTTAAAAAGCATGTTTGTTTATGCTTTTTTTTTAAAGATGATACAATAAAACACAAGCGCAGCAAATTCTAAGTGCCACAAAAAAGCAAGGCTGTTTAAACGCATCAGTGCCCCTGAATTCAATCACATTTGGCACAAACACAACTTGTCAAATTAGTTTTGGTTCTGTAAGCCAACACAACGGGCAGTTTGCGGTCACAAAAATGCTTCAGATTCTTCTTACAGAAAAGGCAAAATGACTGTATGTGCATCAAGTGCCCATTTGGCTGAGGGGGTTTTCACGTGTCCTTCTGGGGCCTCATTCCTAACTGGGGCTCAGATCTCACTCCCTAGAGTGTCTGTGGATATGAATGTAGCCTACATCCTCAGCAGGACACACCGGTTTTGAGGGGTAGCTAGTGTGGTGTTCTGCTGTGTGCAGCCACTTAACCAATATATACGTTTAGTACTACTTGATTCGTTCAACTTTTATGAAGGCATCCGAAAACAAAAGCCGAGGAAACCCACTGGCTATAACAACAAAAAACAAATACAAGCAACAGCCCAGACTCGAGCTCATAATTGGATGGACTTCTAAATGGAATTTTAACATGGAACATGCTTTCTCTGCATTGCAACATTTTGTGCGAAGCTCGCTTAAAGCACTGAATGAAAATTATTGGTAGACTGAGCACTGTCAGAAATCACACACACAACATTGTGATGTGACCTCTCTATAGCAGGTGGATTAGTTAAAAGTTAATGTTTTAAAATTATCGCCGCATTCTGCTGCAAACGCATTTCATTTTACTTGCATGTATGGTATAAATGTTCCTTCTCCGCATGTTAAGCATTTTGAGATACGTACATAGAGAGACGTTGTGTACCCTGACGTCCTCTGTCACATTCCTAAAGCCAATGCCAATCCAAATGTCTAGATACAAATACCTGACAGCAAACCAACTGTAAAATTGTTAAATGCTCAATCTACGAATATATCCAGTTATATTGTGAGGCTACAGAGCACAATACGCATATTGAAGCGCATGATACACAAACAAAACATTACAAAAATAAACATTGCAAATCAGTAATTGGGCATATGTTAAAAGGAACCACACAACGGTCAGCCCAAGCGCTAATCAATAGCAGATCGTTATTATATTCATTTGCCATATTAAGCTCATATTTCTAGCTAGAGTTCTCAATCGTGGCTGCGTTCAACTGTTTTCAACAGCAGTTGAAATTCCCCACTGTCCTGCGAACAAAACACTATTTAAGAAAAAACCTGCCGTTGATATAGCTAGAGGCATGAGAAAGCCATCATGCACAAATATAAGTAGAAAAGTAATGTTATGGAGTGTATGAAGTATTAATATGAAGTAGTTGCGTGAGAACTAACGTTAGATAAGACAGCTAACGTTAACAAAGCAGCAATACCAACAAAACTAGCATAGCTTGCTACGGTGGCTACCGTGGCTAGCCAGTCTGTTAACTGGCCAACTAGTTAATTACATTCGTAAAATGGGACCTGATGAGGTGTGTTGGGCAACTATCTCGCAACGTTGCGCCGAATTCCCGTTAAGTTTTGCTTCTAAGAAATAACAGGTAGCCATCTAGCCAACCTAATAACGGAGCGAACGTCGCTGGCGACGTTTCAACGGACAAAAGTAGCGACCTAGATAGATAGCTTGGCTAGTTAAGTCTCCACTGTTTTACGGTATCTGTTGGACCAGTCGTGCTTTCTAAATCTGTTTTCACTTGAGTAGAGACCACTGGCTACCTAATGAAAGTGGCTTCAGAACCCCACTAGCTGACTAGATAACTGGATGCCCAAACCTTTCGCCGTGGTATTAACGTTAGCTCCGTCCATAGCCAGCTAGCCGTAGTAATGTACCTGAGGCGCTCTGTTCGGTGTATCACTAACGGTAAATGTTAGCGAGCCCAGCTGGCCACTGTGCGAGTAAATTAACATTTGTTTATTTTGACTGGGAGCTATCAAAATGTACGTTTGGATTGTACCAGCTTGCTAAATACTTAGTTAATACCAACATGAGTAGTGAAATTTTAGAACCACTGTTGGCGTATAAAGCACAATTCGTCCAGAAGTGGCCAAGTAACGTTGCCACCCCACGGAAGGGATAACGTTACTCTACGGCGAGCTTGTCGTGGCACATCTACCACAGAGGAGCCCGAGAATAAACTCTTCTAATTAGCGAGCCGAGGATAACTAGCTACTTAGCTCCATTGGCTAGCTAATCCACCTCAACTGTACGGGATGCCAACTTTGTATTAAGGCGTCCGAGGGCACTAAAACAGACACAACTCGTACACAGCGGGTTGCATACAACTTGGCCATAGTGTACGGCAAGCGCTGTGATTCTCGGCTACTTTGAAATCGAATAAGACACGACCGACTCTGAGCTCTTCCACTGGCTCCGATCCTTCCCATTTCTTATAGGCACATTCCCCTCAAACAATAACACATTCCTCCGAAAGCACGGTTCTCTCTGACCTGCGCCATCTTTGAAAAGAGTCTTTGGGGCCGTAGCTCCTTGAAACAAAGAGCAACAACGGACGCTCCGACACCCAACTTCACGGGGAAAAAAAAGCAACGCGGACTGTACAACAAAACATCAAGGTGGCTTACCGTGAGAATCGTGAATCCTAGTTCCAAAGAACAGGACTACAAACACAAGACAACAGGATATTGCATCCATCCTTCGATCAGACTTATTCTAGACTGGGGGGGTTGTCACACAGAACTTCTACAGCTAGTCTGTGTTAAGGCGAAAAAAAAAACCGTGTGATTGGCCGGGAGCGCCACTCCCCGCCCAGGCAGAGCAAACCCTTGCAGACATCGCTGGGAAAACATTTCTTTGCTGTCTATTTGTCTTATTTTCCCTCCTGTCTGCTAAACCAGTCGATGTTTTGTTGTCCTGAGTAGTTTTGATCTAAAGGACGAAGTTTTACAGGGTCACAGACATCGAACCGAACGCGTAACAAGTCGTCTAAATGTCTGTTGTGTGTTTATTAAGACTGTGTCATTTGAAATGTTATAATCTGGCAGCGAATCGAAACGGAATTGCTATCATGTGTATCAGATAGTGTCAGAGATATTGCTACATCATGCCCTAGGCTAAATGAAAGTGTCGTGATAATAATATATATATGGAGAATATATAGAGATCAGCCAATACATTTTCATGGAGAAGACGCTTAAGGTTAAAAGCATAAAAAAAGACAAGTTGTGAAATATATTTAAAAGGGGGAGGGGTGATATTAGGTAGAAGGTAAAAACCTAAAGAATCTTTTTGACTAAGAACATCTGACTCATACAAACAGTTTATTACTAAATAAGATAATGTCAATTGCTCAGGGTTTGTCAGGAGTCCTTTATGTGTCTCCCATGTCATCGTTGCAGTCCTGCATATATTCATCAGGGAGGGACAAAGAGCCTGACCTCCTGAAACCTCTCACTCCTCTGCACCCGTATATGGTGACACAGATTGATTATCGCCTATTGTTTGATCTCAAAACCTCTTAGGACTCAGATACAGGGGCTGCTGCACACTAAGCTGTCTATTTCATATGCGTGTGCTTAAAAATGGCTATCGACTGAAGGGAGCTTAAGGGCAGAAAGCAGTGTCCTTTGTATATTGCGACAGGTTATGTTTGCCTTTCTGTGAACTGTGCACCCTTACAACAGCAGCATAAAAGCAAATGACAGAGCCTGGCCGATTGAGACTGGCCAGTAAGACTATGGAGGTTACATTATCTGCTATCGCTATTTTTGGTGGGCATAACAGGATTCAAAACATCCCCTATCACCGATCATGGGGCTGCCATCTGGACGGGGTGTGGCATGTTTAGGCCTAATAACCACAGCCAGCAGTGTCATATCAGCTGTCCGCATGTCTAGACTAATGCTTGTCAGTCACAAGCATTAATTTAGCCCTCAAACAAGAATGTTTACATAACTTGCTTACTTAAAAGCAGGACAGCCACCTTGAATATTCAAGATCTCTGGCATTATCAGCAAGAAAGTCAAACACTAATGAGTTACTACTGCCTGTTAAAAAAGTTTAGACAGATTGACTGTGCAAACAGGACGCATAAGTGATATAAAGGCAATTATAGCCTCAGCAATGCTTTACAAAGTTAGTGTTATAGAAATAATAACAGGAAGTGTGGAAGTGAGAACTAGTCATTCTCATGTAGTTAATGTCGTAAATAATTTATATATAAGAATTGTTAGTGCATATATCTCCAAATAAGTACAATAGATATATTTACAAATACTGGTTTGCATAAAGTACACCAATGTTTTTCTTTTAATTTCTTAACCATGAGCAAAGCTTTTCGCATAACTTAAATTTTTGTAGAAATTACCTGTGTCATAGCTTGCTCAGTGACATAATGTCCAAAAGGCAACACTAGTTCTATTCTAAAAAGGAAACTACAGTTATTAAGCCTTAAATGGGGATTAGGGATAAATAGAGCAAACACAAACATGTAAGCTTTTGGAATTATTTTGCTCTGGAGTGCCATTCAACTAAATTCACGGACCAAAAAGATAAGGGTGCTTTCTTGCTAATTAAGAAAATGCACTGTGATTCTTCATGAATAATAGTGCAGAAGGTTAGAAGAGTGAGTCATCTTTATATGGCTATGTGAGCTCTGGGATCCTGTAGGCCCAGCTTATGGCAAGACTAGTAAATGTTTTGTCATGGTAAAGGAAGACATTGCAATTTATGAAATAAATCAACATCCATTCATTGTTATGAGAACTTGTATTCTAGTGAAGCCTACAGATATAAAAACATTTTCCATACACAAAGAAAGAGTTTGAATCTAGACGCCTGTAGACCTGGCACCTTCGAATTAAGTAACACCCCACACAGCATGTTAAATTGGATTTTATGCTTAACAACCTCACCTCCAAAACCTCTCAATTTGATGTAAAGCGTTACTAAGAGCCCTTTTGAAGTCTAAACGTGTTTGTCTTATAACCTCTGATCTTCATTTCCAAGTTATTCAGACTTTTTCGTCATCTTTTGATGTATGTATTGTGCTTAAGCACAAAGTCTGTATGTTATGAGTGTGAGCGGTGTGACTTCCTATCAGAAGGTTGTTGTTCTGAGGTAGTGGTTAGCTTCATGTGCTTTTGTTTTGGCTGTGTGCAGAAAAACCTGAAGCCTTCCACTTAACTACTGTCACTCACGTGGACCATTAAGCAGTGCAGATGCTGCACCTGATTTTGTTTGAGATATCGAGCGATATCTTGCCCATGGTTAATGAGGAGTCCTGGGGTAGCCCTCCCTCCCTGTGGGCATCTGAGAGGCTCACTTTACCCTCGTGCACCTGCGCAAGTCATCTGGCCCTCGAGTTACAGACAAGAGATGAGTTTATCTAAGCTCTTCTGGTGTGGTTGCTGATCAGCATGAAACAAAGAAAGTCATGTCTAGTCACAGAGACGTCTCCAGTGCTGAAGGGGAAGTGTGTCTGTAATGTCTGGAAGTGGGCTGCACACAGACATGCAAATGTACCGAGACTGTGCCCGGACAACGTGAATTGGCGACAGTTGTCATCACGCCCGCCCTTGTGCACTTCTGTCAGCCTACCCAAATGACTCACAGGTTTTTCTCACAGGTTGCTAAGGGTCACATGCCATTTAATTTTAATTAGTCTACTCAAATCACGAGTCTCGCTGACACATGGTCTTCGATGGTGTCTAAGGTTGTTAAAGGAAACGTAAATGGAGACTTGTGAGATTACAGAATGTTTCTATCTAATGTGACTCTCAAAGCTGCTACACCGCTTCAGAGAAAGATGGAAATGATCTGAAGTAGAATTAAATTTCAAAGATAGGTGGTCTCAATGCTTGAATAAAGGCATTTTGTACCTTTGATTTTGTACCTTTGATAAAATGATGACATTTTATTTCTCTTTTTTAATTTGGATCTTGGTGAGCAGGAAACACTATACCTCAGACAACAACAAAACAACTACTTGTACAAAGATTCAGTATACATGCTGAAACAGTACATTCTAACTTGAGGAAAAGAATAAACAGTGAGCGAGGTGATTTATTTATTTTTTTCCCCTCATTTTGCAGATTGCTTTGACACGGGCTGCCAGGGACCTCTTGGTGCTCAGGTGACAGTTGGGGACACAGAGGCGGCCCTCTCTTTAAGTGTTAATGGGACGTCACCAGCTGTCCTCACAGGTAGTTCCAGAGCTCTGCTCCCAGCCATCTGTGCATTCTCCATCATTTCTGGGAAAGCATAGCGGAGGAGCTAATACAAGAAGGCAGCAATGGGGGATGGGATGAAAAGGGGAAGAATGTGGATGAAGAAAAATACTTTGGAATGAAAAAAGAGCAAAATACAGATACAGACTCAATAATTTCAGAGAGAGTCTGAGAGAGGAATGGGAAGTGAAGGGGGAAATGAGAGAGAAGCAATTTCACAAAACAAATTGTAAGTGAACGTAGCCTGAACAGTGATTCGAGTTCCACTGAAAAGGACAAAGACTGGTCACAGTCTGCTGTGTATACCACAAGTGTGACTCATGTCCCAGAGGACCACTCCCCACCACCTGGCCTTCTCCCCACACCCTCTATCAGACGCCTCCCAATGAAATCCAGACGATCCCAGAGTCACTTGACTTCATTTCACATCAACGAGCTCTTTAGGCTTTGTAAAACAATTCTATATGTTAAATCCCATTTTAAAACTGTGTTAACATAAAGACTCAGATGATTCTGAGCATAAACTTTGAAACTTTAAGCCAACACAAATATATAAACGCTGAGTCTGAACTGATGAAACTGATGATACAGTTTGTGCAAAATAGTAAAATAAAAAACAAGATCTCCTAAAAGTGTAGATTGTACTCGGATTACACATATAATTTTAAATGTTGTATTTAAACCATAAAAAGGGTTCTTTGAGTTCTCAGTCTTTTTTTAACAGGCCACCTTAATCCGAGCCATTTCAAAACAGAATCTGGAAGTTCTGTTGCAACAACCTTTCATCTTGACAAAAGCACCTTTTCATCAGTCTATCTAGCAATCCCCTTTCAACAATATTAGGTTGTATCTACAAAAATACCTACAAAGTTATTAGTGCTGACATTCTATGTCAGGAATACACCTCAGCAATGTTCTCCTCTTCCAAAGGTGTCTGTTATTGCAGCATCATAAACAGTCTAAGGTAGCAAGTTCCCTTATGGGGGTTTAAAGCTTTCACTGAAATGGGAAATTGAAACTACAGCCAAAGTACTCAGGCTTTAAGAACAGTTTTCACTTGTCCACAGAACACTGTACCCCATTAGCAAAGTGGTGAGCTACACTGAGGTCACTGAATAGTGGCTCACTCAAACATAAACTACGTAAGGATATTATTCACCAGTTCATGTTACACCTGGAAGAGCTTTCCATGTAAAGTAACTTCTGTATTCCATTTCGAAATCTTTCATATCTTTATTGGAATTATAGATATATTTATGCCAGTTAAGCAACCCCTTAGTCCTCAGATTCATCAGTTTACTTCCACCTGTTTTTCACAGTATTGCTTCAGATATAAGGACACAAATCAGCAGGTCAGCAACTCTTAATAATAAAGTAATAATCAACCAGTAAACAGGACTTTGGTATCTTTATCTGGGATCAATCAAAAAGACTTTGACTTGTTTGTGATAGTTTGTTTTAGTAGTATTTTAGACTTGTATAAAGCTTCTTATGCCTTTACTTAAAGTAAACCATATCCTTACTAATCAGAATACTGTTACAATAATAACAATAATATTTTCTAAAATGCTTAAAGCATTAGTCATTGTCATCTTTGTGTAGTTAAAATGCCTAAAATTTGTATACAGTTCTGAATTCTGTTGCACATGCTTGCTCATGCAAACAGTATGTATGATCAAAACAAATATCTCTGAGGCCCCCTTGAGGACTGAGTGCAAAAGTGCCTCTTGCATAGTGTAGTAAACTGGAATAGAGCCACTTAAACATCAGGCCAAAATCAGAATCTGTGAAGATGTTCTGAGAGAAGTTTCCTTTCACAGGGAAAATGGTTAAACTTTTTCAGCTCCAGAAGAACTATGCAGCTATCACAATGATATATATCACTTGCACAATATAAGATATTCATTTGGCTTCACTTTCACATGCAGAGACCCTCTGAAGTAAAAAAAAAAAAAAATGAAAGCCTGGCTTAAATGAATTATGATGCAACATGCACAACACAGGCATCTGTTAACAGCACACCAGAACACCAATAACACTGGGCTTTAGAGGGTTAGAAAATATGCATTCTGTGGGGAAGGTTTCATGCGTTTTAGATTATCTGGGTACTAACAAATGAATAATGCGTAAAGGCAATGGTAAACAGTTATAGACTCTGATTCTTTAGTTTTTTTTTACATACTGTAATGGAAAATCTTACATTATATTAGTTTCTATAAGTACTCTGTGTGCATGTAAGCCCTTGATTGATGTTCATGCTGCTTTCTCTCTCACCCTTGTGTTAATCTATGTATGTGAGCATCCTTTGTGTGAAAACAAGGCAGTCATTCATAGCTGTAGCCTGCCTGTAGATAAGAACGTTCAGTAATCCCTATGTATCTAAGTAGCAGAAACCCCCTGCATGATGAAGGGGCAGAGGAGCCTTGACCTGGTTCCTCCCATTCACAGAGGCACAGCACTAACACCACAGACACGGATGAGGCCTGTCGTCCATAATTCAGCCACAAGCAATTATGTAACCAGCAGTACATAGTATAAAGGTTCATGAATATAGAGAAGGGTTAGCTCTCTTGCAGACGCTTCTAGTGTATGTACCAGAGATCTCTGGATCCAACTTTAATAAACTTTATTTTACTTTGATATCTTACCCATGCCTCTGATTGTTCACCACTAAGGTTCTCATTTCAATGACAATATCATTAATGAACCATTTATTCGTCCAATCATATGTTCATTTAGTAACATTCACTTTTCAATATAAGTAAAAATGCAATTCATTGTCTATTGGTCACCACCCATCTCATTTAAGAGAATATTAAAGAAATAGAAAAAATAAGGAAAAAGGCTCTTATTTCTATGGAGACTAGCAAAGTAAATGTGAAATTAATACTCGTACTATACTGTATAAGCTACAATACAAAACACGTTTACAAAAGGAAATCAAGGAGAGAATACTTAATTAATTAAAGCAATTGGGGAATTACGTCTACAACATTATATCCAGCTATAAAAGAAATCAGAGGGAATTGAATAGTTTTGTGTCTCATTGGAAAAACTGTCTGTATTTGTTAAAAGTTTCAGACTTAAACAATGTTCTATCAGTGAAAGTGCACTCAACAGAAAGGCCATGTAAGGATAGATTTTCATCACACGTCATGCTGCCTCCATTGGAAAGGCTGAAAAAGGCAATTTAAAAAACAAATAAAAATCATACAATCACAACAATAATAAGGTCCAAATGTATTCACCCTCGAATACATATAACATTCAAGCTGTTGATTTTTTTTTAATCAACTTTAGGGGGTATGTGTAAAGGGAATAAAGTGAATGCAGCTTGGGGTTGAAGTTGCCAGGTCCAGGTTTTTCATGCTTATTATACTAATAAATAGGAGAGAAAACACCTGTGAAACATACCATTATGTTTATTTTGTTTTTATTTTATACCATTAAGCTTTCGAATACCCATTATCCAAGAGTTTAATTTATTTCAAGAAAAGTTAAAATTAAAATGAAAGAAAAGCGAATTACTGTATGATAATTAGACTATGTGAGAAACAATTTCTGTGATTTAACTGTGTGCTTGCACTCAACGTCTGGAGTATGTATTTGGTGTGGGTGTGATTGGAACTGTTCTTCCCTTCTGGGGGGTGATGGGGGGGTGATAGACGGGGAGGGAGGAGGGAGCACATTTCTTATTGTGTATCCATTTACACTGACACAAATCCTTTCACAACCATTTTCAACATTTCCATTGTTTTCTGTAGTGAGAACATTTGGGTGGGGTGGGGAGTGTTGATTGAAAATGTATGCACACAAATGTCTGTACATTTTCAGTACAATGAAAGCTTTAGTTTGTTTAAGTAGCTTGATTTGAATTTTTGCAGCACTGGCTAGCCCTGCAAAAAAGTAACACAAAATAAAAACTGTGTATATGGAAGGTTCCTATGATCATCATCAGAATCGCATAGTAAAAGGTCGGTAGAGTGGAGTCTGCAGGATAGAGGGGTCTTTCCCATTCACTTCTGCTGTTTGGACGTTGTGTGCAAACTTGCACTCACAGATTCTCAGAAATGTGTTCCACTCAAATGCTGTTGCTCCAACTACTATTCTTCTTGTGTATGTCATATTAGCATGACTAATATTAATATGTTTATTAATGACATGCACGTTCAAGCTTAACGCATGGCATTCATTGGAAGCATGATTTCTTTATTGTACTTTGATCTGTGAAGCGAAGCAGAGAAGCGTGCAGTCACAGCGCACAGATGAGCCCATCGTTGGGTCCTTTAAGCACCCTAGAACTTCAGCCAGGGCTTGGAGGAATATCCGGTTTTCTCCAGATTTAAGATATATGGTTGACTCCTACTTTGTTTCTTAACACTATTTAAGTAAACATGCTTAATGATCTGAGGTAGCATAAGGCTGGCTAAAAGCATGCTTAAGTGTCTCCAGCAGATTTATGGGTACAGAATTTTACCTGTTCTGCTTCGTTGGTGTCATCTGCACAAATGCACTTCTTTGCCAAGTGAAGAGGGATCTGCAGTTCTCCCACGGAGCAGCAGTACCATGCTGTGTTCTTCACTGCTTCACTGCTCATGGTCACTCTAAGAACTCATCTGGAACCTCAGAGGCTCTGTCCAAACCCCCAGATGCTGCTTTTGTACATAGTTCACCACTCTTACACCATGCTTCTGCTTCCTGGGAGCGATGCGTGCAAGACATCAACATGCTACTGCACTCATAGCCGCCTCTCTTCTGATCATCCAAAGTTCAGGAGTACCTGGAGATACTGGAGATGTAGGCAGATAAAATGTCACACAGTATAAATTTATTTTTTGCTTCTTGATTCGTGTTTTGTATAATAAAACATAAGAAAACACACGAAAAGCTCATAGTATAAGCCTAAAATGTGGTGAATACTGTTACATGCTAATCACACCTCATGTGACTTTTAAATAAAATATTTTTAATTATATTTCTTTTATATCATAGTGCTCTATCATAGTGCTCTACTGAACATATAATATATAACTAGTATTAATGAGGGTATTTTTTATGTTAAAAGCAGCATATCTTTGATTATGTAAGAATCATGATGGACTTTCTCTGTACAGACTGTTTCCTTCTTGTCTGACTGCGATGACATTTTCAGGGACAAGTCAATGCAACAAGCATAATAATTCTGTTATAGCATTTGACAAAAAATGGTTTGTTCATTTTTGTGTTTAGGCAAAGCTATCTTTTTTATTTAATTTTTATCCCATTTTCCTCCCAACTTTTGTTAAGCCATTCTCCAGCTGCGGACTAGCTAGCTCTCCCCGTCATACGAAACTGGAGGGTGAACGTACTCGGAGGAAAGCATCAAGTGGCTGAGCACGCAGACGTCCACAATTGGCTAGTGTCACAGTGATTGACAGTTGACAGAGCAACACCATTCCTCCCACCCAGACTCCTGGCTACAGACGGGTGTGACATCAAATTTTACTCCCTTGGACTCTTGGCTACGGATGGCTGTGACATCACTGAATGAGTGAACCCATAATGATACGGATATTTTTTTTGTTGTGCCACACATGATCCAGAATTGCTATCATTCAGTCTGAGTAGATTTTGGATTTTTGTCAGTGATTATTATTAATCATGTGAGTCACTGACTGCATCATTTGGATGGGGTCTTTCAAAGGGGTAGAGAAGTCACAATCTCAATTTCGGATTGCTGTGCACTGAATCAGTTACAAACACAATGACACAAGACAGAGATATAGAATGTCATCTTTATGTGGTCAAGTATTCCTTAGTGTATTAGTTTTGATTGAAATATTTTGATGAGCTATATATTCCCATTTCACTTCTTCCCCCTAAAATATATGAAGGTTCATTTCTGCGCTATTCAGCCTCTTATAATCTGGGCTGTTCGTTTTCATCGTGCCATGTGTAACCTAATACTGCTGGTGAAGACTTAGTGCTGTGGAGGTTGATTGTGTGTTCTGTAGTGTCCTCAACTCCTCTGTGTCTATTTCCTGTCAAAGGGTATTTGCAGGCATGCAGTGTTGTGTAGTCATTTCTGAAGAAGCTAATGAAGATCAACAGACCTTATATCTAATTTTGTTTTATGATTTTCCTGTTTAAAAAGTGGAGATGTACAGCAGTTATATCACAGAGAGGTAAATCACAGATACTGCTTAAGAGCTCTAAAACACTCTGAATATTTACTTTTATAATAAATTACATCTCTCCTCATCAGTCACCAAACCAGGTCTAATATCTGACCCTCAGCTCACCTTTGAAGCCCATATCAAAGACCTTGGCAAGACCTAATTTCACCAACTCAGAAATATGGCCAAACTTTGTACCACTCTCACTTGAGCAAATGCTGAAACGCTGGTTCATGTCTCCTCCTGATGGGATTATTGTAATGCACTGTTCATTGGGATTCCTAGTAAGGGTCAGTAAGAGTAGAGATTACAGTACATTCAGAACAGCGCAGCTAGGATCCTGATGAGAGCATGAAAATGTGAACAGATACCTCCCGTCTTCCAGTCTCTTCTCTGGCTTCCCATGTCTGTAAGGACTCAATATAAAGTTTCTCTCCTTACTTATCAATGAATCTATGGCAGTGCTCCCTCCTACTTGAAAGAACCATTCGCCCCACCAACCTCAGCACTACCAAATCAAATCGACTCATCCCCCCAGGAATAAGTTTCGCTCCGTGACTGAGCTTTCTGTTCTGCTGCCCCTCATTTATGGAATTACCCTCCCTGACCGTCTGAGGGCACCATAGATGATTGTGAATAAAAAAAGACCTAAAACATTCCCTTTCAGCAGAATTTATAATTCTTAATTAATTAACCGGTTGATTGGTGCTTTTAGCATGTTTTTACAATGTTTTCTGTTAGTTTTTTGTCTCCTATAGAAAAGCTTTTATATTTTATATATGTTTCAAATGTAAGGTACATTCAAAATAAAATGCATTATTATTATTATTATTATTATTATTATCATCATCATTATTATTATTATATTTTATCTCATTTTTTGGGAACAAACAAGCTCATCTTTAAAACAAAAAAGGTTTAAAGGTAGAGAGCATTGTGATCGACCCATTGTTAGCCCTTTGATGATCAGTATGGTTTTGCTGGTTTTACTGGTGTGGCCTGTGTATGTACACAGGAAAAGCATATAAAATAGCACTTTTTTAATTTTAATATTTCATTGTAAAAAAAAGGAAAAAAGACACAACTACCCCAAGTCTAGGGCTTAGGTTAACGCTTTACACCTTCTCACAGTTCATGCAAATAGTGTCTAGAACCTTTAACAATTATTGAATATGTTGGGCTACTTAGATGTTACTAACATCTTAGTTGGAAATCTGGTGTATCATAAGAATGTCATTTTTTTATTAGTCCAAAAGACATTTAACAGTCGGTCAGGTAACTATTAAGCAACTATTAAATGACTATTAAAAAATACAAACCAAATCAATGTAAAAGACTACAAGGATGGTCTTACTGGAATGGTTTACAAGCATGTTCATGGGAAGCAGCAGTTGGTATGTTTTTCTCTTTTGCAGGTTTGCTGCAGTCCCCTCATAAGGTAAGTATGGCCTAGCTTATCAGACATTTAAATTCACAGGCTTACACTAATAACACAACATCTTTTCTCCTGTAATCATTTACATCAGTATTCACCATTCAAAAACTGCTCCCCGTCCCCCCAGAGAAAGCTGATATCAAAGTTTTTCATGCTATTGAAGTTCATGGCACTACCCATTTCCTGCCACAAAGCAGACAAACAAATTGTAATGCTTGTTGGGGTTTGCAGCAAAACCTCTCATTATTCCTATCAGAGCTTGAGTCACCAAATTGGCCCTTTTGACTGTGCTCTCACAGTGAACTGATTTCACATTTACATGCCTTCGCATCCACTTGGGACACATTTACAGCCACAGAATGGTAAACAAGCATAAGAATTACTCATGTTTACTCAAAGGCAATTAAAAATACTTATAGGACACTTGCAATTATTGTGATTATTTTGTGTTAAAGAAAGCAGATTCTAGCAGATCACTAAATGCAGATATTTTCTTCACCGTTTTAAGCTGTAAGTAATTTCATTCTGATTAGTAATGATAATGTGTCTTTAAATTTCAATGAAAATGTTTACTAAAACATCCATTAATAAATGTGCTGTCACATTATAGCCCCAGACCCCTCCCTTTGTGCGTCTGTACGTGTTGTCCGTGTCTATATATGTACTTCCTGTGGGTGTGGCTGCTTGTGTATGTGTTCACCCATCTCATAAGTCTAATGTGTTACACACGGTGCTTGTTGTGTTTAGTATATATTGTGTGAGGTTGTCTTTTTCTGTGCTCGTCTTTGTGAGTCTGTTCAGTGTTGTGTCCATTTGTCTTGTTTGTTTGCTGAGTGCAACATGCACGTTACTTGTATAGCTAATAAAGCTACATGTTGAAAGATCTCGTCAACGCATCCTGTCGCATTCCTCACAGCGTGACGTGCATTAGTGAGCATACCTCCACATGTATCTTCATATAAATGCAGATATATTAAATCACATTTACAAACGTAGTAAAGGACAAAGTTGTATTCACTGCCTCTTTACATTTGTTATGCTAAAAAATCACCTGTTGGTGGATATTATTGTTTCATATTATTGTTTGAAACAATTTTCATTTGGCAATATGAACATTTTTATTATTATCTTATAAAAATACACATTGGTTGTGCTGCAATCAGACAAATACACACATATAGGACAGCACAAAGCTCCATTGGGTGGGAATGCTACACAGCTGCCTAAGCACAATAATACTGATAAAAAATGGTAATCCTTCATGTGACAAAGGCAAAGAAAAAACATGTAACTGAAGACAGGACATGCAATCCAGACAGGACATGGAATCCAAACAGGACGTACAATCCAGACAGAACATACAATCTAGACAGAACAAACATACAATCCAGACAGGACATAAAATACAAAGCTTTCTGTGAAAACACTTCATAATTGTCATGCAAGAATAAGATTTCAAAATGGCACATTGTGACTCTGACTTTTAGATCAGAAAACATTTTTAAAATAGAACATTTTGCTATTTTTAATCAACATAGATTTTTGTAATACTTCATATAAAAAATCTTTATATATATATATATATATATATATATATATATATATATATATATATATATATATAACTGTATAAGCAAGGCATACTGTTGTGATTACCCACTGTGGATAAACATTATGATTGTCATATTCATTAACATGGCTACAGTTCCTCCTTTTACATCATCAACAGAGAGGAACAGATAAAAATCCCTTTTGTTTTGTGTTTAGCTTGGCGTGGAAGGTCTTATCCACTCCCTTTCAATGCCTTTCTCACTTTCCCATATCTATAATGCTTAGTGTCTAAAACATTGATATGGCGAAACATACAGAGAAGTACCTGGTCCAGTAAAATGGCCGAAGAGAAGAGCAGCAGGAGTGAAATGTGCTTGGAGAGAACTGCCCATCACGCCTTTCTTCTCTTTCCTTGTTTTCTGATTCTCTACTCTGTCCATAACTGCTTTACTGAGCTTACAAAAAGACATGAGCCAAGCGCCTCACCACAGCCCAGCCTTTTAAAGCAGTGCTGTGGTAGAATACAATCCAGCTCATTAGTCCGGTCATGATTTTTCAGAGTCTGTAAGCTCACCGTTCCATTACATTTAGAAGGATCGTTCTCCGTCCACGTGGCGTTTCTGTGATTGTCAAGGCTAGGCAGCTTCCACTAACACCATCAGGTGGCCGAGGAAGCTCAGAGGTCAGTCGTGAGTTCCTGTTGCCTGGGAGCAGACATTCAGAAGTGTGGGAACGCTTGTATCTAGGCATTCCACGGGGCCCCTGTGAAGGAGAGGAGTGTGGCGAGGAGGAGAAAGAAAGAGAGAGAGAGGGAGAGGGAGGGGGCGCCGTTGGGAGCAGCGGAGCTGACGGTGGAGAGTTTGAGCTCGGAGACGAGGAAGGCAGACAGAGGCACGTGCGAAACCAGTGTGGGGCTGCCAGAGTTGATGAGCGAGTCGATCTTCTCTGCCTCTTTGCTGCAGGCTTCAATCTGGGCATTACACAGGGGACAGAGCCACCGCAGGTTAGGAAGACACCGGAGGGCATCGTCTCATTTTAGCATGTGTATGGCAACTAGATGATCAAGAACGGGGGGAGGGTGGGATATTTTTAGACACATTCAACAGCCGCGCAAAGTACATGATGCAAGAGCAAGAAACTCTTCACCAGGGGGCGAAAGTAAGAGAGGCTCAGTTTCAGCTAGAAGGTCAGCCTGTGTACGTCTCGTGGCTTTTTACAGTCTGGCTGAAGGAGATACTGGAAAGCTCTTTTGAGAGAATCCTAGGTAAAATGCAGAAGTTTTCCAAGTGTTGTAAACATGTAAAGTTAAGGCACAGTTGCTCTAAGAGAGAGAAGAAAGGTATGAAAGCATTCAGCGTTAAATGGATTTAAAAAGAGATGTAAACAGGAATGATTTCCATAAGCATCACAGATTATAGCTATTGCCTGTGAACTGGATTTTTTTCTCGCAGTTTTTGTTCATGATCTGGAGAGGGAGAATGCCTATGGAGCTGTCCAGTTCTGAAGAGCATGCTATTAGACAGTTTCAGGGATAAGCAGCATGCTACAGAAGTTGCCCATTCATCTCTTTGACTGCTTTTGAAGCTGGCTGACAGATTTTAAGTGTGACTGCAGCATAAAAAGAGAAAAGGGAGGAGCAGCGGGCGGAGCTGGAGCCCTGGTCCAGGAGCCTGGACCCCCACCTGCAGGGGTGTGGGCTGTAGGTCCACAGGTATGATGAGGATGACCATCTCGGAGTCGATGCTCAGGTAGCCGAAGACGTCGCACTGAGGAACAGAGATGTGAAGGCGCAGGGTCCTCAGAATGTCATGCACCGTCAGCGGCTGATTCCGGTTCAGCTGACAACACCCCCCCAGCCGCCCACACACACACACACACACACACACACACACAAACACTGTCAGATCAAGCAAGACTGCCTAGTCGTTTTAGCTCAGGCAAAAAGTCTGGTCAGAAAACAATGTGGTGAGGTGCAGGTGAATATTTTAGATTAAATATGAATACTCCAACTAACACCAGAGTACAAAATTCATAGGTTAAGATAACATCAGAATGTGAAAACAATTTGATGGTGCAAGGAATATTATCATTCAGAGCATGCAATTTGCATTATACTCTGAACTGGACAAAATAGTTTACTTTATTAATATAGTTTAACTATCCTGGGTACAACTGTTTATTTATAATATCTTTGGAGGATACTGACTCTGTTTTTTTGCTTGCAATTGTTTATAATTTAATAAATTGAGCTATTGCATTTGTA
Source organism: Brachyhypopomus occidentalis (assembly GCA_020368025.1). Classification (NCBI taxonomy): domain Eukaryota; kingdom Metazoa; phylum Chordata; class Actinopteri; order Gymnotiformes; family Hypopomidae; genus Brachyhypopomus; species Brachyhypopomus occidentalis. Next base: position 113,217 of record JAGXOD010000075.1, read on the forward strand.
TGAGAAGGGCAACCTATGCTGCCATCTACTGTTCATCTAGTGCTATTGAAATTAAGGCCATAGTGAGAACACAAGAGTGATACAACTGTAAGAAGTTTTATCATGAATGTAAAAAGACTAAACTAAATATCTATCTATAAGTATCTAAATATAAATAGATATTTATAGATATAAATATAATAGATATAGATATCTAAATATAAATATCTTACCTTGGCAAAGACATTCATCTGCTGTTTATTCCAGAGGATCTGCAACATTCCAGCACACACAGGGCAGCATGCACCTGATCTCACACACACACGCACACACACACACACACATACACAAATCAGATGTCTGCGCATATAGTGACCCAATATCTCTGTAAAGCTGTGGCAACTGACACCACAGAGGAGACTGTAACTGATGCAGGTCTATGGCTGCACGGACCGGGTGGAGTGACGGGGTCGCAGCCCTCAGCAGAGAGAGGGGGACAGGACACGGTGTTGCAGCCAGAGTCGGCCGTGACCTCTGACACCGCCCCCACGGCGCTGCATGGTTCTTTGTAGTCCACAGCCACGCGGTCTGAGAAGGCCTCGCACACCGTGCGGTACGTCTCACCGTTGTGTCCACACACTTTCCTAGTTTCCCTGCAGGCCTCCTGCAGGCAACACACACACACACACACACTGTCAGTGTCATCTATTGTCCTGAAATTCATAAACTGCTAAATCCAAGGACTATGGTCTAGGTATAGTATAATGTTAGGCATGGAATAGAAAGAATATTACTGCATCATTTTCAATGATAACTGAAATTTTAAATCTCAAATCTCATGGTTGTGAATTAGTTGGCAGAAGCACTCTCTTTAAATATGACTGCCAACAATTTGAGCATCCTCATTAGCTAGCCTGCCACCCTAACAGATGTTTTAATGAGGTGGTAATTGAGCTAGCTGGTTTCCATGACGCTAGACCTTCGGGAACATAGCTTCAGTTAACAGGAGCAACCTGAGCACCAGACAGGAAAGTCTACCCTCCACAGCACAAGTGCTGACAAATGACTGTAAATACTCACATTTCACTAACTGCAGCATAATATAGACAGGAATGTGATATGGGGGAGATGGATTTTAATTTGAGGAGCAATTACAGAGAGATTGCTATGAAGGTGTTAGTTTGGGGAGTGTGTGAGTGTGTGTCTGTCTGTCTGTAAGTCCAAATGGAACCTTTCAAAGAGAGGCTTAAGAAATCTATTAGCCTAGACGGAGGTTAATTGGTAATATGATTCTCAGCATTTGTGACTCCGCACTGAGCTATCCAGCTCTCTCAGCTCAAGGAGAATTACAGCAAACTGTATGTGTGTATAGTTTTGTGTGCTTTGGTGAGAGCATATATAGATTAAAGTAGGGATTTAAATGATTCCCTAGCCCAATGCCAAACACGTAAACACATGTATCACATGTAGTGTAATAAACACTAATGAACACTACAGAACAGAGTAAAGCCCCTGTGACTCTGGTAATGAAGGTTTCCTTCATCAGTAAACACAGTCTTCTGTGTTCAGTCTGCTGTTTTTAGCTGCAGGTAAATGGCTTTGACCTCGGCAGACGGCAGTAGTTAATGGGGTGGAGGCAGTCTTCTGACCCAGCTGCTGGAAGCCAGGCCATCGACTAATAGACCAAGTATGTGCTTGCATTAATCTATGCTGGTGCTGTAATTTGATATAAGACAGCGTCCACTGGTGTCATTCTTGGAAACTGATATTCACAATACAATACATTATACTTAAAACACAGTAAACAAACCCGTTATGGTACATTTACATTACAGCAAAGCGATACGATTTTCACTCCGCTTTTCATTCATGTCTATGGAGACGCATGGCGGTTGTGCATGGAGGATTATGGGAGCAATCACAATGCAAACCAAGTGAAGAGAGCACTGAAAAGTTAAGCTTTTCCAGCTTTAGGCAAATGTGAAGCAAACCACAAGCTGAAATGAGTGTTGGTTCAAAAAGATTATCACTACTGTGTGAGGCTTTTCAGTACTGTTGGCATGGAAGCGCTGGAAGAAGGTGTCTGGCTTTCCTGGACCGATAAAGGAGGTCAATGAAGAAGTTCACTTTGCTGCAATGTAAATTCCTGTAATTCCTGTAATTAATTTTAAGACATTTTCCCAGAAATTACTGTACATTTATACACAGATTTATGCAGAAACAACGGCCTGTATGTGAAGGCAGTGACATAGACAGCACACCTGGCAATGGCCCATGTAGGCCAGCGTCTTGCCGCGCTGATACAGCAGACATAAGTTGGCGTGCTCCATGTTGTCCGTGTCGCAGGCCGGATCCAGCTGGTTTTGGTCACAACCCGAAGGGCGGCTCACGCACTCGTACTGGAGACACGGGTAGTCCTTCATGTCCTTGGTGTCCGTCAGACACACCCGTCGTTTAGGAATGCATCTGAGAGGAGGAGGAGGATATCGGTATGCCGCTGCTTACTCCCAAACCGAGGAGGTGCAAGATAAGGGAATGGCTCAGTATATCACATTACACTACCAGCCGCGTGTTATTGTAGAGCAGTTGAACAGCTTTTGGCCAGGGTGAGGCAGACAGAAGTTCTAAGATGAGACACGTTTTACCCTCTACCCTAGTCAACAGACTTCATTTAATAAAGACATCTCAGCTGGGATTTGCTAGTAAATGTGGAGCCTGTTAATGTTCGAGATGACAGGGAGCTGAAGTTACACAGGTATTTTAAACCATCCCCCCTTTAATAATACTCCTGATCCTATATTTTCACACAAGCTTAGCTTCAGGCACTCAGTGAGAGTGTAGGTGGATAAAGTAACAATGTATGAACTTAAAGATACAAATGAGCAGGTATTGAAGTCTCCTCTTCCCTCAGTGTGCAGGGGTAGAACGCCAAGTAATGTCAGTGGGACAAATGAGAGGTTTGGCTCTGGAACCTTTTTTTTTCCGCCAAAGAGGAAATGTAGAATATGTACTGGATGTTCCAGAACAACCTTTTTATGAATGGCTGGAAGACCCACCTGCTCCTCTACGCAGGACAGTCAAAGCGACCTAAATCCTACATCTAGGACATGAACCTTAAACTGAAGCCAGCGAAGCAAAGCAAAAAACAGGTTCCATGGCGGATGTTCTTAAGACAAGAACACCCATCACTCACCAAGCTGCACAATCATTATTGGATAACAGACAGAGGAAGAATAAAGTTTGTGAATATCCCCATGCCACTGTAGCCATTACGACAGAGTAATGTGAAAGGTAACGTGTAAAGACGCCTGGTGAAGTAATCGTGCTATTCTGATTGTTTGCTGACGTTTGCTGATGCATGTACTCTTAGCACCCTTGACAACATTAAGGAATCCGCCAGCTCAGACAGATAATGTTACATGACAGTTGTCTAACTGGAAAGGAACAGGGGCCCAGGGGACGTAAAGTTTAGTTGAGCTTATTTGAGAGTTAGATCAGCATGAAATCACAGATTCATCAGGGAGAACACAGGAAAATCACAAACGTTAAGAAATACATTATGAGCAAGAAACTTGCGAAAAGTGATATTTAGTTCTTCAGACAGACCCAATTATTTTAAGTGCTAAGCTACTCCCCATATGGCAGAGCATCACTGGATCATTACTCATAATCAAACAAGCAATTCACAAGCCCATGTATCAGGAGTCAGGTGACTAGAGGCGAGACCCAAGAATGTTGTGTGGACAAAGTGTCATTATGGGGGTGGTAAAGTAAGATGAAGTGGGGAAAGCCTTTTAAAAATCTCCTCCATGCTCATCTCCCATAACAAATTTATGTTTAAATGTTTGAAGTGGAGGGTGCAACCAGGGATTGTTTGTGCTCCCTTTGCTTGAGGGAAGCTAATGTTTTTGACCATCCCTTTGATTCTTTAATACCAACATTGATGTTTTGCATAGGACTTTACTGAGGAGTCTAGTATTAGTTGTAACAGATCGTGAGGACCTAACTACATAAGTAAGGGTGTAATGGATGAGTGTGGGTGTCTTGGGCTGTGCAGTCGTTTCCTTGTTAGACTGATAGGCAGCACACTGAGCTACTTCTATTGCTCTGTGTGACCAGACAAACAAGAAGTTTATTTAAGTGGATAGTATAGTTTTGTTAGCTATATTCATGTGGATCTTGTAAAGAGTAACTGGTATAAAATTATTTTTTGTGCCTTGTATGTGTCTGGGACTATAGACTATAGAAGGCTGACAAAAAACAGCAAGTTAAGGTTCATATGCCTTTACCTCATTGGACAGTAAGTTAAGGTGTCTGTATGCTCTTACACTATCAGACAGTAAGTTAAGGTGTCTGTATGATCTTACATTATTGGGCAGTAAGTTAAGGTGTCTGTATGATCTTACATCATTGGGCAGTAAGAAGGCACTTTCTATTCTGGAAGCAGTGGAATTCTACATCTGAGAAGAATTTCAAGTATTGAAGCAGTCATTGGTAACTGCACTGGAATTAGGCTATGCTGACTTAATGCTTCTTGAGACACTTGCCAGAGCACATAGACATAACGGTTCAGCCAATGTGATAAGTTGAAGAAAAGCTTCCAGAGAGTCTGTCAGTTCAAACTTTTAAGGATACTTAAGCTCTTTCTTTTCCTGGTCAGACTACTTCTGTGATGGAGCCATTGCTCACCAAAGTGGATCAAGACTACACTTCTTTTTTCCCTCTTATAGTAAAGAGATTTCATCGGGGCTATAGGGAGGTGACACCATGCCACCATTATTTAACTCTTAGACTGGAGATCTGAAAGCCCAACTATGATGAGAATGTGGAAGAGGCTTTTTTGAAACAGACCCAAACATGTTGGCTGAAGATGGATGAAGTTAAGGAGTTGCTGGTTCCAGAAGATTAATACAGCTACCCAAGATCAGCACTGCATCACTCTGTTAGGACGTGGGGATTCTTATATCATCTTATATCGTGCTCAGTTATATGTGTCGTATATATCTTTTTGATAAATGCTCATAGTAGGTGGGTGGTATGGGAACAAGGACCAAATAATTCTTCACATGTTTGTCTGATGGGTCACTAATGGCACATTTTAAACTGCTGCCAACTGCCACGGCTGGAAGGATTGGGGTTGACATCGCCTGTATTATATGTTGAATGACATCACTAAATAATGAGTGTCTGTTTCAATACATTTTTAATGATGCTCGAAATGTTTGTGTCTTATGGTTACAGTCACAATTTTTATTTGCTTGTCAACAGCCTGTGGGTTATTACTGGCCATAACTTTATTTTTATTTCGATTTTGTGTTCATTCTTTTCTTTTAGCTTTAATTTGATGTAAATCACAATTATTTTAAATCTCAGAGAATTTTAAGTTGGATGAAATACTTCGCATAAAAACAGGGTAAGGTTAGCAGTTCAATATGAACATGAACCCAGACATTTAATACTCCCTTTTGGTCCTTGTGATATTTGTCAGGAGACTTGAGAAAAAAACACAGAAGACCAAAGCACTCAGCTTTCTGTCAAAAGATAAGGAGCAACTATCCCTATTAGTTCTCAGGCACTTGGCTCTGTGGCAACCAGACTGTTTCTGGAACAGGGTTGGCTCCATAAAAGCACCCCAACCAGGTTTTTAACAGCAATGGTTCACTATTTTATCACCTTGTTTACAAAAGAACAAACGAAAAAGTGAAGTTTTCTCTTTCAATATTGAGCCAGGAAGACATGTTATGAAACTTACTGTTGGGTGTTACATAAAACAGATTCCAAAATGTTTCTTAGAGACAGGGATAGACAAGGAGGACCCTTATTTGGTGTAATCTTCTGAGATTCTCTTTAAAAACTTTAGTTTTTTAGATTTTTCTCTTGAGGTGATTGTGAAAGCACTGCAGCCAATAAGCACGCAGTCTTCAGTACAAAGGGAGGTCCAAGTATGGCAAAGCAGCCAAACAGATGGCTTGTGAAGTTGTGACAATATCTGTTCTACTTTTGCTCATATGTCCTAAGGTCTGTAGGAATAGTCAGACCATAATTAAAGTTGGAAATAACAGTAAAAAGATTTCAATTTCGACACGCACTATACATTTACATTCGATTGGCACTAAAGGGGTCTTTGGTGACACTTCTTTATATCTGAAGTGTTCACATCCTCAATTAGTATTCACCCCAGGACACCAACACTCACATTACCGTATGGATAATGGAAAACATTAGAGCCTTTGGACCCATGATTTTCATTCCCCAGAGAAGCCTGATCCCGAAAGGCTAAAGGGCTCACAGCCTAGCAGGAGGATCCGGAGGAAGGGTTATGACAACACACTCTCACTACAGTTCTCCTCAGGGCAAAACGAACCTGGGCTGAGGAAGAAGGCCTAAACATCACACCTGAACAAACACTGAGGAAGGCTTATTCTGGGTTAGAACGGGAAGACAGAGCCCTGGGAGAAAATGGAAGTAAACTTCAGTAAACTGTAGCTGAAACCGGACATGCTGATATTACCCAGCAGCCATAAGAACTGATATTAGGGATTATTACCTTATTGTTATTCCCACTGATGTAGAACACTTGCTCAATATTTAGCAGCTATAATAACAGCTGGGGCTCCACCGTCTTCTGTAGCTCATACAATACGTCTGTGTGCCATTACTGCCGAGCTGAATGGCATTACAGCAGCCTTAGAGTAAAGCTTTTTTCTGGTGTTAGGTAGCTACGGTTTGCTGTGATGGCGGTATGGTGTGAGAGCGGGGCGGTTTTTACCTCTGACCCCTCGGGCAGGGGTTGGATAGGCAGGGCTCTGTGCTCCTGCAGGAGCCGAACTCAAACTGATCATCTGAGAAACCCATACAGCGTGCTACACACGCACTGGGGTAGGTGCGCCCGTTACGGGCACACACAGGAACAAAGCGATCAGCACAGTCACAATGACGACCTGGGAGAGAAGATAGACAGATAGATACACAGATAGAGAGAGAGAGAGAGAGAGAGAGAAAGTAGTGTAAGTGCTCAGTGTGCTTGATAAGGCAGATAAAACACCCTATATAAATGAAACACACACACAGTCACCTGTAATGAGGGAGTGGTCCTCATCTGTGTTTTCCAGGCTGGGGCACTGGCGGGAGGTACAGATGGTTTCACCTGCGTAGCAGAAGCAGGAGCGACAGTCCACCCTGAAAGATGCACCGTGACCTACAAGATATAGACCAGCAACTCAGTCAAGGCCAGACAGTGAAGTGACTTCAAAGTGTCATTCCTTTATATTTTCACATTACTCATTTCTATTGTTCACTAATGCAGTGTATGTTTTGAGTACCTATGAGGGTTGTAAAATATTATAAAAATACTATAAAATACTTATACAGGTAGTATATGCATACATTACTTCATTAGTATACATTTGCATTAGATTATACAGGCATTATGCTTCAATAGTCTAATATATTTCCTTTAGGTTTAACTAGACTACCAAAGCACTACCTGCACAAGATAAAACAGTTTACCACAAAGAGTAAACATCTCTGTCCATGATGTAAAGTTGGATGATAAGTCTGTGTAAAGCTTTAAGGACAGTAACTCCACACTTTCTCTATACAGTTTTACGTTTCCTTTTGTTAATACAGAGTAGAGTTAGAACTGTTTGGCAATCCATGCAGCTTCTACCCGAGGAACAGACAGAAACACCGAAAGCTTTCTTTTCCTTACTTAACACTCTTGAAGTAGGACTAAGCCTCCTCTCTTAAGCAAACCACATCTGGCTCAAATAAGCCCAAAATGGCTGACCCCCTTAGAAGTGGCATAAAAATAAACATGAAAGGAAAAAACAATAAACTTATTCAGCTTCAAACCAAAAGGCAAAGTAAAAATAAATAAATCTGTTTACAAAAGAACTATTTATGCGCATCTGTAATGGTAAAACAATTGAATCACAAGAAATTCACTACTTGTGACACTTGCATACCTATCTGTGTTGTTTTTATAACAAATATAATTTCCAGCCCTATTTGTTTGTTCAGCAGCCTGTATTTGCTACATATTACCTTTACTGGTTGTGAGACATTTTTACTAGTATATCTAGATACAGGTTACACATTTCTGCTCTTGTTGCAAGTGTCGCCAGTCCACTAGGTGGCAGTCACAAAAAAGTGGGCCGCTCAGTCTAAGGCTGATGAATGAGTGGCGCTGATTTACAGCATGGCTGGGCCTGTGTTGAGGAGAGCACAGTCCCTCTGCAAGCTGCTTAGTGACATTTCACGCTGCCCAAAATGAGACCACAGGAAGGAAATTCCAGCATGTGGGAGCTTTTACTTTCTGTTGCTTAATGCAGTGGTTGGCTCTGACGTTCCTGCAGACGCGGGAGAGTGCTGGCGTCTGGCTTTGGTCTAGGCCTTGCAGTGTTTTCATCAAATGCCAGAAAACACAACAAATATTTACTGCAACAGACACGGCAAACAAACTTGTCTCATGTCTAGGTATTAAAAAAAAAAAAAAAGCATTTTCAGATTAATTTAGCTGTTTACCCTAAAAAATTACATGCTTATTTTTCGGAAAACAATCACCATCTTAACAAATCTCCCCGCTTAGCTATTCCATCAGAACCACATAACACTGCACGCGAGAGAACGCGATGGAAAACTCATGTGAGTCTCACTTTTCCTCTGTCCTCCAACGACGCAGGACTTGGTGGTGTCGACGCAAGGCATCTGGGAGCAGTTCTCCAGCCGCCCGCTGTGCCCGCAGGTGCACACCTCGTAGCAGCCGGGCTGGCCGCTGCGTAGGGGCACTTGGATTCGCGCCTCCACTTGCACCAGGAACTCCGAGGCCTCTCCCAGTTTGCAGCCTGTCGCCAGAGATTTATGTTTACGAAACAACAAAAAAAGAGCCGGTATCTTAACCAGGCAGGGTGAGCGAGGAGCTGTGGTGTACCAGGTACGCAGAAGTAAGGCAGGCAGTCCTGTCCTGGGTGGCAACCTTTCCTGTTCACTTCACAGAGATGGTTGCTGTGACATGGGTTGGGATTGCAGGGGTGAATCACCTCCTCAATGATGTTCTCGAAGGGGCTAGGAGCTGTGGTCAGAAAAGATATGGTTTATGGTTCTAAATTAAATTAAAGAAACAAACCAAAAACTATAAATGTAGAATTTGAGGGACTGACTGAGGTATCTTTGTAGAGGGATACATCGCTCCAGGTCGTCAGGGGCAGAAGTAGGGGATAGAAGATCGCAGATACGCTCTGGGGTCAGCCCTTCTGGGAAGCGTGTGAAGTCACCACAGTGGGTGAGAATGTCCACACAGTCTGACCTGATGACACAGAGGCAGGATCCCAATGATGTTACTAATCCATAAGAGTGGCTGCACACATGCTAACCTTGTGTAACCAGCGCTGCAGATCAAATGCATGACAGACATTGGTCACTTTTAATATAATACTTCTCAACATGAAAACCATCACACAAGTCTCATTTCAAGCGTTATTGATTTGATTAAACACCACTTCTCTATGCATCTTCCAGCCTGTGCTTGAGACCAACAGTGCCCCACTAACCTCAGACAGATCACATGAAAGCCTGCGTCCTGTTGACTACATATGCCATAAAAAAGCCTCATGGCTGGAATCAGGCCAGCGCAGCTCTTTCTTCTCCCATGTTTTCAGCTGTCACTAACATGGCAGTCACAGGTCTGACTCAACAACTCTGATGTCCCAGGGTCTTATTTCCGATCTTGGCCACGCGTGTGCTGGTTTCCCTCCCATTCACCTACACTGCCACAATAATGCTCACGGCTTTGTTTCTTTGCTCACAGTCAGGCACTGGAACAACATACCTCTGCAGTGTTCAAACACATCTGGAACTCATGGAGGCCAGCCAACGACGTGAGGGCTGGAACACCCTGCCCTGGCCCTCTTCACTTATTTTGTTGTCAGCCTCAATAAAGAGAGGTGAAAGTGCACAAATCTGCAGACAAAGGGGACCTGTCGACTGTCAAAGGCCGAGAGACACTACCTGAGACAGGGACGTAGCACCAGATGCATCAGGATGCATCCGGCTAAATGTCTCACTCAGGACCACAAAGCCCAAGTCTGGGAACGGGACGTCTCTGAGAAAACCAAAAACGCAAGAAAACGTGAGTGTCCACAACATCCAGGACCAAATAGTAATTGCCTCCTCTGAGCACAAACACTGATGCATGCCAGGACAAGACAGAGAGAGGAGAGATGCTGATGAATGTGCATGAGGTCACACCCAGCCATCACTCACTGACACATGCCTTTGTCCCGAGCTGCTGGAGTCAGGGTGGTTCTCGTCAAAAGGCCAGGGAGACATAATTCCACAACAGCTGCCAGCAGAGTTGCATGCGGAGGACTAATCCTTACAATTCCGGCGCGCACGTGTATTCTGTGGGGTGGTCTGCTGATCGCCAATGAGGCGAGCTTTAACTCCAAGCGTAAATACAAGTGCGATAAATGCAAATGGGGCAATGAGTGTTGCACTTGTGTATGTGTGTGTGTGTGTGTGTGTGTGGATATCTGACAGGCTATCGTGACAACACTGCACTGAGCCAAGACCATGCTGCCTGTTCTTAAGTGCTGTCCCTTGATATTTTATTATGCTGTTTGGTATGCAGAGGTGTTTCAAGTCAAAGAGTCACACTGTTAACAGCAAGCAAGCACCCACAAGGACAACACCATGTTGAGCAACACATAGAAACAGGGCCCTGGATGCAACGGTATTTTTTATTTGGACAAATACAATTAAGTCATTAAGTGATTAAGTGCTAATTTGTATACTAAAGATGTGTTCGAATGAAAACAGAAGCCACTGTTCTACCTTGATTACCAAGGAGGCTTGTTCGAACAATCTGCAAGACAAAACATGTTTACAGTGACCAGAAAAGGTCTGTGAGCGATGCGGAGCAGAAATGAGAGCAGCATGTTACGCACTTGCAGATGATGCTGCCTCTGGATTTGCTGTAGCAGGGCTTGATTTGCAGCACACAGGCCACAGCCTTCCACATCTCTGGCCGACACTTCCGGATGTCACGGACCGGGATGTTCATCAAAGGCATCCTGATGGTTCCATTGGACCACAGTTTGAAGTCATTCATGGCACCCTGATCTGACTGGATGTTACAGCTGCGGAAGAGCTCCGTCGGCCTGAAGATGTAAGAGATATGTCCAGAGAGAGAGAGGGATAAAGAAATATACACAGAAAGAAAGAGAGGGAGAACTAGCACAGGCACATGTTGTACAGCCAGATTTGTACAGAACTTAGCAGTTTCTGAGAACGTCCTAATATTACACTGGTCCGAAAAATCCCACCTATTCAACAAAGTGCAAAACAAACACACGGACTCACAAAAATCCAGACAAAGTTAAAGGAATACGTTCCCTGACACATCATGGTAGAAGTCCTCACTGAATCAGAGGCTCTTTGGCTGTAATTCAAAGCATGTTTTTAGAATGCCCTCCCCCGTCTCCGGCACATGGCCCTCGCTAACGTCGCACTCCAGACGGCCACTGTTTACTACGATTCATCAGAGCTGAAACATGCCCCCTAACCGCACACCACTCAACACTGGCAAAAGGGGACTTCCTGAGGAAACGAACAGCAGAGGTGGTGCCGGCTCCTTTAATGGTCCACCAGAGGAAGCTCCTTTCCTGAAGGTACCGAGAGGCCTGGGGTGGGGTTGACCACAGTGCACTGGTTTTCCAGATCCAAGTTCCTGAGCATGGTCAGGGACTTATCCAGGGTCATAGAATGGTTTGTTTATGGGGTTTTTGACCCCGGGAGACTCCTGTCATGTCTGACAAGTGCAAGAGAGTACTGAAAGGCAGACTCGTTTTAGTAAGGGGGGAAAGCACTTTGACCACATGGTGGGAAATGGGAAAATCCCCAGAGAACAGCTCCAATTCTTCCAATTCAAAATGACCTCCTTACTGTATGTAAGAGGCCTGTACAAATGTAACAGTTCTATAGACAAAAGTCTACCACTTCAAGAGTGTACTGCTTATGGTGCATAACTTTATAAAATTAAGGACACTTCCTGTAGTACAAACCCTGCAGGCCACTGGCCACAGATGATATCCTTGAACCCCACTCACTCCTCCTGTAATGTTTAAACACAGCTTTGCCTGAGACTTCCTCTCCACAGAAGATTTCCTGTTCCTTGGGACAGTGTGCACTTAGACAGTGTCCTCCTGCTGTGCTGAAGGTGAGATCTACTACAGTGGGGTCTCTCTGAACACATTCTTCTCGTGTCAAGAAGAGGCCGTGGCAGAGGCAAAGCTTACTGGAGCTGTGCTGATGTCCACAAAGTGGCCCTCACACCCGCTGCCATGGGTCAGAATGCAGTGGAACAACGCAGCCCTGCAGGACACTCAGGACCACATTTGTCCCCAACACGTTGTGCTCTGTTTGCATTCTGCGCCAAGTTGCCCGTGGGATGGGACACAACAGCTTTTGAAATCTGCAGGGGTGCCCACCACTGCAGCCTGCCCTAGGAACCCTTCAAAGGAAATCAAAGCCAGGGTTTGTTTGCCTGACCTTTGAATACCACCATTGAAGCAAGGGTGCCATTATCTAGAGGGAGATTCATCGCCCTTCTCCAGTCTAAACAATACTCAGAATACTTCAGATTACATCAAATGCCTCCACGGCTTTTTGGGGGGGGGGGCTAAAAAAATATCCCAACAAGCACGCAAAAAAGACAATCTTAATATTTACCTTAATGCAATATGATTTCTTATCTACATGGCATTATTCAGCCTATTAAAGATTGTGTATCTGTTTCTTTCCACTGTAAATGATTTTAAATAATTTATGGTTTCTGTAGTTCAAGTAGCTTTCCTGTAAACTATAACTAAACATTACGATAATGACAAATGAATCAGCTTTTAATTATGTCAGTAGAACACAAACATGAGTCATTTACGTCCACATTTATATTCAATATAGGAATCTATGTCAATACAACAGATGTGATCAGAGTTGAACCAATTAACCCATGTTTGAATGTTCATGCTTATGTGTGACATTAAGACCAAAAAAGTCAAATTGGTGGGTCTTCTGAATAAACGTGTTAGCAAATAATACAAACGGCGGAAAGAATGTCTGCTGCTTTAGTGGTGCTGTAGTCACTCTGTGTCCACTGTTTCCTATGGTCATGGCTTGCATGCGCACCCAGACCACGCAAGGACTGATATCACATCTGTATTAGAACCCATCAGAACCCATGAGAGCTTAACATTCACCAAGCCACATTTGAAACAAAACACAAGGTTCTTGCACTTAAACATATTTGATCAACTAACTGAATATACAGACACTGCTGCAGGCCCACTAAGCAAGCACAGTCATTGTTTAACATGGCAGAGACTTCTGCCCTCAGACTGTGTGCAGTTCCCATTGGGACTGGTGTGCTGAGCCATGGGGAGTGCATGTGAACCCACAAACAGTTTAGCATAGGCGGGAATCTTGCTGCTCTATGCCTTTCTGACCCTAAAGCAATGCTGCACCATTCCTACCAAAATAAATCAAACCATGCAGACCCACAGCGGAGTATCACAACTGGCCCGAGAACAGACACATCAAGGTACAGTAAATACTGACTGGGGAAAATGACTATGCATTTTTATACACGGCATTCCGAAACTTTAGAACTTTATCGAATCGAAACATTTGAAATTGAACTTTTTCAACTGTGTCATGAGACAACAGCATGGATAAGAAGTATATAGTAGCTGTATCTGAAACTGTGCCCTATTCACTATATAGTGCACTACTTTGTGGTTCAACCATCTTGCAGTGGAGTCTGAAAACATGCGGAACTATAATAATCCCACATTGCACAGCAAAAGGTACTATACAAATGATGTACCCTAGCAAGGAAGAAATATCCCGGATGCACCATGTTGTTTGGTTTGAAGATTCATTAGCAGCATTTCTGAGGAGAACTGAGAGATTATGCCAACATCTTCAGAGACCCCCAGGCCAGTTACAAATGTAGCAGATTACCTGAAGAAATGCTTTCAGTTTATCAAAGTTCATTCTGTAATCTCATAGATTGAGTTGATAATTTTTTGACAAGATAGTTAGCTACCAAGTCTACTGATTGTTTACACTACCTGAGGGACTGATGAAGACGTGGTGAACTTAATCTTCCTGCCTGGCATGTCGTCAAGCTTGTTACAATGGACTGCGGTACAATGTTCACATTGTTTATGTGATGCACAGTAATGAGCTAACATGTATAGTGTAGTGTTGAAAGTCATTTACTATCATTCACGAATTCTGTTCCCTATAATATTGCTATATGTAGTGAGTCATATTTGTGCATGTAGGGGATAGTGAACAGGGCACAGTTTCAGGCACAGCCCTTGTCTTTGGAGATCTACTTCTAAAGGGGAAGCGTCGTTGAACTGAGATCTTATACGTACTGCTCCAAGTTTATGCTGGAGCAGTAAAATTCTAGTCCTTGACGACCTCCACAATGTAGTTCAATATATCCCCCTCACCAAAATGTGATTCCACTTAGAAATAACAGCGTGAAAGAGACGTCAGTGCACTAATCGCACGCGTGAGGTGCGGTGCCCTTGTCTGATGCACCGGTCTGTCACCTGTTGTTGAAGTTGGTGCAGTAGGTGAGATCCTTGCAGCCCAGCTGACACGGTTCCCTCACGTCTGCCAGACAGTTGATGAGGTCTGTCTCCACGGGGCTGTACTCACACAGCTGGTCGAACTCTTGCCATGTCTGAGTGCCCCAGTTGGTGCTGATCTTCTGGCACATGTCCCTGTCCAGGACGCAATCACACAAGCCGAATTCAGGTTCACAAACATATATGGCTGGGTGAACTTAACCATTAAATGTTTTTTTTTTGCATTATGCACTTTGGCAATGAACTCTTTGACTAGCATTCCATCCATCACTGGGACCGAAAGCCCCAAACGTGTATGCCAGCAATGGAAAATACTGCTGCTGTCAGAGGGGAAACCAACTGCCTTCGTTACTGACTGCTTTGATCATTAATACTGAACCACCTACTTTTTCTTTTTACCAGGAGCTACAGGCAGAATAGCTAAAAGATTTACTTCATTCCGAACGGCCCCTACTGGCACTAAGTGACAGTGAACTGACCTGCAGAGTGAGGTATTAGCTTTGGAACAGCAGTGGAGCTTGGCGCAGTCCATCTTGGCTGTGGGTGAGGTCTCTGGGTCGCTTTTGGCAGGGGGGTGAGCACTACCCAGGAAACACTGCCACAGCGGGTCCTGGGGGAGAGGCTGGCTGCCGCACTCAGCGATCAGACCCTCCATGATCTCGTGCTCGGTGGTCATGGTGCGTAGGATGCGCTTGCACGCCACCTGGCAGTGCGCCTCCACCGCGCGGTCGCAGCAGTAGAGGCCTAGTGCCGTCACCAGGGGGGTGGGGGAGGGTGGGGGTATGGGGTGGAGGGGGTAATGGGGTGGAGGTGGGTAGGGGGTTGGTACCATTAAGCTCGGTTAACTAACATCTGATACAAAGGATTATGAACACAGCATTGTTGATATGGTTTATGTGATTCATTAATCAAATGTAATATTGGCACCACACTGTTCCTGCTATAACATGGATTTGAAGAGCAGTAACATATTGAGTGATAAAATCATTCTATTGGTGAACTACTGCAAAGTCACCCATACACCCCTATACTCCATCGCTGGGTCCAACGAGCCATATGAAAGCTCTTTTTAGGTTGATTACTGAGCTGTGACTGCACAGTAAACGTATGGGAAGTGCGCTCACTGTCGATGGGGCTCTTGGTTGGGTAGGATTTGGTGTAGTTGGCCACGCAGCCGATGAGCTGCGGGCTGACGCTCTGGCAGTACTCCCTGACAGTGTTGATCTGGGAGATGGTGGGCGAGGAGTCCGTACGGAAGATGGCCTGGCAATATTCACGGCAGTTAGTGTGCCTCCCCGCATAGCTGCAGCAGACGGATCCCACTGGGAGACAGGGTGTAAGGGCCAGAGACAAACAAGCTGAGCTCCTGTTCAGGTCTGCGAAGCACGCCCTTATTCGCAAGCACGCGAGAATCCATGTTTGCGTGCGACACCTCAGGTCACTTGAGATACAGGCTGTGCTATTTTGCAAAATAGAGTATATGTTTGGGTATCCAAGGTCTCGACGGAAAGGCCATATTGTGACTGACAGTGTCTGCAGGGCAGTGCTCTCACATATGAACACAAATAAGCATCTCATTCACTGGCAAGCTTAATGGCAGGATGAATTTCAGCAAGATAGAGGTCAAGACCCTGCCTGGTAGGCATGTTATTATGACATGACAAGCGGAATGGTGTTGTGTTTCCTTTTCACACAAGTTAAAGTGGGACAACCTCACACAGCACTGTAGACAATACATTCTTATTAAACTGGCTAAATTAGGCATACGCAAAATACAGATAAGAGCAGTTGTTGTCTGTGGCATTTTCATGCATGTTTCATTCCATATTTTTAATAAAATATCTTGATATGTGCTTACTTTCATTTTTGGTAATACAGCTGTAGAGGGGCTTCTGCAGAAGAAAAGGAACATGTTAAATGCCGACCATCCTGGACACCAACCAAGAACATGTTAAATACAGACAAACCTGGACATCAACCAAGAAACTGTTACAACATCCACAATAGTAAAAACAGTTCCTTCGTTTGTCTGTTTTGGCACTGCTATATTTAACAACTTTTTTCTCTGCTTTGGAGTATGTCAACATCAAAGGATAAGCAGCTAAACTATTTGGAGACTGTTCAAACAGCTCTTTGTTTTCTTCGAGATTACTTCTCACATATGTGAAACCCCCTATCACATTATTTTGTATAAAAATAAGCTCATATTAAGATCTAAACCATGTGCTCTTGTTCTTTCCTCATGCATTTGACCATCTACAACCTGGTGTTACTTCAGCTCTGACAATAACTAATAAGATTAGTGACTGAGAGCTTAAAGTTAGCATAACACGATCACTCTGGCCTTCCAACACTCCCTCTTTGGTTGTGAACATCTTACTTTGAAATAATCACAAGCAATCGTAGGGTTCCTGCTCGTGCTTCACATTAGTCATGACTGTTGCAGGCTCAGGCTGGGACTAAGGCTCCTCGTAAAGTGGAGGGCGGGAGATGAAAGCAGCGCGGGGCTGAGAGTGAGAGGGAGGCTCCTCCAAACCCAACATTATGCCCGCTGGTTTGTTTGTTTGGATGGAGGAGGTGAGACAGATTAAAGGGGGGGGTGGAGGGTTGTGGGAAGGGTGGGGGGAAGAGAAGAAGAAATGCTGGCATACAGCAGCACAGGGGCTGCATGCTAGACTGGGTATTATAAATTAAAAGTATAGATTTGCTTCACCCACTGAGTTTTTTCTTGTTTACTTGCTATTTCTACTAACATTCAGGTACCTAAATTCCAGCCTTATAAGATCATAACATGGATATGTCATATCCAGTCAAGACCAGGAAATTGCATCATTTCAGAATTAAGCTGAAGGAATTAAGCTTGTTTTCCATATAAGGAAAACAAGGTGAGGGTTTAGAGAGACTTAGAGATCCATCCTGGTAATAGACATCTCATAACCAGAGCAATATGTTTGAGTCAAATTTCAAATAGAGCTCCTATGAATAAATCTTCAAGTCAAATAAACAATTTAGTCGGTGCTGATCATAAAAGATCATCACATGACTAGAGCTTATTCTAATTAGCTAACTGTTTTTAATCTTAAAATCAGTGTGAAAACAAACTTATACCAAGACAACTAGGAAGTAATTGTGAAGAACTCTGCATAGAAATTACTAGAAATAACTATAAGTAGATCTGCAGATGCTTCCACTCTAAAAAGTTGGGAGTGTTTTTTTGGAACACATTTGTTGTTGCCTGATACATTCACCGCTTAGAACTTTTAAAATCAAAATATTATCTTTGTACAAGTGTCCTCTTGTTCCACAGACTTACCTCTGTATCTTTTTTGCATACTTTTATGATATCATTTTTAGAAGATGCCTGCAAAAGAAGTCATAAAGGTCATAGAGGTCAAGAAGTCATAAAGGAATGAGACACAGTTAAGAACTGAAATAAAAAAATCATAGAGAATCATATGAGGCTACAAATATGACAATATACTAAGCTTCCTTGACTGAGCAGCCTTGAAGCAGTGTAGGTTCCATATCACACATGGTCTTTTCAGGACTGGGCTGCTGAACTGTTTACCTGTTTGCACTCCCTGCGGCACTCAGTGGAGATGGCCAGCTCACAGCATCCCAGACCAACCCATCCATCAGACTTCCTAGAGGCCCCTAAAAACGGCCAGTGACGAAAAAAAGTAAAAACGAAAGCACTGATGAGGGTGTCATGGCGGAGCCAATGTGAAGCCTTTCAAACAGCATGCTGCTGGATGTGATGGAGTACTATAAATACATATCACTTATGAGCCTCAGCAACACAATTATCACCAAACCATCAATCTCAACAAACATCCTGCCCAAAGTGTTTTTAATATGTTGTGTTCACTCCCAGTACTCTTCCTGGTGTATTCAAAGGAATGGATAAGACCTTTCAATGGACATTCATTGATGGACTCTGATGGATATGAGTTATGATATTTTTTGCATCTGGGATGCATTAGGGTTTCAGACATTCTAAATCCTCTCTTATTCTGGTACAGGGGAGAGAAGACAAGTAGGCTTAGCTAACACACCCACATATCCCTGTGAGTAACTCTGGCAGCACATCTTACCAGGTAATGTAGAGTTGATGCAGATCCAAAGCTCATTCTGCAAAAAAGGAAAGCAAGATTTTTTTGAGGTTTTAGAGATACACACTGACTTTCTACATACATGGACTAAGATCTAAACTGAAGACTCTTTAGTCCAACTTTTATTATTACAACACAAATTTTGTGAAAACATGTCTAAACTAAAACTAAAAACTGAAAGTGTATTTATTACAGTGTTTTGTACCTAACCTTTTATTAAAAAAATATTGTAATGTTAAACTTCAAAATATATATATTTTTAGCATTCAGAATAATTAAAATGCTTTAAAATTATTTTCAAATTCTTGGTTTTAAATTGACAGATGGAGAAAAAAATAATTTACAATCACAAACAAAGTCAATATCAATTCCTCAGGTTATGTTCTGAAGTATTAATTAGGTAATTTACTGTACTTGTACAACAACTGTACAGCTAGAAGCCTTACCCTAGTCGCCTGCAGTCACACACCTATCCTCATTCCACACGGTGTATTTTATCTGTTTGTCCTGCAGACCCTCCCCCACTCCAGCCTGCTTCTGAGGGGCATGTACCAGCTTTTTACATGATTAAAATTAAAATAGCACCCAACCGTTTCTTTCCACTATGTTTTTAAAATGTTTGAGGAACAACAATTTTGTGAAATTGAGGAATATTCACTCAGTCTTTGGACAGCATAATGCATAACATAATGAGAGAGTTCATTCTGACTTTAAATGGTAGACTCCTACCCATTTGATGCAACTAATACAAGTGGACTAATTACGGTGTTTCATCACCATTGCTAGATGGGTCACTGATATTTTAATAAGCCTTACTTTGTTTCTTTTCAAAAAGTTGATAAAATTGATCCATGAATGATAAAATCTGAAATGTGGTATGAAATGTGATTGTATATAATAACTGGATTGGGAACCAATATGTAATGACTGGATTGGGAACCAGTATGTAATGCCTGTAATTTTCTAAATCTCTTAATAATGAAAGCATGCACTCATTTCCATTAAGTTTGGAAGTCAACTGACCAGAAGGGGTCAGTCATCAAGTCCCGAGTACAAGCAAGTAGCAAAAATGTTTTCATATGAAGCGAATATATGAAGCGAATCCATCTTCATTTGAAGTGGACTAGCAATAATGAGCAGGAAATAGACAAAAGCCTAGAATATTCAGATGAGAAGCAGTGGAGCAGGGCTGGATAAATTGTAATTTATGCGTTCTTTGTCAGGTCTCAACATAAAATGCAATGAATATTCTAATTAATAAGTCACATAATTAGCACTATAGTAGAGGTTCTAAAAATATTTTTAATTATGCTCTATCAAGGGCAGGGAATTTTTTACCCTGTGTGTAAGAAAACATTTTAGAGGTTTAGTGCTGGAATATTCCTTGCATTAGATTCCTTTGCATTACACTGGATTTTAGGAATATGTTTTTTTAAATATGCTCATACTGTGTTGTGTGTAGGTAATTATGTGTGCTGAATAGGGAAATCTTTTATGGGTTCTGTCTATTTATACAAGGGTCATATGTGATGAAGGCTACGCTGTCAATATGTAATTTTGAATCCTCCCATTTGCCTCCCGTTTGACTCCTGATGCCCCTAGTTTTTTAAAGGTCTTCACAGAACATCTGCACATTAGTTAATTCAAGGAAATATACTCTGAACTCAGTGACACTGACACTTTGAACTGACTGAATAGAACAGAACCTTCTAGAACAGCCTGGATTAACAAAGGCACATACAGGAGTGGGAAGCCTGTGGGTGCAAGGCCACACATGCTCTGAGGAATCACAGCTCCAGCAAACGCGCGGGCCTCTGTCGTCAGCACATTTGTTGTTTTGTCAGGGATGGTATTTTTTAATTTCAGCCGGGCTTCAGAGCACCTCTCAATGTAACCTCAATGTAATTAAAAATGTATGAATTAGAGAACCTCAACGTTATTAAACCTCATGAAGATGCTTGTGGTGTGACAGTGGGATAACAGTCTGAAGCTTTTGACGAAGCAGTGGCTACTCTTCCCTGGGTGACATGGAGAGCAGACAGCAGGGGGCCTTGCTGGCAAATTCCCATACTTTGACAAGACATCCGAACAAATAAACAGTACACTGTATGAGGTTCATGCTGTCCTTCACTTTGAATACTCCTTCATGTTCTCTGGCTATTTCAGTCATTTATGAAGGTCAGACGGTAGTTTGTGAGGGGCAAAAACATGCACAGCTGCTTACACGTTGGTCATAGAGGAGAAAATGCTTTAAATTGTGAGTATTTCTTTTGATCTCTTACTACCACAACCACATTTATGCACCTCCTGGTCAGTGTGTGGCTCTTTGGGTTACACATAAATGAGAGGAACACTTAGCAACAGCCTGGGCTGTATGCTTCTGTGAGGCAGTAAACCACTTCCAAAATCCATTTGAATTCATTTGGGCAAATTAGTGCGGGACACATGTCCAAATAAAATAAAGCTCTCAACTCACTGGCTAATTAGAGGCTGACTGTAATTACATATTTCTTATGCCAGCATCCCAGGTTTGTAATTAGGGGTGAGGGTGGAGGGCAGGAAGCTGTTTTCCAGCCTTCATCTTTCATACGTTTTTATTCCAACAAGGCAATAGCACAGTGTGGCTAAATCAAAGGAGTTCATGGCAAGCAAACAGAGCCACTGTTTAGGACTTCCTGTGGTGTCAAAGGTGACAGCTTGCACCACCATTTGGAGCTCGAACAGGGGGACAGGTGGCTGAGCTTACCATAGACTCAGGACAGTAACTTGGTAAACGCTGGAGAAGGTGCTTCAAACGGGATTCGCTTCTAATGCTTGCAAGCTGTGAAAAGAAACAGAAATATCTATAACTTTTTATTATTTAACAACATTGTTTTTATTACTTAACACAATTTAACGCTGACATTGTAAGCAGGGACTGCATAATTGTTTTTAAAGGTAATTACTTTCAACAATGTAAATGCCAAGGACTCTTATTATGATAAGGCATTGTGGGATGAGTTGAGCTAATACAGATAACTAATATAGACCATGACCATGTTCCTCCCAGTACAACTGAAAAAATGCCCTGACAGCAGTGAACAGGGTAGTTCAGGACAGTGATTCTCATGTCTGCTAGGACACAGACATTTGTATTTCTCACTCTATCTGAGCCCTGGCCACAACTGTTTTAACAACTGTCTGAAACCCAAATGGCAGAATCACAGTTTAACATCATTATCAAGTCTCAGGCTTCTTTTACCACCTCTGTCTTACTCGAACCAAATCAACAGTCGATGAGTGGGAGTTTGAACAGGACCGTGTTACAGCCATTTATTAATGTCACAGAGCCCTGGGAACACAATATCTGCCAGCACACTGGTTTGGAAGAGAGAAGCAATATGGGTTCTGTTGATTTATGCTTGTTTGATGAAAACCAGGCCAAAGAACAACTGCCACGGGCAAGATGGTGTCATAGTTGTTTTGAATTTGTTTAGCTAGATTTGGGTGGTTTGAATTACCCTGTACATTTTATGAGAGATTAACTAGGACATTTTGTATTTTTCTTACCTGAACATCTGTCTACCAGAACTGACCTAAGTTCAACACTCACCTGTGATTAATCACGTTTTAAAGAATTCTTTCAAACAGTCTCAGAGTGACTGAAGTGATTGAAACTCAATAGTAAGTGTGGAGCTGACAGGTTTAAGTGAAAACTTCAGAGGCACCGCTGTTTCACCCCATGTCTCTCAAGCCATTTGTCCTGTGATTAACTCATTTGGCAAAATGATGACTTACAAAAGATAACCTACTCTGTAAAATAACTATACTGCCCTGTTTGGTCCAGTCTGTTTTATAAAAGAGGTAAAACAATAAAGAAACAGGTATTCATGCACAGTACAGTCTGTGGCACTGTTGTTGTTTCTCTGTATTCCAGCACACTGGACATGAAAAGTGGCTTGCTGCCACTTGACGTTTCTTCTGTTGCCCCAGGGAGCTTTCCCCGTCAGTCTCGCCTTCAATATGTGAAAAGCACACTCAGTCGGACTCAAGATTAATGACCGCCTTCTACAATCAAGAGCATTTAACTTTTCAGCCATTAAAAACTCCAGAGACAGACGTATATTATGGGTCCCAGCGCAAGGCAAAGCACCTTCCTGTGGGTGTCGGGCAATTAAGCTGATTTTACACACTTCAGAATTTCACACTTCAGCAGTAGCATTATTGACAGAGACAAGTGAGCCTGAGGTAATCGACTCTCAATCAGGAGCACCTTATTCTTTCTGCGACACATTCTTCATTTCATCAGTCTGGTATAGATTAATCTTCATTTCATCCGTTCAGAAGGCTTTGTCCCAAAACTCTACGGACCTTTTATCTGCATTTAAGCAACCTGCCCTCTGTTCTTAGGGCTTGCAAAATGGTTTCTCTGCTCACCAGAGTGATTTTGCTCTTACTCTGACACACCTAATGTTCTGTCTGTGTGTCTGATTGATTTATTCTGATTGTTCGGGCTGTTGATGGCCTTAGGTGCACTGACAATTCGTCTGTCCTTATGAGGAGAGACAACAGCACCAGACCCCAGATTTAAAATCATCTCTGGATGTTTTCATACCTTTCATATATACGGATTAATGATGCAATGTAATACAGGTGCCCAAGAAACAAATAGGCAGCCAATTTGACAAATTTACAGTGTCCTACATTGGAGGCTATATATAAAAAGCCTCTGGTAGAGTTGAACCATTATAGATGTAAAGATCCCTTTATTCAGGCTAATATTGTGTACTTTAACCTCGAAGTCATGATTTCATGACATGTTCTTGAACACAGAGCTAAATCAGTACAACCTGTGCCACTGGCAAAGTTACTTATGGACAGCACTGCATTAAAGTTCATAAGGTCCTCAAGAAATGTAAAGCTAAACAGCTTTAGGGAATAAGGTCTGAGAATATAGTATACATGTGCAAATAATTATAAGATGTCCATACAATATTAAATTATGCGCATTTGCTGATTAGCTGAAATGAAGGTGCCCAGGCCGAACTGATGTATGGTAATTTCAGTGTATACTTAAAACAAGAGCAGCTGATGGCCAGTCAGTTCTTGGCGGCTCATCAAAGGAAACCTGCTGCACACTACAACAGAAAAGGACCAGAGGCTCCGCAAGCAAATGACCTATCCAGTCCATTTAGAAAAGTTTTTTTTTTTCTTTTTACTCTCTCTCCTTTTCGCAGGCTAAATCATTGGCGGGTGCCAGGCAGAGCATCTAAAGAGAGACGTCCTCCTCCTTTCAGAGGGCTCTGGGCCTCGTCTCATCAAAGCTCCGCGCCTCCATTAAGATGAAATAGCCAGGCGATTACAGGCTGGCAAGGGGCTGACACAGTCTGGAACCTCCTCCCTCTCTCCCTCTCTCCCTCTCTCCCTCTCTCTCATGCTACAGTCTGCCACCAACCAGGTGTCATTACTGTCCTAATCTCTCCCTCTTTTGTGTTGTCAATCTCTCATTTTCCCTTTTCGTTAATTTCATATCCAGTACATTTTGTCCATTTCTTTGCATTTCCAGACCCACTATCTGTTTCTGTCTGTCACTGTGCAATGTTTTCTGTCATTTTTGTCAGTTTTTCACACTTCTCACATTCTCAAAATCTCAACATAATCATGCTGATTTGTCCAAAAAGATAAACTGCGCTCTCTCTCTCTCATTGGCAGGTGCAACTGTGCACAAGGGGGATTCATGTAGTCAGTCTGTTGTCAGGACAGCCGCTGTAGACTGAATGGGACTTCTTTTTGTTGGGGGGGGGCTGGTGCTGGCAGAGGGCTGAAGGTTAAAGTAACGCCACTGGCTTGGCTGTTTCTGATTGCCCGAAAGAGCCCTTTCAGACATCTCTTTCATGTTTCTTGGGGCTCTGGAGACAGACGGGAATCGATGAAAGTCTGCTTGGCCTCATCACGTTCTGTTCTTGCAGTAAATAAAAGTGAAAGAGCCCTCACCTGCTCCTCGGTAAGGCGGGCAGAACAGGCGAAACTTTTATTCACCCTCTCTCTCTCTCTTTCTCTCTCTCTCTCTCTCTCTCTTTCTCCCTCTCATCACCCAACTTCAAAGGAGGAAAAAAAAACACCTCTGCTCTTCTCAAACAGTCTATATATTTCTAGCAGAGCTGACACTGAGTGCATTGTTCGGCAAATAAGGTTTGTATTCTGTTCTCTAGCTAATGCTGCTTTTAGTATTCACAACAAGTGATGGACTGGACATAGAAACCCACACAGCAAAAAATGTATCCATCGACTTTTGGTCAACAAAGAACTGAAGAACTGCATGGCTGTCAAGACGGGCCAAGAATTTTGTAAATGGCATCCTGTAAAGAGAATGTGTGAAGTCTATAAACCTATTCTGGAATCAAGGCTAAATTCAGATCACTGAGAGCCACTGGATGCTGTCTTCACATTCGTGCCACATGAAGAGGTGAATTAATTAACTCCAAACAACGAATTCATTAAGACCCAACTGGCAAACTCAAAATGTCATGCAAATGAATGATGTTACAGAATGCCAGCTCTAACTTGCATGACAAATTCCACATTAAGTTTAATATGTTGTTGCAGTAGTGAGCTAATGGTCATTGCTACCACTGCTGCAGGCCCGGGGCTCCAGTCGCTCTTACCTGATCGCACGCTTCCCTGCACTGTGAGAGCTCTGCAGCATGATGGCAGCAGGAGGGGTCTAGAGACACACACACACACACACACACACACACACACACACACAAAGCATCACAGATGTTAGCCTTATTTGGTGCAACACACTCCTAGAATTGTTTTAAGGCCATCTTAAATTGCAAATAGCAATTGCAAAAACTTTGAATACTCCTATATATCACCATAGATCTTGGGTTTAATGTTATCATGTTTGACATCCAGTATTTCATAACTAGTATATTTCATTCTTGAGATGCTAGATACTGTGCCAAAAAGGTAGCTTCTGCAACAGAGGGTCTATGACTTGCCAATCCATCAGTTAGTGTCTAGAACACAGAGGTGACACCACAGAACATTTTCTCACCGTTTTCTCATTGAATCACTATTCCAAATCAATGAAGGAATTACCAGAAAAGTGGTTTAGAAAACACACAAGCCAACACATCCTTGCTCAGCATGCTCTTCTGTATAAAGAAGGACACTTTACTAGAGAAGAGAAAGAGAAAACTGTGCAATGAAGTGGATGAACCAACTCAAACATAAACTTCATAAATTCAGCAACATCCTTCAGGAAAAGAGAACTGTAGGTTCAGCGCCCCCAAGAGGAATACAGAGCATGCTTGAATCTCTGTGTGTGGACACAGTTTGCTTATAATATTCATGAGGGGAGGTGAGGCTCTGAGAACCTTAGGAAAACATATTGTCATCTGTTTATGCTCCTCTAGAAGATGTCATTATTATCAAACTGGTTTGCTTTCATCTCCGCCCAATCTCAGCTCTCCTCCATTTGTGTCTCGCCCGAGGCCCAGGCCTTTCATCAGTGCGATTCGATCTGTTTCTTTTTCTTTGGTTCAGTCTGCTTCCACCTCTCTCCTTTGTCCCCTGCCAGAGGGGGTCGGGTGGATGTTCTGAGGCGGCTCACTGCTGCAGCGTTTGTCATGTGTGTTTGGAATCTGGGGGTTTCAGACGAGCACATTCTGATGGGCTCTGGTTTGTTTCGCTGGGGGGGGGGAGGTTGTGTCAGGAAGTGGTAGGTTGAGGGAGTTTGAAGGATGGTTCACATGGGGTGGCACAAATGATGGTTAATGTACGGGGGGGCGTGTCTGAGGTGGTGAAAGTGATGGTTCACACTGGGGGTGTGTGTCTGTGGCAGCGTGCATGATGGTTCACACTGGAGGGCGTGTCTGAGGCAACGCAAGTGATGATTCATATTGAGGGGGCGTGTCTGAGGCAGCGTAAGTCATGGTTAATACTGGGGGGGTGTGTCTGTGGCAACGCACGTGATGATTCACATTGGGGGGCGTGTCTGAGGCAGCGTAAGTCATGGTTCATACTGACAGTACATATGATGGTTCACATTGGGTGGGGGGGGGGGCGTGTCTGAGGCGGCACAAGTGATTCTGCAGAGGACACTTCTCTGAAAGTCTCCAATAAAGGACACACAGCTCTCTAATGAAGTGACACTAACACTTTACGAGGGTGAAAGAGAGAATGTGTCTGTGTGCCTAAGTGTATGCTTTAGCAGTTGTGGCACTACTGTTATTCTGCAGTGAAGGACAGACCTCTGTTGTCTAAGTATGCCACTAAATGAAAGCACTTGCCTGATGGGTTCACCAGCCTTTCAAGCTGCTTTCACGACGAGGTCATTAAAGTTGTGATAAACACACGGTTGCGGTGTAAGTCAGGCACACCAGAAGAGAGTTCATGAAACACTCAGCCCTGCTTAACTTAACCACTGCACAAATGCAAATGCGGAGTGAAGAGTTCACGCATGTATTTGTGAAGATTAAAGGTGGCATAATCTTAGTTCTGGAAAGAGTGTTAGTGCAGTCTACACACCTCATGAATCTAGTACATCTGTGTGTCTGTATGTAAGACTGAGACCCAACAGGTTGGAGACTGAGTAGATCAGAATAAGATTGTGGAAGATGTAGAATGTAACAAGACATTATTATCCGACTTGTTTATATACAACATATTTATTGACTTCTCTCAGCATCTCTGTCCATTTCTATGTCACTCCCTCAGAATATGGACATTCCTAATCAATGCAAACAGTCCCATCATCAAGGCTTTGTATCTGTAAACAATAATTCTGACCAGGTTTGGGTCATGGGACCCAGATCAGATCTTCAGAGCGACTCCACCATGAAGGCAACATATGTTAGCATTTTTGGCTTACGCGCTACCGTGTCCCTGCTTTTGAAAAAAAGTAGTAATGCCACCCGCAAGCCACATCAAAGGAATTCCCCTTGGTCACCCCTCCCCCCATTCAACCCCTCCCAATCCATCCCACCTCCCTCTTTGACCCCCCTAACTCCTCCATGCTAAACCAACCCTCTTAGCGACTAGCTAGAGGAAGCCCCATTTCACCCCTCCCCCTTCAAATGTCCTTTCCTTTGCATCAGTGGGAAAGGGGATCCAGCAGCGCTCGAGTCAAAGAGGGGGGGCCGTGCTAGCTACTCGCGCGTAGGGTGCGTGTGAAAGTGTGCATTTGATGTCCAGAGGACCAGGCATCTCTGGCAGAAATTAAAGCCAACTTAAAAGGGCAGCTCTTTGACAGCCCCGGCGAAGCTGATCAAACACGAATGGGAACCAGACGGGATGGCTAAAGGAGCGAACGGCAGGCTGCAGAGGCCTAGCGCGGCAGGACGTGGAACTCCGGACCCCGGCACCACTTCCATGGGCAGCCTGGACGGTTCTGGATTGCATTTGGGCTCAAAGAGGCCAGTGTGAGGAAGAGCAGACGCGCGAATGCGTGTGGCTCACGTGTGTTCAATCCAGAGAGGAGGACCGAAAAGGGAGCGGGCTGTCAAGCGGGAACTTTTGTTCCTATATCTTCTCCCTGCACATCGCAAGACCCAGGCACTCGCATTCCTTCGCAGACTGTCTGGTCAAAGTGCCTTGACCTTATGCAACAAAGGGGTGAAGTCTGTGAATGTCCCAGACGTAAACAGAGCACTGGGTGCAGAGATGTGGTGAACGCTGCAGGCTCAAGGCTGTACGTTAGTGCCTATTAGCAAATAGTTCAGTTATGCTGAGTAGGCTCCAACTACTGTTGATTTTGGCAGTGCTGAAAGTACCTCGGTCAATTGCCTCTGTTCTTGTCAAGACTAATTACTTGCCAAAGCCATGGTGCCACCTCATTAGTATTACCTACAATAGTCCCATGGACTATTACATGAATTAGACAACATTAGCTATACACAGGTGCCAATCCTAGCATCAAGTGCTGGCAAAATATAGCCAGTGCTATACATATCTGAGGTAAATTCACGAGGGTTTCTTTGAAAGTTAGGATTTGAAGTTGGCTCTAACTCAGTGTAAATTGGGGAAATTCTGCTCAGTCTGGCTGAGGACAGCAGGGCAGTCTGTGATCTCTTTGTGCATGTCGCCTAGCCCCCTTAACGAGCTGCCATTTTAATGACCCAGCTGGAGGTGGAGGAGCACTGATGGAGAGCTGCAGCTCTCGTCTTCACCCCAACTGCCCTCCACCCTCCGCCATCCCGTCGTGCTCTTTGGCCCTGAGAGAGGAACGCTAGGCATTCAGCCAAGGCCAAACAAATTACAGTTGCCGTGGAAATTGATAACAGCCATGACAATGATAAGCTCCTGTGGGTAGTAATGCTAGTTTGTACTTTTTTTTGAAAATGTGAGTGAAAAAGTCATTTTCATTTTCTTATTCAATGGAGGTTTTCTCTGAGTTCAGCTATATTTACATTGTTTTGGGTGTGATGAATTGCCCAGTGAACCAGGATATGTCCCACTGTGAGATATTTAAGATCTTTAAAGTACGCTGATGGTTACACACAGGGCAGCTAAAGTGCTCATCAAAATGCTTCATGTCAGGGGGCCTTGTAGCTGCTAATGAGGAAAAGGACAGAACCAGGTCCAGCAGATTAAGCGACTGTACCGCAGGCTGGAACACACAGACCGAAGTAGAGTCAGCTCAGTAGAGTCAGCTCAGCTCTAACAGTGCAGGAAGCTATAATACACTAACTAAACCGACTCATTAAGATTCATTTGAAGGATTCCCTTGTGATAATTATAATGTCCTCAATCTAGGCTGAGGTTTTTTTTGTCATCAAGACTCAAGAAAAATGAATCTTTGCCAATGCCGACCATGTGTGGGTATTCCCACCATTTGGATGAGAAAAAACAGGGGCCATTTGCTCTGTGGCCACCTGAACTCATCTTAGCATATCATCTTTTTCTGAAAATCAACAGTTATGTTAGTTTTTGAGGTAATGTACTTTCATAGCAATACAGTAGCAGCACGAGACTGCAATAGGTTATCCTCTTCACTCCTAGGCTAAGGGTCAAACACTTGCACTACATCATCACCAATGGCCATAATGCCTCTTAACACTGAAAGCAAGTTATTACTGCATGAAAATTATTATACAGTAATACCAGCTTTATATTAGTTAAACTATGACCTCACGTTACACAGAGTAAAAAAGGGACATTACAAATTCTAAAGTAATGCTTAATCCTAATAGTTTTTCAGATATATTATTACCCATTTACTACTATTTATTACAGAAAAAAAACAGAGACATTCTGACCTTCTGACCATACTGACTAAAATATGCAGCTATTCCTTGGAACCACACCAGCAGATAACATAGTGAGGAACTGAAAGAAAAACCTACAAGAACAAAACATATGGAAACAGGCGGTGCACTCAGCTTGCGTAGAGAGAGAAAGGAGAGGGAGGGATGGAGGGAGGGAGGGAGAGAGGGAGGCAGCTTGCAGGCAGATGTGGGAGACCCCCAGTGGGAGCTGGTACTACAGACAGGTGAGAGGGGAGAGGGGAGAGGGGGCAGGTCTTGGAGGGAGACAAGAGAACGGACTCTGAAATATCTGCTGTTATATGCTGAAATGTGTGCTGTTCAACTTAATTTGGTAAAGGGCTATAAAGCCCTTTGAACTGAACACACACACACACACACACAGTCTTTTTCATTCTAGCTCAAAGACCTAGGAGCTTGAGGATCCTCTGTAGTACCTTAGCTCTTCTTGGGACTGCACTCTTCTGGATGGACATCTTGGCTGTTCTTCCTGGGATCTGCTACAGCCATTCCACACCCCCCAGTTTGGGGGTCACAGCCCCTAGTGTTCCAATTACCACTGGAACCACTGTTGCCTTCACCTTCCACACCTTTTCAAGCTCTTATTTCAGGCCTTTTCTCAAAGGTTTTCATGTTCCTTGTTCCTAATGTTGCTATTACTTGAGATTGCTACATCTATCCATACTGCCCTCTTCTGCAGTTTGTCCGTCACTACGTCCGGCTGGTTAGCCATTACTATTTTGTCAGCCTCTATTGATCTTGCATTCAGAGCTTGTTCCTGTGCTGCCATTAGTGCCTCTGTGCTGTCTGTCAATCCAGCCTTTTCCAGTCATTGGTAGGACTTTTCCATATCAGCCACTTCCGCTGTTTGAAGGTGGTACATATGTACATACCATGCAGGTCCTCCCATCCTCACATGAGGATTCCTGTTTCTACTCACCCCCATCCTCCTTGGGTTTCTGCTGTCTGAAGTACTCACAAAGCAGTTCATCGGTTGGGGCCACCTTTGCTGGTGTACTCCTGGATCTTGGTTGTTTCATGCTGGACAGTAGCTAGAGTCTGATGCTCACTAGTAATTCTTCCACTTAGTGTACAGTCTCAGAGTGCTGGATTTTGGATAAAACTCTCTGATCATTATGGTAAGTTTACTTATCTTGATGTCAATGGCTTCTATCTCCCCCTTTGACCAGCTTGTTATGCCAGCAGGATATCTGGTGACTAGATCTCGTTCTTCCCATTCAGTTGAATTCTCAGGATCTGCTTCACACTTTGTAGGTATTTGGATTTTTTTTTGTGGCCTCTTCATGACTCCTTCTTGCTTGTGGGATTCCAATGTACTTGTACCTGCTCTCAACTAGCTACCTTATCTCTCCTTGAAATCATTCAACCACACTTCCAGCTATTTACCCTGGCATACAACTTGATGTCATCCATGTAGAGGAGATAGATGATGGTTGCTCCATTCTGTAACGTAATCGTAATCATCGTAGTCAGTCTTGGTGATGTTTTTAATGAGGGAGTTCATGCCTATGCAGAACAGCATGTATATATATATATATATAAAATGTTTGGACACTCCCAAATATCTTATTTGCAATATATTCATATAATCTGTTCTAATAAATAATAATGCCCTGAATTTACCAGTGTCCCTGGTCTTTTAACTATGGTTGTTACTACTTCTATTTGATCAACAATAGAATACCCATGATTTTTTTTTAACCAAATTTCTGCAACCAAGCTTCAAGGCAAGATTCTACATGAAAGTATTTTACATGCTACATGAAAGGATTTTGTGTTGAATGGTCCTTTTAAGAGTTTAGTATGCAATTAATTAATTCTTACTGAATGGATGTACCTTATTAATGTGCACATATTAAGAACCATTCAAGCAGCCTGAAATATAGACAGCTATATTGGCCATTGCCTTTGTACTGGTACTTTGGACAACTCTGGAGATAACTAAACCTAAACCAACAAAACCAAAGAATGATAATGGCCTGCATGGGGTCTGAGGTAATCCTTTTAAGCTTTCAAGAGACACACATGGACACTCACCAGGGGGTAAGGGACAACAATGGCAGCTCTGAAATGGCCAGACTGACTCTGGGTGAAAGTCACTCGGTGACGGCAATGTGCCCACACTGACTGAGGTCAGGTCTCTGCCTGCAGTTTAAAGGAGAGTGAGGAAAAGACACTTTCACAATCTGAGAAGATTGCTGATCATCTGTGGCAGTTCCCATTTAAGCTGTAATTAAGTCCAAGTGAAGGTCTCATAACACACACTCTTCTTTTCCAGCTGCCCCACAAGGATTTTGTGCTTTTCCCGAACGGCTTGGGTGGCAAGTGCTTATAGACAGACTACAGACCAATGACTACACATCAACACACACACACACCCTGCACAACCTTTGCTTGAAAGACACCACCTCCTCCTCAAACTCCATGTACATCTGTGTGTGCACGGAAACCATGCGTGGAGCGTATGGACCACATGGCAGCTCCAAAGCAGCCAGCCTCCCTGTGATGCGCACATGGTGGGCGGTTATCAATCAGGCCGGCGTGACGTGTGCCTTCCTCAGCGTGAATGAGACATCTGCTACAGCAAAGGCAATGGTGTTTCCCTCCGCACACTCCCAGAGCCGCTGCCATGGGCATACAAGGAGGAGGCACTTCACTGTATGACTCAACAGGGAAGATCAGAGAGCTTCACGCATAGCAGATGCGGCCCGCATGCACACAGCGATCAGTCTAATAGCAGTGGAATCAATAAAATCGATGAGAGTGGGTGTTTCATCTCCATGATTGTTCATGTGAAAACAGGTAACCTGAATGTAATTAAGTGATGGCTGCAATTCCTTTGAGGAAAAAAAACACATCAGATAGAATGAGTTACGGCTTAGCGAATCACAGTGCTGCTGTAACATCCCTATAAAATGTCTTCGCAATGAGATTTGATGTCTTTTTCCTGTGGAAACCACAAGCAACGTGACTGAACTTGACAATTATGCGTTTCTCATGTACAGCTCAGTGTCTTGTGGAAAGGACACTGACTTTCACTTGGCCTCTATCTACAGAAACTCATCTCTAGGCCAGACAGTCCATAGGCCATTTTCTATTATTTTCATACATAATTACAAAGGCTATTTCCCAATGGACTACAGTTATGTGGCTGAGTTTCATCATGTAACCACAATGTTTGAATTTCTGGGTTTACACTGTAGAAGGGTGTGTACAGTAGATTCTTTGTTGGGCTGACTCAGTACCTCTGTCCCATCCTGGTCAGATTAAAACATTCATATGTCATTTTGCTATGCTGTGTTGACAACAAATAACTACACCGAACAGTATCGACTACAAGCATGGTAATTTGAACAGCTCACGATTCTCTCCTGGTTGACGTCCTACTGCTCTGAGTGAATTTGAATTCCCGTGGCCCTCTGTCATTTTGTCCTTCGGTCATTTTGGCCCTCATTCATTTTGTCCTTGGAGGATGAAGGGGCCGTTGAGGTCAGTCTGGAATAGTTGCTGGGCTTAACAAAAGGGTGTTTACAAGCTCCAGGCCACCTCTCCTTCAGAGCCAGCTCAAGCTGGTCACAGGTCATCCAGGGCCCACAGACTGTCAAAACGGGCTTCCTATTTTCCACCAAAAAAATCAAGAAGATTTGGTTGCAGATGAAGCCAGAATGAGATGGGATATTTACTCAGTGACAAACAAAGCCTGAAATAGAAGTTCTCTGCACAAATGTCGTCGGCCAGTGGAATTTCGAGATGACTCAAAACATTGCTCGTGCTTCCTGCCAATACACTTCCTGTTTGCATTTTTTTTCCCTGTGCTTTTCGGCTCCGGCTGGGGCAGCTTTTCTTCCACAGTTGGAGTGAAAGACACACCACAACTCAGCTTTGTGCAGGAAGAATGGACAATAATGATACAAGCCTTAAATTCAACAGCCATTTGCTTCTTTGTGCCAGCTGAAATGACCATGGCCACCCTACCATCTTTAGGATTCGCCGAGTCGTAAAAACGTCCAGTGTTGAATGGTGGACTCTTGTCTGCTTCTGCCTGTTCCTACATTCTTCCATGACAGCCTAGTCCTTCATGGCGAGAGCAAATAATGCCACAAGGTCAAAGTTCACTTCCTGTGCATTAATTAATTGTCGTTTGACACGAGCAGAGGAGAATGGGTTCTTTTCGATGGGGAATTTTGCCTAAGACATCTGTTATTTCTAATTACCTCTCCAGGTTGAGATACCTGTGACTCTTGGACTAATCCTTTTTGTTTGTCATTGCTAATTTTAATGTTTTATTGGCTGGAAGAAAACTAATGATAAAATGGATTTTGTAATATGCTCAATTGTTTGAAACGCTGAAGCCCTTAGTCACAAGTAGCATTAAAGAAAAACACCACACCCGCCTTGAGTCTGCAGTTTGGACAAACTCCTATTTTGCCATTCATCAGAGTCACAAGGTTGTTGCCCCAGAATACTAAGTGAATCCTTTAGTGTGGCACAGTTTCCAGAACTGGAAACTGTTGCTACAAAAGATTTGAGCAAATGCTATAATAGTCTATTATCGGAAGATAAACAGGTCAATTACTGGACTGAGCACAATTTAGTCAATTCCTTTCAATAGACTTTTTAGTCTTGGAGAAATAAATGCTGGGCAGGGTGGATCCAGACAGTTGACATATAAAAGGTCAGTGCATCACTCAGGGAGGATCTAAAGAGCAGATGGACATCCAGATATGTTCAAAACATGGCCAGCACATGGCAGTTATCTGACAACAGGCCAATTCTAAAAGTGTACAGAAATCCTGTAGTAAGATTCCGCATGTGCTAAAAAGTGTATTCCTTATTTTGAAAGATTAATTCAGAACATCTCATCAGACAAAGTGAAATATCAAAGCTTTAAATACATCTTTATCAGTACATTTCGAAATAGTGACATTTACTTTAAAGTGATGTATGTTTATTATCCAAATTTTGAAGCAGTTCTCTTCTTTTCTTTAGCAGATATGATAAAACTACCAATCTTTATATAAAGCAGAAACACAAAGTTTTTTAAAATCATTAACATGTTTTTTATTAAAATGATAAATATAAAAAAGTCAAATAAAGCACTCAAATGCTAAAGATGTGGAATGGACAAAATGGATAAATGCCTTAAATGGTTTGCACAGGATTTAGACACATGGACTTACTTAGGTTTGGCTGGTCCAAGATCAAATGATAGGTAAGGCATACCATGATATACAAGACAAGCTCATAGTCCTGACAAGTTAAGGGACTGTGTCAAAACTACCACACTACAAACATAACATGATGAGCATTGCTCGTCTTCCAATAGTAATACCAAAGTTAGATACTAAAGTATATTAACAATGTGTTAGCAAGGGTGATCCTTTTCAGGTACCATGGCATTAGGCTACATTTGCAATTCCAATCAATCTCATAGGCTTCAGATTATTATTGCAAAATGCTTAACAAAAGATACACATCAACTCCAGATTATCTTAAATCTTGAAGGTCAAAGCAGCGCATTGTAAATTTATTAGGAGTTGCAGAGCAAAAGGCAGTTTGTTACACTGCATAATGTAACAAAAAGATCAACATACACACCACAATAAAATAAATAAAAATAAAGTCTGCAGGCTACACTACCCAATGTACAGAAAATGCATAGAAAAGTAATTCAGCAACCAATGGCCATCCAAGAGATTATCTGATTTTCAGCTATATAAAGAACACATTATATTTATTAAATGTACAAGTAATGTAAAGTTTTTCAGATAAGTGAAGAGTGATATTTGTGTACTGTGTATCTGCTGAAGCCCCAACAGCTTTTATGCAATGGGATTTAAAGGCACTGACACAACGAGAAGAATGCTAAAGAACTATGACATGAATGTGGTTTGCCATCTATGTTTACCACCCTCTTGTCCGGAACTTAACTCGAAAGGGCCCTAAATTGGTTACAGATGCGTGCTCCGGGAAGAAAAGAGCTCCACATAGGTACAACACGAGAGGCTACTTGATCGGAGAAATGTGATTAACTTGGGGGGAGAAAACTAGGCTACTTAACAGAGAGAACGCGGGAGCCAGCAGGAAAACCATTATCTGCAGGAAACGTACCACAGACAGAAACAGTGTGGATAGAAAGAGAAAACCCAGGCATGCTTACCAAGCGCACGTGCACTTCTACAGGCTTTGTCAATGCGCGAGGTGGTATCAAAGAGCACAACACTGAATACGTAGACGGTAAAATAGCGTGTACACACCGTCGTTGTTTAAACTGGTCTATCTTTATGTAGTCAATGCCTTCATATGTTTGCAAATCTGGTTTCAGAGCTGTAATCGGTCCGCGAACAACAGCCACATCCTTGGCCCATGTGCACAAGCAAGACTTCAAAGTCTCTACGCGTCTGGAAATGCCAATTTGACGTCAATTGCTTTGCACGCCCCTTCGACAAAAACAAATCAATGGAAAAGAATTTCACAGTCGAGGATGCAGCACTAATTCGCGAACTGCCATTTGGAAAACAGCTTATTTTTTCAGCAATGAAAACCCATCTGGGAAAGTTAACAAAATGACAAGGTTAATCTCACTTGTAAACAACGAAACAACTGTTGCTATCTGAATAGAGGCTGAAACCTTTCACCGGCAGACATGTTGTTAGAAGAAATTCTATTACGTAAAATAGACAAGTTGTTCATATGAAAAAGGAAAATGTAGGTCAATCTGTTGGTTTCAATCACTTAAAGACGTCAGTACACCGACAGTGACTGCTCTGTGAGCTATCGTTAGCCTGCAGATATAAGCTATAATAATTTATAAGAATTTCCCTTACTTTTCCGACAGCAAATAAAGAAAAAAAGTTTTCTCAAACTTTTCCTGTTATCACAAAAGTCTGAGGCTGCTTTGGGACGCCTATGCTATGTCAGCTTATTCAGCGACGTTGTCAAGTCAACGTGAAACTGGTCAGAGAAATTACTGAGGCATAACGGTTGCCATTCAAATACAGTCTTTTCCAACAAGCTGCTCGGGTAGTAGGCAATACATTTTAGCGCAGCTTAACTTACTTTTTATATCTTAGGTTTTCAGCTTTACGTTCAGAAGCCTTATTCGTAACACAACACTACGAAACAGCAAATGCTGGTCTACAGGATGCAGTAACAAATCAACAAGTTTAAACTCCGCAAAAATAAGAGTAGCGTTATTATTTCTTGACACATCTAACCACAGCGCGTTTACCTATTAGAAATATAATGTAGCGGTTTTCATTACCCAAAATAAAAGTCAGGAGAGCCGATCACAGTAACGTAACAGAACAACAAAACTAAAACAGACTTACCCTGAGTATTAACGAAGACGCAGAAGTTGCAAGCGAGAAGCAAAATGATTATCTCAGAACACACAAACATCTTATTGCAATCCTAAAGTGCATTGTGAACTCAAACGCAAACAAGACACTGTCGATTTGACAAGCTCCATGAGAACATCTTCCTTGTGTGCATCAGTGTGTTTGCGGCTTTTCTTCCGTGGTCCACAGACAGACACAGGCCGCATACGAGGGATGGGGAGTACCGGACCTCAGACTTACAACGCGGACTGAGCATGTGCAGCTAGGAAAAAAGGGGTCGCGGTTGCTGGAGGGCTGGGTTAACAGCGGCTTGAGAAGTCCTCCATAGATATACAGTAATTGAAGCAAGGGGCGGAGTAAGGGGCGGACGTCCCGTATGAAGCCCTCAACACATT
Source organism: Brachyhypopomus occidentalis (assembly GCA_020368025.1). Classification (NCBI taxonomy): domain Eukaryota; kingdom Metazoa; phylum Chordata; class Actinopteri; order Gymnotiformes; family Hypopomidae; genus Brachyhypopomus; species Brachyhypopomus occidentalis. The sequence goes on from JAGXOD010000075.1 coordinate 150,976, forward strand.
CCTCAATTATAAAATCCAAGTTTAGTGTGTTGCAACTATACATACGATAAGAAGGCATTATGATTAAACGTTTAGGTGAATAGTTGAAAGAAAAAAAGTTTGTGAATCTTTTGAAAATGATAACGTAATATGAAATGTTTAACACCACCAATGACATTTTAAATAAATATTGATGAAAAAGCTCTGTTAACTAGTATACTCAGTGAGCCTTAAATCCTTTATTAAATGTAATAAATTTGACTCTTTTGTAGCAGTCCTGCTCAGCAGTTCGGTGGTACTCTGGCATACCCCTATAAAGAAAACCAGAGCATAGCATTTTAGTGGGAAAGCAGTTCGGTCTCTGACTTTCTCAAACAAATAATTTGCTGTTTGAACCACTGTGTTGATCCCAAAGATTTAACTGCGAGTTAAATATGAGAAATACGTTAATATGGGCATTCCATCTGCATAGTATCTGTATGTCTTACATATAAGACATAATATATTCAATATTTCATTTGAGGAGTTAGATATTGGAGGTCTTAAAAAAAACAAAAACAATAAAAACTGAAATTTAAAACGAACATATGAAGACAAAACCATGCATTTTAGTACCCACCACTGGGGTACACACAATGAAGTTCAACACAATGAGGCTTATGTTCAACTGAGCCCCTCAGTGTAGCGCCCAAGGCAATGGTCTGACATTTGCTGATCCTCAAATCCATAGAGCTAATTTGATACACTAAATAAATCAAGGGATTAGAAACTGAGAGGTCCTCTCAGTTCCTTCAGCACTATCAACCGAAATACAGAGGAAACCAAAACTGCTTTTAGCTGAAAAATGTAACCCAGAATCACAAAATACCTTATTTCTGAGTTGGCTCCAGTCGGTTCCTTTCAAATGACCCCTGAGCAAGAGAGGTCCTTTTCCATCACACCACAACACATTGGGCCAGAAGAATGACAAAATGGATTCCACTGTTCAGTAACCTAACATAGTTTGAGGCTGAGCTTATGACTTGGGGCTCACAAACTTTCACATTTTCACATTTCACATTCTCATTTTAGATCAGAATAGTAGATTATATATTATGTCATAGATTATTTATAACTCTTGAAATAATTTAAAATACATTCAGTTTAAACCCCCATTTATTTGCAAATGTGCAGACTCGACTCACCAAATTGCTTCAGTTAACTTCTAGCTTTCTAGAACTTCTATTTTTTTCTAGACTTTACATCCAAATATAGACTTACTTTAATTAACTTATTATGTTAATGACACGTTGATTCTAGTGGTGCGCTGTTTCATGCAATGGATATATTCTGGGCACAGAAATAATTACAGAAGGTGTGCCACACCTAACCTTGGTCAAGACCAAAGCCAGCTTCATAAAATGTCTTTTTCAAGTCTCAAAATGCCACTGCCTGCTCTGCAACATGAGTCACATCCAATCTAATTACACTGAACTTTGTTACATGGATCTACCTACATCTAGGGACTGCAGTGCCACATCCTGTGTAGTGCTATAATTACAGATAATGATTAAAACATCTTTTCTGTGGCTGTGAACAGACTCCAACTAGAAAGAGAGGAAAGATGATCAGGAAGCAGCAATCATTTTTCAACGTGGCTTACACATGTAGAATCGCTCACCCTTAGTGGACCTGGGTCCACCACAAATATGAACTATATTTAGATGGAGGAAACCGCGCATGAAAAGTCAGCCATATCCTTCATTAGGCCTTAATGAGGCTAAGGCAGCTGCCTAATCACAGAGCACAGCACTAACAGTGTAAACCTCTCCTTAAATGTCACAGAGTCCGAGGAAAAGATCACACAGTGAGGGCCTTCAGATGTTCTTATGCTCAGGTGATCGCTGCAAACTAAGAAATGTTTATGTGATACAAGGCTCTGCTATACAAGGGAAGATAAGGACACAGTATGTGAAGGTATAAAACAGAGAGCAAGAACAGATTATACTTAACCCTTTACGTGATTAATTCTGTAACGCTTGAATGAAGATTAGTCAATCATTTTCAGTGTATCAATCACAAGCTAAGAAAAGTCAAGATTAGTACAAAACAGATTAAATAAGTTGGGTGTTGACAGTACAGCTAAAAGTATCTGTAGACGAGATATGCTTAAGGTCAAATCTGACAGTTCCATGTTTTAAGTGTAAGGTTTCAATCCTCAAACCTCTCTGGAGATCTCATTCCACATACCATACACCTTCATATCACACCAGTATGTTTATGTCTTTAGTGAGTAGAAAAGTCTCCAGAGTGTTCCAGAGCTCCATGTACTGCCACTGACTCACCAAAACCTTCCTAAAGCACCCACGGCTAGTATCCAGATGTTGTTTTAAACAAATTAACACAACATAAAATTACCTTAACAAACTGAATATTGCATTGCAGTAGTGAATAGACATGGTGCAATATTTCAAGTTGACTCAAGTAAAACCTCACAATGCACAATAAATAGTTTTTTTCTATTGAGTGAACAGATTGTGGGCAACATGTTGTTTGTTGGTGGGTGATATAAGACCTCAGGATGGCAAAACTCACCAGGGTGGCTTGAAAAACAACCAAAGCCCTTGCCGAGGAGCTTTCTACTGCTGGCCATTTTAAACTGCACCCCTGGGACTCTCTGGACTACACTGTGTTTAGGAGGTGCAAACATCCTAAAATGAAAGTCGGTTGACCTAAAGCGCTGTAAAATTGCAGTTATTTTATATTCACTTAAAATATTAAAATGACCTCCGTTAAAGAGATCATTTTATTTTCTTTAAGTGTTTAAATTTGTTTGAGTTTTTATATAGAGTGTTATATGGGACTTTCCGCTTACAAAAGTAGCACAATCACAAAGTAGCACAAGTAGTCAATACTGGGGAGTAAATGTCAATGATGACCAAAGTTCACAAACTGATCCAACAGCTATTAGGTTTGCACATGTCATGATATCGAGGCCTTCAGGCCCCACTGCTATAACAGCACACACACTGAAAGACATCAGGTTTACCTCGACATCAATTCATTAACTCAGCTGCCTCTGGAGTTTCCACATGGGCCTTAATAGCCATAGTACATTCAGTTTTACTGCTTTCCAAACATCACATACATGGCAGACATGGCAACATGGACATAGTATTCGAAAAAGATTTTATTCAGTAAGCACCAGTTAAAATAAAAATACTCCTTCTCTCTAAACACTGCTCAAGTTTTTTGGCCTAAAAATCTGAACATAGAAACAGATGACTTGTTTGCTCTCTGGGGAAAAATGCAGTCACATTTTCATCAACTACAAAAGTGGAATATCATTTTATCAATAGATATGCTGTACAAAATCTTGTCTTTCATAAAATAAGCAAGAAACAGGAGCAGAGTTCATATCAACCAAAAGAACTATAAATTACATACTGATCCTCAGTTTTTTGACATATTAAGATTATGTGCGGTCAAGGTATAAATAAAACACTGAAATTAAATTAAATACTGACACATTTTTGTTGCTCGATGAAAAGATGACAATGTACAAGAAAGACATCTGTGGATTTGGTGAATTGGAACTGAGAAATGAAAATACAGTGCATCAAAACGACTCTTTGGGGGGAGGGTGGGGGGGAGGCCCTGCTAGGACGTATCATGCCGCATAACAGTTAGAGAGCAATGGCTTTGCTTTGCTACCGAATGTCCGTGTGCTCCAAACCTGACATGAGAACTGCACGCTCCAGCTCTCACGGACGGTTCACTGGCGTCTGGAGGACGGACCCCGTGTGATATGCTCACCACCAGCTTACGTATATATACACCTTCCGGAATGTTAACATTCTGATGGCAGCGAAGCAAATGTTAGTATCTGTAATGCCAGCGTCTGTGGCGGTATTGTGCCCGCCTGATTTCTTCCACAGTGTTGCGGTCAGGGTTGGTCTCGATACAAAGCACGATGAACTCATTGGAGCAGCTGCGAGTCTGCTGTCCCAGCAGGCCGCTGTACAAGAAGGAGGCCTGTCCCGTGATGGCCATGTCACCAGCTCTCCATGACTCACAGTTCTTAGCATCCAGGCGACTGCCTTTCTCGGAGGAGCCATGCCATATAGCCTTCTGGGGCCTGTTGAGAGAGGGTGTGCATGAGTATGCACAGACACACACACAAATATGAGTGCTAAAATGACCAGGCAAAATTCAGGTGCAGGTGCACTAAAATCTGGCCAGGGTGAAAAATCAGAAAGCAGCATTAGGCAAGAGGAAGTATCAGTGCAGGAGAACTGCTTTGAACATCAAATCTGCAGCTGGTCAGCCTGATTGTAAACAAGGCAGGTTAAACAAATACATATATATATTTACAAAATACACAAAAGTGTCTCTGATTTATTACCGGTTTATGAGTTTTTTTTTTTAGCTCACAACATAAAAGTTACAAATCATGTGGTCTAGAAATTAAACTTCATTTATAATGAATTCCAATTCAAAGTGTTCAATCTGATATAACGACATAGTTATTATTTCCCTCTGGTGGACAAAGTTTTCAACTCATTAAACACTGATCAAGTTCAGCGTCTCGGTCCCACGGGCGGGTTATCACTCCAAAACAAGCAGTGCAAATGTTGCACCAAACCATGACCACACAACCCAGCTGGATCTACTCTAGAGAGCTGTTATAAAAGGAACCCACTTCTATTAACTTTTTTTTTCATCATTACTTAATATGAACCCAATTAAAACTCAAAGGAAAAAAGTCGTTCACTGACATGTTCATATGACAACAGAGGCACTGGTAATCTTGGCAGGCTATTGCAAGGTTAGAAAAAAAATATGAAGAAATACAGTGCGGACCATCGAGTATCTGCTGTCCATCTATCCTAATCCAACACAGTTTAGCACCACAGGGTACACAAGTATTCTGTACTAGTAAAAACACACATGTAGCCTCAAATCCATGACCAGCAGCAGCAGTGCCGTGATCTTTGTCTCAGACAGATGTTGACAACATCTCCAGACCTCATGAACGCCAGGGTCCGTCTGCTCCGTCCATTCATACCTCCGCTGAAACGGGGAGTTACCACATGGCTTGAAAAGCCTAGTCTAACAAACAACCTTAAAAAAACCCACTAGCTAACCACAAGTGCAGCTCCACTGTCTCAGCCTCTCCTGGTGCACGGCACGGGTAGCTATATTTACCGCCCTGAGGTAGAAATAGGGATAAACAGAGAAAGACAGGGAAAAGCTAGCTGTAAAAATATACTGGTGGAAAAACACTGAGGAAAGGGGTGAGGTGCAGGCCCTGCTCCCTGGTTTGTGGCTGGCCAAACCTGCTTCTTTCCAGCGTCGATTTCAGGGAAGGGCTCTGTTTGCATTTATGGGCTGAATCTGCATTAGATGTTCACTGCAGGGTTTTTTTTTATAAATATGGGGGCAATCAGCATGCCTGGATTCCAGAAACAGCAGTGGGTAAAAGTGTCTGCTACACTCTGTGTACCTTTAAGTGGTTGTCAGTTCAATATCCAGCTGTTTGCTGGGCTTAGAAAGCCATCTATAGTGAACTATCAATAGTGAAAAAGTACTTCCTAAATATTGATATACAATACCACCGGTCAAATATCTATTAATGTAAAATAGGTATGAATCGGTTGCATTTTACTGTTAAACTAATGCAAGTGGGCTAATTATGATGTTTTATCACCATTGCTAGATGGGTCACTGATGTTTTAATAAGCCTTATTTTGTTTATTTTCAATAATTTGAATAAAATTGATCCATGAATGATGGTATGAAATGTGATAGGTTGGGAATCTGTATGTAATGACTAGATTGGGAACCAGTATGTAATGACTGTCATTTTCTAAACCCCTTTATAATTAAAGCATGCGCTAATTGTGGTTAAGTTTGGAATTCAACTGACCAGAAGGGGTCGCTCATCACGTCCCGTCCATCAAAAGAGTACAAGGGGATTCCAGGTGGGAGGATGTGGCTGGAGAAGATGCTCTCCCAGTTCTTAAAAAGAACCTCACCCTGCAAAAGAAGAGGTGACATCAATCACTGAAGCACACAACATTCTCTATGCTCCCTAATGTACTGTTGTACAGGAAATAGAAGATCCTCAGTTCAAACTGGAGAAGATGTAACTCATTTCATCAGGTTGAAAATGGTTTATAAACTAAGAATAAATGCTCACCATTTACAGTATTTATGTTCTGACAAAGAGCAGAGAGATTTTTAAGGAAGCACATTGTGCTCTGTTGCTGCAGCAGTAAAATCTGCCCTTTACTTGAGGCAGTTCCAAAGTAGAGCTTTAAAGCTGTTATTAAAAGAGTTATGTGTAAACTATTTCACAATCTTTTTTAGTATCTTTCTCAAATATGCCAAAAAAGTTCAGCTTGACTGAGATACCAAGTCCAATATAATGGAGAGCACTCAAATAACCACTGATGAACTGCAAAACAATAATATAGATCTAATGCCACAGCTACCACAGGGCTGCTGTACATATTCCATATTCCAGCGTGGAGGTCAAGTGGGACTGGAAGCCGCATGTCTCACCCTGAGGTTAACGATGGGTAGGGAGGATCGGTAGGGCGGCTGCACCAGGTCGATCAGGTCCTGCAGGTGGTGGGACAGGAAGGCCCTGTACTCGTCTCGGATGCCCATGGCCTGTGCCTGCAGACGGCACTGCTTGTTCACCGTGTGGATGGAGCCCAGGTCCCCCGTCAGTGGGATGTTCAGGGCCACCAGTCTGAGCTGTCACAGGGAGGTCACCCAGCACAAAGATGACTGGAAGAGCCTAAAGCCTCATTTAGACATGTCCTGTCAAATGTGGGTTTATTCTCAAAGAGCCAAGCTTATTTTTAATTTTAAGACCAAAGGAAGGAAGGATAAAAGATACGCCAAATCTTTCCATTTCTGGATCTCATTCATTACAAGCCAATGCAATATAAAAAACCCCACAGGAGTTTATTCAGGTAAAACACACACACAGACTGGCAAGGGGCTTCTTTCTTTCTTCTACTGTTCTAAGAAAAACAGTTAAACCCTTTCAACCCTAAACATAGCAAGGGTCTTCTGGCCTACTGTCCTGCTCTCTACTGAGCTACTGCTTTGGAGAACCTCTGCTTCTGCATGGATTTGCCCTGAAGCTAACCATGAACATAAACCTCCAGTGGCTGGGATGCCCTCCGACAGTGCTGGATGGACAGCACCATAATTTATAGTCTAAAATGGGATCTTAAAGAAGCCACAAGAACATAAGCTAGACCCAGGCCAATGGTTTCTCCTACAAGGCTTCACACAGAAGCATGACAAATGTTAAATAGCATGTATTTTCTATCCTTGAAGAAGAACAGAACAGCCTGAGAAAGGTACACTGTGTTGGTACACTGGGAGCAATCCATCAGGTTCTATTAACATACAAGCATTCATCAATGTAAAAGCAACGTCAGAATATGCACACATAAAAATGTGAGTGCTACACAGACATGCAAACACACATAAGAAAACACATAGACACACACACACACCCATGCACACACACAAACGCAGTCTTACCGCACTTCCTGTGTGGATTTGAGGAGTACTGCTGAGTCGAGACGTCAATATTAAAGGATCAGCCTGTAGGGGTTTAAACAGGCTTTTATACAGCTATATCTAACATGGACAGAGTGGTACACACACTTCCACATCTCATTTCCTCCATCAAATGTCCTTATTCCTCTCTGCTGAGTACATATCACACATCTACTTTCCAATACAACTCACAATCAATTCCACTAGGATTAGGATGATTATATGTGTCTTTGGTTTTGCCTAGAGGTTTAATAACAAGAAAGGTAATCAAGGCCTGCAGAATGTGGTTTACCTAGATTACGTCCATTAAGTCTAGGGGTGGGCAATATAATAACGTTATTGTGATGCTTTTCTTATCATATCGCAGGCATATTGTCCCAGTATTCCTAGAAACAATGGCCAACTACATGTTTAATTACAAGCCAATTAGAGACCCAGTAAACTATAAAACAAATTAAGAAGCAAAATTCAGACTAGTTAGTATCCAATTAGCTACTAGTCACCTTGTTTTAATTTGATATTGCTATCAAATTAAAACTGCGCAGTAAGTCATTGATTGGATATTAGACCATTGATTACAAATTGAACTTATCTTTTTTTGCAATAATAAATCAGTATACTCCTTAGCGTATGCCATTTTTGTGACTAGTTAATCAGCAAATGTTAATCAGCACATGTTCATATAGTGAAAATGTCTTTAGGCATGTACTCACTCACCCCTGGTTAGTAGCAGAAACAGAACAAGAAGTCTCAGAGATCAAAGAACACATGCATTTTATCCCAGGCTGTCTACACTACACAATGAATAATTAAGAATGTCATCCTGTGTTTTCCCTCTTCTGTACATGAGGAAGTGCTGCATTTGATGAAAGCCAGTCTGGCAGAACTTACATCATCTTGTGAGAGGACAGGAGAAGGATGCATCTCGATCAGCCCTCCGAGCTGGGGGAAGGGCACAAGAGAACACCTCCTGGTCTCTGTCTGAGCTCTACAACCTTGGGCTAATTACTAGACTTTAATTAGTTCACACTAATTAGTTTCCATTTGGGATCTATTTTAGATTAAACATGTATTTAATAATGTGCATTCAAAGAACTAAGACATCATTCTGAGCCACTAACACATTTTGACCTAAGAGGTACACAATAGCAGGTGTAAAAGGCTTAAGATTGAAAAGATCATTACCTGAACCTCTCTCCATCCTCCTGCCACTTTGAGGTAGAGTTTGCCCGTATCTCTAACTAAGGACAACGTTCCCTCATCATCCACGTACGCCTCCTGCCTCAGTGCTTGAAGACTTGAGTATTTCCTCACCTGCAAAACAACATCATTATCACCAACTGGATTACCATCAATGCAGTCATTTCAGGGTATTACTACACTACTCGGACACAATGTTGATTATTATTATTTTGAGAAACATTTCAAAATCAGTGGCCATCACTGAATGATCTGTGTGTGCTATGAAAGATTAGCACCAGCTTTCCCAAAAGCATCATAGTGTTAAGAGAGAGTGTTAAGTGTAATATTTGCTGTACCATGTAATGATGATCGTTGTGCTACAATGCGTTTTGGAAATCAGACACTGGCCACTATGCTATGGACTTTGGGAGGAAACTAATGATGGTGTTGTGGCAAGATTGATTGTCTGTGTTGTCAAGGGTTACTCACCATGACAGCAGCAGCTTGTCCTGGGGAACCTGGGGGGCCGCGGGGCCCTGGCAGACCAGGGAACCCAGCACCTGAGATGACAAATGATTTACTTCCAAATCATCATTATGAGAAATCTATTAAAGTGATAGTGTGACCTGTTGCAGTTTGGCCTAACAGAGTCTTAAATTTGTCACTTCATCCAAGACCAAGTGTGGGTTTAATGATCATAAATACAACTGTACAATTGAGGATAATTTTTTTTCCTTTTTTTTCTCTTTGTGTTATGATATGTATCTTTAAAAATACCACATGAGAAAACTGATCAGAAGCAAAGCTTAGCTGGAAATGTCACATGTTCTTACCAGAGCTGTAGCCAGGTGGTCCAGGTGGTCCAGGGGTTCCAGGACGTCCTGGGGGACCTGTGGCACCGGCTCTCCCAATACCAGGAACACCAGGTGGTCCCTGTGGTCCAGGGCGGCCAGGGGGCCCAGTGATGGCTTCTCCTTTAGGTCCCTTCAGACATAAACCATGAACATTATGAACATGACAACAGATGATTTATTGTGGCAGACCATAAATGATAATCAGGTCATTTATTATTAACATCGCACCACAGACACACAATCTTATTTCCATCAGAAAGCCCTGAACAACAAAAATGTTTTTTTACTTGTTACACAAACCCCCATTTTAATTTGTATTTGCAGACAAATCCCTACCACTGTGTGCAATGTTCTTTCCACCAAATATTTTGGTTTGATTTTGTGTAGACTGTTTCATCCCCAAACAAAAGGCCACTGGTCCATCCAATCTAATTACACAAGCACCACAGCACCGAAATTTGTAGGCAGTTTGCCATCATGGCAATTAATTTTCACAAAGGCATATCAGACATAACGTTCCCAAGTCATAAAGGCAGATCAAACGACCTTCGAGCGGAGAGAGATTGGGTGGGTGAAGAAATAGAGATAGGAGCAAATATGATTGAGAGTGGGAGGCAAAGACAAAGGGAGAGAAAAATTTAAGAGCAAGAAAAGACAAAAACAGGAATGAAGCTGAGAGAGATCAGAGAGATGAGAAAGGGAGATAGCAAGAGAATAAAAGGAAGAGACAATAAACTAAATCTAGTACTAAGAGGTCAGCTTCATCACAATGAATTTATGTTTACCAGATTTATAAGAAATGGTGCCATGTGTGTGAGTATGTGTGTTTGATCACTCACCACCAGCCCAGATCTTCCAGGTAAACCAGGTGACCCAGGCATCCCAGCTTCCCCTTTCTCTCCCTTCCCTCCATGGTCACCTTTGTCCCACTGAAACATGCACACAAGAATGTAAACACACTGAAAAATACACTAACACATGCACATGCAAGGCAAGCCATCACAACAAGTGTTGCCCTGGACAAATGAAGACAAAACAAAAGCGTGTTATGCAGGTTTAAACTTCCAAAGCAATTTCACTCAGTCACGGTCTGGTGATTTCCATCAAAGGAAATACGATAATCAGATGCCTTGAACTCACCATGGTGCCTTTTCCCAGTATAGTCACTGCAATGAAAAAAGGTTCATAAGCACAGTTGAGCAGTTGAAAAGGTGGCACAGTTATACACCACTGAAAAGAAACCAGACCACTAAAAGAGGCTTAACCCACTAGATGAAGGAGAAACAGCAGTGTTCATCTAATCCCATGCAACCCTGAATATGTAGTTTGTGGTTGACGGAGGTAAACAGTTGCATACTTGTGGGTCCTGGTGGCCCTGGGAGACCCCTTTCACCCTTTTCCCCTTTGGTCCCGGATGATGAACAGTTAGCTCCCTCTTTGGGGCAAAATTGGGGCAAGCAAAAAAAAGAGATCAAAAGAAACATGCTGTAAATCCTTAAAATACAAATATTTGAAGCATCTGTGAAATCTTATCACTTTGACTTATACTGCGAGTTGTCTGCTTGCTCCATGAGAAAGAGAGCTATTGCTGTAAAAAAAAATTAGAAATTAAAAATCAAACAGAAAATATTAATGACAGTTGGTATTTTTGTCTGCTTAAAACGCGGTGCCTCTCCTTATCTGTCATTTGGATTTGAACAAAGGCTTCCATAAAGACAAGACAAACTCAGCAGACCCTTAATCAAAGGGCCAGTAAATCAGCAGGCCTTTAAAACTCACCTGCAGTCAAGTCTCCTTTGATCTGCACAAACCAAAAAGGATGAGAAACAGAGATGAGTGTGAGTATTCATGGCTGTGTTTGAACAGTAGTAAACAAAGTGGTGTTAATCCAAACAGAACAATTTTAGAGTGAAGCCATCTGGGACAGAAATCATGCACTGAACAACCAGAATGTTTAGTACCTCGAGCAGAAAAAGAGAAATCACAGATGTGTTCTTATGAAGTATTAAACACTTGTGTTATGTGCACTTGTGCTTCTCATCACAGTAATTGCAGCAACATTGTTAATTCTTTAGCAGTAACCAGTCATGCACAGAAAACAAGACAAAAAGACACTGAGACAATAACTGAGACAAGACTCTGTTTGGCAGAGATCTGCTATTTTCTTTACAAATATTAAAGTTCATATGTAATCTGTCATTTTATTTTGCAAATTGACTGAATGAACACATTTAAATAAAAATAAACTTTTTAGGAGAGTCATAACCATCAACTTGCAGCTGGCATCTTTGTCAATGTTCTGTCATATACAACAACATTCGGGCTTTTGTGATGCATTTGTTTTAATAGATAATGAACTATCATAAAATAAGAATGACATGAGGGATATGATGTCTATCTGACATGCAACAATCTAAGAACAAGTCCATCACTGATGCACGTAGGGTTATGGTCTATGAATAGAGAGGGTGTTGCAAATTCTGTGCAAATTCAACCTCCACAAGGACCCTTAAAAAGGCTCTCATTGACATAATTGTGTCACAAACTCAGATGTGACCAGTGGCTGAAACTTGTAGCTCATGCTCTTAGTCATGAGGAGTGACAGTATTGGAGTGTATGGTTTTCCTGACTCTACCACACCTGCTTGAACTCAACATATCAACTGTGTTAAAGCAGAGGAATGTGGTGCTGCTGTTCTCCAGTACTGAGCGATGGACCCAGCTTCAGACATTAGAAATGCCCTAAATATACTATTAATTAAATCCATTAGCCATTTGAGGTTTTACACACTTTTCATACAATGTACAGTACATAAGGCAATGTAAAAGTTTCACTCTAAATCATACCGACATCTTGAAATACACAGACAGACTATGAATTATCTACAACTACTGTGAATTGCAAAACGGCATGCGGTGGCAGTAAATACTGGGATAATGATGACATGGATGAAAACCAAGGGGGTGCCATACTTGCATCCAAAAATACGGAACCTCTGCCAAAATGAGCAATCATGGAGAAAAAAATTATCCCTATTAAGAAGTTATTAACAACTTTGATTTTGTAGTCTCAGTCATCATGTTGCACCATATTTTTGGCAAAGGTCCCTCATGGCTGATCCCATATGGCACAGGCGGTGAGTAAGAGCATCCGTGAGGGAGAGTGCCAGAGCTGTCTCCACCCAGGGGCTCACACACACACACTTACGGGCTTTTTGCAGTTGGGCCGGGCTGGAACCGGGAACACTGTCTATAGAACGCAATGGCAAAGTGGACACTGAGCGTCAAAGAGACACATTTGCACCATCGTTAGAGAAAGCGGAGAGAGCAGGCAGGGGTAGAGGAGGGCCCATACGTACTCCTTTAGGGCAGCTGAAGATTCCTGGACGTCCAGGGGGACCAGGAGGACCAGGTGGGCCCTTTTGCAGCCAAAGGGAAGAATAGAGAGGGATTTAGAGGCAATGGCAGGAGATGAATTCACATTGCATTTCAATTGCTCATCTCTGAACTGCAGTACTACAAAAGATTTACGATACTGGACCCCCTGAGATGTATATCGTGCCTACAGTATATACAAGTTGTTGCTTAGTTAAAGTGCCAAAATAATATGTATTTTTTGCTTGGAAATACATGTTTTGAGCTATTTATGATTACCAGGCCAATTTCCACATTTGTAAAATATGATGTTTGGTGAAATGATCCCAGCAAGCTATGTATAGCACATAAAATCATTCATGTAAACAGAACTGTGGAAAAAAAATGTAACCTCAGTGTTCATGTCCAACCTAAACACCATAGAGTCCTACTCTTACACCGAATGGCTTTAGGGATGAAAACAAAACAAAAGCTCTTCAAACAATACGTCACACTAGGACAAACCTTGGTGTGTGTTTTGGAGATGCCCTTTTATCCACTAATTATTGACATATAGACATGTGCTATAACCAGCTTGTTTAAAGCCATCAAAAACAGTTATGTTTATAGGCTGTTTTCTAGTCTCACATGATGACAGGCTGTTTTTGAAGTTATTTTCCCATGTGGCTGTTTGGAAACACGTATTTCATTAAAAGAAGATAAATGTGTTGACTGGCATCATTATGACTCATTATGAAAACAAAAGAAGGCTGCACAACCCGCTCCATTTTTCCAGCATGCAACAACTTTCAGAGCTGCATGTCGTCTACAGGGCAGAAGAAAAGTGATGGGATACAGTGTAAAAACCAAACACAGTTGGACATAAACCTTGACACACTGTCACCACTATAGTAAACCTGTCACACTTAAAGAGTACCTCTGATGTCACTGATGTGTGTGTGTGTGTGTGTGTGTGTGCGTGTGTGTGATACCCACTGGTAATCCGTCTGACTCTCCCTTTTGCCCTTTCAGCCCGTTCAATCCAGGACGACCCTACAGTAAGACACAGAGTGGATTTACATCTTACGCTGGAAACATTGCTGACTCCGGTCATTACATTTAATCAGGGTTGGATACAGGACATCCACAGATTGCACAGACTGGCCCCTGAAACAGGCTGAGTGTGCAACGCCAAGGAACTCACTGGCCGACCAGGAAGCCCAAATTCCCCTTTAGGTCCCACTGGTCCGAGAGGGCCCTGTTTGATACAGCCAGACAAAGAAACACAAGTCTGAGAATGGGGCTTGGCGGTGCTCTGATCAGCACCCTGTGTAACAGGTGCACAGGCAAACAGAGCCAAGCAGTGAGAGAGGAGCATGCGACAAGCACAGGCTGACCGCTACACACTAACTGCTCCAGCACAGGCTAGCATGTTCCAAAACACTCTGAATGGAAACAGCTGTATCCATAATAAAATCATGGAAAACCCCAACTACTTCCAACTGGAGTCTCACAGATGCAATAGCAGAGACACAAACGGCTACCATAATGATGCCTATCAGACAAATATAAATTATATAAAACAAGTATAAATACACTATATTGTATAATATAAATATAAATGTAAATAGTGTTATTTGAGGGTCTGCACTCACCATAACACCAGGAGGTCCAGGTATACCAGAATCACCCTAAGCAGAGAATAGAGGAGGACACAAATGAAATGTGCAGTGGGGGTTATGCGGGTTTGGACTACATTTTGATATGTTTACTGGTCTTCCCACTGTTGATTCTGGGAAGACATACAAAACACATTGATGTTATCAGAGAATGACTGCACACACAACACAATCTACAGCAGATCAGCACATATATTTACACTGGAAATATTACAACTAAAATATTCTAGGTTTACAGAATTACAGAATTACAGAAGCATGTCCATGCATTATGTCAATGAAATAAAAAGGTTAACATGTGTGGGAGTCCCTTTTGTTAAATTACAGTGAAATACAGATTTCAAACTTCTACACTCTGTAAGGTCACAGTCTCATCCAGCAAAATGGATGTCAGGACAGCTGTGCACTAAACTGTCCTTAGATCAGCCATTAACTGTGATGGGTAAGTTCATTTGAAGTCTCCTCGTCACAATTTTACACCACTGAACTAGCGCTGCTATTTTGGAGCAAGAGAATGACTGAATCTGATATGAGTGGCTTCATCTAGCAAACCAAAAAAAGGGAGTTTTGAACAAAGGTGTCACCTTAATTCCTTTTGGTCCCTGTGGCCCAAGCATTTCTGACAATGCTGTTCCATCCATAGAAATTGTATTCCCTGGCTCTCCTTTCTGACCCTACACACACACACACACACACACACACATGGAAATTCAATTAATGGTTGAGTGAAATAAATATGAAAACAAGCACATGCATGATCACACATACAAACTCTTTCAAAGAATGCCAAGTCTCATATATGTTGCATGTAAACATATGCAGACAAGTTAACAAGTAATATAGTAGGCTATTGCAATCTGTCAACTTGCATAAACACATAAGGACATGTGTGTGCTTGCATACATACACAAAAACACACACACACACACACACACACACTCTCTCCTACAGGTTAATAAAAACCATATGCTGTTAAAAAGCACCCAAGGCACATTTAAAAGAGGTTAGCATTGGATAACTATCTCATTGTCGTATGTGGGTAGGTCTGGACTGAGTTTGCTAGTGTATGGTGTATGTCTCTGTGTGTACACAGGGCCTGTCTGGTATTCATTAAGCTTTAACACATCAATGCTTTGTAGTCAGCAACTCAATATGGTAGTTCTCTTTAACCTTGAATCAAGTGGTTCATCTCAATGCTCATCACTGATTGGAATCTACCAGGTATAGACTGGCATTATGTGCTTCTCAAAAGAATAAAATTATGACACTAGTATAATACTAGTGGAAGATGTCAGAAACAGTTCAATGTGACCACAGCAAAATGTTTTGGGTTTGCAAAGATGTCAGCTATAGAGAGGCTAGTATGTGAATCACTGTCCTGTTCTCTCTCTACAGTCTTTTGTAGTCCCTCCTGCTCCTCACCTTTAACCCTGGGGGACCGTGAACTCCTGGGGTCCCAGGGTCACCCTTTGGCCCCTGAAAGGAAAACACAATAAAAGAAAAAGCATGAAATCAATGTCATACTGTACCCAGTTATCCATCAGTAACCAATCAAGTTTACAATTCAATAGCTAACAATGAACACCAGACGATAAAGAACCCACCATTACGTTCTCCAAGGAGGAAAGCGCAAACACATAAGGTTTGCTTGTAATGGGCAGCACATGCAAAAATAAAACTATGTACAGACAAATTATATGTGAATGACTTTAAAACTATCTTGTATGGAATAATAATGACCTGTTTGATAACATAGTTGTAAAATAAGTGAAACCAAAAATCATACACAACACGGAATATTCTACATGAATTTAGGCAGTTCATTTACCACAAATGCATAGATAATTGCTTACCCTAATCTGCATTCTCTCATTCAACCACAGATATTATTTTAAAAAAAAATACTCGGGCAGAAGATTAAAAACAAAAACCACAGGAACTGTTTGTTCCAGCCAGATTATCTCTAACACCAGGCGGCCTTTACCGGCATTTAGTTATGAGGCTTTGTATCTGAACCCTAAAACTTTAAACCTGTCCATTGAGCATGTATCATATACACAGCAACATTAGGTAGGAGGCTGATGTTCTGACAAACAAATCTGACATTTGAGGTGGGAAATAAGACCAACCCATTACTTTTGACACTGTTTTCTAACGCTCTTCTCTGTCTGGCTGTGTTCACGCAGGAGAGCTTTGCATACGTAATGTAGCGTGATCATTATGAAGAAGAATAAATCTTTACGCATCATAGTCGCACGTTTTCAAATTCTGTCGGCTTTAATTGTGTAATTGTTCCAGTGTTGTTCTCAAAAGCTTATAGAGTGCTGGATGGAGCCTGTGGCTTCTTACAACTATCATTACCAAATTTGAAAGGATTAAACAAGGAAACAAATTGTACTAGAAATGAGGCCAAAGCTTTGAAGAGATACTAACATGGTTATTCAGTATTTTGACATTCGAACACAGCAGGCAACAGAACTGAAATAAATCTGTAATACGGTATTATGTGATTACTACCACATTATTGTACTTCATTTTTAATAAAGAACTTCTAAGATGAGACTACTTACAACTGGTCCTTGAGGCTGAAAGGTCCCTGAGAAGTTGAAGAGGCCCTCTGTTTCATTCAGCATTAACTGCAAGGTATAAAACACAACTCTATAATTTAATTCAGACTAAAATTCCAATTCAGATACCACATCGGGGCCCATTTAGATGTAGAAGTAAGTTTAAATGAATGAACCCACATCCTGGAGGTTAATGACAGCCCCTGGTGGTCCAGGTGGCCCTGGTGGACCAGGAAGACTAAGTCCATCTAGACCTCTCTCTCCCTACAAACACACACATACAGAGATACAAATACACACTTAGCTTTACAGTTTTTAATGCAGTGAACTGTAAGTGTAAGTGTTTGGCTACACACCTTTTGCCCCGTATCACCTTTCTCTCCCTGTGGAAAGAACAAAGCAAATATTTGAGCCAGTACAGTAAAGCAGCTGTGGAAAGCAGATGAAACAGCAGTTACGTTAAAGGTGTGGGGGGAAACCTTTCCACAATATCTATAAATATTGCAACAACATTCTATGTTCAAAATAATAGACTTCATACTGCATACTGCATACTGCACTGATTATATATGCTGCATACTGCATACTGGTCCCTGTAGAAGTATACAGTATAGTATCCAATATGCAATAAATACAAAACATACTTCAACCACTGCTGCATTACAGGATGTAGTACACTCTAGAAATATCTCTGGTCATGTAATGGAATATTTGGCCAGAATAGTATCACTAGGTGTCTTTTGCATACTGAAAATTTATTTATTTTTGTAGTATGTGAGTAGTATGTAGTAGACTATGTCAAACACAGACATAGTCTGTTGCTTACATGTCTTCCAGGAAGTCCAGGTAGTCCAGGTAACCCATCAGGTCCCTTGGCGCCAGGCTCCCCCTAGAGGAGAGGATAAGAAATGTCCATTTGAAGAGAGCACTTTAGATATCCAGTTCTTTATAGTGCATGTTTTAGGTGAAAAATAATTATGATTATTATAATTAAAGACACATGTCATGTTATCTATTAAGTAGCTTTTTAGCACTGGGCTATTTTATTACTGATGATGTGGTACAAGTTAAAACTGAATCTTAAATGACGTATGTCACCGCCATGTTAGTTCTAAAACTCAGTTAAGATTAAGAACTTTTAAGAACATTAAGAATGCTTTATTGAACTTGGGCATAGCAAACTTTGAACACAGATTCACACTGCACCGCAATGAGTCTAAAGGAAGAGTTAAGTGCGTGTGGTGTGATGCTCCGACCCCAGCAGATGTATTGTTGGGGATTGTAAATTAGGTCCTAATGGAAAGCAAATGGGTGGGAACAGCAGGCTTCCTCTGGCAACCAGGAACAGGAAGCAGTGGGCCTCATTTATCAAACACCATCAAACATGAGCACAATGTATGTCTGAGTAAGAAGGAGACACAATCTCAAGTGGGATTTGCCAAAGCTGAAGAAATCACATCATTGACATATTGTGGAAGCCAATCCGTCAGGTGTACACTGATTGACTACCACAATATGTTGGTTTACTTGGTTTACTGCCATATATGGTAACTGAATCTCCCATTAAAATGGGAGGATTGTCCTGCATAGCAAACAAGACTAATCGAGAGTGGAAACAATCCAGAGAATATCTTCCCCATAATTTTTACATTCAAATACATGCTTCATAACAGAAGCTGGTTGTTGTTTGCATTTACACACAGTGTAAAAATATTATATAACATGCATTTACGTATATAAGTATATAAGATGGGTACAGACCTTTACTGAAGTACCCGGTGTACCATTCTCCCCATCCTTGCCCTGAATCAGAGATACACATATGGGCCAGTATATTAAGTGCTTAGATGATATATCTATTCACATATGTACGTACTGTAAGTTCATGTCTGTAAGTACTGTATGTACTGCCAGTGCACTCAAGTCCTTCTTTTGTTTATTTTTATCCAGTCATAAGATAATATAGGAAAATGTTTTAAGCAGAATTGAACAAAAAGAAAAATATTCTAAATGAATAATTCTGACCTGTGGCCCTGGGGGGCCAGGCAGACCAGGAAGTCCCTGCAGGAGAGAAGAGATGAGACCGGAAGCAGCGTTTATCAAACATAACATGCCAATGGCAAGCTGCTCTCATAAAGAAAAATGTTCAGCTACTGCAAATGCACTTACAGGAGGCCCTCTGGGGAAAGTAGGCACAATGCCACTGCCCCCACCCATGCCTGAGCCTTCAGAATCCTGTGGAGTCATATCACACACACACACACACACACACACACACACACACAAATGCACATGATTGCACATTTACACACACACGCACGCACATACAGGCACGCACGCACGCATATGCAGGCAGTCACGTCCACACACACGCATGCACACACGGAGGTATAATGTTTTGGGTTCGGCTATGAAGTGTTAATCAATCATTACATATGATTTTGGGTTAGTCTAAGTTAGATGTAATTTTGAAGTCTTTCATGTAACCAACCGGAAAATTGTTTGCAGTGCAATTTTTCAAATGTTCAAACGATTCAGGCCTATTCAACACAGAATGATAAATGAGCTGTCCTCAGTTCTAAATGTTGAGTTTCAATGAGTCTGTTTTTGTTTGGCCACAGAAAAAAAAGCAATAATGAGATATCACAGAGAAAAGCAATAATGGCGACCTCTAGTGGATCCTACAGATCCTACATGCTTTTAACCAGCACGCCTGTGAATTTCAGACAATACTTTATTACTTCTGAAACTCACCAATGCATCAAAACTGAAGTGTGCGGGTGGTCCAGGTGGTCCGGGTGGACCCGGCCGCCCACTTGGTCCTTCTGGCCCTGCTGGCCCAGGCAGTCCTGGGACACCTGGCTGGCCCGTCTCACCCTGAATGCCAGAAAGAGCATGGAGGCAATTATACCGCCTGTGAAGTGACTCCAACGTGCATTGTATCAAAGTGACATTTAGGCATGTGATTTGACAATATCATCTGCCATCAGCCAAATGAGTAGCTACAGAAATGAGAGTGTATATATTATAATGGTACCAGCATCAGATGGGAAGACATTTAGATGCCATTACCTTTGGTCCTGCAGGTCCAGGCAATCCTGTTTCTCCCTGCCGATAAAACCACAACACCACTCAGACGTTTGCTAAGGCAGTGAATGGGTGTCAGGACAATGGAATCTGAATGAATGTCAAAGGCTTCGACTGTCATGCACATTACCTTGTCCCCTTTGGGGCCCTCTTCTCCTGGGTCACCATCCCTGCCACTGGCCCCCTATGAACACCATGAAGACAGCTTCAGCACTTCCTGCTCTGCCGGGAAGCTCTGACATTAAGAATTTTGAACTTGTGTGTGTGTGTGTGTATGATGTTGTTTATATAGATTAGAGAAAGAATCGCTTTTGAGTATAGTGCTCATGATGTGCATTCACTTTTGCACCTGGATAAAAGTGATAAAATATATGTTCAGTTATATTCTGCTGTATATACATAGCCCAAGATAATATGCAGACCAAGATACTTCAAAGCAGAGTTAGACCTCTTGTCATCCAGATTTTGGATTATATGTTATATGTGTTATTAAGGTTCAGCAATGAAGACAATGGAAGTTAGGTAACTGCCTGGACATTTCATTATGGATTAAATATGGATTGCTTCTTTTTACATTGTAAGCAGAACAGAAGGGTTTGCTTTGCTATTTGCTGCTGGAGACTGAGCAGTTAGTTTCACTCAAGCTTTAGCTGGGCGATTTAAAAGGCAGCTTCCCCACCAATGACAAAGTAAAGTTCATGTTCCGTGAGAAGCGCTTAGTGTCAATCAGTCAGATGCTATCATCTCTCTTCTCTCTCTCTCTCTCTCTCTCTCTCTCTCACACACACACACACACACACACAAACATGCACATACACACACTGGAATCATCTATCTCTGGGTCAGTCTCCCCACTGTTCCACTGTTCCATGAAAAAAATAAAATAAAAAATAAGTTACACAGTACACGTGGACTATTCTGTCAGGTAGACAGCACATCCTCTGTCCAAAACAAGCAGTCAAAAGTATAATACTTTCAAATCCTCTTACATGAACAGAGGACATTCCTGAATCCTTGGCCAGATGCTGGATTGAAGATTCAAACACTGTGCTTCTCATCCAAGAAACACGTACAGATTATAGGTTGGTAGAATAGACCACGTATTGAGAGGCTTTCAACCGCCACATATAAAGTGACCTAGCCAGTGAAAAAGTACCTATATTATTTTGACGATGGTAGGATGAACTTCTAGAGTTTGCTAAAGACTCAGTGTGTTCACCTCATCCTGGCTGCAGTGATAGCTCTGTCAAACATATGCAGAATGTTTAAAGGGCAGATATTAACTGCACACATTCAACACAGGAACGCATGCAACAAATGCAATGCAGACACGGCCAAACTCTATGGCAGGCACTGAGAGATTGTTCCAGAGAAAACCAGGTTGTGCTTGGCCAGGAGCACATGCTTACCCACTGAACCACAACAAGCCTTCAAATTTTAAAAATGGTGCTAATGCTGCCAAAAACATCTGTGTATTAATTGAAAGAATTGATGAAACCAACTTGGAAAAAAACAGATCCTGTTTAGATTGTCATAGCTGGCTTGTTCATGTGTACACTTCACTGATCACCAGTATATGGACTAATCCCTTCAGCTGTAGTTCTGACCTAACACTAGCGATTAGACAAGGTGTTATTAACCATGAGAGAGAATTCTTTTCATGTGTGAGTTGTAACATGCTCGCGTAGGATGTATATATTTTAGAAGTTTCCACTGTTATCATGGCCTCAAACTGTCACTACCTCATAAAGTGTATTGCACTTTTGTATTGCAGTGTATTGGCTGTTTGATTTTGGTTTTTTTGACACACGCTTGTCTGTTTTGGTTTTGTTCCACTGTCCTCTCAGATGATGCATTCTGGGCCTCATTTGCTGCAATACTGCTGTGTTCTGTGACCGTTTGGCGGTCATTACGCTGGTGTTACTCCTCACTAGTGCAATAGTTTGGTTTGATTTTCATTTGTTAAACTCTGGCTGAAGCTGGCTTCCTCGTTGTTCCCTGCACATTCTACAGCCACGACATTTATTGTATTTCTATGCCTGTTTGTTTACCTGTTAAGCAGTGCTAAATCTTTTGAATTCTAGATTAATGTGATTTCAATAAGGTCTTTACAGTTTCAAAACCGTTTCAAAACTGTGTCAAGTAAAGACATAAAAATAGAAATGTCCATGTTCCTCTTGGCTTTTCAGCAAATCAATATCAAACTGAACCAAAGCCCCCAAGCCCACGAGGCAAAGCAAACCATGAGTGTGTACTGTGCCCCCTCTACCTGAAAATGTATTCCCCCCCAAATTGAGACTCAATGCATAGAAAATGCTATTGTTTCCCTTTGCAAAATCCATGCAGGCCCACAATACTGTGGGCCTACAGTAATCATATATTTTCTACTAATCCCTACAACACTTTGACAGCCACACAGACACTCAGACACACACACAGACACTTTCCTGGATTATGGATGGATAGATAAGAAGGTTAAAGCAGCTCAGGGTTACTGTAGGGTGAAAGCGGGTGGAACATGTTGGGGGGGAATCCTGCCTTTTGTGGCCCAGGCCTTTATGTTACCATTATACCTCAGCTAAATCCAGGCTCGACCTAAGCTCAAATCCAGACACAGCATCAAATCCAGACTCAATATCAAATCCAGACCCAGCATCAAATCCAGACCCACTAAACCAGTCCTCAATTACCTGAAACAAAGCACGAATCACCCTGAGTCATCGGGTCAAAAAATCCCTCTTAAGAAAATGATTCAAAACTTGTGAGGCAGTGCCAGTGCTTTGGCAAGGAAGTGCTTCAACATAATACTGTGACTAAACTGTACATTCTAACACAGGGATGATGATGTCATTACTATACTGCATTTGGTACTGTATCAATCAAAGCAACTTACATTAGCCAGTGACGATAATGTCCTCTGCTGTTTATAACTGAGAAGTTCTATTTCAACAAATATTTGCAAGCTTACTTCTATATAAATGGATTCTAAATAAACTAGTAAGAGATGCATGAAAATGGTATTTTTTAGCATCCCATGCATAAGAATACTCACTGGGATTCCAGGTTTACCCATCTCCCCATCATTCCCATCTTTGCCAGGTGCACCTGGAGGCCCCGATGGCCCTGGAGACAGACCTGCAGAAGGACCAGGGGGACCAGGCTGCCCTGGAGGTCCCCGCGGACCAGGTGGCCCCTTGTGGAGACAAGACACACTAAGGTCAATTATTCTATGCAAATATTCACTGCAAGTCTTATCTGATCCAATAGATACTACTGTTTCTGTCCTGTGTAACACAAACACTATATATTAGTACATGTATTACATTAACATAATCCAACAGTTTTGGATCATCAATAAACTAAAATGAAATGAAAATAAAATACGGAGAGGAGAATGCTCACCCTGATGACTTCTGCATCACTGTCAAAGTCCTCAAACCCTGAGGCTTCAATAGCATCCTGCATATGCAAAGTGAACATTTAAGCCTGCTAATACTATCAAGACGTAGGATGAGTTACTGCCTGCTAATTAGCATGATTTGCAGAAATGGAAATTTCATTTTTATGCTAAACAACTGCAACTTCCGTTGTTTGAACACCCTGTCTCAGCACAGCCTGCTCCCTACTCAGAGACATGGCCGAGCACATACCACATATCGAAATGACCCTGGTCGTCCTGGTGGTCCAGGAGGTCCAGGAAGCCCTGGCACACCAACTCCAGGATCACCCTAAAACCCAAAACATATCGATTGGAGCATTTCATCTAGCTATATTTTCATGGTTTCTCCATGCAGTCATCACTACCATGAATATACAGTATAGGACCGGTGTTATGTTCACTCTGCATTATCGAGTCTACGGAGCATGTTGTTTTGTTTTGCTATTTTTTGTTATGTTTTTTTTTACACCTTTTCTCCTCTGAGACCTGGATCACCAGGTAAGCCTGGGAACCCCTGAGTTCCAGTTTTTCCCTGTAGGAAAAGAAGCAAAAGAGAGATACCATTCAAATATACAGTTTATACAGTTTATAAAGTTTATACAGTTTAACTCTATGGAGCAAAGGAATTCAAATAAAAATGGAGTTCAACACACACAGAGAGATGCAGACAGATGCACCCCATATGTGAGAACTGAACCCCTTATTCTGTAAGAGGAGAAAAGCATGTCTCCGCCCTGGGTTTGGATTAATCAGGGTCACAGGTGTGGAGGCAGGTGGTGCTATTATTCCCCGATCAGCCCTAGAGACAGATGAAAGGCTGTAGGACCACCACTGAAGGCTCACTCTCACGTCTCCATGTCTGCTGCGAGGTCACAATCTACTCTTCTATCAACTGGTCTTGCCTAACCAATAATATGGCCTCGCACAAGAGTTATTAAGCATTCCTCATTTTACAAAACACTTCAGTGCAATTTCACTTAGAATGTAGCTCTGCACATGTGTGGGACACTGGAGTTTGGGTTCAGAGTGAGTTGCACAGAGATTGGTACAGTATGAGTAATTAATGAACTTTTTATATGTGTGCTTATCTGAAAGTAGACAGAGTAAAATGTGTTCTCCCTGAGGCTAATGAAGTATGAGGTATGGTATGAGGTATGACTTGATAAAATTGCTTGGTGAAATTGGGAAAAATGTTTTCATTGCTGAAGTGTCTATGTTCATAGTAAGACCATGATGACAAATAAATCTTTTAAAAACACCACTAAATATAAAAACATTGCTCAGCTGCCATGAATATGAGACCAGATAGTACTCACGGGTTCTCCATCTTTTCCACGGCTGCCCTGAAAAACAAAAACATTTTCACTTCAAGTCTAAATTCAATAGATAACCAGATATCTCCTCAGTATACAAATTTTGTTGGGCTATGGTACCCAATTCAAAACCATTAACATTAACAGGTAAAAGAGAGAATTTTTAAAACGATTTGATTTAATACATATGTGGACATGCACACAACTAAACGTGCAATATCATTAACTAACTGCTATCTCTCTGCCAAAAACAAATCTTGCCAAGAACAACACAGGAAAAAACAGTCTCAGATATTAAGAAAAAAGGCAATTGGCTTTAAAGCCTTTAAACGCTATTGACAGGCCTTTCCATGAGGCACAGACATGACCCTCAGGTTCTCTGATGTATAACAAACACAAACAAAGTCAGACTTCATACTCTTATGACTCTCGCAACAGACGGCGAGAGAACAAAGCACAGTGGTGACAGAGCGACCAAACGAGCCAAGTTTGTTCAATAAAGCAGAGGGGACGGCTGTTCCAAACTGGGCAAAACATGTTTAATCGTCTGCCAGGGACCTTACTGTGTACTGTCATAAGCTAAGCAGGAACAGTCAGAAGTGGTGTCCCGTCATGACAACGCTATGGTGTCAAAATGAAAAGTTGCTCCAACACAGTGAAGCCCAGTGGTAACACATGGTATTTACGTCCAAGTCTCCGTTATGTGAACCACTTGAAACTTTTTAAAAGAATGGTGTAAAAAGTGCCGCATGTATTTATACTATTGGAAAACAGCGAGATGGGCAAGGGTGGGAGAACTCTTCATCTGCTGACCCTAGGCAGGCTCCAGTTTACATTCCCACTTACGGGCAGGCCATCATTCCCTGGTGCACCGGTTGGCCCCGGAGGGCCTTGGGGCCCTGGTTCTCCAAACCACGATGAGCTGTCTCCTCTTGGACTTGGTGCACTGACTGTGCCTGGGGGTCCTGGAAGTCCAGGAGGCCCAGGAGATCCACGCCGCCTTTCTCCCCTTTCTGCATTGTCATCATCACTGGATACTCCTGCTCATAAGCAAAACAACATAAGCTAATGGATGTGGGACAAAAAGTGCTTTAAATGCCATGGCAGAGAAACAAACGTAAACATACAAACATTTCAGCTCAACGGAAACTCGTGAATACCAAAGTCCACATATCCTGGTTTCATAAAGGAGCATTTTGCTTACATTTCCTTTTTGATAAACAGCTTCCTCTGTCCTGGCTGGCTCTGTACGTGCGAATAAAAACAAACTATTCTGTAATATTTTTAACAAAGTTGACAGGAAATCACTGAATTTTCTAGGCAGTATAAATCTATATACTGTTAGATCTATACACACAAGCATGAATTCAGTGTTCAACAAGCAACTGACCAGGTTTGTTAGTTATCTGTTTCACTTTGCACTAAAATTACAAATTAGGGACTAATAGTGAAAAATGAATGATACACTGCCAGTATATCACAGCCACTCACTCAATCAAAGCTAATCAAAACTAGCCCAAACTTCAATTTGTTATGTAGAGGCTCATTGTCAAAACAGAGAATCAAACAATTTTCATTTATTGAATGTAAAACAATGAATGATCACTTATTATATAAAAAAATCCTCATATGCTTAAACATCAACCATATTCCATAAGAAAACTGCAAATTTGCACCTCCTGGATATATAAAGAACTACCCATATTCCAAATAAGAGAATTCAATTCCACAAAAAAACTATACATACAGTGCTTTTAATGCACTGCTTACATTTTTTACTTTTTATACCTCTCGTACATTTAAGGTCAATTTATGTGTTCAATTCAAGGGTTATCTTTAACAAGCAGACACAGCAGGTCTTAGACCAGGTCCTCATACACTTTATGCTTAAAAGCAGTAGGACGGAACACTCACGTCCTTTAGCGATGACCTCCAAGTCCTGACCAGAGGACTCTTCCACCAGATCCTCATCATCAAACGGAGCTGCAGAGGATGCCTCAGTAGGGGGCGCTCTCACAGGGAGGGTCTCATCTTCCTCAGGCTGTGGGCAGAAGAGCAGGGGAATCCCTGTTAAAGTCTCATTTTTTTCAAGCACCAAGGGGCATTATGGGTCACTGATCAAGAGCTGGCTTTGAGAGACTCTGATGCACTGATCTTCACTAACTCTCTAAATCACCATATTACGGCTGAGCTTCTGCCCGTTATAAATTAATACCTCTTGTTAGATTGATTACCAACAAATTCTGTATACAGACAGATTGTAAAAACCACATATAAAATAATATATAATCTAATATATAATCCTTTCCTTTGATACACTCAGTTTTAATATGAACTACCTTGGTAAGGAATAAAAAGTAACAGACATGTACATGCTTGTTCTATATCACGTATGTATTTTATCATATATTTATATTTTAATATTAGCTGTAAAATGTACTGTGCTTTAGAATTGCTCCTGTTCCTGACTTTCCACCTCCCTTTAGCTTAGTTGTGATTACTTTTGGACACACTTGCTGTTCTTATTATGTTCGATTTTCCCCATTTCGCATCATTGACAGGTTCCACGGACCGTGGGCTCTCCAAAGCTCTCTGCTCTGGTTCTGTGGAGAGCAGCTCTTTGACGCTCTGCCTCGTAGATCTGAGCTCGTCAGACAGAGAACCGTCTGCCACGTCCTGCTTCAATTAGACCACACAGCACAAAGCCCACAGGGGTGGAGTCACCGCTGCAGCGGTGGAGAGTTCGCCGTGGCTCAGCTATGAGCGGGAGTGAGGAGTGTGGCCACATGGCCGGGTGGAGGCAGCCTGCCTGTGTGTGTTCGTGGGAGTGATGAAAGTGAAGGTGCTTTTTGAAGTGGAACCCCCATTCATCAAGGAAAAGATTCTGAAGGTCAAATTTGAACATTGTATATATGTCCAGGAAAAAAAAATGTTATGATAAAGACGGATTTATATTGGTGAAATGCCAGCATTATGGATGTTTAGGCTTCCATGATTCCATCAAAGACTTTCACATCAAAGTCATTCAAGGACACAAGAGACTTCTAAGGTCCGGATGCTGATAGTGAGTGATCTTGGTGGTCCTTATCATAAAAGCAGACTGTTGAGCTATTAATGCAGAATGCAGAATGTCAACATGTCAGAAAGGAGTTCAACACACTTTTTTTTCACCGAAGAAAATGTTTTCCTCCTGAAGCCCTGACTGTGTGAGTGCTGGTATACTCATGAGCGTTTTAACACGACTCGCCAAAACTGGTCAAGCATGAAGCCTGCAGTTTGCAGTTGTGTGTTTATGTGTTTGTGTGTATGTGTGTGTGCGCATGTGTGTGCGTGTCTCAGCACACAGTAACTGTCTAATCCCGATGTAAGAATGGAATCATTTAAATGCTGTAACGTCTGCAATTTTGCAGCCAAGTTAACTACGTTCACATATGAGAGTTGGTGTATATGTGAGTGTATGTGTGTGTGTGTGTGTGTGTTATGCTCACCATAGTATATTCTCTCTCCTCGACTACTTTCTTCACCTCATCCATTGTCTCTGTGTCATCATATTCGTTATCCCCACTGCTGTACCCAGATGTCTGCAGCAGCACACACATGCATACATGAATCTGGCCCATATTTCCCTGTTTGTAAGTAATATATATTTATAGAGTACATTTACATAATTGCTTTTGATCCAAAGTGGTGTACAACAATGGAAGACAAAATAATAGATCAAAAAATTAAAAAGACATTATATTTACAACACAGACTATAATATATATGACAGAAAATATCATCAAGCTCTTGAAGTATGTTTTGAATCTTGTTTTAAAATTTAGTAAAGAAGAAGCACTTCTGAAGTCCATATGTAGACTTTTCTGCAGCCTTGGAGGACAATTTGTAAAACCATAAATACTGCTGTTAGGGGAGCTGTCAGTGTCTGGGCAGGACAGATGTCCAGGTCTGTGTCTGAGCAGGACAGATGTCCATATCTATGTCTGAGCAGGACAGATGTCCAGGTCTGTGTCTGAGCAGGACAGATGTCCATATCTATGTCTGAGCAGGGGAGATGTCCAGGTCTGTGTCTGAGCAGGACAGATGTCCATATCTATGTCTGAGCAGGGGAGATGTCCAGGTCTGTGTCTGAGCAGGGGAGATGTCCAGGTCTGTGTCTGAGCAGGACAGATGTCCAGGTCTGTGTCTGAGCAGTGTTGGAAATGTCCAGCTCTAATGCATGTCTACATTACTACAACTACTTCCTGCATGTTCTCCACATTCTGCAGATTAGCCAAACCCCCATAGAACCTTTATTCACTAAATGCACACTCTTCCACAACCTTTCCAGATATCCATTTCTGGATTTCACAGAGTTCCATTGTGTTTTCAGCTGAACACACTGTAACACAGCCTTAAGCCACTGTAACACAGCCTGAAGACACTGTAACATAGCCGAAAGCCACTATAACACTGCCTAAAGCCACTGCAAAACAGCTTAAAGCTAATGTAACACAGCCTTAAGCCACTGTAACACAGCCTGAAGACACTGTAACACAGCCTGAAGACTCTGTAATTGTTGGCTCCCGGACTACACCACCAGCCACCACTAGAGGGAGCCAATCTGCTAAACCACCCTAATTAAGCTGGATGAGCTTCACCGGCCTTGAGGGCTTTATATAGGCTGGCTTCTCAGCAACTCCTTGCTGAGTCTTTTCTTGTGTCTTCCCATGTCACAGGTCAGCCAGCACGGTATCTTGATTAGTGGGAATTTTCCTCCTAATTTTCCTTTCCCTCCTGGGAATCTTTTCCATTTATTATCTGTTTTTTTCTGTGCCATTCTCAGGTTTTCTAACCTTTTCTTACCTGATTTTGTTGTACTTCCTCACTCCTTGAGACAGCCAGCTCTTCCCCCGGCATCCTTTGTTTGTTTTTT
Organism: Brachyhypopomus occidentalis; assembly: GCA_020368025.1. Lineage (NCBI taxonomy): Eukaryota > Metazoa > Chordata > Actinopteri > Gymnotiformes > Hypopomidae > Brachyhypopomus > Brachyhypopomus occidentalis. The sequence goes on from JAGXOD010000075.1 coordinate 180,910, forward strand.
CCTCTGGGTTTAATTTTGCCAGAATGTTTTTACCTTCATCATATTAGCAGGGTTTTTTTGATTTGCCTCTCAGAGACATGGCACATTGGTTCTAAGTGTACACTCCTAGTTTTCCAGTATTGAAAAATGTACTGGATCTGGATAATATCATATTATATTATATCAAACTGAATCCTGAATTTTGTGAATTATTACACCCCTATTCTGAGAGGAATTTAACAGAGCACCTGTGAAATATTTAGACTCACATCTGCACCACAACTAAACTGTCCAGGTAAGTTGCATTTGAACCTGCACCTCAAATCCAAATCCGGTCATGGATTTTGTAATGTCTAGTTGATTAAAGGATTCATGTAACTGGTTGGCCACATTGTCATCACACCTGACTCCTGATAAAGTAAAGGTGCAATATCCATAGGACCTGAACCTTGTGGACTGTAATTTGAATACTGCTGGTACAGGTTTTCAAAACACATCAAAATATTAATTTTGTCATCTGCAGCAAACCCAAGTGTAAAATTACTACCGTCAAAGTCACGCTTCAACCACTAGAGGGGGATATAGCTCGGTTTTAGAGTAATGAAATTACTGAAATGATCAGGCAGGCCTAGAGATCATCACTGCAAACTCCCTAATTTTTTTTTGCTCTGCATCTGATTTCACTCTTCAGCTAAATGCCAGTCTCTTCAAGTTAACAGAACTTCATTCAACTACATGCATCATCATTATTTAAGCTTTCATGGTAGCGTTTCAAAGCTCTGGAGGCAAATCAAACAGAGCAGAAGTACATGTGAGGGAGGATGACACAAAGAGCACCAGAGATCACTCACATAGGGGTCGTCCTCCTCACACTGCTCATCTGCCGCCCTGGGGTCTGGAGACAGAACCAACTGCTGGATAGATCCCTGAACGAGAGAGAGACAGACAGAGAGAGAGAGAGAGAGAGAGAGAGAGAGAGAGAGAGAGATAGACAGTTTACATAATCAGCTCAGATTATAAACACGTTTGTGTGCACAGCACAACCCTAACATAAAAATCAAGATATGTTAAACTCTTTGTTTCTTTGTTTTGACAGTCTTACTGAAGTGTAGTCAGTGCAACCCATCAAATCCTTGCTGAACGGACCTCTGACGTTTTGCCACATGTACAACCAGCAGTTCAACGCCTTCCCACACAGCAGACTCACACAGGCGGAGATGGCGATTGTTTGTACACAACATCCAAAGGACTAACACCTGCTTCCCATTGGAGGAGCTTTTCTAAAGCTTGGAGAGAAATGGAGAGAGCGGGGCCAGAGGAGCCTGAGCAAAGGCAGCACAACAGAACAAACGGAGGTCGACTAGAACTCCTCAAGGTGAAGTGTCACGCGGAGCTTAGAGAGAACCCACCCAATCCTCTGAGCAGATCGGCCCTCATTACACAAGCAGGAGATGAACCCGGAGCTGCAATCACACAGATGTTGTGCGGCATAAAGTACTTTAAAGATTAAACCTCATGAAAGTCATTTAATGTAAGGCACGTATAATTCAGACTCTCTTGGCATCTCTTGGCGAGTAGAGAATTAGTTGCTTTGATTTGCCTAAGATCGCTCTCTAAGGTCACACGTATTAAAGCACACACTGCTGATTAATGCTGAAGTCCATTTGTGCTGTAGGTATATACTATGGGTTCCCAAGGATGCCGACCACTAACAGGAAGTATGAGGGAGTCCAAGCCTTTGACAGCATGCACGATCAGCTCTCCTCTCAGGGCGAGCACTCCTGGCCACACACACACAGCTGTGGTCTCCACTGTGGCAGGAGACTCCAACCTCTGCAAGATCAAAGGCTGCAACATCTGTGTGGGGTAATGGTGCATTTCCACAGGGAAAGACCCCACTGCACTCAGTGATGTAGATCTGATTCCTGTGTGTGCAGTCCACCCGTCAGCTTCTGGGTAAACTCTACGTGAGGTAAACTTCCCAGTTAGCCCAGTCACTGGTTTTTATTTCTTCTTTTTATACATGCTGCGATGTGATAAATGGATGCAGACAGGGCTCCAGCTGAGAGGACCACACTCTTCTACACGAGACCCGGCCACGACAGCTCCCATGACACAACAGTACAGTAGTTGTTTTCAAACTAGTACGCAGTATCGTCTTTCTCATTATGACTGCTGAGGATGAGTGGGTGTTCCTATCACTGGGCCAACTGCATACAGTCCTTTGTAATTAGAGGAAAGGGCAAAGTTCACACCTGGAGGCAAGGACGATATGACCAGATTTACCAGCACTGTGCTGTGCTAATATCCGCTGTGTCTGTATCTTTATCTGCTTTATCTATCTAATGTTTTCTTGCTTGTTTACCTCTTTAGCTCTTGCTCTTATTAGCCCACTCCTCTTTTATGCTTCAGAGTAAGACCAGATGCATAAGAAGACACAAGAATAAGGGATACAGTAAAGCCATACAGTTCACTCAGTTCGACTCTGGCCAGAGAGAAAAATGTGCTATATCTAACAGTGTGAAATCAAAAAACATAAAAGTATCAGAAAGTGTCAACCTATCATAAATTGAGACCTCATGCAGGTGGGTGGGGGGGGGGGGTGGTGTTAACACACATGAATTGACTCCCCTTACACAGCGCAGCACCTGCCTATAGAGTATGTCCCTAAAGATTAGATCGGCCATGGCGAAGACAAAGAACTCCACGATTCAAAGTTGCTAAAGATTTCCACTGTCTGATCATGAAAATGGGGAGAAATGTGATATGACAACATTTTGGTCAGTATTACTTTTCAGACTGCAGTATGCCTGTTTGTTAGAAGGAGACTTGCAGCACTGCCTGCATCTCCACTGCCTCACTCATGCAGCCCCAGGCAATGAAACGCTTCCCGGCCTTTTGACTCAGTCGCATGCAAATCCTAGTAAAGCCACTGGCCTGGTTGTGTGGGCCACACACATCACTAGTGGTGCTCACCTTGTCCAGGTGTCTGTCAGAGGCTTGAAAATGGCATTAAAAAAGGCTAATGCTACCTACTCCTCTGGAATGCAAGACTAAAGCTGCAGTGTGAGTGAAGGACCATATGAGTAATGTGCAGGGCCACATACTGAATGAATACAGTGTATGGAGCAGAGAGGAAATACTCCCTGCACAGCATCACTGCCTTAGAACCAGGAAATGATTAGAGGCAGAGGACATAGAGCACACAGCGGCTGCACGCAGATTTATGACCCGTGGGAGGCAGCCAAAGCCACATACTGTGGGAGTGTGCACACGTGTCTGGGCATATGTACTGTATGTTTGCATGTGTGGGTGTGCATATGAGGGTGTGTGTGTGGGTCTTGCTCACGTAGGGTGCACTGTGTGTTGGCATCTGCATTTAACTACTGTAAAGATGAGTGTGTGTGTGTGTGTGTGTGTGTGTGTGTGTGTGTGTGCATCCATCATTAATCCAAGAAAGCTCTCAGGGCTCTCACCCTATATTTCTCCTCACTTTTTCTTCAGTCACTCAAACCATATACACTCACTACCATTTTCTATTGCTCTTTCCAGAAAGTCAGCATCCATTTTACTTGGGATGTCCTCCTGATCCAAACATTCACAGAGAAAGAATACTGCAGCTGTCTTATTTCACTGTTACATGCACTTTCTCTCTTTAGTTGTCATGTATATACATTTCAAGAAAAAAGATTCCTCCATATCCCAGTGATTGCCAAGTTTTTGCATCAGAATGAATTCATGCTGTGCTTTGTAAGTTCAAAAGCTGCAGATCTGTCCACGGTTTCCAGCAGCAGTAGCACTACCAGCCATACAGTGAGTCATCTAGCTGACGTCCAAAGCAGCACTCCTGCTAGCACGGCCCACGTCTGCCACGTTAACAGCCTGGTCATGAGGCCTGCTGCCACCTGTGTCGTCACTTGAAGATTCACACACTACACGTGTCAACGATTATTGGTCTGATTTCAGTATCCGTCTTCCAGGATGATTTATCCTGTAGTCTAAAATTGCTCCTCTGCAAACACTCTCAGTAATTAATAAAAAGGTTATTACAACAGATAACAAATTAATCAAATACTAGAAAGGGGCTTAAGTAATGTCTACATTAAAAAACACCTTATTGACAACTCCTACGTGTCTGTCAGCATACATATCTATCACTAAGTAACCTCTTTTTGCTGTCTGCTTTGTAGTTGGAGATGAAAGACACTTTTGTTATGCTACCTCAACACATCTGCCTAACATCACCCACCCAGCAAAGTAAATTACCACCTTGTCTACACAGAGTGTCAGGTTACTTCCCACCATAGACAGAGCAGGTAAATTACTATATGCCTGGGCTGGGTCATGACCACCTCACTGTCACCTGTTTCTATCCTGACTGGCTTTAATTCAGTTTTACACTTGTTTAAAATTATATAAAGAAGCGATATAATACTGGCCCTTCTAAAGGTTTGTTTCTCACTGTAATTTCTCTAATTGTAATTATTCACTTATACATGCGTTATACATGAAAAAAAAAACGTGTGAAAAATGCTGCACCAGCACCTCACCTCATAACCATATAAAAACACTCCAGAGAGCAGGTGCACAAACACAGGTCCACACACATAAACTCTCACTCGCATAAACATGCTGTGAAAAATCTGCTTGCAAACAACCATAAACACCTAGTTTCGCACTTACCACAAACCTCTCCAACCTGGTCCCCCCTGCATTCCCCACAAAGATGCCAGAGCTGGGCTGAAAGGTTAGCCTCTGCTGGCTCCTGTGGAAGGCCACCCTGTGGTGCTCCTCACAGTCCATGAAGAGCTTCACCTCCTCCCCCTGCACGGCCAGAGTGAACCGGGCCCAGCGTCCCGTCAGGTCACCCATCTTAAAGGAAGCCGCCTCCTGCGTGCGTGCAGCACCTGGGTCGGTGTAGTACAGAACCACTCGCTGCGACCCGTCTTCTACCGGCGCCAGCGCCACTCCCAGGTGAACTATCTTCTGTGGAGCGTCAGTGATGGCGAACAGCACTCCCCCCTGGCGCGTGGTGGGTTTGGCTGTAACGATGATGGCAAAGTCGTGGAAGAAGGGGTCGGGGATGAAGGAGCGCGTGAGGCGTCCAACGTTGGCATCCGGGCCAAAACTGTAAGCGGGGAAGCCCTCGAAACCCGTTACGAAAGAGACAGACGGAGGGAGAGGAACACCGATCAGCTCTGTCAGATCTAGCTGACCACTGGAGCCCCTGTCTGCCAAAGGGAAAAAAGAGAGAAAGAGAGAGAAACAGAGCAAGAAAGAGAAAAATACATTACATTAGAACCGTGCAGTTAAAAACATTTCACGGTGCAAAAACTCAAATCAGTGGTTTAAAAAAATGTGTGATGAATTATTTCACTGAGATGTATTAGTCAGTAATGTATAAGTCTTAATGATAATGTCATACCTTTTACATAATAATTGCATATTACCTAATAATCTGGGCCACACACATTTATGCCTTCCCCCATTTGCAAGGTACCAATACAGGGCTGCACTTTCAAATTCCTGCCCACATCAAGCAACTTCTGTTTTGAAAAACACTGTCCCACCTCTATCCATTCATCAATTTTCTAAAGCATTACCATCTGCCCATGACACCCAAATTCCTGTCTGGTCACAGACCAGTTTCTCTTGTGCAGCTTTATACTTCATAACCAAGGAAGAGCATACAGCCCTGGCCTTAGACCAGCAGATTTAAGCAAATCCACAACCACAATACAATGGTTAAAACTCCTTACATCTACCAGAATTCCCCCAAACCCCACACACCCGGGGCTCATTTGGGCTGAAGAGACCTCTGTATGAGAGACTGGTGCTCTTCAGTCATCTGGAAGAGATTAGCTAATATGAGCTACACAGCTGAGGGTGCTCCTGTACAACAGAGGCCTGAATCCCCCCAGACACTTCAGCCTCCACCTCCCAGACAGATGGGATGCTGATTTTTGAGCCAAGGAACCAATCATGACCGAATGGAGATATTGCAAAGTATGATTATTTATCCAACTCTGATACATACAGCACGCGCAATTATATTGCAGACTAGAGGCCAATACCCAGGCCTTTTGCTTATTTTCTGGGTATAGTCAAACAAACCCTGATGGATCCATGTACAAATGCTTATACAAAAGAGCAATCAGCTAATTATGGGAAAAGAGAAATAAATAAACATGACACAAGATAAATAAAACACTGCAAGTGCCAGGCCAAATAAGCAGACCTACACCAGTAGAGGCATGTCCTGAACTCTGTGGTGTCGTGATGGACTGGAGAACGCTCGGGAAGGAAATCCCCATTCTGATCTTAATCAGCTGCCAAGTCATTTGTTTGTTTACAGGATGCTTTTGTATTGCCAGGCAACTTTGCATTCTAACATTATTACCTGCCGATCTGGATAAGAGTTTGTTAAGTGCCGATAATGTGATGCAAATGTATTACACGTTTACATGACATGCTGAATTTGATTTCACATTTTGTATCCAAACATATTCCACATGCAGTGAATACTGACATCACACACATCACAAAATAGCTGTGTTCATGGCCATCCAACAGAGCAGGGTCTGGAAACCTTAGCCCACTGGCTAGAGACTCTGTCCAACAGTAGATGGCCCAGATATTTACTAGATTTATATTAGCAATGTTTTTGTATTATATTAGCAATATGTTTGGCTTTATGCAATAAATTGGTTAGTATGCAAATAAAAGTAGCCCTTGTTAAAGGAAAAGTAGCCCTTGTTAAACAGCTGTTAGAATTATGACTGCAGTTTCATCCAATCACTGTTTCTGCCAACAATAACATCCAGTTTGCTAAAATGGCTAAACAATGAAGTAAATGATGTGAGGTGTGGTCTTTCAAAACAAACGGACAACAGATTTTCACTGTAGGGTAAGCTGGCATGCTTGATCTGTGGATAAGCTCTGAAGACTCTTAAGAAAAGACATCACCAAATGCACAAAATACGCAGCTCCACAAGGAACAGTACAAGCAGACAAAATTCAGGTGTAAGAATAATTTGACTGCACAGCCTGCTTCTGTCCAGTGATCTAAAGTGGAGCTGGACGGAGTGACGGAGGTGAGTTGGTTGGTGAGTGAACTGATCACACTTAGGATGGCATAACTGTTGGTTATGACCAAGTATTCTCAACCCTCACAATGAAACTATGATAACAGAGCAAATTTGAACCCTTTTTATACTATTGTCACCCTTTGTTTATCATGTCCATTTTAATTGACTATACTTAACTTTTCTACAGACCTTGGCCTACAACCAGATGTTCATATTAATGTCACCCACATAGAAAGGTGTAGAAAGGTATATGTAGAAAGGCTCTTCATATGAAGAGTCAGGGCAGATTTCAAGGAGGTTAAATGAGAAAATAAAATATTCATGCATGGTCTCATGGTCTAAAAGATCTCATGCATGGTCATCAAGTCATAGTGGTCATTTCCTTGCAAAAACATGACAATGTAGACTGACGTGTGTAAAGCAATGTGGATGTGCACAACATTATCTCATCTACTTGACTGATCTGAGAACAGCTGCAAGGATGTCCCCTTCATCCGGTCCCAATTCTTATGATTCCCAATAAAATAAAGAACACTGGTCTTGCACAGCTGTAGAAGCACGAGTGGCAGTTTCATGTTTGGCCTGGAGCAGTTTCTGTTGGCCAGATATGGAATTCTGCAGAAGTGTTTGGACAGCAGACTTTCACACATGCCATGGTCACCAGGGCAACACTGACCCACCCAGCTGCAAAAGAGTTTGGCTATAAAATATAATCTGAGTGGGATGATTAAAAAGAATTGTTTCGGCCATATTATGATGCTAACAACTACGTGTTTCCATGATTGTGTTGCTAACAAACACCACAACAGCAGAAAACCAGTTGAATGAAGGGTTCATGACAATGTCTTGCCAATTGTTTTGCAATCTGTGTCTGTAATTAACAGTATCAGTCTCTGTATTTGATGTCATTGTATTTGAATGTTTATAAAGAGCTAACAAAGGCTTTTTGGTGTTACCTTTCCATAATGTAACCAAGACAGTTCAAATTGCCCCATCACCATTGAGAGCCATTTGGGACTTATCATTCTTCATTAGTATTATGAGAATGTTAAATAGCATCATTTATTATCTGTGCAATGGAACACAGTCTTTGCAGGTCCAGATGTAGTCTATTACCTGAGGGGCAAGTGGTTTGGATTGGGAAACTATGGTCAATGGTTCTCTGTGTTTTTTGACAATGAAAACTGTTTTGCTGTACGACTCCACAAAGAACATTTGTCAAAGTAAAAAATATTTAAAAAAAAGGAAATGGGGACAACATGACATGCACAATTTTGTGCATTCAAAGATATAAGAAGTTATTCTTTGAATGGTAACAATAATTTAAGAATTTCTTCATGCAAAAGCTCTGTTGCTTCATGTTGTGAAACCACAGACTCCAGTTAGGGCTCATGTGGTTAGTCTTTGCTGTCTACTGTATGGTCTGCCTCAGACACAGAATCTAGAGACAAATTAAGTCAACCATATGCAGTAGTGGACTACAACCACTTCACACTGTCTCCTGAGACGATGACCTGTCAATGGCCATCTCAAAACTACTTGACAATTTACCTTTACACAGTCTATGATGTATTATTGCTTGGATGTGTTCTTTTTGGATCTGGTGTTTGTAGTGCCCTCTGTACTTAATATGTCTTATAGGCTTATAAGTACTTTATCAGTAATCATACATCTATCCATTCATCCACCCTCATGCACCAACTCAGTCTAGAGGTAGTCATAATTGCAGAGTACTGGACAGCCCACCTTCAACAGCATCCATGTGAAAGCTCAGAAACAAGGTCTTCTTCATAATGGTTCCTAGTGTCTCATGTTTTTTTTACTGATATTTTTTACCAACTTTTCCTCACAACTCCAGGAAGCTCGTGGATGAAGTAGCTAGTGCTCAAGGGTGATGTCCAGTATTATATTATAAGACTGAAGAAACAAAGAGCAAAAGAGTAAAAGGACATAGAATCGAGACCTTCAAACACTTCCAACGCTGGATCACTTACACCAGTAGCACAGTAGAGCTTCAGCAAGAGAAACACAGATGATGTGACAGACTGGACAGAGGACAAGCTATATTTGTGCTACATTCACTGTTCCTGAATCTAGGCTTTCTAAATTCACAGTGACACTTTATTTGGCTGCTGTTAAGTGACAAGTTTCAAAACCTCGCTTGCCCTTTTAAAACCAAGCATATGCATCTGCAACCACACTACAGATTTACTACTAAACGAGACTTTAATGTTTGACTTGCACAGAACAGAAGCCACTGTGGGGGAAAGGAACAAAGCAAATCAGTCGCCACAGGAAGTGTGAGCAGAGTCTGAACCTCAACTATGTTAAACCAGTCACTAATGTTTAAGTGGATCTTGTTCCTGAATGGCAGGAAGCTTTAAGAGAAGGATTTCACACTAAAAGTCCAACAACATATTTGAGTTAAAAAAAAATCTAGATATTTAAAAGCTGCCTATATTTTATGCTTTCATGGAGCAAAAACAACCAAGCTCCATCATGAGCAAGAATGCTCATTAATATAGCATTAATGCTTATTAATATATCAGTTATTTAACATAGAAATAATATGTCAGCCTGCAGTGGAGTCTCAACCATTTATTTACCAGTAAAAGATGAGGCCGCAAATCTGGAATCATTTTTAAGGCCTGTCTTCTGTCAGTTCTATGACTTCAAGCGTCTGCTCTTCACAGAGCTCTTCAGTGAAAGAAGGCATTTTCCACTATAAATAATATAAATCCCATCTAAAAACCCTGTTTTGCAATAGAACTATACTGTTACACTCAAGCAGTGTATTACAGCTCAGAACTTTATAGGCATTAAATTACAGTCAGCACCATGTTCCAGATGGAATCAGACTTCCAGCAATGAAGGCTATCTACCCAAGTCCAATACCTGTTCCTTTTTGGCCAATTAGGCAAATCATCAAAATGTGAAGATAATCAATGGATCTGAAAAGAACTCAGTCAAATCTGCCTAATACTGTTATCTTCAGGTATTGTGGTGACTATTGATAAGTATTAAAATGCGAAAAGCATTATGGGAATCTATCATAAACATCAGGTCATGTACAGTTTGTTAAATATGTCACATTATCTATGGATAAACCCATTTTCCACTTATGGGTATGCTGTACGTAATTTCCAAAATAGTGGAAGTATAAGGATTAAAATCATTGCATGAAAAGTTGTTGAAAAGGATATCAAATGAAAGTAATGTTTGAAAAATGAAGAAATAGCACAACTAAAAAGGGCCACCTGTAAAATGCATCCAGCTTGGACGACTCATTAAATGCACACAATTGGGCCATTAAAAAGAGAATGTGATCGGGTTGTTCATGAGCACAGAGCAGGCCTCAGATCCTCAGCAACAATATGCCCAGGACAGCATCATCTGGATCAAGTAATTTAGCTCATATTAAGGGAACGTGTATTTTATTAGGCAGAGGGTTTACATTAAAGGTCTTGAGAATCAGCCAGAGAGGGAGGGAGAGTGAGTGAGTCCAAGTGTGTCATCATCACACACTAAGGACTTTATTTGCCAAATGAGGCAATGTGGAGTGGAGCATTAGCTCATCAGATGGGAGCTTGAGAATCTCCAGATCATTCCTGTAGGCCAGCTGAAGTTCTCTAGTATAATGATGGGATGCTTGGGAAAGTAGGGGACCTGTGCATGTTACTCTGGCTTTTAAGATTTAAGATAGCCACATTAGTCAATTGAGGTTTTCACCCCAATCAAAATTTATCCTCCACATTTACCCATCTGTGCAGTCAGAACACACACTAGGGGGCTGTGGTGCACACATGCCCAGAGCAGTGGGCAGCCCTAGCCCAGCGCCCAGGGAGCAGTTGGGGTTAGGTGCCTTGCCCAAGGGAACCTCAGTCATGGCCTCAGGCCTGGGAATCGAACCCACGACCCTCCGGTCACAAGACCGGTTCCCTAACGACCAGACCATGACAGTACCTGATTCCTGCCTTAGAGAGTCATCAGTTTCAATGGGTTTAAAGCTTTGTTAAGCTCCTTTACTGAAAACATTACTAAACATTCTTTAGCATGCTCTGGAGGCACATATCTTTCAGACCTACTGTTTAGCCATGCAACATGAGGCACTTATCGGCATTAATGACATATCGATGTACAGTATGAAGTACAGTATGAATAGCTGTTAGAGAAATAAAGGAAAGAATGGTTATTTTCTGACCACTGGCTGATTGAATGTTTATGCCTGGAGCAGAGCAGAGAAATTCAGTCGCACCAATAGATTGCTACCTTCACTCAGGACAGAAATCTGCAGCGTTTCATAAGTACCACCAAGCCTCTTATACAACACTCCTCTACAGCTTCTCATGCAATCAGGCTGTGGCTTCCTTCAGGCTCATTCTCACAGATCGTGTGAACACCCAGCCAGTGTCTAACTGCTCACCACTTCTCCTGCCTCAGGGATTTGCAAATTGTAAATGCAGTAATTTGGAAAGAATCAATCAGATTAGACAAGGAGAATAAAATTCTAAGAAGAAAGTCTGGGAACACATGGAGGGTCCAAGCTGCAGAAAACTACTATGTTGACTGAGGCAGGTCAGGCAAGACACGGGTGTACACAGCTGACATTCAGAGCACCATGGGAAGCACACAAGTGCCTGTCCGTCTTCTATGACAAGAACACGGACTACGAAATTTTAATCACAGTAAAAATTCATCAAATATTTGGAAATTGATTGTATGCTTCATTTTGATTTTCAAATGTCAAATCTAATTTCCTCAAGAATTAAATTATGTTTCAGATTTTAACTTGTTTCTTTACAAACTATTACATTTCAATATTTGTATGTTACAAATTCAGATATTGGCATTCAAGTTCAAACTTCATCTGGCACAATTCTAAATCCACAGGGTTAAATTCTAAAATCTAAACCCACAGGCTACAGATGCACTAGGTAGCCTATGGATTTAGAGTATGCATAGGTGACTGATATAAAAACACACAGTTCAGGGCCCTCTAGGACTGGTGCTGCCCATGCCATAAGCTTCATTTGTACTGCTGTGACCTCAGTTCCAGGACACAGTGAAACGGTGCCAAATCTGACTTGACGCAGCCTAAGGTAATTGCTCTTGGCTAAGGAGCTGGCTGGTTATACCTCACAGTCACACCCACTCAACAGCCCAGAGAGAAACAATTAGCCATTCACTGCCACTTCCTGTCTACATCATCCAGTATCCTACCAAAACACTTAAGTTCAGTCTCTGTCCCACTGACTGCCTTTGATTTTAGAGTTCTATTCATTAGGGAGCTTTGTATAAACGACACAATTTTTAAACAACGTTGAAAAGTCAGCATTTACTTTGGATCAAATATGGCCAAAATGAGGCGAGCCCAAGGCAGATGTTAGCAACTGCATGTCAGACGTCAGGTGACAGCATATGCTTGTGTTTTTAGACTGCTGGTTTAACTTAAAAGTAGAAAGCATTTAAAATTACTCTGCTGACTTTAATTCATGGCTCTGGATAACTATTAGCTGAACATAAATCTGATATAAATAGATGATTATACTGTATATAATCATAAGTAGAAACATTTTCAAGCATCTTATGAATCTGATGTACACTTAAATGTGCAGTATATTCAGTGGTTTGGACAGAGATGCAGTCCATGTTACTGTAAATCACTGGCCTGTAATGTTGAATACAAGCGTGCACGGATCTCTGAATCTCCCTTAGGTTTATGTGCAAGCTGTGCTTCTGCTTACATGTGCACCTAAACACACACACAACTTTTGCTTTTAAACCTTAGACATGAACAGGCTTGCAGACCGGCATTTCTGCGGTTTCATACCCCTTGGAGGACAGCCTCTTTCTGGCCAAGAGCTCAATGAAGTTTCAGTTAGAGATGTGACCATAATTTAAAGGCACATTTTTATCAAATCACTTTCATTTAGATGAGAATGCTGGGTAATAATTTCTTTATTTTGTCTCTCTTCACTATAAGCAACTAATGAATTTTGAAATGATAATGCACAATATCAGTTAAATCAATATAAATTAAGACTAATTGAAACCGTCTTTAAAAAGTAAATAAAAAGGTTTTATATGTTAAATGATCATTGAAACATGTGTGTGTGTGCATACGTGAGTGTGTGTGAGTGCACACACCAAGCAACATTTTTTGATGTTGCAGTCCAACTCTCACAACCAGTAAATGACTGGACAGCATGTTGACATGTACTCAATGACCCCTGCAGAAGAGGGTAAAGCCATGAAAGCACTCAGCTTTACCAAATGCTGCAAGCACACCAATGTTTTGCTATTCTAACATGAGCAGTGATGGAGTGAGTTTTCTGAGAGCACAATGCAGGTCATTAAAGTAGAAGAACAGGTATCACTTTGGCCTTTCTTTCTCTCAGAACTAAGGTAATCCTAGCACTTAGTATTTTTTGAAACTCAAAACCTGACAGGAATGGGTAACACTGATGTGATTCTCTCTGACTTCAGAATCCAGCAATATGTTTATTGTATGTCACACTGTATCAGATTCTGTAGCTGAAATGTCAATCAAATTACATGACAGCCTAAGTAATCTCACTTTTGCAGAAAGTCAGAGCATGATAAAATGTTTCTGGTGATAAACACATGATTTTGTCATCCATATGCGCCTTATTTTTGAAAAAAGGGGACATCAAAAATGCTCTCTTCTGCCACAATTCTACAAAACATTCTTCTTTTGAGTCCCACATACTTAATTTTCAATTCACTATAAAATCGATGTGAAGTTGCTACGTGCATAATTCCAGTAATTGTATTACAATAAGTCTATTATTTGTTTTCAGACAGCAAGATTTTGGAGCAAAATCTCTGACAGAGCCAGAAGATAATCGCAGACTTTGGTCACAGAGGCACTAAATCGCCACATGACATGTTCAAAGACAACACATCTCACGACCAAAGAAATCCTTCACGAGGCAGCCACGTTCGACAGTCATGATAATTACTCAGTGCTTACCCTTTCCAATGCATCTATATGATTTTAACCACTGCAAAATCCATGATGATCTAAGTTATATTTAAGTTATTTGACAGACACCCTTATCTACAGTGTCTTCGACAGATGCTCTTATTTACAGCCAAAGGACCACCCACTAGTGATGTGTCATGTGTGAACAGGAACATTTCCATAATGTCTACACAACCATTAAACACTTGCCCCCATGCATCCCATGGTAACTTCGACATCTTAATGATCGTGTTTGTACTTACATATGAGCCAAAACCGGAACTAGCTACGCCTGTTGAATTCATCTGCAAGCAGTGAACATCTGCGATGGTGAGGAAGCTGCAGACATGTTTAGACTCTACTGAGCGCAGCCATGAGTAAGACGTGAGTCAAACACACAAGTTTAATGACGGTGTAAAATCTTGCATTGCCTTCTGTCTAGAAGTTTGCCTTCCAAAAAAAAGAAGTGCAATCATAAATGATTCAATAAGGAGGGTCCGCAGCATCCGAACTATCTAATCCTACAGGCTTGGGAAATGTATACCACTCCACCACTCCAAATACCTCTTATACTACCGAATCACTCAGTTGACTAAGTGTTCAATATGCGCTTACACCATGTCATGAACTGACTCTACTGAACTGAGCTTTGCCAACATGAACATGGATCACCTACTTCCTGTCATATAACAGGCAGAACGATCAATGTTTGACCCCCCACCTGATCTCCTCTTTAAGTACGGGCACTAAGTCTAAGTGTCCAACCGCCCCCCACCCCCCACCTCCCCATTCCCATCCCCCGCTGAAACCAAACTACAACACACTCAAAACAACTCAAATGGAGGTGGACTTCCGTAAACAGCCTGCTTCCTCCTTAATAAATGGCACAGCTGTGCATTTGGTGGGTTCACTCAAGTTCCTGCACACCCCCTGCAGTCATTTTGTCAATGTTATCATTTCTCATTTTCATGAAAACTCAGCGGAGGATGCCGAGCCACATCACTCTGGAATCACTGAAAGTGCCCTCCCTACCTCCATTACCCCACGACTTTCAACCCTTTCTAATACCAGGCTGCAGTGTTGCTCTGCTCAGAGGATTGCCTTGAAGTGCTCACAGTTACATATGATTATTGTTTACCAGTCATGCAGTATATTCTGTTATACACTGCTATTTATGGTATTTCTGCATTAGTCTTAGCCTGAGTTCTTGTGCCAATTTTGTCTATGCTATCACTCAGTGGTTACAATATTTGTAAAACAGGTTCACAACTATCTTTGTGTATGCTCAGGTACCATTATTCCATCTACACTGCATGCTTTTCACAACCATTACCACTAAATTCATTTGTTACACTGAAGACCTGTTTAGCATTACTGCAGTTTTGTCACATTTCTGTATTAATATAGCGAGCAACTTTTATCACCAGCACGTGTCCTTGTATGTGTTTGTATATTGAGTGTCACGCGCAACATTTATCAAAACCAAATGCCTGGTATAAATTTTATACGTGGCAGTAAAATGTTCTAATGAAGGAATACAGTTACCTATTATCAGACAACACAGTAATATTTGTAATTTTTCCAAAAGAAAACATTGGCCACATCATGCATATTCATTCTTCAGTTATTTAAAACACAAGTAAACTACTACAAGTAGATTACATGCAACATGGGACCTGGAGACGACACACTTCAGTATAGTCCTGAGTTTGTGGACACAGTGGTGTTAAACCCAGGGGAGGACGTGGCATGTTCATGTGTGTACACACTCTGTATTGTGATGCAGTAACCTCACAATCAGCAGTGGAATTTGGTGACGGGGGATCTTGGGAACTCTGTGTGCTCAGCTCACATCCACCCTCCTTATTACTCATCTACCATAGTGCTCAAACAGACGTAAAGGTGTAATAGGTTGAACATATCACACCTAAATATGTGATCTCCTCAACACACAAGAAACCTTTAAGAGCCAACAATGAGACCAATTAATATTTATATTTTCTCTGTGAAAAACAGACTAGATGGTAATATATGTGTAAGTATATAAACCTCTCTTTCACTCACATCAGACAGGCCTGCTATAGAAAACATGTAGTGATTTTACTTTCTCTTTGATCTTTGAATCTTAATGACAGGGGTGACATTAATGGGGACCGTGGTGAACACCAACAGTGGCTACAGGAGAATAGCCAAGTTAAGGGAGTGTGTGAAGGAGAGGGTCAGAATGAGCACTTAAACAACATAAAAGAAGGTCCTAGCCCAGCAATAAGAGGAAGAAACCAACAGTGTGTGTTTAGCCCAACACACACTTCTGATTAATACTAAAGATGAAGCTTAACAAATGTGGAACGAGAAGACTCCAATCTGTCAGGCAGATTTGTAACCCGTAATTAAACTCAGCAAAGGAGCACATAAAATAGCAGGACAAAAGTTCCAAGCTGTCAGTTTTTGGCTGTGTTGAAAGAGCAGTAGTTTGGCAGTAGTTTCTGAGAGACTGGGGTAATCTGGGGGCTTGTAAATCAGTGAACATCAGTGCCTGCTGTAATTATGATTATCTGAGCTGAATAATATTGTAATCTTTGTACCTGAGTCTGGCCATGTGCAGGTATAGAGGTCATAAACCTACAGTAGCTAAGGAAGTGTGTGTAAGGACAGTGGGTACACTTCACTGATTAAAAGAGAGAAAAGCTAAAAGCTTTAATGTGCCATGAAAGGTGTTAGTCAGGAAGAGAATCTTGAAGTTTTGAGATGAACGTGCTGTGTGTGTGAAGCCCAGGCTAGACTGTAAAACCCTGTGAGACTCCGATTGGAGCCATGAGTGTGGTCAGGGCATCAGCGTACTGCCAAGGCATACCAGACCTTGGACCACCTCACTTCATCCATGTTTGTCCACTGCCATGCAAACATGCAACATATACAGATTCCAGTAATGTTGTGTGCAAACAACCAGTATTTAAATCCACTTCATATCCATTCTTCCTTTTACATTCATATATAAGTATGAAGCACTTTGCTTTCACTTCTAATGAAAGACCTCTGTCTAAAAACCTTTTGTACTACACTGGATGGTCATATCTTTTTTTTTCTTAAACTTGGGCTACCAGACGATTGAAGGCACATTGCAGTAGTTTCACTATTCATAGGACTGCTCACTGAACTCAGACTGGGATTCCTGATCTATCAGAGCTACTCCTTCAGCTTAGGGTTCACAGTCCCAGATGCCCCTACCACCATAATGTGGTGAGGTGAGACAGGATGCATATGCAGTGATGAGTGACATTTATTTTGGCTGAATTCTTCTAATAAGTGGTAATATGATCCAAAGTAAAAAAAAAAGGCAGAAGTAAATGAAGAAAACCAGAATATTTGACTTAATAAAACAGAGAGAAACGAAGGCTCAAAAGTAGAAGATGGTAATAAGTACAATAAAGAAATCCATGTGCACTGTACAACACATGAAGCTCTCCACAACACATGGAGGTAATTACAAAACACAGAGAGAGTTACAAAACACAGAGGTGTTTACAAAAACCGACAAACTAGACAGAGGAGCGTGGGGTTTAAAATACTCAAGATGATCACACAAATAATAAACACCTGAGACTAATACAAGGCATGAATTCATGAGAAAATGGGAATGGAGACAGGGTGGAAAACAAAACATAGAACATGTGGTTTACCATAAGAACTGCAAAGCTAGAGGGGAAAACCATGATAGTCACCACTGGGACAAGCTGTTAACCTTCCTCATTCTCATTATTTCTTATGTAGTTCTTAGTATTTTCCAGCTTTTGTAATTCCTTACATCATTTAAGACTGACACATCTATTGCTACTGGTGATGATATCCGGTTGGTTCACCATTACTCGTTTTTCTATGTGATTCTGGAGATCCCACAACATCTTGGTTGTGATCCTCCGCCACCCTCTTTAGGGATTCCAGTATATGATCCCTGACACTTGGTTATGCATGTGTCAATGTAAGTTTCCCATCCAGAACTTTTGAGGAACCAAGGGCTGATTTTTCTACTCAGCACCCTCTTAAAGTGTTGCAACAGTATGGAGCTCTTAGCCATGTGGCTGAATTTTAAGAGTTAGGCATCCACCATTTTTATAATTCAAATGCTAGTATAAGAACTTGTGGACAAAACAATCGAGAGAAACCTGAGGCAAAACTGCAGTGTTCCCTAACAAACTCACTGCCAGGACCTCATACTTATAGAATCGAGATAAAGCAGAGAAAAAAAAGTGTGTATCACATACTGTGCTGCAACTCATATCCAGACCAGAAGAACTATAGTCATGTATGAAATATTTAACTCACATCAAGAACTCACTAACATGTCCTGAGTAAATTGCATAAGGTGCATGGAAAATGCATGGAAAGTGTATGGAAAGTGCTGGGACTCTATAGTATTATTCTATACACATACAATTGTTTACTTTTACGTTTAAAATCATACCCATTGCTGATCGAACACAACACACCCATATACTATAGCCAATATATACTTTAGCCAATAGTGCTCATCCACCAGACATTGCACAAGGACGTCTGAATGGTATGAATGAGTCAAAGACTTTCACTGAAACTACAGCCACTGGGTTTGACTGGAGAGAGAGAAGGAAGTTTTATGATGGAGTTTATGAAGCTTCTTTATGGAACTTGGCATGGGTTTGTGTGCAGTATCTCTGTGTGTCTGTTTTGTTCCCTGCTGTATGATACAACTAAGACCAAGAATGCTGAAAAGTCTTAACTAAATCACATAAACCATGACCTAAGGAAGGCAGAAATGTCAACTGCTGTCCGGAGAAAAACAAGACCTGAACTCATCCATGTAAGTGCCAAGAACAAGGGGTCAGGAGAGAGGACAGACATTTCCTTCCACTCATACATACGAGCTATTCTACTTATGTTTGATGGATCCACGATAAAGACATGAACAGCACAAATGTTAATCTCACTAAAAATGAAAAACAAATCCAGTGTAAGATAACATTTATACTTTCATTCATACTTTCACTTATAGTTTCAGCATTTAGCAGCAATCTGTTATCAGTAACCAGCATGTGTACTCCCCAGGAACACTGATCAGATGAAGACCTAGTTTATTTCTTTCTGCTCATCTTTATCAAGGTTGTTGTTTTACTCATCCATCATTCTTCCCCTCCTTTGTTAAGGGGAACAGTTATAACACTATGAATAAACATGCACTGAACTGTCCCTCTGCTTTAAACTTGGGATATAACATTCTTGGTTCACATACTAAAAAGCAAAGCACAGCACTGAAATCACAGCACTCCTTATACGAGGAAACCAGCAATAAATTATATTATTACATGACATTATTTGCAATGTCATGTAAATAGAATTTTTTCTAAACATGTTCTCCGTCTGTGTTATGTAGTTGTGTTAATCACAGTGAAATGCTGATCACATTGCCTGGTTTACCTTAGTCGGACTAAAATTTTAAAGTTTGAGCCTGAGGAGGTGGAAATCAACTGAACAGCTTCATACTTCAGATACTTCACATACTTCAGACTGAAGAAAAGAATAGCACATTGTATCTCAAATAGACACTATTCAGTGACTTTCAAAGATTAACACCCATGTTCTTGTTCTTTTCTTCAGCATATGTAGCATTTTTACCTCTGTGGCTTCCATCTGTGTTTGAGCAGCTGTAAAGTAACGTGCCCAAAACAAAATCTGAGAACTGCTCACAGATTTGCTAGTATCGTTGACAGATTGCCTCCAAAATGTAACCATTCAGTTGCTGAGCTTTGAGTTTGAGTGTGAAGTTTTTTTGAGTGATGGGGAGGGGCAGGGGCAAGGAATCCCCCTAATTCTGCTGACGATCTTATATATGTGTGAATATTTACATTTACATTTACATTTAAGGCATTTAGCAGACGCCCTTATCCAGAGCGACTTACAAAAAGTGCTTCATTGTTTTACTCAGAACAAAATCTCTAGCTAGTTAGTTTAGGCTAAAATCAGGAAGAAACTTTAAGCAAAGATATTATTAGATACAGTCAGTATGGACGCCTAGATATACTCAAATATATACTGAAAAAACCCTACTTAAAAGATAAAAGCAAGAAAAGTCATTACAGTCACAAATATTTAATAAATGCTAGTGTAGTAAAATTTAATTTAAGTGCTCTTGAAACAGATGTGTCTTTAGTCTTCGCTTAAAAACAGCAAGAGACTCTGCCATTCGGACACTCAGGGGAAGTTCGTTCCACCACTGAGGTGCCAGAACTGAAAAAAGTCTGGATGCATGTTTTCCGCGTGTTCTGAGAGATGGTGGGTCAAGCCAAGCTGTGCTTGAAGCTCGAAGAGCTCTGGGTACAGATCGGGATTTGACCATTGCCACCATGTATCTCCACATAATGGCAAACTCACAATGACGGTCAGGGAAACACTAACTGGAGGAAGAGAATAATTAGGAACTGAAAAACACCCATCGGCTCAGAACTGAAAACATACCACTCAATATTTACATTTTATGTGCGGATTTGCATACTGTAATACAAAAGAAGTTGCAAACCCGAGTGGGTGAAATACAGACTAAATAATCCACGCATTTTCACACAGACACACAGACAAGACACAATATGCAGAATTTGCAAAGAAGTCAATGTGTCAGCCCTAGTGATGGAAATATCCAAAGGAAGGAATAAGGTGGAAAAAACACTTTGGACTGAAATAAGAAAATGAAGCAAGGAGAGAGAATGTAGCAGGTTAACACAAAGGTTGTCCTAGTGGTGACAGAAGCACTTGGGGGTGTGATCCCTAAGCTGGAGGAGTAGCTCCAAACAGATCTTAAGAACAACATCAATCTTAGTCCAGAAGACACACACACACACACACTCACAAAAATAAAAATTGTAAAGCTAAGACAACAATTCTGTTTAAATGCTGTTTAAAGCCATTAAATCGCATTTTCAAGGCTACCAAAGAGCCCCATTCATTTATAGAATAGTATAGCACTGACAGCATGCACTGTAAACCTGTGTAAGCCTGAGGAATGTCATAAAGCTGGGGTGTCCACCTCTGGTCCTGGAGGGTGGGTGGTCTGCAGGCTGGGAGATCCCCAGGGCTAGAGCTACACACTCCTCTCAAGGCTCAAGGCAACCACAACATACTCAGGTTTATTTTCTCAAAAATAGTTAAAGAAATATTAAAAGAGGCCTGTACCAGTTAGGTTAGCTTGCTCAGACTATATAGCATGATACTGACTCAGGACCAGACATAATTACCCTATTGTAAAACTGCATTTTTCTACCAGTCACAAAAGTCCCATCCCAGTGCCAAATGTCCAAGCCAAAAGTGATTAAGTAATGACAAAGTTTTAAAAGGAGTTGTTTTTATAGGGAAATGCACGGTGGGATATATGCATGACAGCATATCTGTACTTAGTGTAGACAGCTATATTTCATAAATATTTGGACAAAATATTTTGACCTAAAATATCCACTTTTCCAAAATATACACTTTTCACTTGAATTATCTGCAAGGACAGTGACTTTATTGGGAAATTGTAAAAAAGAGGATAATAACCAAGCAAGATCTGCAGACAATGGATGCGAGTCGCTAAAGGTTTTTGCTTGGAGCAACGTATGACATCCTCACAACTCCACAAAACCTGGGACAAGACCCTAAGTGGAAATTGTTTGGGGGTTGGCATGCAGTCTATTTTATGGGAAGTGTATTTTATCAGAGTGCAAGGTTAGTTTGGAGCAGGGTCGATATACACAATGACACAATCAAGTACTTAGTGTATTAGCGTGTTTATTTCATATTAAGCGCCATGAGGTTTACGTGCTGCCTGGTATTAGTATAAGGTTTATGCTAGAAGGCATCATGCTGTAAAGAAAGCACAAGCTATTAATATTGGTAGATGGGGTGAAGCATGAGATTGGATAATGCTAGTTTACACAGAATGCAAACAGATAGAGTTTACAATAGAGTAAGTCTCTATTTTAATGGAGTTAACAATCACAATTGATGCAGTGGATGAAGCTTTTGAAAAAAGCTGAAGTATGCAGACTTTGTGACTGTGGTGAGAGAACATGGGTGGTAGGTGTGTATAAGAATAGTAGGGACAGGAGATTTATAATAGAGCAGTAGTGACAGGTGTTAGGAGATTTATAATAGAGCAGTAGAGAAAGGTGTTAGATGTATAATAGAGCAGTAGAGACAGGTGTTAGGAGATTTATAATAGAGCAGTAGAGACAGATGTTAGATTTATAATAGAGCAGTAGAGACAGGTGTTAGGAGATTTATAATAGAGCAGTAGAGAAAGGTGTTAGATGTATAATAGAGCAGTAGAGACAGGTGTTAGGAGATTTATAATAGAGCAGTAGAGACAGATGTTAGATTTATAATAGAGCAGTAGAGACAGGTGTTAGATGTATAATAGAGCAGTAGAGACAGGTGTTAGGAGATTTATAATAGAGCAGTAGAGACAGGTGTTAGATGTATAATAGAGCAGTAGAGACAGGAGTTAGGAGATTTATAATAGAGAAGTAGAGACATATGTTAGGGGGTTTATAATAGAGCAGTAAAGACAGGTGTTAGGGGATATATAATAGAGCAGAAGGGACAGGCGTTAGGAGATTTATAATAGAGAAGTAGAGACAGATGTTAGGGGGTTTATAATAGAGCAGTGAAGACAGGTGTTAGGGGATATATAATAGAGCAGAAGGGACAGGTGTTAGGAGATTTATAATAGAGCAGTAGAGACAGATGTTAGATTTATAATAGAGCAGTAGAGACAGGTGTTAGGAGATTTATAATAGAGCAGTAGAGAAAGGTGTTAGATTTATAATAGAGCAGTAGAGACAGGTGTTAGGGAATTTATATCTAGTTATCAGAAGTAGCTAAAAAAGTTGTTTGAAAAGTTGTTGAAAAGCTAGTTGTTGTTGCAGTGGTTTATTGGTAAGGAGAGCACATACTAGTTGCATCATAAAGGTGGATTGGCCGAGGCTGTCTCATCATTGTGTAAGGGTGTAGATACAGATGGAACAGGTGGCATCACCATGTATTACTGGTGTCAGTGACTTTAATCACCAGGGAGGTAAGGATGGATATGCGGTGGGGAGTGCTTGGTGACATAATAGGTAAAAAACATCCACCCTGTGGCACTGAGCATGCATTAAAGGTGGTATATCCATAACACTGGGTATCCATTAACTGGATACTGACTTAGTCTCCATGGAGGCCATTTTGGGTTCATAGTTATAGAGGTGTGTTTACAGTTAAAAGTGAGCATTGCACCCCCCCCCCCACACACACACACCAAAAGCATTTGCTTGTGCATTTCATTGCAAATTCATGTTCTCCTCCCCCAAACACATTTGTGGAGCATGTACGTGGAGCAAACTCTTGCAGCATGAAATCTGATACATTTCCTCAAGTGCTAGCATGTGCATCAAGGGTTATCCAAGAACCTCTGACGTCTGTAACCCATCTGTTGAACACTACTCTGTGCATTTATCCACACTTTTTGTGTGGGCTATTCCATGAGGCTCATGTTTGCATGCTGTGCAGCCCATAGTCGTGTGTGTGTGTGTGGGGATTTGGCATGGAACAATTCTTTCGGGAACAGAAATTAAAAAATTAAAAAAACAAAAATGCAGTTTATGAGCTCAGTATTATTGTATTTGTCCAGATTTTCTATGCAGTGGTTTTGCTGGCACAGAGAATTGACAAAAACTATTCTATTAGCTGTCAATTCCCTATAACAGAGCATAGTAAACAATGTGATGTACAGTATGATAAGCACAACATTGTGGATGGGAAGTAAAAGGAACAATGGTAAAGTAATATATAGCTGATCATGAAAATGAAAACAAGGCACATGAGAATTTTCTGCAGACAACAAAGAGACAAGAAACATAAGATATAAGAAACATAAGATTTTGGTGTAAATCAACTAAGTAACTGCATAGTAGAAAAAGCAGTACCTGAACAGCAAAAAAATAGGGAAATATAATAAGGACTATAATATCTGTACTGCATACATCTCCATCGCCCACAGAACCAACATTTGCTTAATTTATCACATCCATATGGAGGCTGTGCAGTGCAGTCCTCGCCTTTCCAGACAACTCTCAGCTTCCAGTAGGAAAGAGGCCAGCAGGTGGCTCATAAATCTGCATATTGGGCATTTAATGTCAGACAGCAAACCTGCACCCAGAGCGCTTTAATCCTGCTCATACACTTTTAACTCACACTCATATACATCTGGTGCTAAATCTTCTAAAATAGACTGAGAAGAGATTTGGAAGGTTTAAGACAATATGTCTCCCTCAGTTATGGCCAAGCTGCTTCACACAAAGGTACTGCAATTCATATACGATGATCAGCCATAACATTCAACCTCCTAATTTTGTGTAGGTCCCCTTCATGCCACCAAAATAGTTCCGATCTATCAAGGCATGTAAACCATGGAATTGTTGCCCTGAAGGAGTGTACTTGGTCTGCCACAATGTTTAGGTAAGTGGTATGTGTTAAAGTAACATCCACGGAATGCCAGGGCCCAAGATCTCCCAGCAGAACATCGCCCAGAGCGTCACGCCGCCTCCTCTGGCCTATGTTCTTCCCATACTACGTTCTGGTGCCACCCAGGCAAGCCATGCACATGCACCATCTGCAGGGTGATGATATAAAAGAAAATGGGATTCATCAGACCAGGCCATCTTCTTCCATTCCTCCATGGTCCAGTTCAGATGCACATGTGTCCATTGTAGGGGCTTTTGATGGTGGACAGTAGTCAGCAGGGGCACTCTAACCAGTATGCTGCTACACAGCCCGACATGTATAAAGCTGCAATGCACTGTGTTCTGAGATGTTTTTCTCAAAGCCAGCACTTTTGGTAAGTGCTAAGCATTATATACCACTATATACTCCACTATATGTACCACTATATACCCCACAACACTGGTTTATATATATATATAAACATTGATGTATCATGTATCACATATACTAATGTGTTATGTATAGTTATAGTCATACATATGCGATATACATATACATGTGTGAAATATGCCTGATGCTGACCAAAGAATGATGTGATTTACTGGATTTATTACAGGTGTGCTGATGTTCCTTTCCAAATTCTAAACCCTGTCTCTTTGATTCTTTTTACTTCTATTGTCTCCATACTTGATAAGTGTTCATTATATCATGCTCTGTACCCTCCCTTCAAATGACTCTCTTAATATCTGAAGGAAACCCTCAGGTTATCATATCATTATTACTCTGTAATCTATTATGCAGTAAACTAGCAATGGATGTAAAATATGCATTGTACTTGGCCATGTAACATGTAGAACGTATTAGTCATGTAAGTGGCTATGTAAAAGTTATTCAACAGCAACAGAGACATTTGCGTTTTGAAGATGTATAATAAACAACTATCAAATCAGAAGGAAGACAAGTGAGTGAAGTTGAAACGTCTTGTGCTGCTATGATAAATATTAACATTTATAAGGCCAGAAAAATTTCATAGCACTGGAGCTCTGGAGCATCCTGAGAATCCAGATGGTTTAATTACAGCTGAACAGTATTAATATTACTGAAGAACTTAATTATTATTGAATGCAGTGGCCAAATACTTCCCAAAAGCACACACCAGCATGATGATATCCTGGTTTTAACTGTTCTTCTTATGTATACGTCTTATAGAGTATACATTCGATTTAACATGGTAAAACAGCTGCTGTGTCAGAACATTTACAACGGTGTACTGACAAAAGGAAACTATGTTTCCCATGATTATTGGCACGCTGCCTATAAAATGGCCTCAATTTGAAGGGCAATATATCACTTGGACACAGATTTCCATCAACACTGAAGTGACTGCATAGCCTCCACATGCTCAAACATCTTCTCCAATGTACAGTTTGTGTAATACCCAGCTTGCCCGTGCTGAGTTATATGTTTGTAAACACAAATGAATATCCCTTGCTGGTATTTAATGGAAGTGGAATTGCATTGACACCAATCTGGAAAGCTACTGTTGCCCAAGTGGCAGAGACTGGAATCAATCAGCTTCCACTCCACTGAGTTCTCAACAATAACTGAAATGGATCCAGACGGCATGCAGTCACATCACAGCATGCTGGAAGCTAAGTCTGAACCAACAGTCTCTCCATGTCTCTGTCTCTCTTTACTGCTCAAGACTTGCTATAATTTTCTGCCATTACACTTTACTTAAACATTTCATTATCAATCAAAATCATTGGGAGCGCCATAGACAATCTTGACATACCTGAAACAAAAATGGTGTAGAAGATTTCTTGGTCTAAAGATGAATTACAGGTAATACTACAACTGTTCTGGTTGGACAGTTCTGGGTTCCATGGGCTGAAATACAGTTCTGTCATATGAAGAACATGCATGATATTAAGACTACCAGAGCTGCTATACTTAAGGTGCGTTTGTGTCTGCCAGACAGTTTTGTCCAAACAGCTTCCTAATCACTGCTTTAATCAGCTCATGATCTGGTTTGAGTAGTGCCACTATGTCTTAGGAGGCATAGACTCAGTACCTTAAGAAATGACTCAAGACTTGACTGAATGTCAAACATGAGGAAACACCACCAAGCCTTAGCCTTTTAACAGCTTAATCAAGCAACTGGAGAAAGTGGTGATTAGCCAGTAAAGCACTCAGTATGCTGAAGAAGGGAATGAACAAATAAAGCAGCTAAATTATGGAAAATGAGAAAAGGAGAGGAATGTCAAGGAGTGTTGACGGCTCCCAGCGGGAGAACTGTGGGTGTGGCTCTGAGAGGCAGGGCTGACTGCAGGACGCTGGTGACTCTGCGGGACGTCCACGTGCCTCTGCTACAGTCCTGCAATAATCTCATGCCTCTGAAAAGTGACACAGCTGCCACACAGCTGTGAGGTTACATTCGTGCCAGATTTCACCCATCTGCTTAAGCAGTCTCTAGATTTCCTTACTGGCATCGCTACAACATGGGCCATCAAGATAGGAGCATGTCAATAACAGAAAATCAGGGGAAATTTCAGTTTTAATGTACTGCCACTGCACTTCTTTGCAAAGTAAGTGGTGCTGAAAAAGAAGCAATGCACAGACTGTACAGGGTTATGCATGATTCACAACTGCAAGGCATCCTTAGTGTAGGTTTCACAATTATAACCACGCACAACTCAGGCAGTTAGAACTTCACAGTTGAACAGCTGTGCTGTAGAATGCCTTACTAAAGTTTTATTATCTATCACAAATTATGAAATGTTCATGTAAAGGTATACTGATTCAATACTTGGGATATCTTTTCTATTTCTTTGCATATCTTTGTAAAATCTTATGTAGATTAACTTTTCCATGCTGTGTATGATAGTTACCATGCAAACTTGGTTTATGGTAGTTTTCCCAGTTTTACCTTTCTAGCCAAAGTTGCATTCTGTTGCATTCTGGAATGGTGTCATACACATCTGTACGCACTATACCAGTGAACCCTCTAGTGTAGCTTGAATCAATATTATCTTGGTTTTGTACATTGGAAGGGAGGCTTTGCTCCTGTTGCAGATTAAATTCACCATTCACTGCAATAAGGACAGTGCTATACTTCTAAAATAACCTTGCAAAGTCAATGTCAAGATATCATCAACATATGAAGAATGGGTTCCTTCAGATGGTTAGACTCTATCTGAGATTAAAGAACCCTAGAGACACTTAATCATCCATCAAATCTTCAAGAAAGGTATGTCCGTTTACACCATTTCATTTCTCTCTGTCATTACAGGCTCCCTGTCTTTAATCTACTACTGTAATTTCATTCATGCTTCAACTCATCCAATAAACTTAAAATAAACTTCTACCTGCAGTGTGTATACTTCTCAGCCTTCTATATGTTAAGAGTCATCTGGTCAAGGTAATTTCCTGTTTCTCTGGTAATATGAAAACATAACCATCTGCTGGAAGTCCCCCCATTGTCCAGTGGTGACAAGAACTTTCCAATTAGTCACTTCATACATCCTGGATAGATGAAAACAACCCATAATACTCTCTGTGCTCCATATGGGTGATTATCTGTACAGGCATTGATTAAATACTATTTCAGTACTTCATAAATATAATAATAGTGTCTCATACATGTGCACACAGTATTTACTGGCTCTGTCATATACACAGGATACAAGGTAAAATCTGCTATGTCATTGGAGCTTCATGAGACTTTAAGATAGAGCCCTGTTTATTCTCTTCATTCCAGCAACCACAACACTGTGAGGTCCCTGCATGAGTCATCCAGCATGCACCTCCCCTCATCAGTGTTTTGTTGAATTAAGCTCCTGACACCTCCAGAGGATTCAACAGTAAGGTCTGGCACCCAGACTCAACCCCCTCCAAGATGTTAAGTCCACTGTGTAGAGGACACTGGTCTCTAATCCACTGGTACTAAATACAGTTCTTTTAAAAAATCATCAATGTTACAGGTTAGAAATAGCCATATTCTCTAAAAATAGCCTCGAAAGAAGATTACATTTGTAATCATCTAATCACAGACTGACAACAGATGGAGTAATTAAAGAAAAATCACACCCAATACCACACTGTTTAGGGCCATGTCACACTTGAAAATGGACAAGTCATTTAATGGTCATAAATGTTAAAAAGTTGAAAACTGATTTGTTATGAAAAACACTTGGGGGATTCGTTTAGACGGTTGTTTTTAATGGACTGCGTTCCACTATATAATTTGGATCATGCCTCCCTCAGTGTGCTCATTACTGTACATCAATCACACTGAAAGTTACCTATGGTGTTTACTTTTCCAGCAGATGTGATGCTATATAAACATCCAACTGTACTATCATGTTTTTTTTATCATCATCATTTTAACATAGTTAGACCTTCCCATTATTAGCCATGTCCCCTGCCATGTCTCCTCACAGAGCTGTTTTCCAGAACTATTGTTTGGACATTTCAGAGGAGTGGAATACAAACACGCTCTATTTATGTTACATAAACAATGTTTCACGAGTTTACGGAGAGTTTCTCTTTGGAAAAAAACAAAAAACAAAAAGCTCATTAGTGATAGTTTTGTAACGGTTAACAAGAGTCAACTCTGCTTGCAATGAACCTCATTTTGACATCAGCTTACCTCAGCGTTGCTGTAATGTATATCGGCCCAATATAGATTATCTATCTGTGAGCGAACAGTGATACAGTAAACTGTATGCTATTGTCTGATATCCTCAGTTGATGTCCTTTCATATCCTTTGCTGATATCCTCTGCTGATGTCTTTTGCTGATATCCTTTGCTGATATCCTCTGCTGGTGCAGTATGAAGCCTGGCTTGCTGAGGAGCTACTTTTTTGATGAGAAGACACTAAAACAGAAGCACCTCGGGCACCATTCTGCCCTACGTAAAACCAAGACTATGTGTGTTTAGACCACCAATGCTGATAGCTGAACCTGCTCTCCTGGTTTAATAGGCATGATATCTACCAATGTTGAGTATAAACTTCTCATCTAGTGACTTTTAATTCGAGCTTGCCAAAAGATTGACAGTACATATTGTCACAGTAGGTCGGCCCAGGTCTCTAAGGGAGACACCCACTCACACACCCTCATCACCTACACTCCTCCCCTGGTCTCAATCACCCAGTTATTGACACACCCCTTCATCATCACCATCACCTGTTCCCTATCTCATTCTCGCCCTATTTAAACCCACAGGTCCTGCCCTTCGTTGCTGTGCATTGTTCTCAGACTAGAGAGACTGCACTGTCGTAGCTGCTGACCCTTGACCTCCTCAGCGCTTCACTGACTGCATGTGCCTGTCGTGCTCTCAGCGCCTTTTGATTGTGTGCTGCGCTACTGAGCGTATTTGCTTTGTTGTCGCTGCGTGGCATGATGGTCGTTAAAGACGTGCCTTTGCCACCCTCGCTTTTGTTCCTTCACTTACGTACAGTTATGATACAAAATCCTATCATACTAAAATGAAGTGATTATATTACCCCATGTTAATTTGGGCAAAATTATGCAGATGAGGAGGGAATATAAACCAAAACGTGCAGAATTATGAAGCAGCGGAGAACTCCTCGTCACCCTGGGAAAGAATCGGCTGTATTGCTGTGGCTTTTCATTGGACCATTTTTAACCTGATGTACTCACATCCACTGCTTCATTGTTTCCAAAGACTAGAGACAGACGGTTCTCTCTGTGCTCTGTTGCTTAGGAAAAACCTTCTCATTCTTGTGAATCCTAGAGTGCTACATAAGTTGGCTTTCATACATTAAGCTACTGTTTAGCTTCAGCAGTCAGAGAGACCTGCATTCATTTAAAGCTGTATGGTTTTCAAATAACATTCTCAGCCTCCAACAACAACTAAACTCACAGTCACTCTTCCTTGCATGCACACACTTCACCATGTCCTTGCCATCTTGCCCACTTAGAGTAACAAATAGCATCTAAAACTGAAGGTCAAAGGCTTGTATCCAAGCCCTTTTCGAAAGATGATACTCACTATCTTTTCTAAACGTCTTTGAGGAATGCAGTCCCAAAGACCGGGTAGAAACCATTTTTGGTTAGGACACATCGGTCTTTCTTTATGGAGCCCCCCATTTGAAAGGTCTGTCAGTGTTATTAGATACCTTCATGAGATAATCAAACAGCTCACACCAGCTAACGTAGCATTTTAAATGAGTCTCCAATTATGTTGGCTGGTATAATCCACTTAGACAGTGGATCTAACATACTTAAAATATTTAACATACTTACAAATTTAAAAGAGCATTCCACGCAAACTGAAGAATTTGTCAACAATTTGTACACTGCAGTTACTCCCTAGAATCTTCTTCATATTTACATTTACATTTACATTTACGGCATTTAGCAGACGCCCTTATCCAGAGCGACTTACAAAAAGTGCTTCATTGTTTTACTCAGAACAAAATCTCTAGCTAGTTAGTTTAGGCTAAAATCAGGAAGAAACTTTAAGCAAAGATATTATTAGATACAGTCAGTATGGACGCCTAGATATACTCAAATATATACTGAGAAAACCCTACTTAACAGATAAAAGCAAGAAAAGTCATTACAGTCACAAATATTTAATACATGCTAGTGTAGTAAAATTTAATTTAAGTGCTCTTGAAACAGATGTGTCTTCAGTCTTCGCTTAAAAACAACAAGAGACTCTGCCATTCGGACACTCAGTGGAAGTTTGTTCCACCACTGAGGTGCCAGAACTGAAAAAAGTCTGGATGCATGTTTTCCGCATGTCCTGAGAGATGGTGGGTCAAGCCGAGCTGTGCTTGAAGCTCGAAGAGCTCTGGGTACAGATCGGGATTTGACCATTGCCACCATGTATGGAGGTGCTGGTCCATTCTTAGCCTTGTAGGCCAGCATCAGGGTTTTATATCTGATGCGGGCAGCTACAGGAAGCCAGTGAAGAGAGCGCAGCAGAGGAGTAACATGGCTGAACTTAGGAACATTGAAGACAAGTCGAGCCGCCGAGTTCTGGATCAGTTGCAAGGGCCTGATGGTACGCATATCTTCATATGTATATACAGTTACAGAACTTACTTAGATTTGTCTTCATACTGCCTCTTTGCCTCATGCTCCTAAATGCATTGCTTACACTGAATTGACTATTTACACTACAGTTCACATGGTGATTAGCAAAGATACAGTATGTATATATGATATGTATACACGTCTCTGGAGAAACGCTATAGATTACTATGTTACAAGTTACAAATCAGGTTTCTCCAAAAAAAGCTGCGCCACACTGTGGCCCATAATTTTAGTCTTTAGGCATAAGAAAATAAAATGATTATTTTGCCATTTTACACCTTAAAATGGTAAGATGGAATGCAAGGCAGGGTCAGTGCAGTTATTGTGAAATATCCCCATACCCCTGCTGCAGAAGCACTAATGGCACTTCTTGCTGTGGCCTCTGTCCCCCGAGAGACAAGTGAGGACAAGTCAGTTGCTCAGCTCTTGGTAGTTGGAACAAGGCTCAGGGCATGACAATGACAATGTGTGGAAAACTAGCAAAACTAACTCTGCTGATTAACATCATCCCTGTTAATATTTGGAATAAAATGATCTTTTGCTGGTAAGATAGTTGTATCACGCTTCAGCCAGGGATACCAAATACAGAATCCAATAACATTAGGAGTTTCCCTAATATGCGTATTATAAAGCAGGTTTACACTGTTAACAACCACACTCTAAGCTGACCACCATGCTGCTGCACACCTCATGCCTGGGAATCAAACACACATTTAAATTAGAAAAGAACCAGCATTCCTGCTAATACATAGCAATTGACGGTTTCCACAGCAACGACTTTATTCCATTTGTGTTTACAGCTGGGGCTGGAAATATTTGTCCCCAGATGGACTGCCTGGCAAATTCACAACAGTACTGGCTGTGTCCTCCTACATGATGACTCACAGTACTACAGAAATCCTCATGAAAATGGCAAGCATACAAAAGCATAATTCACCCAAATCTTAGGAAGCACTGTACAGTGTTACTAATCAGACTAACAACCCATGTTTACATACAATATCACCTTAATCAAAACTGATTTTCCACAGAGCAACCAATGAAGCATTAACATTACCATATCTGTTTTTAAACTCCAGCACTGCTGTCATAACAGCAATGCTATTTCAAAATGCATGTTTACAATGGGCACAATACAGCTGAAATGAACACAATACAGATTTTACAGTATGAGGTCATCCTTAAGGATGTAATTAAATGATCTCGACTGTATGACATAATAGCAGTTTATCAGCTTTTTGTATAGATAGGGGACTACATATTGCCAATCTTCACTCACTGCAGGGTTAATTGGTGCAAGAATCACAGTCTATGCTTCAACAGCACGGACCTTGAGTGCTATCATAATGGTATGCACCTCACTGGTCCAGCTGCATGATTTATCAGTGAACAATCATTGTACTTCATGGTTTCTCTCCTACCCACATACTACCTAACTAACCAGAAAGTTTCTGGCTTTTCAGGAAGACACTACTGTAGCCCTGTGCCAGGTGCCTCAAATGTCTGGTCTGTCTCTTAGATCTAACAATAAGATCAACGATCTCAATAATAGCAAGTTTATAAGCAGTTTGTGATGATAAAGGAGAAGAATTATTCCTTTTTGTGATTTTTGTAAACTTAGTTATTGCCAAGGAATAAAAAATAACAAGATAATGAAAACAAACATACAACTTATTGCTTACACTTTTTTGCAGCCGCTAAGACCTCAAAAATGGTACTTATGGCATGAGTTTTGGGAACATTCAAAACTGAAAACCATGTGTTTCTTTTGGAAAACACTGGCATGCAACTGCCATACCCACATACCAATTATCCAAACCCAGTCCTCATAGGTAGAAACACTTCTAGCTATTTTTTTTACAAATCTTTAGTAATCACAGCCTGAGCCCTATAAAAAGGCCACAAGTTGCATATCTTGGTTTCTGCAACAATGGAGTCCAATACTGCACAGAGATGACAAGGAAGAGGATGAGAATAAGGAAGAGGGTGAGCAGAGTCACTTTGGTTGACCTGGGGGTCAACCATGCGTTCAGTTTTCTGGAGGCAAAGGGTCCAGCCTAACCTGTGCTGCTACACTGCACCATCATTCAGACATTTCGAATTGAGAATAGATAATTATACCTATGCTCTATTCTACGGTACTGAACTCACAGAACTGAACTATGTATAGTACTGTACTACTATAGTGTAGTACCATATCAGTAGTTACAGTAATTTACAGTAAAGTTTCATGCCAATACTGTAAAACTGTTTTTGCAGACTGCTAGACTAACCCTTGATGGGGGAAGAAGACGGCTATCCACCCCAGAACAGAAAGAGACAATCATCAACATGGCCAGAGCAAACAATAGCATAGTTTTACAACAACTTTAACATTACTGACAACGTCACCTTCAACAACATCCATTCAGTGAGCCTATCTGCACTGGGCCAGTGACTGCGCTATGAACATGCAACATGAAGTATGCTCTGCTTATGCAGTATGAAGCATGCTGTGCTATCCCCTTACTGATAATTTATTCCAGTGTCCTGTGCCACACAATATTGACTACTTTATGCCTATTTCACACTGTCATACAACACTGTAATGAATATCACAGAACACCATGCCATTGTCAGAGTGGGCAGTGTGGTGGCAAGAGCTGTGGTGTTTGTCATCATGCCACTCTTGGTTCCTACAACACTGCTATAGTCCTACATCACCATCATCAATACAGAGCACAACATACTCATTCTCCATAACCAGGGGGATGGACCAGATCAGTCCAGGTTTGTTGCCATTTCCACTGGGCTCCTCAAGTACAAAACTGAACTGCTGAACACCCACAATTGTTTTGTGCATCACCTCCACCACACTCTCTCCATCTCCATTCCTGAGTCCTACTGACTACTGTTTAGTATGGCGGTGGTAGCCAACCCCACTATCGCATATCCCTTCTCCAGGAGTTGGAGGAAGCTGGTGGTGACATTGATGGGGGAGTGTCGGATGGATACATCATACGAGAAGGTACTCCAGAAGCAAGACCCACATTCGAGACAAGATGGACCATAATTTTGAATTATGTTGAAGTTACATTAAAAGCCTTTTTTGGCTTCTGTTATCTATGTATTACAGTATATACAGCTTGTGTCAAGAGTACTGTTCCTTCAAAAAAGGACATAAACATTCCCCTTGTAATTGCGTTGGATATGTACTGAATATGCATAAATAACCTGTATATTTGTGAATACACATGTATATGTGCGTACTATGATATACCTTTACAGCAGACTACACGCTAGTAGTGTTTTTCATTTGTCACATCACTGTGTAGTTGTCATATAGGAAAGGCTGTTCATCTAATATTTGTGTGCATACTTTGAATGCAAAAATACAACTTTGGCAAGA
Source organism: Brachyhypopomus occidentalis (assembly GCA_020368025.1). Lineage (NCBI taxonomy): Eukaryota > Metazoa > Chordata > Actinopteri > Gymnotiformes > Hypopomidae > Brachyhypopomus > Brachyhypopomus occidentalis. The sequence goes on from JAGXOD010000075.1 coordinate 215,909, forward strand.
GCTGAAAGAACTTTGGAGGAGGTCTTGGATGCGTGTTGTGTGTGGCTTTGGCTGCTGTATGTTACGTTTTGGCAAAAGGAGACATCGCTTCATCACATCAGTGCACCAAATTAAACCATGATTCAAGTGGAAGGTGAAGTTCTTCTTCAGTCTTCACGTGAAGATCGCAGGGAATCAGAATCGATAAACTTAAAGTGCATCATCAGTGCAAAAAGTTGACAAATAAGGTGCGGGCAGCCACAGTAGTCGAGGGGGATGAGTACGCGTTCATAAATCAGACTACATAGTGCTAGACATTCTGAACTGACGCAGTGTCATCTGTTAATAAGTGCCACAATTGTACATAACCACCAATTCCGTTGAGGCTATAGGCTACTTCTCAGACTTCTAGAAAAGTATCTAACGTTTTTCATCTTAATTCATTAAAAACTACATTAACATATTTTGAATGAATGAATTTAGGGTATGAATTAAATAAACAGCAGAAGAACACTTGTATTCTGTATAACCTGTCACAATAAAACGGTTTTTAACGGTTTGTAACTTTTATCAGAGACCCTTGAAAGTTTCCATATTTTATAACGTGACATACCTTCCAGAAGCTGAAATGCATTCCCTGGCTGGAAGTGCCACAAATCAATGAGGCAAATATACCACAGCGTCAATCTGGTGATGGAAGAGAAGTAAATATGTAATGAGAAAGCATTTTCGCATCGATGAAATCGGAAATCTTGCAGTTGCAGTACTCGTTAAATCACCTCAGCAAAGGAATATTTCCACGAGCCATGTCTCCAGTCTCATGAAGATACCAGATTCAAGGTGTCCGCAAGTAAGAATTGGAGCCCGCTCAGTCTCTCACTCGCTCACTCACTCACTTTTCTCTCAACTTTCTCCCCCTCACTCACTGGCTCGCGCACTCTGAACTGCCAGGAGCTCCTCGTGAACAAAGACAGCCTCAGTTCGCCAGAGCTCAATCGGCCCTCAAAACACTGAAATCTGACTCCACAGGGTCCTGTCGTGGACCTCCACTTTATCCGGCTACCCACGTACACGTTCGGAGATTCAAATTGACGCACACCATGTCTCCTCCTTACAAGATTTATGATAAGACAACTCTGCTACTTTGTCATGATACAAACGTCTGTGCTTGCCTGAGTTCTGCATACCCATGTTTAATAAATATGTACGGTATTAGTGAATGTTGGTATTAGTGGTTCAGAAGTGAATAACGTAGATTAATTCATTCATTAATTCATTATTCATTCATTCTAACTTCATTTAAAAAAATCTTTAATTTGCCACTGTTTTTTTCGTGCGGTCTAAACAATGAGTCCACATGAGAGTCTCTAAGGAAAGTAAAAGACAATATAGAGTTCCATTGCGCTTCAATAATTGCTTTTACTGTAAGTTTTCTACCGATAAATGATTGTTGTTCTCATTAAGAGCTTGAACTTGATATAAATCAATAGCCTCTTAGGTTAGATCTAAAGGTTACCATTTGGAATAGCCAAGTCTTTCTGCCATATAATAAATCAATTTGATTGTGTTTTCTATGCACTGAAAACCTCTGCATCTACAGGGCTTTCATTTTCTGTCCCATGCCATAGTTGTAGGCTACATGAACTATTACTGTAAAAATGTTTATAATAGTATTTCAGCATTATTTAGATAGATAGATAGGCAGACAGATATAACTTCACTGATCCTGATCCTGGGGGAACCTTTGAGGAAATGATACACGAAGAAATAATAAAATTTCCACAGATCACTAAACAGATAGCAAGACATAATGATAGTAAGATGTAAGTCATAGTACCTGTGTTCAAAGTCTACTGTACATGCTTAAAACATGTATCTATAGACAAACATCCATTTATACATCATCTGACATATACTGGACAGGTCAAAATAAGGTTGAGATATCAGGTTATCTCTTAGAAATGAGTAGAAGAAGAAGGATTCCAGACTGCAGACAAAGACACCTTGTTAAATTTGTCTTTCTTTTTCAGAGCACTTTTTCACTTAGTTTCTAAATTACACAAATTATTTAAACTCACCTAGCGTACATTTGGATACATACTAGAAGAGAGTCTGTTAGGGTTACAAGCCAAATTTTTCTGTGTCACAATATCCGTAGCAAGTAAGAGATTATGCTTTGAGATAGGGTGAGTGCTTTTTATTATAGGCTGACAAGTGCAGTGAACAAATGAACATCATACAAGCTTAACTGCAATATTTATTCATTCCTTCGAAAGGTTTGAAGTCAAATCCAGAACATTTCTGATCTTATAGTCTTAGCCAAATAAAGAACACGAGGTAATGCTATCCACTCATAAACTCAGACAAGACCAGGTTTTCACTGTCAAAACAAGACTCAAGGCTTATTAAAGGCTTAGGGAGGAGACATTGTACAACCCTGTGACTATCCATATTCCTTCCAACCTGAGAAGCTTCAACCACCACAAAGTGCTCACGAGAACATATGACCACTGCTATAGACATCAAAAAGACAGTGATAAAGCATTCAAGAACTTTTTTCTGAACAACTGATCCTTGAGAATGGTCATGATTCATCCATAGGCGTATTTCATCTGGAATAGGTATGGCATCAACTCCCCCAAGGCAGTCTGAAAGGTGCCAAGAAGACGAAGGGGCAGATAATGTTGTATACTGGAATTCCCATTTCTAGTCACACTGATAGAGAGGTATCCAACTAATGCCAAAAGCAGCGATAAACCTTCAAGAGGGCTCTTCAAAAATAGGCAGCAAGAAGCTTGAAAGCACTTGTGTGCCAACCACAATATATCAACATGATGCCACTCTTGAGATGGTCTTCAGGGCCTGCTGTATGACAGCATGTTCAGGTGAGTCTGTCTTTCAGCGATGTTTTCATTTCCAAATGGGTTTCACTGATGACAAATGAAACAGGAGCTCACACTGTAATCTCACACTGGGGATTATGTTTGATGTGGTGAATGATACAATTTATATCATCTTGCAGATGATCTTTGCAAACAGTCTTTCCAGACTTTTCCAGTTATTTATTGTTTAACAAAGGTTTGATCCAAAATGCTAAAATAACTTAAACAACTGAGTGGCTCTTTTCTAAAAAAAAAAAAAACTCTCTAAATGTGGCTTTCCCTAAAAATTAAGTATGCCTTGTAGCACATTATTCTAATTATTCTAACAAGTGACAAATTATAGCATTATATAACACTTTAACATTTATAGCAAATCATGACATCAATTGTGTAATCTGTGCCTTTAAAACTATGGATTTAAAGCAAATTGCATGAGTTTTAATTGGTTGTGATGAAATAAATAGCAACCATTAAAAGGCCTTACAAGATGACAAGTGTCAGATGAGTCCACAGTCATGCAAAGCATTATACAAACTGGGTGTTCACTTGCTGCCCTTCCACTCTAATAGTGTCTGTGGAGCCTCATACCTCTTATGACTCCTTGTGTCACTTTCACCAAATCTAAAATCTTTAGCCATCTCCCATTAAATCAAATCTATTAAAAAATGTAAAAAATATTTTCAGTTGGTCATCTGTGATACTCTTGGGTGAGAGATAATACCAACCACAGCAAAGCACATACATCATAAATCAAATTCCTCATGTTGATAAAATAGCTGTAGAGTTCTTTCTTTCTTTCTTTCTTCCTTTCTTCCTTCCCAGGCATTGCTGAAGCCTAATTTCTTTTGGTTTGACAAGTGTCTTGCTGAAAACCATGTGGAGAGTTTATAGCCTTGCTGAAAAGTGGGTGAATTTGCTAAGTCTGTAAATGAAGAGATGAGTGAAAAGATCTCCATGGCAATTCGGTGTTGTTGTAGGAAAACAGTAATGCTCAGGGTTAGTGTCACTGATGAGGAGAGGGGAGAGAGAATGTGGACAGCAGAACCACGGATGATTACAAATGGACCTCAAGGTCTATGGTGAGTCAGCACAGCTTGTGAGAACTGAAGAGAGGAAAATGCTTGAACACATCCTTCTCAGGGAAAGAACACAGCAATGAGCAAATCAACCTTGGCTACGGCTACGGTTAGGGTTAGGGTAACAATCTATTTATATTTGTGGTCTGGTAATAAATGCCGTCTGCTTTAGTTCTCCTCCTGGAAGACCACTGTTGATTGGTTTGCCTACTTTAATACATTTAATTTAATGGCAGTTAATTATCAAACAATGAAAATGAACACTCCACATCTAAATTATGAATGTAAAAAAAAGATTTCAGTACAAAATGCTTTGCTAAAAACCAAATGTTCTCTGAATGTAGTAGCACCAGTGCAACAGCAGTTGGCAGTTAGAAAGTGAACTATGTTAATGATGCATTTATATATATTGGATGTTGTATAGGAAAGTGGGAATACTCATCTGTCTTCCAAAATAACTTCACCTCCTCTCTCCCCACAAAAACTATATTCTCAAAACAGAAAATAAGAATGTAAACAAACAAACATGAAGAAAATGGCTGAGAATTTCATCCATGACCAAAAGTAGACTTTGATACTTGTGTCTCTTGGCTGTCCACTAGTACAGAGCTTTAAAAGAGCTCTTTGTTATTAGATGCCTTTGGTGACAAATCAGTGTGTAAACTCATGCTCATGATGACTAGAGTCAAAAAGCAGCCAGAAGAATAGAGCTGAAGCTTAACCTGTCAGTAATACTATACACCTTAGTGGTCTGCCCAAACAATATACAACAAAAGCATCCTTATAAACTGAGAACTTGATCACTTTAATCCTCCAACAACCTGCTGCATTATCAATTCAGCTGTCATATTTGGGTATAATGCCAAAGCTTGTCTTTATTTGGAAGTATAAGAAAGCATTGAGAACTACAAGAGAAATTCAACACAAAAACAATGAATAGTGTCCTGATTCAGTAGCTTCTTCAGGTTAATAGACAGATGCTCAAGTTAGGGAGGTTCATGGTCTTGGATGCTTTGCTGGCTGACTGAACTCCCCAGGCCTTTATAAAAAAATAGAAATTAAAGACTGTATGAAGCTAAGAATATCTAGTTCCTCTTTTTGTCCTCATAAGGTCAGGGTTTGTTAGCATTAGACTTGGAGCTGTGTTGACTTACTCTCCTAGAGAGTGGTTTCTACGTTTGCACATGGGTTTTCACACACGTGCTACTTCTCTCAATCTCTCTGTGACACACACATGCACACAGTCACAGCTGTAACTGTAACAATTGATAGTGAAAGGTTGTTGTACATTGTATTAGACTTGTGGTATTTCCTCAAATAATTTTGTCTCTTTCTTTCTGTTGCCAGTTAAATTAATTCATGTTATGCAATATCATATATAGAGATTTATTCTCTTTAATGCCTTAATGGCAAGTGGCATTATTTTAACAACCATAATTCTAATCATACGTATGTGCCGAGTGGTGAGTTTTTTTTGAAGACAAATGCCAACTGAGGTCACAGGTCATGCTGAGGATTCTGCCTTTTGGAAACAAAAGATAAGGTGGCTAAGCATAGCCTGAGGCGATGTGACACACGTTAGCTTCAAAGCAGAAGCTGTGCTCCCATTAGCTCACATGTGTACACACACACACACACCAAAAGAGAAGGAGAGAGCGAGAGAGTCAAATATCTTAGTATCTTGTGGCCTCACTGCGGGGGTTCCTGGAAGGAGTCTGCAGTTTGTCGTCTTTGGCAACTGTGATAAGCCCCTGGCCCTTAAAAGGGGCCATTTATTTTCTGTATTCTCCTGGCCAAATATTCCATTAATGGCACAGGCACAAAATGATACATCAGTGTATCCAGCCTTTTAATATTCACACTCTACAGTATATACAGACAGCATAAGCCCTAATGTTGAATTTATACCTACAGTGTTGAATTAAATGTTACAGGCTTAGTCTGTCTAGGTGAGCCATTTAACTCTGGCTTTTTGACTAAGACATCAATGTAAAGCCATAAATGTTTACCCAGCTGTTTCTTTCATTTCTATATATTACAGTGGAGTTACAGTACAGTGCAGTACAGGATCATCTGGGGATACACGGTTCCTTTTTGTGTAGATTGCCACAGAGCAGGTTGATTGCTGCATATTACATTCATTGCTCTTCTTATCAGCCTCACAGTCACAAGACTCTTAGTGTTGAATGTGTTGAGCTTCATATAGCCAGATGTGCAGACGTCCACGTGTCAGAGCTGTACAGAAAAATGGACAGGACAAAGGCCTTGAAAGCCTCACTTGTTTTGTACTCACTGACCTTGATTGCAGCCAGCCTGCCCTGCCTCCATTTTCACCACACTCCCTGTGTCGTCCTTGATCCTGCAGCCCAGAAATGCAAACTCGTCCACTCTCTCTGGCCTCTAATCATCAGTTCATATCGCTTTCTTTCGAATTCTGCACATATCTGGTGATCAGCTGTTCTCCTGAGTCTCCTTCTCCAAGGCCATGATAAGCTCACACAGCTTGTCACATAACTCAAGAGAGTGAGCAGTCAAACTGTCATGGCATCATGTCATCTGCTAGATGCATCTGTAGCCAGAATGAGCAGGTTTGGGACTTTGTGCAGTACTCCTTTGTGCAGTACCCTTGTTGTTTCTTAGCAGCGCTAAGAGAGGCCCACCAACCAAGTGCCTGGGGGTGACTGATGTTCAACCCCTGACTGTACCGGCTAGACACTTACAGTGGCAAACTGATCCAGGAGGTCCATTCCTGGTTGAACAACCCACATTTTAAAACTTAATCTAATTCTAATGATTCCAGACTAAGGCTTCTCCTCACAATTCTGGTCTGCCCTTAATTAAACCACATAAACACATGGAAAAGGTTATTCTCCTTCTAAGTCAAAAACCAACAGCTTGTCATCATTAGGGAAAACCCATACATGCTTTGAGAGGGCTGATAAAGTTTTCCCTTTGGGCCTCTGAGTCACGTTCATGTAGGACTGCAAGTAACTGTCTGCACTAGATCTGGGTCATTTCTTAAAAGGGTCTGTTTGGCCGGACGCAGAGATGTGTGCTGTCACAGGTCCATGGCAGAGAAAGGGGTGCTCCCTGACGCAATGGAATCTGAGCAGCAGCGTACGCAGGCCGAGGTCATATCCAATCAGAGCGAGCACAGGCCGGGAAAGCTCACTCATATTGGAGGAGAGGAAAACTGGAGGAGTGCCAAATACCGTAGGCACCAAGAGGAGCCTTTGTCCAGGGCCAGGAGAGGAGAAGTCTTCCACTGGGACGCGTACTGTAAACACAAGCACATCAAAGTGAGCCAGGACATGCCATGAGACACTCCCAAGGACACGCCCATGGCTTTCCTCCGTCCTCGCCTCGTACACAGTACACCTCCTGTTTAATGAAGCTTTCTCACCTCTGGACCTACTTTCCTGTAAACATTTATGCATATGTGCCCAAACACACACACACATAGAGTATATACTGTAGATTAATAGCCCACTAGAGATAGTTATTTGAGGCTCTGTACATTCATGTTTATGGCTATAAATTATTGTAGTGATCTGATGAGCCCACAAAGTGTGTGTGTGTGTGTAAGAGAGAGAGAAAGAGAGAGAGAGGGGCAGACCTGAAATGTATAACTATAACTATTCCCAACACAAGTGAAGAGTTGTGTATAATGCCATTAAAGATTCGTCAAAGAAGATTCATCAAAGAAGTACACTGTCATATATGTGGTGTAGTGTGAAATAGTTCATTCAGAGAATTAACTGGGAAACATGTACACATGTACACATTTATGGTCAGTGGTCACTGTCTCCTTCATTATACTAATCCACCCATCTCTGTAGGCTGACTTACATGAATGACTATGTCTTACGCCACTGAGACCACTGCAGTGACACAAATTGTAATAATACTCAAATTATGTTTATGTCACTTCCCTTGTGTTTAACCTCATGTTTTCAAGGCCTATTTACTATCACAGGCTCATACTTTCCATTTGGAATAACCTCATTCCCAACACAAGTGAAGAATTCAGAAACCAAGTCACAAAAACAGTGCGTCAGTGGGCAGATGTGTGCTGCAGTCATCTACACAGTGCCTGCGTTCCTCTGGTGCGCATACTCTGTTCCAACGGTCTGGGAAGCAGTGCATTGTGGGAAGCACGTGACTAAGCAATTACCTCATGCAGCAGGCTCGTGACTCGCAAAGCGGGCCGTCTCTCAGGGCCGAGCGCCGACGCGGCGCCGCTTCTTGTGATTTTCGTTTTCGGAGTCAGGTGAGCGGCAGAGAAGCGCTGAGCTGTGTTTATGCAAGCAGGCACTACATGAGTGAAAGCTGTATAGCTCTGACGAGAGAGGGCACAGGGCACTCTGTCTCTGAGGCTCAAACCATAACGTACATGATAGCAATCGCAAAGCTGATCATAGATAACAACTGAGACAATGTTTAGAGAGATTTAACACAATTTCAACGTTTAAAGTCACATTATAGGGTTCCACAGCCATGCTGCAGTGGCCCCAGCACTGAATTTTGCAATCACTGAAGGAAGCAATTTGTGGTGTGTTGCCTTCCAGCAATTCATAGGCAGAACTAGAATTTAAAGTGACTGTGATATAAGCAATTACTGGAAGTGTAAATAAAAATTCTGTTTTTGACTTTGAAAGGGCTAGCAGAGCTGTATTTGAATCATGGAACACGTTAAATATGTTATTTTCAAGGCAATGAAAATGGATTTACAAAAACCCTGACGGTGGTTTCAAAATTCAGGTCCAAAATGTTGTACAATCATAACCAAATACATTGCACAGAAAACACTAAGCAAAGTATAAAATACACAGTTGAAAATGACCAGAAAAGACAAAGTATAAACAACTCTGATCAAGAATAAAATTCAAAAATGAGAAACTAAGAGAGCTGTGAAGTCAATTTATGAGCTGTGAAGTCAAAGTTATGTCCTTTAAAAACTTGGTTTACAAACTGCAAACACGCAAAAGCAGATAATAATGCAACCCCCCCCCCCCCCTCTCCCCCCAGAGTGGATCTCTTCATTTTGTCCCAGTATAATGCTGTGGCCACTGAAAAGTAGAGTACCAGCGACACATGAGTCTGTCTGAGGGACTCCTCTCTAACAGACTCTCTCTCTCTTCCAAATGCTCTGTCTGGTTTTTCTTGTGACATCACGCTCCGTGCCAAACGTTTATTCTTGACACCTCAGTTGGGAGACAGTGCTGCTTAAGCTCACCCTGAGTGTGAGTGTGCAGAGCTATCTGTCACATATGTTTCCGCCCCTCCTGTCAGTCCTGTCCGTGTCTACTATTTAGCCACGTCTGGATCCATTCCTTCAGTCACTCCTGTCGATGTCCTCCACTTCTCCTCACCTCCTGGTCTATTATGTCAAGTTTGTCTCTGCCTCCTTAGTTTGCTTTCAGGTGTTTCTTGTTAATGAGTTGATTTGTTTGGTGTATTTATTCCCTGTGTTTGAGATCCCTCTTTGTAAGCCAATGGGGTTGTTTCTTTGGTTTCTATGCTCATGACCTCATAGATTGTATTTGCTGCTAATGTGTTATATTGTGATTTCTCTCTGGTTTCATGTTAAGGTTTCTGTACTCTCCCTGTGTAGTGTCCTAGTATAGATGTGTGTTCCCTTGGTTTTGTTATCCTTTGTGTTCTAATTCCCTGTTAGGTTGCCTTGGCCCACCTCTCTGTTTTTCCCAGTTAGCCTCCTGATTATCTGTATGGTTATTATTGTCTAGCTGAGTTAGTGGTACTCTTTGTCTTTGTGTTATTCTGTCTGGTTCTTGGTCTCTTGTACATTTTATATAAAAGCATTATGTCTCGTCGTGCTCGTACCCTCCGGGTAGGTACGGCTCGGCTAGAAGAGGCTACTAGGGTTATACATGTTAGCACCCCAGTCAATAATCCCTGCTCTCCTCAGCACTTGTGTTGGCTTCCTAGCTCCCCAACAACGTTACACTATCCAGCGTTCCAAACTACAGTGTAGGGATTCAGGAACCCCGTGCACACCCCCATCCTGCTATTCACCTGTGAATTTTATACATAAAAATGCACCACTCCTGTGTGACTCCCAGTTTAAGTGGTTAATACGTAATTGTCTTCAATAAGTGGCAGTTTGGAAACATTTAGAGACAGAGAACCTGCTGAAGAGTGTCTATACTGTTATAAAAACCCAGTAGGTCTGTGGAAAGTCTCGCACTACTTTGACATTAATTGACATTGCAGTTGCAAATTGACATTAAAGCATCATTTAAACCTGCAGTTTGTGCTTTTGTTATGAGGTTCAATTCATAATGTACTGGGTGCACTAAAGGCCAGGTGTGGTCGATGTAGCTCTGTTGTGAAAAAGGCTGTGACGCCCTCATCAGGTGAATGATCTCTCTTAAAGTTGCATTTAATTCCCGCTTTTCTCCTCTTCCACTCCCTTTAGATGCTCATTTACACAGCATAGGAATGTGTGCAGGTCATACAGTTTGCCTTGAGTACTCTTATGTAATGTTTGGGCAGAGCTGAACAAACCTGGACCCTGTTCCCTCTGTGCGGTGGTACGATGGACTACTGCAGCCCTGATGGACCAGGCCGAGCCGGTCCATGCGTTGCACCTGGGTAACGTCCAACTTTCGTGACTGAACTGTGCAAAGTGTCTGGTTCTAATAATCACAGTTAATATGCAACGGTGGAACATTTCTTAAGCATCTGCCCTGCCTGCCAAAGACCGTTTTTCACTCTAAATCTCTGTGGAAACTTTCAAAGGAGTTGCACATTATGCTTGTGAAGGGTAACGTGCCTAAGGCTGTGACAGCGAGGGCAATGTGAACACAGCCTGTTGGCGTGTCCATATTTAGAATATCCTCATAGAATATGTTAATATGTACACACAAACACATAGCCTTCTTTCTGTAAGAAATAGACTCAAGCCTCTTGGTACTGTTATTCTTCATAAGGGTGCTGTGAAGTGATGATATGCTTTAACTATGGATGCAGCAGCTCTAGTTGTATCACAAGAGGCAGAGCAAATACAGGTCTTTCACACAGATGGTTGCATCCACGTGAAAATATAGGCAATACACAGCCTTTGACTACACATTGTCCTTCACATTGACATAACACACTCACAGTAACCAGGCACAGCTGACAGTGGATGTCTCCAGGCGTCTTTCCGTAATGAGAGCCTGTAGAGTGTCTCTCTGGGCTTCTGCCCTCTGTAGCAATCCTGCACTATGACATTACGCTGGAGCTACACAGCCTGCACCTGGACATTATGCTATTGCTGATGTGGCAAATCAATCATGAAACTCTTGACAGTCATAGGTGCCATGGCGTATGGTTAAGTGAAAAAAATGTCATTTAATCTGATCCTACCTCCTAAAGGCAATGAAAAGTTCTTCCTTTATGTCTAAGCACACACACACACACATGCTTCTATTCTTAGGAGAGATCCATGCCTTTTTCTCCAGACATCCACTAGGAATATTTCTGCTCTCTGCCCTATAAATCTCCATGTAATAGTGCTGAGAGGAGCTCCACCCTGGCACGTGCTGTGTCTCTGCAGGGCTGCAGCTACGCCCGTGTGCACCTCCACCAGGCCTGCACCAGACGAGCCGAACACGGGGGAGGTGATGACAACAGCATGGCTCCTGAGGGCCAGCGTCTTCGCCATAGGAACAGTGAAGGTAAATTAACTCCTCCTCCCCTGATGTCTACAATAATGACTCTGTTAATGAAATTCCATCACCCACCCCTGTTCTCTTTGTCTTTTGCCCCTCCACACACACACACACACACACACATTCAGCTCAAGTATGGAAATAATGCGAGTAACACGGCAGAAGGTCAGCTTATCTTACGCCCCGTTTTTGCCTTCGCTCTATGAGCATATGGAAACTACTTCTCAGCTGATGTCAAACTTGTGCAAGCTGCAGCCGTCTCCAAACAGAACCGTTATTGTGGAACCTAACAGATGCAAACCTCTAAAGCCTGGAGACCAATTTCCACCCAAGAGTTCATCCCTCTCTGGTTACCAGGGTATCCAAGGACTGGAGATCAGACGAGTGTTCAGGTTCAGCACACTTAACACCAAGCTAGGCCTTTTAAAGAACAAAAGTTGAAATGATTTCAGAGAACTGTTATAGCATCAAAATGTATAAATGTTTTATGATTAGCTCCTTGTTATGTTGAGTTGCTTTATCAGGATCCCATTATATTCTTAACCCAGGTTTTTTGAGTAACATCTCAACTGACCTCAGTGCGTGTCAGAACCACTCTAATGTCTCTTATGAAAGTGTGCGAACTTGTACACTTGAATCCTTTAATAAGGGTCAGACACAGGAATACAATATTAGCCCACTGTGCATGAGAGCAGAAAAGTATCTCTAATATCTCTAAACTGGGATCAACTGTATCCCATGTGTGTGAATTGACTGACATTGTGGATATTGCACATTTGATGTGGTGCTTTAGCTCCGATGAGACAGACACACACTGTTCTGCTGCTACACTCTCCCTCCCCTCACCAGCGATGAGATCTGCAATCATTCGACACAGAACATGTGAGCTGAGTTAGGACATAGCAGCTCAATGCCTCCTCCAATAAAAGATCACTGAGACACACACACATGAGTGAAATAAGCATGCTTTTATCCCAGTGCTGTTCCTCCTTTTAAGTAGGTTAGTTTCACCTGGCAAGTTGTTTCATAAGATCAAGGAATAACCAGCAGCCTGCCTATTAATAGGTGTGAAAAATGTTACTGTTTTCCGGTGTTGGTGAAGGTTTTATTACAAGCTGAAATCTCGCTGAAAAAAAAAAACACATGGCCTTTGCTGTAATGTGTAAACTACACATACAGTATCTGTAAATCAAATCTGTAAATCATATCTGTAAATCAGATGCAGCACCATGGCTAAAATTTAACATGAGTCCTGGTTGTGTCCTACTTTGTTTACCTGTTAGTTTAACTGGCCTTAACAAAATAGCAAATTTAACCCAGATGATTTTGCTGTGCATAAACCTAATTTATGCACACTATTGCCACTAAAAATCCCCTTGAAAAAAAGAATCCTTAAAATAAACAATTAAATGTTTCAAAATTAAAAAGAAGCATGATTTGTCTAATATGTGGTTATTTGCCATTTATGGTCTAATAAAGTCTATATAGAGCTACACAAAGCTACATAGAGATACATAAAGCTACACAGAGTTACGATGAAGAGTGGGTTGATCTTGCGCCACAGAACTGTAAGACACTGGCAGACATGAAGCAAACGAGAATGGATAAAATGGAATGAGAATGTCTCTTGTCTCCATGGACAATAATCCCCCGGGGTTTTGTGAACCACCTCTGTATTTTAGGCAAGTTAAAACCACACTGGTATCTGGCCTAATGTACAATAGAATTTCTTCCATTGTGACAACAAAGCACTTTTGTAAGTCATTCTAGACAAGAGAATAAAACCCTGCAAATGTAAATGTAGCTATATTTAAAGAATGTACAGCATACACCAGTGAGCAAGTGTGTTAATATGACCATATCATATTCCTGTCACATGCTCGTCAGGTTAATTTGATAAATGATCAGTTGAAGTGGATGGGTTTCACAAGAAGCCACTTTCTCACAGTTTAAACTCTGCTTCCATAACTAAATTACCCTGTCAGTGGGGATTCTCCATTGACTATGCTTCTTATATAGCCTATAGCATTAGACTTACCCTGTGTGTGGTAAGATTTCTGAGTTTGGTGGCATGGGGTTTGCTTCACCTTTCTGCACCTCTCTTACCATTTCTACACGCTCTCTCATCGTGTCCTAGCTCCAGATACACAGCCACTAAGCACCAGCTTGACATTCATGCATTTTGGCAGAGACGTGTTTATCCAGAGTGCCTTATAATTTCAATCAGATGTAGGCAAAATAATGTTAGTAGGACACGTCAGTATAATGTGGTACACTTGTCCAGACCACAGACTGAACCCTATACCGCATGGGGCAGGAGGTATTGTTGCCTATGTTAGTTTCTTATGTAGATGTTTAGGCAACAAAAATAACTGTATAAATGCATGATGAGTGAAATACAGGCAGGTTGCGTAAGGGATTTTGACAGCCAGACTGATATATCCATCTAACTGCAAGCATTTAAATATTTCACTATTTCATTATTGACATTTTACATTTACATTTACGGCATTTAGCAGACGCCCTTATCCAGAGCGACTTACAAAAAAAGTGCTTCATTGTTTTACTCAGAACAAAATCTCTAGCTAGTTAGTTTAGGCTAAAATCAGGAAGAAACTTTAAGCAAAGATATTATTAGATACAGTCAGTATGGACGCCTAGATATACTCAAATATATACTGAGAAAACCCTACTTAACAGATAAAAGCAAGAAAAGTCATTACAGTCACAAATATTTAATACATGCTAGTGTAGTAAAATTTAATTTAAGTGCTCTTGAAACAGATGTGTCTTCAGTCTTCGCTTAAAAACAGCAAGAGACTCTGCCATTCGGACACTCAGTGGAAGTTCGTTCCACCACTGAGGTGCCAGAACTGAAAAAAGTCTGGATGCATGTTTTCCGCATGTCCTGAGAGATGGTGGGTCAAGCCGAGCTGTGCTTGAAGCTCGAAGAGCTCTGGGTACAGATCGGGATTTGACCATTGCCACCATGTATGGAGGTGCTGGTCCATTCTTAGCCTTGTAGGCCAGCATCAGGGTTTTATATCTGATGCGGGCAGCTACAGGAAGCCAGTGAAGAGAGCGCAGCAGAGGAGTAACATGGCTGAACTTAGGAACATTGAAGACAAGTCGAGCCGCCGAGTTCTGGATCAGTTGCAAGGGCCTGATGGTACGCATAGGAAGACCAGCCAGGAGTGAGTTGCAGTAGTCAAGTCTTGAAATGACAAGAGACTGAACAAGCACTTGAGTAGTCTCGCTAGACAGAAAAGGTCGAATTCTCCGAATGTTGTAAAGGAGAAATCTGCATGACCGAGTCAGGTTTGCAACATGGGTTGAGAACGATAACTGGTCATCCACAACTACACCAAGACTTCGAGCTTCAGCAGATGTGGTGACCAGCGAGTTCTCAAAAGAGATGGAAAGATCCTGGCGAGGACTTGAAGTTCCAGGGATGAACAGTAATTCAGTCTTGCTGGGGTTCAGCTTCAAGTGATGAGCCGACATCCAAGATGAGATATCAGCAAGACAAGCCGAGATCCGAGATGAAACCTGTGTGTCAGAAGGTGGAAAGGAAAGGACAAGTTGAGTGTCATCAGCATAACAGTGATAGGAAAATCCATGGGAGAATATTACATCACCAAGAGAACGAGTGTAAAAGAGAAGAGCAGAGGACCGAGCACTGAGCCTTGTGGGACACCCGTGGTGAGCCTGGAAGGAGCAGATGTGGCCCCCTGCCAAGATACTTGGTAAGATCTCCCATCTAGATAAGACTTAAACCACTGCCAGACAGTGCCAGTGATTCCAAGTCTTCTGAGGACAGACAGGAGGATCTGGTGGTCAACTGTGTCGAAGGCTGCAGAGAGGTCAAGCAGAATTAGGACCGAAGACAGTTTGGCAGATCTAGCAGCATGCAGCTTCTCTGTAACTGCGATGAGAGCAGTTTCAGTAGAGTGCGCCGGTTTGAAGCCAGACTGGTTCGGGTCCTGTAGGTTGTTCAGAGAAAGAAATAGAGACAGTTGGTTATAAACAGAACGCTCCAAGACCTTAGATAGGAAAGAAAGAAGAGATACAGGTCTGTAATTGCTGATGTCAGAACAGTCCAGAGTAGGCTTCTTCAAGATGGGGATCACTCTTGCAGTCTTGAAGATAGCTGGTACATGGCCTGTTGACAAGGAGCTGTTGATGACATGAGTGATGAAAGGTAGAAGGTCAGGTGCTATTGTCTGAAATAGCGTGGATGGAATCGGGTCCAGTGGACAGGTAGTAGGATTGTTGGATGAGACCAACTGTATGATGTCATCTGTGGAAAGAGGAGAAAAGCAAGACAGGGAATGAGGTGGAGGGTGGTGTTCAGTAGGAAGGATATTGGTAGAGAAAAAGGATCTGCGAATCTTATCAACCTTCTCCTCAAAGAAGGTGACAAAATCCTCAGGGGAGAGAGTAGAGGGTGGTGGGGAGTGGGAGGGTTTAAAAGAGAGGAGAAAATGTTGAAGAGCTTGCGTGGATCAGAGGCTGATGCTTCCAGCTTCTCCTTGAAGAAGGAAGATTTCGCCGCTGTTATTTCTGTTGAGAACCTTGAGAGAAGAGACTGGTAGGAGTGGAGATCTGAATCATCTTGAGATTTTCTCCACTTTCTTTCCGCCAGTCTCAGTACTCTTCTGTTGTCTCGGAGAACATCTGTCAGCCAAGGAGTTGACAGAGAGGATCTTGCCCTGGAAGAGAGAGGACAGAGATGGTCGACAGAAGAGGAGATGGATGAAAGGAATGTGTTTGTGGCAGTTTCCAGAGGGAGGGAAGAAAATGATTCAGGATGTGGAAGAGAGGAGACAATAGTAGAGACCAGACAAGAGGAGGAGACTGAGCGAAAGTTGCGGTAGGTGGTAGAAGAAGCTGACGTGGAGGTGTGTGCAGAAGAAGCAGGAAGGGAGAGTGAAAAGGACAAGAAATGATGATCAGAAAAGTCAAGAGGAGTTACTGTCAGATCCAACACTGGGGCAGGTCTACTGAAGATCAGGTCCAGTGTGTTTCCTGCTCTGTGTGTTGGAGTTGACTGGTTGAAAGCAAGATCGAATGATGACAGCAGTGGAAGAAGACAGGACAAATGTAGTCTCTCTGTTGGAAGGTTGAAGTCCCCTAGAAGAACAAGTGATGACTCTAAGGGGAGAGCACTCAGAAGAATGTCCAACTCATCTATGAAGTTTCCCAGTGGACCTGGAGGGCGATAGAGAACAATGATGTGAAGTTTAGTGGGGAAAGACACCGTGATAGCATGGAATTCAAAGGAAGAAATGTTAAGATAAGAAAATGAGAGTACAGAGAAGCGCCATGAGCGAGAGAGAAGCAAACCTGTGCCACCACCCCTGCCGTTCTGCCGTGGAGAATGGGAGAAGGCAAAGGAGGTAGAGAGAGCAGCTGGAGTTGCAGAGTTCTCTGGAGTGATCCATGTCTCTGTCAGAGCCAGGAAGTCGAGTGACTTAGCAGATGCGAAGGCTGAGATAAAGTCTGCCTTCTGAACTGCAGAGTGGCAATTCCAGAGTCCCCCTGCTACCTTCACCTTTGGTACAGATGAACAAGGTGGGTAGATGAGGTTACTGGAGTTGCGGTTTCTTCTCTGGCATCTCCATCTTCTGGTGTTGTTCAAGGTGAGCACAGGGATGGAAAAGCACATTCTGTGTATCCTAATAAAATCTAGTCTACTGCTGGCCGCTACAAACGGACACGGAGATATCTAACAGGCTACAAACGGACACGTTTGTAGCGGAATGCCGACTTAATTTATCTAGAATTACAGGCTCCACCCCTGTTATTGACACTTCAATTAGACCGAAACCACACCTGAATCAACTGAAACCACTGAAATAGACTGAAACCACACCTGAATCAACTAATGAACAAGCAAGATATCTAGACTAACCAAACAGCCAAGAGATCTATCAATATCTAGTTAATAGTATATTCAAGACAAGCCTACCTTAGAAGCAGAGAATCTACCCAAGTAACAAATGCAAGCACACTGATTACTGTGTGAATGCCGACTTAATTTATCTAGAATTACAGGCTCCACCCCTGTTATTGACACTTCAATTAGACCGAAACCACACCTGAATCAACTGAAACCACTGAAATAGACTGAAACCACACCTGAATCAACTAATGAACAAGCAAGATATCTAGACTAACCAAACAGCCAAGAGATCTATCAATATCTAGTTAATAGTATATTCAAGACAAGCCTACCTTAGAAGCAGAGAATCTACCCAAGTAACAAATGCAAGCACACTGATTACTGTGTGAATGCCGACTTAATTTATCTAGAATTACAGGCTCCACCCCTGTTATTGACACTTCAATTAGACCGAAACCACACCTGAATCAACTGAAACCACTGAAATAGACTGAAACCACACCTGAATCAACTAATGAACAAGCAAGATATCTAGACTAACCAAACAGCCAAGAGATCTATCAATATCTAGTTAATAGTATATTCAAGACAAGCCTACCTTAGAAGCAGAGAATCTACCCAAGTAACAAATGCAAGCACACTGATTACTGTGTGAATGCCTTAGAAGCAGAGAACTTAATTTATCTAGAATTACAGGCTCCACCCCTGTTATTGACACTTCAATTAGACCGAAACCACACCTGAATCAACTGAAACCACTGAAATAGACTGAAACCACACCTGAATCAACTAATGAACAAGCAAGATATCTAGACTAACCAAACAGCCAAGAGATCTATCAATATCTAGTTAATAGTATATTCAAGACAAGCCTACCTTAGAAGCAGAGAATCTACCCAAGTAACAAATGCAAAAGAACATGGTAGCTCTTCTTCTCTGTGGTACTTGCTCTGGTTCACTGATAATACTGACATGGATTAACCTGACTGGCAAGGAAAGTGGTGTTGAAATCACGGAGCAGCATCAATAGCGTTCTCGCACACTGATGTTTGAAGATCCTTAGGGGGTAGTTAGCCAGCTGCCTGTTACTTTGCATAAACAAAAACCCTCTCTGAATGAGCCAAGACCTAACACCTGCACACCAAACACACACACACACACACACACACATACACATACACAGCCCCCAGGACCAAAGGGCAGGATTAAAGATCACAAGCTATACCCATATTTGCTTATTTGTGCTCATTTAAAATGGCCAAAAACAAACACACATAAATACACACACACACACACACACACACACAGAGTAAGCAGAATGGTTAGAAAAGGCAAAGTTTGAAAATGGGGCTTGCCTGACCCCCTGACACAGTAATCTAATGAAAGGCCTGCTGTCCATGCTCTCTCAACCTCTGTGTCTGCGTGTGTGCACATGTCTGATGGCACAGCTGCCCGTGTTTTTATACTTTGGCTTGCCCTTAGACAGCATCTGAAACAAAATTGATCACAGTTGCATTGAGGACTATAAAATAAGTTTTCATTGTTTTTGTGGTGCCTCTGGAATGTGTTGTCTAGACACCAATAGCAATGAACACTCACCCATCAATTCTTCATTTATGGTGATTGCAGTAGAAGCAGGTCTGGTTTAAGTTACAATTTGTGGAGTAAATCTCAACTAGATTTAAGCAACACTCTAAATCTGCTTGTGATGATTATGTGTGCGTAATAGTGAAATAAATATCAGCTGCTACATTTTGAAATATGCAAAGATAAACGGAATACTCACACCCGTGCCTCATGCTAGTACAACATTTGCACAATCCGATCCTGTTTGCATCCTCACCTTATCATATCTTTTGCTTTCAAATATCCACTGTATGACCTTTAGCTACTCTGTTTTACTGTGAGCTAACTTCACTCTCTGAGCCTCGGCTGTGTCTTTCTTGCCCAGATTGCTTCACCTTGAATACTTGAATACTTGAATACGCTTGAATACTCGGGGTAAATCATTGAGTATTCAAGCGTATTCAAGTATTCTTTAATACTCAGGGTAAATTACAAAATAATGATTGTGCCATACAATCATGACAGAAGAGAGAGTTCAGTGTTTGAGAGTTACTAGAAATGTTTAACATCAAGTTTAATTAATTTAGCTGATGTTTGCTTTTGTAGAGCGCTTTATTTGAAGTCATGTCAGAATATTTCATTAATTTGCATTTTACCATTTCACAATTATGACCTCTTTAAAGAGTCTTGGAAGAACAGCAGGAGATCTCTTCATCTGGAGAATCCCGTATGGGGAAGGACAGCAGTGCGCCAACACACGTAGCGCCTTGTGCTAACCCTTTCTGCTTAATGGACGAGCCCAAACTCTCACTTCGCCTCTTCCTTATCAAGACACAAGAAGATGAAAGGCTCATGGACTTCCTCTTCTGGGGACTTAAAAACAAACCCCAAATGATCAACTGATGGCTAGAAAATTGTTGTTGATATAGCTGAACAATGAAAAGGAACAACCAGTGGCATAAACTCTCCAATGGCGTTGCAGGATGATCTGAGCCAGTGAAAGCAAGCTGTTTTTTTTCCTGCTGGATGTTTAGACTGTTATTTCACTAGACTGTACCTCATTAAGAAGCAAACAGCACAGGAACTTGTAATCATCGAGGAACAGAACAACAATAATGGGCACACGTAGGATTTCCTGTAAAAAGTAGAACAGGAGTCCATATTACCCATCGCACAGAGCAGTGTGTGAGGTGAGTGGAAGTGTAGAACAGTCACCAAGGTAATTCAGGACCCTGCAGCACAGATGTTCTGTGGTTTCCCCAAGTGGACAGAGCAGAAGAGAGTGCTACTCAAAGCTTCTTAACACTCTCCATAAGAGATGACTATAACCAGAATAGCTATTTTTAATCAGTGTGGCCTCTATGCACATCTATGTCATTGGTTTATCCTCAGCTGTTGTACATAACGAGCTCTATTCAACAGGCGGCGATGGAGTCTTTCTGAATAGCAGCCACTGATGGTAGCAGAAACTTGATTCTCTGCACAGGTGAAAGTTCAAAGTCAGGTAGATGTATAAGCTACTACCACTGAAAATAACAGACAGAATCATCCGTGACTAAATTAACCTGTAATTTTTCTTACTAGAGCTTTGCGAGGGATCAAATGTATTTGTTCTGAATGTTTTATGTGAAAGGTGCTATGAAAAAGTATCCTTATTTTTCCCACCCTACCTTTAATTAAGGACTGCTGTGCACCACCTGTTTCATTAAAGCAAAATGAGGTTTTAGGAATTTCAGTTCTAGCAGCACAATAACATTTTTTAAAACATGGCTCTGTATGGAAAAAAAACCTTAATGTGACCATGTGCACTGCAGGAGTTTGGAAAAACACATGCTAATAGGACAACTTAATCCATTACACATTATATCCTAAACTCATATGTGGTAAGAAGTCCCCTCAGGCTGTGATTTTCCTTTCCGAAGGTAACAAGCACAAACTTATCATTTAAAAAGCTATTATGAGAGAGAGAGAGAGAGAGAGAGAGAGAGAGGCCTATTGGAATAGCATGACACTGTCTGGCATTGATGACAGAATTGTTAAACAGGAGGATCCATGAAGTCTACACTTTCACTTCTGACTGCATTGTCCTGTCCCTAAATGCTAGCATGCTCTTTCCTGACTTTTGAGAGTTCATCTAAGGTCATGGATGGCCAGAGTAACACTCAACATCTCCAGCCAGTTAATATTAATTTCTTAACACTTAATGTTTTTACATAAGTAGTGCCATTACCATTGGAGCCTATCTAAGCGTTTCTTCCATGAGAATGTGAACTTTTGTATCAGTTTTTCACATGCATGTGTGACGTCATATCAGGGACAGCAGGAGTCAGGGGTTGTGGGCGAACGGATTTATTATCCATAGAAAACAGAGAGAACAAAAGGACTCAGGCCAAAAGGCAAAAGGCAAAAGAAAAGACGATACTGTAAGAATGCGGACTAGCACCACAGACGTAGCACGACTTTAGTGTTTCTTATAGCACTCCAGTGCAAACACGTAGGCGAAGGCTGAGTAATGTGCAGCACTGGATGGCAGAACCTGCGGGCTTAAGAAAGGAGAAAGTAAATGTGACACAGGTGCTAGTACTGAGGGGATTGTGATAAGGGGAGTGGTTTGTGATGAGGGGGTGTGTGTGTAGCGTTGCTATGACTACGCGTCCACACGCGCGCCCTCTGGTGGCTTCTCCTACCAGCCACCGTGACAGAGCCCCCCCCCAGGGACTTCTCCAGCCGTTCCTTCCTGGGACGTCCTGGCCTTCGCGGAGCCGGTCGCTCGGGACGCTCCCGGTGGAAGGAGGCGATTAAGGAGGGGTCCAAGATTTGAGAAGCCGGCACCCACGACCGCTCCTCGGGTCCGTACCCCTCCCAGTCCACCAAGTACTGTAGTCGCTGTCCTCTGCGCCTAGAGTCCAGCAGCTTACGCACCTGGTAGGCCGGTCCATCATCTAAATGTATCGGGGGGCGGCGTAGCCTGTCCCTGCTGTTCCAGCGGTCCCTCACGGTACGGCTTCAAGGCGGAAGTGTGAAACGACCTGGAAACACGTCTATCTGCCGGAAGACTCACCCGGTACGTCACTGCATTTATGCGCCGAGTGATTACGTATGGGCCCACGTACCTATCGTCCAGCTTGCTTCGCCGACCGAGTCTCCGTCGCTCGTGGAGACCCCACACCTTTTGGCCCACAGCATAGTCCGGTGCCTCTGATCTCCTGCGGTCTGCTTTCGCCTTGAACCTCCTCACGGCGGCTTTAAGCCGTTGATGCGTCTCTGCCCAGACTCTCTCGCTGCGCTTACACCATTGTTCTACCACCGGTTGATCCGATCCCGCTGCGTTCCACGGATATAGTGGTGGTTGCCTCCCGAACACGCATTCAAGCGGCGTCTTTCCGGTGCTTGATTGCACTAGCGAGTTCTGCGCATACTCCGCCCACGAGTAGCGAGCACCAAGTGTCTGCATGTGCACTACAGTACAGCAGAATCTCCCCAGCTCCTGATTCGTCCGCTCCACCTGTCCATTTGCCTGCGGATGATAGCCAGAGGTAAGGCTTACCGTGATGTTGAGCTTGCTGAGGAATTCCCTCCAGACACGGCAAGTGAACTGCGGACCCCTATCCGACACTATGTCCTCAGGCAGCCCGAATTGCCTGAAGGCGTGTGCGGAATAGGAGGTCCGCAGTCTCCCAAGCTGTAGGCAGTCCCGGTAGGGGGGATGAAACGAACCATCTTCGAGAATCTGTCAATGGCGACCATAATGGCCGAGTTTCGCTCAGATTCAGGGAGGTCCGTCACGAAGTCCGTAGCGATGTGTGTGCATGGGTGCTGCGGTGCGGGCAATGGGCATAACTTACCCGCTGGAGGCGTCCTCGGCACCTTACTCCTGGCACACTCATGGCAGGAGCCTACGTGCTTCAGCACATCGCGGTGAAGTCCTGGCCACCAGTAACGAGCCCCTAGTAGTTGGGCCGTTTTTGTGGTGCCCGGATGTCCCGTGCCCATCGATGAGTGGGCCCAGCTGATTAACGCCGTGCGCTGGGCCAGCGGTACATACTTGCGATGCGGCGGGCACCGCGGATGCGGATTAGCCGCCTCGATGGCTCGGTCTACCTGCCACTCTATGGTTCCTACAAAGAACTTCCCAGGTAGCACCGGCTCCTCGCTCGTGGACTCCTGACTGCCTGGAAAAGCCCTGGACAGCGCGTCCGCTCGCGTATTCTTCTCACCTGGCGGTAGGTCACCTGAAATACAAAGCGAGAGAAAAACAAAGACCACCGCGCCTGCCGCGCGTTCATTCTCTTTGTGTTCTTTAGGTACTCCAGGTTTTTATGGTCGGTCAGGACCACGAAGGGATGCCGTGCACCCTCCAGCCAGTGCCTCCATTCCTCCAAGGCTAATTTAATAGCCAGCAACTCCGGTCCCCAACTCCGTGGTTGCACTCCGCTGCACTGAGTTCTGGGAGAAGAATGCTATGGGTTGAAGCGGACTGCCGCGTTTAAATCGCTGCGAGAGTACAGTGCCTACTCCCACATCAGACGCGTCCACTTCAACCACGAATGGTCTACTTGGGTCGGGCTGGTGAAGCACGGGCGCCTCCGCGAACGCTTGCTGCAGTTTCTTGAAAGCCTCGTCGGCCTCCGCTGTC
The DNA here is from genome assembly GCA_020368025.1 of Brachyhypopomus occidentalis. Taxonomy (NCBI): domain Eukaryota; kingdom Metazoa; phylum Chordata; class Actinopteri; order Gymnotiformes; family Hypopomidae; genus Brachyhypopomus; species Brachyhypopomus occidentalis. The sequence continues at coordinate 239,629 of JAGXOD010000075.1, forward strand.
CACGAGAGCCGAGTCGCTCCGCCCGCGCAGCATGTCTGTCAGGGGCCTCGCTATCAGGCTAAATGCTCGGATGAACCGCCTGTAGAAATTAGCGAAGCCCAGAAATCTCTGCAGCTCGCGTCGTGTGTGAGGTCGCGTCCATCGCAACACAGCCTCCACCTTACCTGTTTGCATATGTACGGAGCCTGGCCTGATGGTGTAGCCAAGGAAATTCACTTCCCGGAGATGGAACTCACACTTCTCAAGCTTGCAATACAGACGATTGCGCAAGAGAGTGTTCAACACGGCCCGTACATCCTGCACATGTTGGTCGGCGATTTTGAATAGATGAGGATGTCATCGATGTACGCGACGACGCATCTATCCAGATATTCACGCAGGACCTCATTGATGAACGCCTGGAAAACGGACGGAGCGAAGCCAAACCGTAAGGTAGGACCCGGTACTCGTAGTGCCCCTTTGAGGTACTAAATGCCGTTTTCCACTCATCCCCGGCACGTATGCGGATGAGATTGTAGGCGCTGCGAAGATCCAGTTTGGTGAAGTAGCTCGCTCCCGTAGCTGCTCCAATGCCGATGGCACGGCGGCAGTGGGTACGAGTACCCCACCAAGAGGGAATTGAGCCCTCGAGAATCAACGCATGGCCTCACGCCCCCGTCCCTCTTCTTGACGAAGAAGACGCTCGCTGAGGCTGGCGAGGTGGAGGGAACAATATAACCCTGAGCTAACGCCTCACTGACATAACGCTGCATAGCGGACTCCTCGGCCTGGGACAGCGGGTAGATACGCCCCTTCGGTGGTACACTGCCGGTCTTCAGCTTAATCGCACAGTCCCAGGGACGATGAGGGGAAGCTGAGCTGCTTTTTCGGGGCTGAATACTTCTGCTAGGTCGCGGTACTGAGGAGGGGATGTCAGGTGGCTATGGGCAAGCGGACTCTCGACTGAAGTGGACAGGAGAGCCATCGCGTCTTCACTCTCGACATTATGCTTACCTGGGAATAATCTCTCTATACTGCCGTGAGCCCAGTCTATAGAGGGATTGTGCGTCTGTAACCAGGGGAGCCCTAATGTGATAGTGTGGGTTAATTTGGAAAGAACAAAAAAGGAAATATGTGTAGTGAAGCCCTGAATGTTGACAACCAAAGGGGGAGTGCGGTAACGTATCCATCCGCCACCCACAGGTCTACCATCCAGCGCGTACACTCTTCTGGGTCTTTTCAGCCGGATCAGGGGAGCTTTGAGACGGCGAGCCAGGTCGGGTCTATGATGTTCCCCCGCCGCTCCCGAGTCCACTAGGCGGAAACGTCCACAACATTGTTCCTATGAGCGATTGTCACGGGGAAATTCAGTAATCTCCCCACCATGGAGCTACTCACCCTGGGTCTTCCTCCTTGCTTTCGGGGGGGTCGCCTTAGGACCTCCCGATTCACCCAACTGCATAGGTTCTACCGGGGGCATCGCCTCCGTTGCAGTGGGGGGTGGCAACCTCACAGGTTCGCCCGGGCGTAGCTTCCCGTTCGTGTATTAATCGGTCGTAGGTTACGGCCAATCTCACTACACAATTAAAATCCTGTGAGTCTTGCCTGCACGCCAGCTCTGCCCTCAGCTCTGGTCTCAGACCAGCCAGGAAGACGTCCACCAGTGCCGCGTCATTCCAGTTCGTACCGGCCGCCAGTGTTCTGAATTCTAGAGCGTAGTCGACTGCTGGGCGAGTTCCCTGCCGTAAGGACAGCAAACTCTGCCCACTGGCTCTCCCACGGCGCGGGTGGTGGAAAACCTCCCGGAGTTCAGCGGAGAAAGCAGCATAGTCCTTTATAAGAGGAGAGTCATTAGTTACCAGGGCAGCCGCCCAAGTTAAGGCCTTACCTGCCAGGCGCGAAATGCCGTCAGAAACCTTTTCGTGTGGGCTCAGGTGCTGCTGGTAGGTAAAATAGAGTTCACACTGCACCATGAAGCCCTCACATGTTTCCGGATCCCCTTCGTACGGTTTGGGGGGGGCAATGGGCAGCCGTAGACTCTCCCGGGTAGTAGATTGAGTATTCGCCTGTGCGGTCATGTTCTGAAGGCACGCCGTCACGGTTTGCAGTAGGGTCTTTACCTCCTCGATTTCTCTCTGTTGGTTGCCCAACATTATGCCCTGGAGGTTGAGAGTCTCCCAGGCGTTTCGCTCACCGCTCCCGGCTGCCTGAGGCTGCACATTCTGTGACGTCATATCAGGGACAGCAGGAGTCAGGGGTTGTGGGCGAACGGATTTATTATCCATAGAAAACAGAGAGAACAAAAGGACTCAGGCCAAAAGGCAAAAGGCAAAAGAAAAGACGATACTGTAAGAATGCGGACTAGCACCACAGACGTAGCACGACTTTAGTGTTTCTTATAGCACTCCAGTGCAAACACGTAGGCGAAGGCTGAGTAATGTGCAGCACTGGATGGCAGAACCTGCGGGCTTAAGAAAGGAGAAAGTAAATGTGACACAGGTGCTAGTACTGAGGGGATTGTGATAAGGGGAGTGGTTTGTGATGAGGGGGGTGTGTGTAGCGTTGCTATGACTACGCGTCCCACGCGCGCCCTCTGGTGGCTTCTCCTACCAGCCACCGTGACAGCATGTCACATGGTGGAGTGGTCCTTGCCCAGTATCCTGTGCCTGGGTTTGTGTGGTTGCCAAATGTTGCAGGAAGCATCAGCTTTAATATGATTACAGGAATTACTGGCACAGAAGACCAACATCCTGAAATAAGGGACTCCAGAAAGCATGAGCTTAGTAATAAAGGCAAGCCAAAAGTTTGACATTGAGTGAGTTCTAAATGAAAAAGACCCAAATGATAATACACTTGAACAAAACTTTTCCTTATTTTTGTTTTTGTCCTAAATTATGTGTTTGTTTTGTCCTAATATGCCTCTTTATGCTTTGTTATTGCTACAACAGGAATACATGTACAATTCACTGTACGGTTCAGAGGGAAGGAATGTGTGTGATAGGAACTTGGCCAAAATGGGGTGAATCAAGATGAAAGAATGCAGACCACAATGACTAATAAAAATGTGACTCATACTCCCTCTCAGGCACATGGGAAATAATACCTGAAAGACGAGAACAAGACACTACGGGACTTAAAAACATTTTTGGGATGAAAAATACTAATAAGAGCAGATAATAGAAAGTGCTCTTTGATTCAATGTTTTGTCACGTTTAATCAGCTCTGTCTGCTGCACTACAAATGAGGGTGTGTCAGTATAACGTATGAGATGCCTAGTGCTCCCACACCCTAGTCTGAGGGCTTTCATGTCACATGGCCCAATAGGAGGCAGAGATCATCAGCAACCTTATCAGCCAATGAGGAAAACGAGGAGCCCCAGAGCCTGGAACTTTCCCACACATAATACAAACTAGTGATGCATTACTGCACCAAAAGTGGGAGGCTAGGTATTCAGTGACCGAGCAAAAGAGAGAGAGAGAGAGAGAGAGAGAGAGAGAGAGAGAGAGAGAGAGAGAGAGAGAGAGAGCACAATACACTAAACTCTGTTGACAGCCAACAAAGATGATAAATGAGCAGAATGCTCACAAGGCAAATGCTGTTTGGTCCATGAATCCCAGTGTTTGTGTATATAATATATTTGATATATATAGAGAGAGTCAAAGAAGACTTGCTGGTCACATAATGAGTATTACCATCAGAATTAAGGATTTGTTGTTTCTAGTGGCAATGAATTTTAATGCTAGTGGCCACTGCATTAATGATATATCTGTTTGCATTGCCACTTGTTGCTATGGCAGCAGTGAATTTAGGAAACTCAGACACACACATACGAAAAATCTGAATAATTCACTGTGGATTGGGACACACAAACCAAAGGCCAGATGCAGAATGAGGCCACTGACCCCCTCAGATCCCTAGACTACCCCCAAAAAAATCCCCCTCCCCTCCACATGTATGCCTTAAGAAAAAACACTGCAGTTTACTGGATCAGGGATGACTAAAAAGAATGGGGAACGGTTGCATGTTTTTGGATCTTAGTGTGTAAGAAGAATTTCCAAATTAGGAAATGTAATAATAAGGCTATGTTTGTCTTCCTTTTGCAGTGGTGCCTTATATATTTTTTTTGTCTTAATAAAATGTCAAAAAGGTTTCAGGATGCTGCATTTCTTTAGTCAACAATAGTCCTGTGTACTTACCGGTACACAGCAAAAATTATTCTTAAAAGATGCAGAGTTCAGATAACAGGAAGTCCCAGAGAACAGGCCAGAGGCTTGGGAGTTATGTGAAAGTGACATGGAGAGGACCAGAAAACGAGTTCTGTCAACACGACAGACGTGTGCACGAAACATCAAGAGCCTCTGAGAACATTTCTTCTTTCATCTTAGCTCTCATGTTCTTTATTTCTAAACTACCAATTAATGAGTTATGACATGACTGATCTAGAGTTGTTTGATTTACTGTAACCGTGTTCAGTGCATAACCTTTCTCAAATCAGTATAAAGTTTTAATAATACAAATGCATTTATTTACTAGCTGCAGTATTATATAAAGTAGCCATCAGAGTGGAGCATATTTTGGTAAATGGGCAAGGACACTGCAGGACTTGTGCCAAGGGCTCTTAAAATGACTACAGACAACTGGAGGGACTTATTAAATCAGGGGAACAAGGACAGGAAGGGAAGTGTGAACTGAAGGAGAGAGAGAGAGCATAGAACAGAGGAAGAGTAGACAAAAAGGGAATATGGTAATATATCTCCAAGTGTTATAAAATAGACTTGCTTTCTAGTCTCAAAGGCAAACCCTTTTTTTATATGTTGGCTGAAATATTTGTGGAAACTGTGAGATACAAGCCATCCACAGGAACACGGGACAAGGTCCATGTGCCAGTGGAAACAGAACTGAAAAGAGAACTGCATGTGACATGCTGAGCACTGAACCCATCCTGTGCTGTTCTGTGTACTGCCACACACGCACAAACACACACGAACCGCCCCACACAACAAAAGCTCTTAATGCAGAACCTCCTACAGGATCAAATGTATTGTGGGAGAAAATTGTGGTTTGGTAGTGAAAATCATGGTAGAAAATAAAAGTTCACAATTGGCAGTCAAAATATGACTGAATCCTCTTGTATTTCCTTTGGTTACTCTGAACAGCTTAGCAAGATCAAATTTACATGCATAGACAATATCTGCCTTACACAATTTGCAAAACTCAGAAACCAGTTTAGTTTATAAAAATAAATTGAACAGCTGCTGACTATGCAATGGACAAACAGTAGAAGATATTTCCAAAATACAATACTTCTTTAATGTGGCAATATTGGATTCCCTTGGGTTTTTTTAATCCAGGGAAAAGTTTTGGTGCTTTTGGAGAACTGTCCACCACATGGAGCCGACAGCACAGTAGTAACAGATTTATGATGTTAAACATGTTTAGTGCTAATAGTTTTACTGATACACCCAGTTTATCTGGAACAAAGTGAGGAGGGGAGGTGGAGAGAGAGATAGAGAGAAACATAGATGGAGAGAGACAGAGAGAGAAGGAAGCAGAAAGAGGCAGAGGTTTGGGATGTCACCAGTGGGCAGGGTGGCTACATCAAGCTGGGAGCAGCATGCTTCGTAGCACAGGCAGCACAAGAAGAGTCCAAACAGGGTTTTTCAGCACCACAGCACCTGGAGCAGCTTGAGGCTGATGGGAAAAATGAAACAGAAAGGTCAGCTGAGGACAAAAGCGCCACAGAGGATTTAAAACACACAGCTTTGAAACTCATCGATGCAATTTCTAAGATAGGAAGCAGACAGTCAGACAGTTTCTAGTACACTGTAGACTTCTGTTACACATATCCCAGTCATAGGCCAAAAAGCCTTTATGGTGGAGATTCAGCTTTAGTAGCTTTTCTTCCAACAGTTCACTTAATCTGTCTGAAAAAAAAGGAGAAGGCAGTATAAGCTGTATGCCTTGATAGGGATAAGGTTCAGAAAGTACTGACATGGCTGCTCCCAGTTGAGGTCTCATTCACAGATTTCCCAGTGAACTAACTCAACCAGCCTTGCAATAAAATGCAACCCCAAACTCATCTTCTAAAAGTTGGCTCAACAAATATATATTAGCAAAGTTTTAAAAAAAAAAACACAGCAAAATACCCAGGGTTTAATTACCTCAGACGGTGTTCATTTGACTCCAGCCTGGCCTGCAGGAGAGTGTGCTCCAGAGAAAGGGGCCTCACAGTTCCAGCAAGCATCCCAGAAATGCTGTCGTGTGATGGGTGGGCGGGTGATGAGTTCAGCTGTGCAGTAAGGTGAGGAGTAGGCTAAAGCTGACCTCCACATGGTTGAGCAACATGTTAAGAGCAGGCAGTTTCCTTCATTCCAAACTGTATAAGAATATTTATATATGAATTCTTTATATCAATGAATGAATAAAGCAATTGATTTCATATGATTGCATCACCACTAATCTCACTTTAGTGGGACAGTCAGTAAGTAATGAGAGAAACAGGACTTGGTGATGTAATGGGAGTTTTCTCTATGAATCAGTCACAGTCACAAGCAGAAACCAGCATTCAACTTTGACACCATTACATTAACATTACATTATCACTAAGTGTGAGAAACTAACGCAGACAAAATGTGCACTATAAATTATAGCACACTCTTATTGTTCATGAACATATTATTTTACACAATTTTAATGAAACATAAATTTAGTTTTATGAGTATATAAATATACAAATAAAGAGGCCCCACAGCGCTCCATTATGTTTACACAGCACACTTATCAACTAATCACACCGCTTATATTTTGCGCCATCTACTGGTACAACATTGGAAAATATATACATTTACGCGTAAGTTTGCCAACATATATTGTTAAATCTGAATTTCAAATTTACTGTAACCAGTCCAAACAATTGTAAGTTGATCGATTTAATCGAATCTTTTGTGCTTACTATGAACACCACAATCCTTTGTGACGTCGTGAAGAGAGGGTCTTCAGAGTCATAAATGGAACCAAAGGTTTGGAATACGAGTAGGTTAATTGTCCGTGGCCTGGAATGTTTTTCACGAGATCATGTTCTGGATGCCGCTTCTTTTCCCTCTTTGGATTGTTGACAATTGCTCGGTCAGGCAACAGGGGTTTCTTCCAAGAATGCTCAGGTCAAAAGTCAGATTTGAGCAGGTGATAACTAACTAGTACGCAATATATTGTCTGTGTGTCATTCGGAAAAGTTGATAAAACGGTAAGATTTCATTTTTTGTTTTTCATCTTTGTCTTGTATTAAATGGTATAGAAATTCACTTTCACATATGTTGTCACATATAGTGTGCATTTGTAATGGCTGATGAGGTGTTCCGAGCTCCAGTCCTGGTGGACCAGCCTCTCAGTGACAAAGACCTGGAGCTCCTCAGTTTTCTTAAACGCAAGTTTGCTACAAAGCTGACAGAAAAGCACAGCTACTGCCCGGCGAAGGTGCTCACCAAAAATAACATCAGGTGTGTCCTAGACCAAGATGTCCGCCTCCGCAGCGCCTTCGAGCGAAGACAGGAGACACTCCGCAAAGGATTTTTCTCTCCTATCAACAGGTAGTGTTGGTTATTTGCTGAACATTTGAGAATCATCATTTTCAAATGTCGTTGTAAAGCTATAATGTATGGACAAATTCAAATTTGTTAAACACGAGTAGCCTGTTGTCTGAAGTGATTTTATCAACAGAATTATCTGTTGGATAATTATCTTTTGTTCTTGGTTTAGACCATACAAACCAGTTGGGACACTGTATTCTGATCATGGCGATCTCTTCTCTGGTTGGCTGTCCACTGAGGACCAAGAAAGACTCAAGGTGACATGGAGTGAGCAGTGTTGTCCGTTGTTATGTTTTAGTGGTCCTTACAAAAGTGATGATGACTAATCTTTATCATAGATGCACTGTGACAAGAAATACTGGAAAAAGTCATGTTTCACAGCCAGCACATTTGCACAAGAAAAAGTAGTGAAGGTAAATGATGCAAAACAAAATGTTCCCGTAGTCTTTTCCAGTAGTTCCATCTGTACTAGGGGAGGATCAGTTCAGGTAACTTTTTGATTAGGGAAATGCTATACAAGAGGAGCAGAGACAACCACAGACTGCAGCAGTTGAAAAGTGGACAAGAAATGGTTTGTTAGAACTGAAACACTACCTGAGAGAGCTGTCCAACATGAAGTATGCACTTAATGCTGGCCGACCCCTTATATGCTGTCTAAAGGAGCAGGTGAAACAAACAGACACATGCAAACACTCACATTATCATTATCATCATCATGATCATCGTTATTATCTTGCAGTATAATTGAAGTCATTTTCATAACTACTTCTTAATTTCTTCTCTATTTCAATTAAAGCATAAACAGTCTTCTTATTTCAAGGTGCCAGCCTGGTACCACTGTGACAGGGCCATGTCAGGTCAGTTTTAGCCTTTTTGACATACCTTTATTGACAAAATTGATTTACAGACCAGAAAAAGCTAACACCTCTTTCCTACAGCTGATAAAGGGGCAGCCAAACCAGTACCACTGTTCATAAACCAGAAGGCCTTAGATCCCAAAGAGCTGGAACCTCTGGAGTATGTCTGATATGATCACAGTTCAGCTGATCAGAGATTAAGGTGCGGATCATCCCCTGTACCGCTCTGACTCCACTTGCTTGGTGCAGGAGGATGCAGTGCAGAAACCAGGAGCTCCTGGCAGAGAAACTGCAGTGGATCTACATGGTGCTCTGTGGCCTTAATCACATGAAGAACAGGGATCTGAAATCCACAGTGAGATTTCCTACAAGCATTTCATACAGTGTAACATAATGTAGATTCGTGTAGCATTGTCTTCTGCTTACAATGGGTCATCAGGTCACATGGCCTTTTTTCTGTTGTTGTTTTTCCCAGGTTCCTTTGAACAGCCGCTATGTGAACACCATCACCATGGACCCTGATAAGGCCAACATTCTCCTCAGGCAGACACAAAGGCATTCATATATAACATAAGATTTTTTAAATTATATTTTTCTGCTATTAAAGTTCCTTCACATTACAGCAGTTGCTCATATTGTGATGGGTGATCTGCCTGCCATACCTGCTTCATGGAACCCTGGTTCTGCGGGCTTGTTCTAGCTCCTTTAAAAGAGGGTCAAGTGGATGTCAGCGTTTGGCCTCTCTGATGCCTGAACACAACACGGCTCTTGATGTCTGCGAGACCTTCAGTAGCCCAAATGATGCTGCAGGTGCAGTACAATTTACGCTTAAGATGTTGAACTGAACGAAGTCTGTCTGATTATATTGTTCCTTTTTATCATCTGTAAAAAAATGCATTACTATGTTGAAATGTTAGCTGTGCCAACTGAATCACCTCTCTTGCATTACAGAGTGCAAAATGACCGCCGCCCGAACCACAGGGTAAGAAGCAAAGAACATGCGATGGTGATTACAAACCTCCTCCATTCCAGTAATGACGTTAATATAGCTGGTCAGGGTGAGCTCTCTCCATTGGTCATTGGGGGCTGGCTGGGCGTGGGTGTGGGTGTGAAGGTGGTGTCTCGCTGCTGTTGCAGACACATGCCAGGATATACAGAGCCATGGCGGAGGTCAGGACAGAGGGAAAGGACAGAGGGACAGGACAGGGGGACAGGACAGAGGGACCCAGACAGAGAGACGGGGGATGTGGCTCCGTGGCTTGCATCTCTGCTCGCTGATAACTGTGTGTATCTTAGAACTGATGCTTCCAAATCACACACCACCACATACATCTAATAACCTAAAATCACACTGGAATCAGATGATTTTATATGCAGCAGTATATTAGCCTGGTAAAACTGTGCTGAGTGTCACAAGGTTTCAAACTGTGTTTAACTCCATGGTTTCATTTGTTTCAATTTCTCAGACTGTCATAAAAACACTGGCTTTACTTAGTGTTAAGATAATAGATTCTTGAAAAATAACTATCAACTAAGTATGATTTTGTGTTAGGTGTTAGTTTTTTTAAAATTCTTGTTAGTATAAAAAAGGTATAAAAATTCTTGTTAGAATACCTGATTATAACGAAATATTAAATGAGAAAAAACATACAGCAATATGTTTTTGCAATGCTTCAGTGCTCCAAGAATACACCTATGTGGTATAACAGGGTCAAAGGTTGTGGGAGTCAGAATGATTTACTCCCAGTTGCTGAACTACAGCTAGGGTTATATACCTATAGCTATACGTACTGTTACCTGTTGTAGCCTTAATGTGCCTTCACTCACTTCATAAGGCCTCATTACAGTTTGACTGGTTCTACATAAACCTCCACCCACATCACCATGCCATTCCACAGGTCACACTCCTCCAAAGTAGACATGGTTGCTGTAGTTTGCACTATGTTGTGGTTGTCTCACTATGACAGACTTTAGAATGCAGGTGTGGTTTGGAGAGTGGTGTTCTAGTTCTAGAACTCCTGGAGTATCTTGGCCTACAGGTCCAAAAGGGTTCATGAAAATCAGTCTAGTGCAAAGTGGCTAAGATTGAAAAGGATTGAATGAGTCTATATGTTTTGGAGACAGTATGCTTTATACTTCTTTATACTAGTTTTTTTGTTGGCATCTAATATTTTATTATTTTATCCACAGCTTCACTGGAGAAAAAGCCACAACAGTGAGAATTCTTCATCATCACATATCTGACCCGAAGAAGAAATGCATTTATTACTTTTAGTACAAATATAATCAAAGTTATGCTGAAAGATCCAAGACTTGAAATAATACATCTCTTCTCTTCTTTCAGGCCAAAAGATCAAATCAACATATTAGACAGATTCAAGATGGAGTTTTTTGATGCCAAGAACCTTTTGAACGCCCAGATGGAGACATTAGTCTTTGAGAAGAAAAAGTAAGCTTCACTCAATTCTGTTCCATAACATAAAATATTGAGGCTTCAGACCTGTCTTTGGTTCAACCATATTTGTTCCCTAACATTTTGACAGAAACCAAGAGGAGCGAATGAAAACTGTTTTGAATGCCTTAATGACCTCCAAAAACAAAACTTGTCTCTCCACACTGTTGTTTTCCCTGAGGAACAAGTTCAAAGAGCCAAAGTCAACCACTGATGTTTGGTAAAATCCTGTTCTCTTTTCTCATTAATGTCTGGTGAAATTATGTTCTCTTCATTCTGGGAGATCTGGGAATACAGATCAGATCAGACATCTTTCAGTTCACATCGTATTTTTTTTTTGTCAGAAATAATCTACTCTCATGTGTAAAAGCTTTCTTTAAAGGTTGTTCATGACATGGCTGTTACCTCACTAGGAGGGACACACTGTATTGTGATTAGAAATCTGACAAATGTTTGTGAGATGATGAGAATTACCATGTGGCATGCACATTTTTAGGTTCACTCTACTGAAAAAAGAGGCAAATGAAGTAGGAGGTGATAATTATAAGAAATTTGAGAGCATTTTGCAGAAGATCTCCTACTTTAACAACTTCACCAACAAAAATGTTCCATATTCCAAGGTATCAAATACACAAATTGTGTTTTACAAATTTACCTAAATAAAAATTTGTTATTTATGAGCTGGATAAATAGGCTGACCCACACATGGCATAATATCATATGGCAAAACATTCAACTGTAAAGTACACAAGTAAGACAAATGAGTAGAGTAAATTTGCTTGCCTGTATACACACTCCACATCAGTTCGCCATCTTCATGCCCACAATGTCCACTAGAAGCAAACAACGGGGTACAAATCTAATATACAAAATGCTTGGTAGTGCAGGGGAAACTCACCATTACTCAAATTTGTTTCATGTCTCCTCAGGAGAAGTTCTGCCTGCTTGTCGTCTCTCTTCCAGCCAATCAGCTGCTGCGGCCAGCCGTGCAGGAGGCTCTCCTCTTCCTCACTGAGAATGTTCTGCAGCTCCATGCATGGCAACTCAAAGGGTTGTACCTCCATCTTAACCTGCCCTTCTACACCCTGCACACCTCCAACTCCTCCTCCTGCAGCAAACGAGGACTTCACCATGCCGATCACTCCTCTGTCTACTGCCATCCATAATGATGTTTATCTAACCTATATATAAAGCTCCTTGAAACTGAGACTCATTGTTTCTATAAACAGGAAATTAAGCTCCATGAATCACAGTAAGGTTATAATGAAAATCTTCTTTCTGTTTTTGAAAGTTAGTGATATGTTTTATAGAGCTATAGTAGAATAACAAATGAACATTAGTATACACAGGGGATATACAGTAGTATCATATGGGAATATGCACTGCATAATTGTGAGTATATATTCATATAACTAAAGCAAGTATTTGAACGTTTTGGGCTGATCCAAGGGGCTGTATGTCTCTCTGAGAATTAGTTGAATTAATAGTTGATCAGAAGGCTAGTGAAATAAAACCTACAAAATGCAAGTTTACTTCTTACCAGTAGAGGGCACCATTTACTTGGACATCTTATCACTTAAAATAATAAATAAAAGTCCTGGTGTGTTTAGATGTGCTATATAAACATGATAAATGTGACAAAACACTGGCTCTGATGTATACTGCAGGGTGTCTGATCAGCTGAAAAGCACAAGCAGTCAATGCTTTAATGTAACCTCCTTAAAAAGAGGTCTAGTGCATATTTTACTGGAATTGTTTCCATGACTACAGCTTCAAAGCCCACCATATACAGTTGAAAGGGGAAAATGTGCTGAGGGATGGGACGTGAATGGTCCTCTGTACTGAACTCATGAATGAAGTTATGCTGTTGGTTTTACAACTGAAAAAGGGTCATTTTGTCCAAACAATGATCATATTGTTACAGTACCATTTCTGTGAGGACTGTAAGAACTTCACATGAGTAAGAAGCCAGAGAATGAAGAAGGTGACAGCACACTTGCATTCATATACATGTTTTAATTCCATATAAACAGCAGCATCCATCTTGATGCTGTAAACCATGTCAGAGACTTCAGGGTGGGCAGGTCAGGACAGGCAAGGGACAAATACACAGAGAATTCGATGCACTCGTAAATTAGTGTTCAGTCTTGCATGAGCACACTCGCACGTGCACACACACACACGTGCACACACAGACAGATTAGCAGTGAAGGGCAGCACAGTGGAACACTGGCGGTTGTTTGCAGACCTGGCAGCAGCTCTGGTGAAAGACACGCGGTCTTGTACTCTGTATGATGGATCAACAGTCCTGCCCTGCGCTCCCTTTGACCCCTCATACAGCAGATATAGAAAATATAGACTTTAATGTTCCTAATACAGTACATTCTCTAGTTCAAGACCGATATGTGTGTGCCACTCCAAAATATATATAAAGATCCATGCATCCACAATATACACATACAGTACAATAAATATTCTAAACATCAATAAAGCAGTAAAATGGACAGTTTTTGACATAACCAGGTTGAGCTGTAGAGCAATGGCCACAGGCAGCATTCACAAACAAACCCTTGAGGTGAGGCCCACAGAGACGAGCAGCAGGGAAGCGCCACGCCGAACCAGCTCCAACAGGATGTGTTCTTGGCAGCATGCGGCGAGCAGTGCACACCAGGAAAGTGCCGCGATATCTCAGAAGTGCTGCGTCTCACTTCGAGGAAAACATTTGAGTAGTCAAAGAGTTAACCAGGTGCAGTCTCTAACACTGAACATGGCAGGGTGAAGCCTTTATCTGCCCATAGCCTGCAAGCTAATGGGAGACAATAGGGCATTGGCGTTGACATGAATGAAACGGATTTATCCAAAGCCTTTGCGTGGAATTTGCATTATGGATGTCAGTTCAGTCCTCTTATTGCTTTAGTACAATAAAATTCCTTCATATAAAAAATAAAGAAAACAATCAAAATAAACAAAATATGGCAGCCCAGAGCCAAGGCGGTATCAGCTGAAGTCAGCTGAGAGTAACCAGTCATTCAGCTTCAGCAACTTGGGATGCAGGTGGCTAGTTTCACACTACCCAATCACACTGCAGCTCACACTACCCAATCACACTGCAGCTCACACTACCCAATCACACTGCAGCTCACACTACCCAATCACACTGCCTCGCACACTACTGAATGTTTTCTTCATTAGAGGGAAATGGAAAGATGTACACACCACTCATTGCTCAGACTTCACTGGTAAGTGGATAGTGTGTGTTTTCACCCACCCCTAGAATTGAGTAAATCTATTGAAAGTTAAAACCTCTCGTTTACTCCACCATGACACTCTGTAGTTCATGCTTCTAGGGGGCCTGAATATGCTGTTTCTGCACACCAGGTGGCAGTAACCCAAACACACGAGTATTCCACCGGTTCTAGACCAGACTACATGACATGGCACCATCTATGCAAGCACATACATTATGAACAGATGGATATAGTTCAACTCCACAAATGGGGTGGCCCTTGTCTTTAATAAGCTTAGCTGGTCTTGCATGGTCACCCACACTGACCTCTTGTGGGATGGAAAGAGGTTTGAACCGAACAGTGAACTCCATGCATAGGTTTCAAATAATTTTTAATGTGTCACCCCAAAGATCAGTGCTTCACCTCCTGAGGCCGTTCCTGTCTCTGCCTAATTGCTCTGGCAAATGGTTAAACTTTATCCAAATGAAAAGGTTATATAGTTTATTCAAATCACTACTGTGAATGTCTGGTGTAGTTGTCTCTGGTGTTTACTTTCTGTGATCGCTGCCCACATGCACACGTAAATGTGATGGATATCATTCAACTGAGCAAAGTAACAAATATAGTAGAGATGGCAGAAAAGCAGAAGTTTCTACCTTCATAGATTTGGAGAAACTATTCAGACAGAACTGAAATACTGACTCAAAGCCAGTAAACAAACTGAATTAAAATAGCAAGAAAAAATTGTTTTTCACTCTTTAATAGAATTATGAGATGAACCAAACTATAGTATCACTTCGAAAACCTTGAAAGCCAACTAACTATGGTCTTTTTATGGTCTTATGGTCAGTGAGAAGAGTGGGAGACAGTGAGAAAAGCAGGAGACACAGGGAGAAAAGAGCAGCAGGGGAAGACATGACGAGGAGAAAACAGTCAAGACCAACCCCATTTGGCCCTGTGGCAGCCGGTTGCTAGGAAACTGTCTGAGGGTGCACAAAAAGCACCTCTTTGAGCTCTGTGTCCTTTCAAAGTGAACACCCAGAGTCCCCGGTACTAAGGTCCCTCCACCCACAGCCCGTCTCCAAGCCTTCTGCAAGAGGTGTGTACTGCATGGAGGACGGAGTTGTCAACACACTCCTCTCCTCTCCTGTCAGCTTTCCCAATAGAATCTAAAGCCATGACAAAACAGCCAAAGACCCTACCACTACCACATAAGCAGCAGACATATTCACCTTTCACCTTTCACCTTTCCTAGGTGCCACAGCCCATATAACATTGCCAGTACATAGCAGCCATGCGTCTCAGAGGAGGTCTGTAGACTCGGTGCCGATGTCTCCCAGGTTTAGGTAAAAATCCACTTTTCCTCTTTGACTCTCCGTTTCCTCAACCCCTCATTTAACTGGAAGCAACAACTCTGGAAGCCATTGTGCTCCCAGTCCCCTTGCAGGCCATTCAGAAAGTCCACCCATCAACAGACCCCCACAGCTCCACCCCCCCCCCCCCACACACACACACACACACACACACACATATCTTCACCTAACATGTCTGCAAATGCTGCCTGAAGAGAGAAGACCAGACATACTCACACACAGACACACAGACATAACAGCAGCACCCATGAGCACCAATGTACACATGCACCCTAAACGTTTCCAGTTGTAACATGTATTCCTACTTCCACCCCACGAGGTTTTATTTTTGGATTGTAAATTTGTATATATTAGAAACAAGCAGGTCAGGAGTAGAACAGTAACTGGCAACATGATTGCAGCTTTATGACTGGTGTAAGGGTTAGGGTTAGGGTTAGGGTTAGGGTTAGGGTTAGGGTTAGGGTTAGGGTTTGGTTAGGGTTAGGTTAGGTTAGGTTAGGGTTAGGGTCAGGAGTAGAACAGTAACTGGCAACATGACTGCAGTTTTATGACTGGTGTAAGGGTTAGGGTTAGGGTTAGGGTTAGGGTTAGGGTTAGGGTTAGGGTTAGGGTTTGGTTAGGGTTAGGGTTAGGGTTAGGGTTAGGGTCAGGAGTAGAACAGTAACTGGCAACATGACTGCAGTTTTATGACTGGTGTAAAAACTCACATGAAAAACAAAAGAATTGATCCAGACAACAACCTCCCTATCCGCTTATGTGCACTGATGTAGCAATTCCATAAAGACAGATTATCTGTGGTGGAAACACATTTTTCTTTGTCACATGATGTAGGAATGTTTTTTAGACCAAAATATTTTTTCAGGTTGAAACTTTTTAGGAGGGAGTGTGGCCAAAATATTTAAAGTGAAGAAAAGGATCTTCCTCTTCTGTTTTTCCTAGTTTCTAAACATAATTTTAGAATATCTGACTGTGATTTGTGGATAATGTAATTGTCTCTGGATTAATCTAACATTTATCTAACATTAATCTACACACTGATCAACGTCATGACAACGCAGATGGGCACAAGCTTGCTGATATAATAAAAAAAAAATCAAAAGTAGCAATATCAGTTTTAGGAAATGAGTAACTGCTTCATTTTAGATATGTTAGATATGTATCTATTATCAGTTATTTCCTACTGCATAAATGAACAACACACACAGATGCACCTGTCAAGTTAAAGGCTGTTTTGATGATGGGCACTCATAATTCTGATTGGTCCAGAGTCAGCAGTAGGCACAAACTGGATTAGGTCTCAAACACTCCTGGCATGATGCTTCAATCTTGGGCCCATTTCTGTCTTTAGAAGAAATGGAACATTTGCAGCAGTTCAGTCAATGTGGAAAAGGACCTACAGGGAAATGTAATTAAAGAGCTTGCAGAGCTGATGGAGGCTACAGGTTATGTCCTCTCTTCTCTTCATTTAAAGGGCCCATCATGTGACAGCGCCACAGTTAATGAAGCCGTTAAAATAACAGCCTTAGATTATTGCGAAAACATTCAGACCAGAATCAAGGGGTGAAAAGTACCATTCACATTCTCACGGATGTTAGATTTTCCCATTTTATAAAGTACAAATGTGAAGGACTGAGTGACCCAGAAGCTCCCCCTGCCTGGCGTCTCTAGCGTGATGGGACTAGCGCGCAGGCAAGCAAACAAAAGAAAGAAAAAAAATACAGAAGAATATTTACATATCATCAAAATGGCATTTTTGCGCAATTACGATTTTTTTTTGTGTTAAAAAATGTATTCATGTTATTGAGTATTCTACCAAATCTATAAACTATCATTTTGCTTCCGGAAAAGAACAGTGTGTTTGACATTCTTGGGTGCACTCATGTAATCGCTGCCTTTTGAATGAAAGGCATTAACACAGATGCTCTTATGTGGAGGAAATCGGGATATCCCGCGCTCTAACAGTAGCATCACAGTGGAAGTGCTGTACCCCTCACGGAGAAGTGCATACTCGAAAGGCCTCTCTGTTTCTCTCTAACAATACATACAATTCCTGATTTGATGTGAAACATTAAAAAAACAAAAATAAATATGTCTATATTACACATAGCATGTATAAAAATGTGTTAAATATACAGAAGGTGTTTTTAAAATGTAAAAAAAACAACCAAACAAACAATTGATTCGATAAAAATGTCAAAATAAATTTCTCAAAATAAATTTCTGTGACGATTTATATGAATTAGCCATGTGGCTAATATAACAGTACAATAAGCTGTCACTGATGTTTACAGCAGTAAGAGGTACTGACAAATTATGAACATGCATGACACAGTGATAAATATTAATATTAAATTACTACAATCCAGTCATTTGCCTCATAGTTTTGTTTAGTTTGAACATTTTTTTTAACAATAACTTATGACAGCCACATGTCACTGGTATATCACACATGTCGTGACAGTGATATGCTGTCAACACCGCACAGCCACAGGACAATGGATGACGGGTAAAGTTATGGTGAATACTTGGGCTTTGTAATACCTTAACAACACTTAACAAAACCATAAAAAGACAGAGTTCAAAATAAAAATCAATCTTTTGGCTTGTAGGTCAATGTGAGAACTAAGCCTATCTTTGCTAAAAGATATTTTTTTGAATAACAGGTAATATTTTCAGCACAGATATTTTAAAATGTTTTGAAAAATGTGTACTATGAAAAATTTGGGAATAACGTCATGTGAATACAGTACATTAGTTCATATCATCTAGCACCTCTCGCATGACTTACATATATTTTGGTAGACAGGTGTTTGAACTTAAAACTCCAGCTGTGTTTAGCCCTCAAAAACATGCAATGCCAGTGATATGAAGCTGCGCATATAAACCTGTAGGGCCCATCACCAGACGTGGCTGTGGGGGCCTGGCCTCCTCCAGAGCACACAGCTGAGAGAGTGTGCCGGCCGGGATGGGCAGCGTTTGGAACCGTTTCACCAGAGTTAAGTCATTCATCTCACAGTAGTGGTTTAATGCTGTAGGCAAACAGGAAATGTGTCTGCCATGTAACAGGTCAAAAGGTTTTACGTTTAGCTATGCAATAAGATTCATGATTATGTAAGTCAATAACAAAAAAAAAACAAAAGCAATTTTTTTTGCTAGTTTGCTTTACATTGTATTTCTGCACTTGTTTGCTTATGTAACAATTATCGTAGCTGTTCTGGTCCATGTTGAATGTATGCTGGTGCACCTGTGCACACAATGCTAACCAGAGACTACCGCTAATTGGATTGCCTGTGTCCACACTCTCAGCAAGGCTTGCAAGCAAAGGGTCGCTCTGGATCACAGATAAGGATCCAGAATTCCAAATAGGAGTTGAAACACACAGGCTGGTGCTTCCATTCTATTCCATTCAGTGAAGGGGAGCAAACTCACGTCAGGATGCAAGACCTATGCTGTTCTCTGCAAACCCCGCTTTAAAAAGCCAGGCCCTCGTATGCAAGGGGTTTTAGGCTGAATTATTGCATATTTGACTAGTGGGGAGTTCCTCTCTGTAAAGCCTACCAGCCAAACAATTGATTTTTAGGACTTGTGTACAGTTCTATATACATACACATACAATCACATTCACGCACAAACACACATGTACACAGGACAGAAGCATTCAAGCTCATTGCATTTGAACATCTCCATCATCTCCACGTTGGAAGGATAGAGCCACGGTGGTCATGGCTACATGTGTTCCTGGCGTGGCGTTCTCCAATGACAAAACCAACCTGCCGCGCAGTTTCTACTTGGTCGTCCTCCACGTGATCGCTGGGATCGAACCCAAGAGCAGGGCTGTTCAAAGAAAGCTGGGAGCATATTGCTGGGCATCTCTTTCACCACATACCCAGCAAAGCAAGCAAACGTGGTTGAGAATTAACGCAGAATGCAACAGCCCATGGTGTACTACATTCCTCCGGTCCACCTTCTCTCTCTCTCTCTCTCTCTCTCTCTCTGTCTGATTCTGTCTCCCTTCTCTTCTCTCTCTCTTTCTCCGTTACCACACACTTGTCTCGCCACTCCCCAAGCAGCTCTAGCAGTACAGCGACATCCGGCTGCGTCGCATGGCCTCGCTGATCAGGTAGGCGGGGTTCACCTCAGGCTCCTCCGTCATCACCACGATGTTCTGCCACTCGCCGCACTTGCTGGACTTCTTGATGGCGTCCACCACGCACAGCGCGTACAGGCAGTCCTCGAATGTGGCAGCCATGGTGAGCGGCCGTCCGTCCCAGGTGCGCCGGTCGTCCTGGTCCTGGAAGGCCTGTCGCACGGCCTGCACCATGTGGATGGTGCCCGTCAGGTAAGGCGAGGGGATGTCGCTGAAGGCCTTGTCCGGCAGCAAAGCGTCGCCCAGCGGCGTGCAGTCCTTGAGAAGTAGCTCACGCCCCCCCTCGCCGCTGTTCTTCTGCCCGTACAGGTCGGTGCCACTGACCATGAGGCGACCGTCCGCACCCACCACCACCACCTCCTGCCGGAATTCGCCGGGCACGTTGAAGTTGAGAGTGACGGTGCAGCAGGCTCCACCCTCCAGCGCCATCTGGAAGGTGCAGAAGTCGTCGCTGGTGATCTGCCGGATGCCCCTGATGTGGTCCGTCTGCTTGACGAAGGTCTTGAGGAAGCCGTGCACCTTAGCGGCACGCCGGCCCGTCAGGAAGGTGAGCAGGTCGATGATGTAGCTGCCCACCGAGTGCAGCCCGCCGCCGCCCATCAGCTCGTCACAGCTCCAGTTGTACTTCTTGCCCAGGAGGCTCCCACTGTGCACCTGCGCCTCACACACCAGCAGCTCTCCCACGTAGCCCTCCTCCAGCAGCTCCTTCATGCGCACGAACGCCGGCAGGAAGCGCAGCACGTTTCCCATGATGCTCAGCAGCTTGGGGTAGTACTGCGCCGCTGACATCATGCGGAAGGCGTCCAGCGGTGTGGCCGTGCGGTCACAGATGACGTTCTTGCCGATGCCTGGAGGATGAAAGAGAGTGAGACAGGTCAAAATCTGGAAGATGGCTGAGAGTGACAGGTCAAAAGTGTGGCTCACACCATTACCCTCCAAACACCACCCAATGGCCACATTAAGGAATGTATTCTGACCAAGCCAAGAAGGTCAAGCTGGCCTTAGTTGGAAACAAAGGAAATGGCATAAGACTTGGTGAATTTCGTCATTGCAAATCAGATCAGAGCAGGAAAGAGAGACCGACCTCCTGCTTGCTGGATCACACAGAGCTGCTGCAGCTCTGGCAGGCTGAGCACAAAGCAAAGTGGAATAAGGTCAGCGCACTTCAAAAGAGCTTTAATTAGGACTTTCCTTTCATTTCATTACTTTGGAATCCCAAGAGATGCCGTGGCCTGATAAATATGAATATGCATGCAACGTGCCAATTCAAAGCCAAAGCACTGCACTCATATTTAAATGTGTGGACATTTAAATAAATCTGCTATATGAGCAGGGAAATTAATCAATATACAGAGATACAAAAGAATGATTAAATCATTTAAACTTGAGGGCACTTTCCCCAGCAATTATCACATTTATAATTCTCTGTGCTCCAGTGTGATTTCTGTAAGAATGCGGCAAAGTCACCGAGACACCTTTAGACCAGGACTGCAGGCTTCCCACGCACCTGCCATCGAGGACAAAAAATCCTCAGTTGTCAAGGGTGCTTGTTGGAGCATTTGTACTTTTCAAGCAATGAGGCATTAAATTGTTGTCTCCAGTAGCAATTGAACTAAATGGACTTTACAATGAGAGCATGAGAATCCCTATCAGAATCCATACTCGCCTTAGCATGGCTACATTGAAAACGGGTCTAGAAACCACAACCATGACCAGAAAAGCTTTGTGAATCTAACAAAACCTAACAAAAGGTCTAATGCCAAGGTAGTACGCATTAAGGGCAAAGCATTATATTATGATAGATGATTAAATGGAAAACTGCCGGCCTTCCTGAGCAGAGGAAGTTCGTCTGATTGGCCCGGTCAGCTGGATGAGGTCAGCTGATTGGCCAAGTCAGCTAGATCAGCTGACTGGCCCGGTCAGCTGGATGAGGCCAGCTGAACGACGGCAGCTGATTGGCCGGGTCAGGTGTATGAGCATGGGTCAGGTGCGTGGCTGCTCTCAGGACAGCCACAGTGCCCTCAGAGAGTTCCCAACAGACCAGAGGGCACTGTGGCTTTCCCCTGAACAAAAACCCCAGCTAATCTCCCTTTAGCTCTCAGCAGAGGAATGCTGGCCCCCGACACAGGCGTGAAAATGAATCCCGCTGACCCACTTTTGCACTGCCAGAGTTATGTGCTGAAATGAAAGGTGATGTAATATAGAGGCTGAACCTGAGAGGCTAACTGCGACGCACTGATCTCAGACCAGCCGTGGGTGAACCGAAGACTGGTGAAATGGCAGAGCCTGAAGGGCAGTATTCATCTAACTGTAAACGTATAGGACACAGTATAGGCACATTAATGTGTAATGGACTCTCCTGCCTCTGCTGTATTCTGGAAATGGAACTCCTCTTAAATTTGAATATTTAATGTATGTATTCAATACAGTGTGCTAATATTAATCACAGCTTTATAAATAAAATAACTTGTGAGTAATGTTCAGTATGGTACTTTGTAACATGTGTTCTATTGTTGGGAGGCGACATTTTTCTCCCTCTTTCAACTGTGCTGTCCTGGAAAGGTTACTAGGATGTGGAACAGAGAGGCACTTCCACACACGAACACCTAGCTGCCTCCCAGAGGCAGTGAGAGAGGGGGGGAAGGGTGAGAGGAACGCCCTCAATCAGACAGAGAGAGGGAGAGAGAGAGAGACGAAGGATATGCTGAACAGAAAAGGACAAAAAGCGTGTCATATGCTCAGTGTGGTTGCACAGTTGACTGCTGATTACAAAATTACAAAAGGTTTCCTAGGGCCGCCATGCTAGCATACATGTTAGGAACAAAAAACAGCCAGTTGTAGTGGAGGTGCGCTGACCAATCACAGAAGTCCGCGAGTGTTCTGCTTGAAAGCTTTGACATATGCAGTCATTTTTCAGTGGACAGCTATTCACAGGCAGGGAAACAGGATCTAGTAATGTGGATATGGAAATGAAAATTGCAAAAAAAAAGTATGAAAGATGATATGGAGAGGGAGAGGGAGAGAGAGATAGAGAGAGAAAAACAGAGAGAGACAGATAGAGGAGGTGGGGGGGGGGGCTCATTATTGTGAGACTAACCATCACTGGGCTTTCTGTCCCCTGGGGACCAAAGAGGCACTAATGGGCACCACAATCTCTCTCTCTGCCTCACACACCACATAAACACGCACAAACACACACACACACACACACCCTGTGTGTCACACACACAATGTAATAAAGTCGTGTACAAGGCAAGCTAATCATTTTTTCATGGTTATGATGTACCACATAACACAGACTCACTATCACAAATCCTAGAGTAATAAGAGTAATGTTTCAAGAGCTCACCGCTATTTGGGTGTGAGAACTAAACAGGAACAACAGGAACAGCCTGTGGGACCTTCAGCCCTGATTTCAGTTCACCTTTTGGCCTGAATCAGCTCAGGGTCACGCTTGCTGGACCACTCCTGACTCTGAGGCAGCTTGCTGGACCACTCCTGACTCTGAGGCAGCTTGGAGTGGTGCTGGAGAATCCGTGCTGAACCCTAATGGGCTTGGAAGCATCAGTGGGACCTTCACGCCTCCCACCTCATCAATTATCCAAAGCCAGCGCATGGCTGCCTTCAAACGGCCTGCCAACGAGACCGACTGCCGCGCTCGGCTCTCAGGAGCGTGGTGACATTTCAAAGGGGAGGTCGTGGCAGGCATTGCCTCACCGCTCTCTCGCTGGATTATTTTCCCTCTCGAATCACGACACGACAGTATCGCGACACGTCACGTCAGAGGTCAAAATGGCTGACATCATTCCGGACCCTTACTTGTCATACAATCACCTTATCAGTTTGTCTCATGCCTATTCTTTCTCACGTATGCACGTGGGTAGTCCGACACAGTGCAGGACACACTCCGGGTTCATCCCATGCCCTCGTGGAGCACTTCACACGCGGGTGTCTGCGGCGCGGACAGCACAACAGGACAAGTCAGGTAACTGAAGAAGACAATAAAGACCGACAATGTCCCTTACAGCACCCACGCCTCCGCACTTCCCACGCAGATGACGGCCTCGATAACTCTCACAACCTCAGTAAGGAGAAGTAAGTCCTGCTGCACGAAGCTTGGCTCACAGGAGGGGAATTCTCGCGTCCGAGCCAGAGGTCAACTCGAGTCAGACGCTTCCCTCAGACTCCTGCCGCCTTCACTCTGAATGAGCCCACACCGACCACAGCTGTGCAGCTGCTGCAGAAGACACAGGTCTAATTATACACAGGCCACTGCTTTGACCACCCTGAACCCAGCGCAGGCCTCCACCGACCAGCTGCCTCACACGTATGGAAAAAGACAATGCAGACACACTTGTTTACAAAATTACCTGTGCATTTTATATTCCTAAATATATCTGCATCTAAACTAGTGCTTTCAGTAACAAGGAAACAACATTCCTAACATTTGTGTAATTCCTCTCAGCCAGATCCTGGTGAGGAAACCTTTATTTCTAACCAGAACTGAATGATGAAATCACACCCAAAAGAGGCTAATCACCTCTCCTCTTCTGCCCAGCCACCAGGAATCCATTATTAAAGGGGACTGAAGCTAAGAGTGATGTGCTGTGGCAGACAGCCTGGTAATTGCTCTGCTAAGAGCGGGAAAAACAGTGCTGATGTCTCTCTCTCCCACACGGAGTGTAAAAGAGCGAGCAGAGAAAGAGAAAGAGGAGAAACCGGACACAGAGGAGGTAATTACCCATCCCTCCATCCTAACATGAGAGAGAGAAAGAAAGGGAGACAGAGGCCTAGAAACATACAGAGAGGTTTAGAGAAGCTAACTAGGCACAGACACACGGCTACACACAGGAACAGCTGGACTCCACAGCCTATTCCACAGCCTCACGATGTCCCCAGACTCAGCATAGCACACCTGCGCACAGCACAGCACATCTCAGCACAGCACAGCACAGCACACCTCCACACAGCACAGCACAGCACACCTCAGCACAGCACAGCACACCTCCACACAGCACAGCACAGCACACCTCAGCACAGCACAGCACACCTCCACACAGCACAGCACAGCACACCTCAGCACAGCACAGCACACCTCCGCACAGCACAGCACAGCACACCTCCGCACAGCACAGCACACCTCAGCACAGCACAGCACACCTCAGCACAGCACAGCACAGCACACCACACAGCACAGCACAGCACAGCTCAGCACAGCACAGCACACCTCAGCACAGCACAGCACACCTCCACACAGCACAGCACACCTCCGCACAGCACAGCACAGCACACCTCCACACAGCACAGCACACCTCCGCACAGCACAGCACACCTCAGCACAGCACAGCACATCTCAGCACAGCACAGCACACCTCCACACAGCACAGCACAGCACACCTCCGCACAGCACAGCACACCTCAGCACAGCACAGCACATCTCAGCACAGCACAGCACACCTCCACACAGCACAGCACACCTCCGCACAGCACAGCACAGCACACCTCAGCACAGCACAGCACACCTCAGCACAGCACAGCACACCTCCACACAGCACAGCACACCTCCGCACAGCACAGCACACCTCCGCACAGCACAGCACACCTCAGCACAGCACAGCACACCTCCACACAGCACAGCACACCTCCACACAGCACAGCACACCTCAGCACAGCACAGCACACCTCAGCACAGCACAGCACACCTCAGCACAGCACAGCACACCTCCGCACAGCACAGCACAGCACACCTCCGCACAGCACATCTCAGCACAGCACACCTCAGCACAGCTTTCAGAAGAACTGCTGTTGTTTTGGGGGCATATATTTAAAAGTTGGCAAGTACTGTAACAAATCTCAGGAAAATTGATAAAACAAAAGGTCTTAATGTAAAACAAGCCATTGTGTGCTGGAGCCCCACACCCTGATTACCGTAGTGTCAGAGGGAATCGGTTACCCAGGGAACAATGACACAGAGGCATAGCCAAGCACACTCACAGTAATTGACCAATGAGAGCAGACATGTCTGCCTGGGGACACGATAGTAGTTCCACCCATTAATTTCACAACACACACACTCACCTGACCCCATTACATCAAGCATGAAGCAAACAGCCCTGTAGTGGGCTGGAAGCAAGTAAAACAGGTTCTGCTTATGCATCACTCATGCACACACACAC
This sequence comes from Brachyhypopomus occidentalis, assembly GCA_020368025.1. Taxonomy (NCBI): domain Eukaryota; kingdom Metazoa; phylum Chordata; class Actinopteri; order Gymnotiformes; family Hypopomidae; genus Brachyhypopomus; species Brachyhypopomus occidentalis. The sequence goes on from JAGXOD010000075.1 coordinate 265,426, forward strand.
ACACACACACATGCGTAAGTAGCAGAAGACCGGGGTGTGCACTCACAAAAGATTCCTCCAGCCACCTCCCTGTTGTCACACCCATGCACCACTAGTGCCAGTCAGGCATCAGGGAAGAGGGAGTATGGAGGTCAGTGTGTGAACAGACTGTGTGTGTGTGTGTGTGCGCGCATGTGTGTGTGTGTGTGTGTGTGTGGTGAGATGGGATGCAGCTGCATCTCTATGACAAAGAGCCAGCGGGCTCCAGCTGAGCTGTGTTGATGTGAAACACACTGTGTCACATTATTCATAGAGGGGACTTACTTTACCGCATGGCTACACAATATTCTAATAGAGCTGTGTGTTCACGGGAGCAGATAGACATCAGGCCACAGGAGCCAGCGCTGATAATACACTCTGGATGAATGGCCTATTCTGCCCATTTATGTCTTCATCACCCATTAAACAAAGTAAACGCCACAGATTAAACAAACCAATAAACATGGAACAAAGTACAAACACAGAAATGTGAAGACGGAGGAATCATAGAGAGAGCTATTAGATTAATGTGTGAAACATACATACATTTAGACATACAAACTACATGGTAGGCAGTCACTCCACCCCATACACCCATTTATGCTCACACACGCTCACACACAAACACAATAGAATGAGATACACACATGGAGCAGACTTTGACCAAAAATAGAATCCACACCTACATTTCCCCCCCTGGCAGCAGAAGCACTAAGGACAGAAGCAGAAGGCTTTACAATTACAACCTAAACGTGTAGAAGCAGGATGCAGGCACTGCAATACGAGGCACAATGACTGGAGGCGGGAAAAAGAGTAGCGAAAGAGGAGGTCAGCCAGTGCGTGAGAATGAGAGAGAGAGATAGAGAGAAATGGACAGACAGAAAAAGAGAAAGAGAGAAAGACACAAATAGAGAAGGGAAGACAGAGAGACCTGAGAGAGAGACAGAGAAAGATTGCAGACTGAGAGCAGGAGGCCATCTCTCAGATTAAATTACCAGTCCCCTGGGCAACTGGTCCAGACCATACTGAACTATTGATCTCTCTCTCTCTTGCACACACGCACATACACACGCACACGGACACACACACACACACACACACACACACACAAAGATTGCTCATTGCATAGAATCCCAAGGTTGTTCCCAAGTCTGTATTTTACAGACCTACAATATTATACTTAGCACCAAAACACAAAACTACAACAACAATCTACAATCTACAATGGCTCTATACGTGTAGGGAATGACAGTAAGTGATTAGGGGCCTAATGTATGTTCTGAGTTCTACACATCCTGCTTGGGTGCGATGCAGAAGCACAGGCAAGATTTCATCTGCAAGGTCACTTAGGTCAATTTATTGCAACAGTGTCCAAAATGTTAGTATAAAGAGAAAGAGCAGCATGGTTTAGAGGGGCAGTGCCAGACAGAGATCAGAACCAGGTGTAGCTTTTCATCTTCCGAACACAATGGCCATCACTTCCATTCTCCAAAAATAAACCAAGACGGAAAAGCTGAACTAGAAACCGGCCAGTCGCCACCTGTGTGATATATCCCGCTGCTCCTGTTCTGGAAGGCAAAGGGCACACTCTACCCAGACTACTGCATGACACAGCGACTTACAGCCGAGTGCCAGCAGTTAATGGCTGCTGCTACAGTTCTAACATTGTGGGAGCAAGGTAGGGAAGATTATTCAGGTACGAATGAGGCCAGAATTGTTACTTCACAGAATAGCATGTATGTGGGTGGCATGACTACAAAGCAGTGCATCAACACAGTGACTGATATTCTTACAATTAGCTAGGAAGGGGCTTTTGTAGAACTAAACAAACCTTTGCCTCACACATTTCTCAAATCCCTCTGCAGACAAACAGGTGATGTAGATGCAAGCTGGGAGTGAACAACAGGGTAATGTAATGTTTCACAGTCCTTAGCCTGAAAGTAGGTCCTGTTACAGAGCACACCTAGATTACAGGACATGGAAAACAAGGCAGTCATACACAGCCACAATAGCTTTCTTGCTAGGCTAAGAAGACCGGCAAGTGGGACAGGTCCAATTTCCTGACACCTTCCTGTTGAATTAAACATCGAGTCAGAACTGGTTGCTGACTCTTCCATGCCAGAGCAAAATCCATGCGCATTAGCACGTTAATGTAGCCGCTATCAGTCGTGATGAATGAGTCCGGTGCTAGGGCCACAGGAATGTTTGTTTTTCGGATCCAAATAAGAACCAAAATAAAAGCTGATTGATGGAGTGTGTGTGTGTGTGTGTGGAAGGGGGGGGGGGGGGTGGCTTGGGTGTGATTAAACAGGCACATTTTTATACTACACAATGTGCACAAGTACTTTAGAGTAAACTTAAGGAGAGAAATATTCTGCATTTGTGTGGAAACGAAGCTTGTGATTTATATTCAGTAAATGTGGGACAACCCAACAAGTGTTTACTGCAGCTCAAGCTTTACATGTGAAGGAAAACTGGGTCTCATTTACTTTTAATCCAGTGAATCTGGACCAAGGGGTCGCAAGAGAAAAAAAACAGCATCACACATGCTGAAGCATTTCAACAAACAAAGCAGTTCCAGGAAGCAAGGCTGCTCATTTCAAAGCCACATGTATTGGTGTATTTAATGTGAAACTCCTCATGAAATCGGACTCTGGCACCCCTCAAGAAGGCTCACGCTATATTTGAATGTCACAGGATTTATAGAGCATTTGCATTTGCTTTCATGAGAGGTGTGCACACCTCAAAGCTCCATTACTTTTAATGAGAAGCCCTTAGTTCAGTTTACGCCTATTAACGTCACTTAGTGGGAAGTGTTCACTCACTAATGCCCCCAACAAAACCTCTCTGATGCACAGCGTCCCACAGAGGAGCAACATTTAAAGACCTTCAGGGCATTCAGAGAGTTCTGTAACACAGTGGCCGGCTCTGTTACTGCTAAGGTTAAGTCTTATCTGTGACTTTAGTTTTAATTTTCAGTACTGAAGGGTTTTCCCATTCTGCATTGTTCCTCTGCAGCACTGTTCCGTACCTTTGAGTAAATCAAGGTGACAAGTATTCCCCTGGGTTGGTGCAGCCACTGTTCTCTGCTGTGCCTCTGCTGTGTGCTGTACTACACTCCCATGGCCCCGCCCCCAACCCCCAACCCCCAACCCTCCTCTTTGATGCATCACAAAAGCCACTGATGTCATGGCGACATGCCGCAGGTGCCCTGTCGCCTGCCTGTCCCATGACCTATTAGCTCCTATTCTGCCCTCATTGCAAGCAAGAACTGCATCGCACCATGCCCAGACATACGAACGCCCCAAGCAGAAATGGGGCAGAGCCGTAAAGGAGCTGAAGTGTGTAAATGATAATGTTTTAGTTAGATAATTATCCAGAAAGGACTTTAAAAGCCTTTTTAATGCAGATGAATGGGCAGTGGACAGGCACTATAGAAACGAACAATGAGATCCAGTAGCGAGTGGGTCGCCTCTAATTAACAGCAGACACGAATGTCACCACAATTACGACTACAGATAATTACAGGCCGACATATTAACACATGTACCAGTGTCAATCGACTTTAACTGTGCATGTAACGCCAATGAGGTGTCCCAGTGGACCCTTACCATTTCTTCTTTCTCTGCTTAACACATTGTGAGGAAAACACACATCATGAGGAAAACACACACGTCGTGTGCAGCCTGACCGAGCCACGTGCCTTTAAGCTCCAAATGTGGGCACGGTCAATCCCCAGGACAGCCGGCGGGAAACAGCGACTGCTGTAGGGCTACACGCCATGTCCCCCGGCACACGCGCTCACACGCGGCCCACTGGCCCCAGGGGTGCTATTATATAACCACACACTATGTCCTCCAGAAGCACTTGTCATCACCTATTCTTATTATTTCTGGAAATAAAGGCACTACAGCAAGAATAGAAAAGCTTTCTAGATGCAGGCAGATAGATGATACCTTGAACTTGCAAACAAACACATACATACATACATACTGTATATACATATATGTATATATGTATATGTATGTGTATGTGTATATGTATGTATGTATATGTATGTGTGTGTGTATATATATATATATGTATATATATATATATATATATATATATATATTTAAGATTTGTAAAAGAATAGGTCATTCTAAAGAGCTCACTTAATTCAAGCATGGTACAGTAATATGATGCCACTGCTGTAACAAATCAGTTCATGAAATTCCAGGATCAACTCTGCGTGGTATTATGGAAGTGTGGAAGCATTTAGGAACCACAGCAACCCAGTGGCAGGCAACATAAAGTAACAGAGCAGGGTCACAGAGTGCTGAGGTGCATAGTGTTTAAAAGCCTCCAGTTCTCTGCTGACTCAATAACAGCAGAGCTCCAAACCTGCTCTGGCACTAACATCAGCACAAACCTGTGCGCTTGGGACTTCATGGCAGGGCTTTCCATGACTGAGCAGTCTTACGCGTCTTACGACCACTACGCCAAGCCTGGTTCTGTGAAGTGACCAATCATGTTCCTCTATCTGGCCATTTGGATTTGGCAAATGCTAGGAGAATGTAATGCCTGAATGCACTCTGCTGACTGCAGCATTAGCTGAAGGAGGGATAATGCTATGGGCTTGTTTCTCAGGGTTTGGCCTAAGACTCTTAGTTCCAGTGAAGAGAAATCTTGATTCTTTAATATAGAGGCATGGTGACATTGCTTAGGCTGTGATAACCAGGGCTAGTCATTGAATACCAAACAATTAACTCCTATTTTCAAACTCAACTCAAAGTCACTTGAATGTATCAAAACAGAGATGGTACATTAGTTTCAGACTGTTTCAGACTTCCCATCTACTGTCAGGCCCCTCTTGTGAGCATGAAAATAAGGATTCGGAATAAATTCTAACTTTAACAGCAGGAGAGCCATAGCCCTTGCTTATTACCAGTTTTCTAATGACATAGGTGAGCAAATGAGAAATCAGAGAGCCTCTGATATAATGCAGACTCCATCACCTACTACGTCACCTACTACATCACCTACTGTAGGTGCCAACGTCAGCCTCAACGTCAGCTACTTCTGCACAGGTCAGACGACTACAAATGCACAAGATCTTATCAGTGCAAGTACGAGTACCAAGACAAAGTAAAGACATGGCCAGCAGGGCGGGGACAGAGAGAGAGAACCCCGGCACACTGAGTACAGTATCATAGAACACCTGCCTGTCAGTATCACTAGACGAGGGGAGTGATCAGTATCATGACACTCACCCCCCAAGATCCCCTTTTCAATGAAGACTGTCAGCTCAGGCAGGGCTCTGAGCACGTGGTATTGACAGACATGCCTGATCTGATATTGCAGCACATTTAGGGGGCTTTCTAAAACGACCAACACCACACAACCCTGAGACGCAGAACACAAACTGAACCGCATGGCCTAATTAAAGCTCCCGCTGGTGTTCTTACATTGAGGGAATGTGCTCAAAAATAAAACCCACCCACTCACACGCACACGCATTCTAACGCTGAGTGAGATGAGGCTGTGCTGTCGTGTAGGTGAGCATGTGTTATTTTCCCCAAATCTGGACAAATACAAAACACATGTGGAAAACAAAAGCAGCAAAACTAGATGAACTCTCGATGACCAGGAAACGAAGAAACTATGAATCCTTTGGACAAAGAAACACACACTGGCACACAATACTCAACAAAACAGAGAAGGAACCAGGGTCTAAATACACTGATTAACAAGGGAACAAAAAGACCCAATTGAGCACAATAAGGGGCGGGAACAACAAAACAGGACACTCAGACGGAGACGTGAACTAAAACATGAATATGACCACATGGCTGGTTCTGTCATTGTGGGAACCGTGAAGCCAAAGGTGACGTTGATGTGGCATCAATATATCATGTAATCCAGAAATAGTTTAAAAGTGAACTACTTAAATTCTTCTCTTCTGGAAGCTCAGCTTCAGTAAACCTAATTGCAGTAGTTAATTTAGCAAAAAACAGCAACATTAAGATGTCATGTAATGTATTTGAAAATATGATATTTTCCTAGCTTTGATCCCAGCATGACCTTCTTCACTTCAAAAGCATCTGCAGCCACTGATAAAAGGTTTCTCGATATGAGATAGAAGTCAGAGGTCAGAGCTTCAAATCAGATTCATTACTGTGAACATTCCTACTTCTACAGCAACAGTACTGATTATTTGGTAGGATGTTAAACAGTTCAGTAACAGGATCTGTACTGTACACTGCAAAATGTAGACCTGAAGCAGACGCACTGGCAGGGTAACATGTGCTGCTCTCCTAAACAGGCAGTTCTAGACACTTGTGCTTCAAACCCACTGTGACTCTGTGTCTCTCCCACTCGGTGGGGGCTTCAGAAAGCCCTGCGTGTTCGACTTCTATGCTATCAGTGTGTGCACAGTCCACCTCCTAGGCCAAGCCCCCTTATCTCCGTTCTCCCAGCTGTGTGAGTGGCGGGAGACTCACATCCTTACCAGAGTGCTCACTTCTCCTCTCATTTGTGTTCAGAGTGTGGGTGAAGCATTGGTTCTGTTATTACTGTGGAACTCAAGACAGATGAACTCTTGGAACTACCCTTCATACTACCAACTACCTTTAGTTTTGATGTAGTTACTGAATAATTCATAATAGTTAGCAAATAATACGCCTCAAGATTATTAACTAAATAAGAAACCTTGGACTTTGAATGCTGATGTCTGTAATATAGTAATAAGGAAATTAGTGCTCTGATTCGTATGTCATAGGGCTCTACAAACTTCAGGGTCAAAACAAATTGGAAATGTAAGTATGCCTCAAACTTACGTTTAACAACTCAGAACATGCAGTATAGTTCAATTCAGATTTCAGGTCAGTTTTCAATTCAGTGAAAATGAACCTCAAAAAATCTCAAAAAAGCAAACTGAGAAATGTATACCCTGCAAAGTCAGTTCAAAGGAGATCTCTGTATTAGGGAACTGAAGATGAGCGGAAGGATGTTATTAGGCTTTAAGACGGAAGTCTGGCCTGAAACACCATATAAAGACAGAACACGGTTCATAACGCCTGAGCTCACCATTAGCACTGTCACCAGAGGAAACTTCCTGTGACATCATGGCAGTCATGCAAGAGACTTCAGGCAGCACATAGCTTGCTTTTGAAGGCACTCAGATATCATACTTCCACAGACAAGACAGACACACACACACACACGCACATGCACGCATGTACACATACAGACACACGCACACACACCCACAAACACACGCACACACACAGACACACAAACACACGAATACACATGCAAGCAACACATGCACACGTCCTCCCACCTCAGAGCGCATGCAGACCTAAGTCACAGGAAGTGGATGAAACATCTCCTCCTATGCTCTTTCCTGTGTTTCTGAATCAAACGCAAGCTAGCACAGCTAGTACAGTAAAGCGCTTCAAAATATTCTGAACACTTGTTATCTTCGATATATCTCATGTGGTGGGTAAGCAATGGCATTAGTGGGAGTTGTTTACTTACTATGTTGACAGCCCAAGCCTAAATAAGAGGCAGATGACTAAGTGCCCTATCAATGCCTCTTTGTAAGAATGTCAGCACTCAGCCTGTGTGGCTCCAGCGTTGGCCCTCTAATTCTCAGGATCTTCTCTTTGCTTTTGTGACTATGTAGAGGTCACCAAGCACATGGCTGAGGAGCTCAGCTTCTCCATCAGTGCACCATCTATCCACTTCACCACCACAGCTAAGCCCTGACCCTGCGAATGCTTTGAGAAAAAGTTATTCATTTTATGACACAGGTTTCCTCATGTCAAGAACACCCAATAATGCTAGTGGATTTACAGTACAGTTCTTTTTGTGGCATTTTTTATATTCCATATTTGAATCTATAAGGCGGGGTCATTCAAGCTAAGCCCACTGCACTAAGAAGCGCTCCTGGAACAAGAATGCTGTCCTACTGCTTTAACTCTTCTCCGTGAGTAGCCCTGAAGACAGCAAGCTGTTATCTGCGAAATATAATTACATAATGACACACCGGTATGCATTTAGCGAGCTATGCTAATGTCGCATGCAAATGAGCTCCAGAGTACCTGTCTGCCGGCAAGTCAAATGAGGCCATTGAATCTCTTAAGAAGCAGACACAAAAGGGTTCGCACTGAAGGAAGAGGATCCGCTTCCTCCGCCCAGCCAGACCCCACAGGCCGCACATGAACATGTAGGCTGACCCACCCGTCCTGCCATAGCTCACTTGACAGTTCTCAGAGAAGGAGGGCTGAAAGCACCACGTCAACTGATTCATTTTAGTGAACAAAGGCATTTTCATACAAACTTAAACCGCAGTGCACACTCTGTCGTTCACTCATTCTCTCTGGGTTTCCATTTGCATGTAAATAGCTGTCCAGGAGGCTTAAGGCAGAGGGCTTCAAAAACAAGCGATGGTGTTTACTAGAGGCATAGAAATGGCAGTGTCACTCTCCTGGGTTCTGGTGAAGGTGTCGTATACCAGGATGAAATATGTCCAGTTGGATTAATGGGTGATTCCAGACTCAGGCAAGAACGATGACAAAGAACTATGCCTTTTGGAAAGGTCAACAGAGGAACTGAGGTATTGGGTGTGTGGATTGTGGAAAAATGGTTAACCTGTTTACCCTTTCTAATCCACAGCTGTTAAATACCACCACCCATCTTTGTTTCTTGCTGTGTAATATTCCAGGATAAGTCAAAGCAATATCAAAGTGACCTCAAAGTAACATAAAAAAATGTTTATGACCATCTGACTATTCTCTGGAACAGGTAGAATAGGGTGGTGGGATTACACTCAGGGACCACCCATGGGATTAAGTTCAAAACAACAGCAACAGCAGTACTCAGGGGACAGGAATCACAGAGACTACAGCTGTAAGACCTATAAATCCAGTATAAATGCACACCAAAGGTCCATTCTGCTGCTGTACCTAATTGGATAAATCCTACAATCATCTCATTGCTAGCCAATAGATGCACAGACTTAACAATTCTATTGCTCATGCCTCAGAGTGAGCTAGTATGGTCCTACAGTGCTGAATGCAATACTACAGAAAGGCTCCTTGGCTTTTCAAAAACACCACACTTAGTGGTGTAGTGATCACAACTGCCTGCCACAATCCTGATATCCTCAGGGACCCTTGACCCTCACCCATTCCCCAGATGAGCCAGTTTCTACTCCTTCAGCCACGATGTCCGAGCTCAAACTCAACATTATTTGCATAGGGTTTTGTACAGTTTTTCTTTATGTAAACATTTTCAGTATATATTTAAAGGGGTGTCTTGATTCAAATTAACTCCATAACTTCATGCAGAGTTAGTCAGTGTAATGAGTCACCCTCAGGTTACCATGCATGCCTCTCCATAGCCAGGTGGGGATGGCGGCATTGGTGAGGGCGTGCCCTGACGGTCAGCATCATCCCTGCTGCATTCTTCTTCTGGTAGCTCACACTCTTCACCCAGTTCCACCAATGCTTTGCAGCTCCAATACCATCAGTGTAAGAGAGAAAGTATTAAAATGTACTAGCTGATAAATGAGAACATATGTGTAATGATTTGGGGGTCTTCGCCCACTTTAAATAAATGTGGCCATGAAGCACCATGTGATGAATAAATTCCATTGGTCAAAGATTATTTGCTGTGTTTATTGCTGTCAATCCTGTCAAAATACTCGAAACGTCAATCCAAAGGATCAGAAGAGAAGACAGCTGACATGGCTATGATATAAAGTGAATGAATGTCACCTCTAGATATGCTTCTCTACGGCTGCCTGGAGTTTAGTTTCATACATGTAATTCACAAATAACAAGGCTTAGTTGGAAGACTCAGTTATACAACATGTGAGAAGTAAGATAAGGCATTGCTTTAAACTCTTCCGTTTTAAGGACAGGAAAATGTTACTTAGCATTGTTTTCATCCAAAAATCTTAAAGCTGTTTTTGGAAAAACAACGCACATAACAGGATCTTCTGAGTAATGAAAAGACTTGTGGAAGCCCTCTAATCAGGCAGCCACAGAGGCAGGTCCCGTGGGTGCATGCTAATGTACTGAGGTAAAGCTGCAAACACTCTAGAGAGCTGCAGGTCCTCAGCCTAATGCACAAACTGCATTTGGATCACTTTGATCGGCTGCTATCCAAGGAAGGCAACGCGCTCGTACAGATTCTGGACTCCGCTGACAGGAGGAGCTCTGTAAGCAGCTTCGTTCCCTAGCCAAGGTGACAGGTGCACTGCAACATGAACTACGATGCAGCAAACTATGATGATGATCATACAAAGGCATAAAAAGAAAAGTTGAACGGCTTGTGATCTGCTGAAGGAATGTCCTCTGTGGAGTGTGTGCCACATGCTGGTTTAGTCCTTATGCCATGTGACCTCAAGTTCTGTCCATGTTGTGCATGCTGTGTTTCCAGGTGTCATTGGAAGGGGCCCTTGTTGCGCTGCTCGTGCTTCGCTAGCTCACATTCCTGCACTGGGACAGCTGATTAGCCTATCAAAGCACGACACAAAGTAAACAGACCATCGGTGTGCCGATAACAACTGTCCTGCACCCTGGAAAGGGGAAAATGATTTGCATTCTGGGACAAGCTTTAAAACTGTATAGTCACTGTGTCTTCTACTGAGGAGCTGGGGCTGCTATAAACGTGCTATAAACGTTACGTGTCTCAGCAAAGAACATCTTCCCTGACCATTTCATAGAAAGGGACCCTAGAAGGTGAGGTTAATGGGATACCTACACAATACGAGAATATCACAGTGTTTTTGGGAGGGTTACTACGTAGTTTTTCTTAATGCAGTCTTAATGTGACACATGTCCACACCGTGACTTAGGCAGGCTGCTGGTCACAGTGCCATTGTTTGGAAGCCCCATATTCATACATTGAAAGCATAAAGAAAAACCTAGAGTGACATGATATGATGCGGTGCTCCCTGGATACAGAAAATATGTGTTGTTACGCAATTACAGACAAAAGCTTCATGTGACCATAATGTGCTATGCATGTAGCAGCATTACACTAAGCCAGATAAATCCAACCTTTCTTTGAGGTTTATTATAACACCCTAGTATGACTAAAGCCATCCACTGTCAAGAAAGCCAACAAAGAGTTGTAGACACAGACCTGTAACTGACACATTTGTAGACAGTATTTCACAATGTCACTACAGCAAACTTTGACTGCCTACACAGATAAGCAAACCGAAAGGCCTTACACAAAGGAAGCATTTTGCCCGTCAGGTCTGTAACAATAAAAAGACTAATATGAAAATGAATTTCTGAATACCAGGCCAAACACTGTCTAGAGAATGCCCCAGTGTTCCTTCGTACAGAACCACAGTCAAGCCGTTTATGAGCAGAGTCAGGTGAGCAGCAGGGAACCAGGGAATCACTTAAGCAGAATAAACACTGATCAGCATGATGGCCAGAAGTGGGAAGGAGATAGCAGCTCCAAGTCATTGACCAAGCACACATGACGGAATTAGAATCAATCAATTCTAATTTCCCGACTGACCTAAACCAAGATACATTCATAATGCTACCAGCCTGTTCTGGTTATTCTGAGTGTAGACAAGGAATGATTCTCATAAACTAGAAATGTGTGCAGTCTTGCATCTGTGATACTACATTTTATTAGCGCAAAGCTTTTTGATAAACATGACTTTATAATTATCAGTAGGGAGTGACTAGGATGCAAAAAGAAAAAAAACTGGTTTTTGAATTCACTCTGAAAAGTCTGTTCCTATTAGCTCCTATTAGTACCTTCACCTCTATTCACCTCTAAGTGAGAGACAATATTTCCAAAGAATTTGTGGGGATATTAATACACACCGTTACATTCAAAATGTGAAATGATGATATGAAACAAGATGGTGACCTTAAATGTCACAGAGTTCTGCCAAGATGTGAGCTGTGTAAATAGCATGGTGTTGATTAGCTCATGTGTTGATGCAGTTCTGCTTTTCAGCCACGTCCAAATGGATATTTCTGGGTCATGATCAGTCGTGATTTCGGGCTCAGTGATGAACTGTTCTCAGGGTCCTGTGGTTATTTGGAATCATTTTCTGGACACCTGTGAATGTCAGTCTGCCTGTTCATCCACACTGCTGGCCAGACACCATAACCAGTCTGCCAACACATGTGGCAAGAAGGGGAGGGCATGTACTATACCAGGTTGCCTGTGAAATTTAGCCCTGCAATAGGCTGTGTATGTTCTGACCTGCTATTGTCAGTGTTCTGGTATATAAAACTAGGTAGAGGCATTAAATCAACTGCCATAACTTGCAACGTCACTGACATATTGGTCAGAGTGACGGCTTGAACCAGAAGCAGATGAGTTTCACAACCGAGCGAGAGAGCAGTCACACCCACGCACATTAATGTCTCTCTCTTTAGCGGCCCTGCGTCTTAAGCAATGCTATGCATGTCATGACATTGTGGAATCTCCTAAAGGGCAATGATGCAACGTTGGTTCGCTCGTGAACAATCTCCCAGCATCTCCTGCAGCTCCGCTGCAGCTCTGCCCGGCTGTGCGCGAGGCTGTGTGGGGGAGCTGCTGAACTGCGCTAGCCTTTTGATTTGGAGGACGAGGGAGACCGATTTTTTTAAAATCAGTAATCACACATAATAGCATCCAGTAGCCATGCCAGCTGCTGAATGCTGTTGTGAGAGTGGAGGCCAGTTAACACACACATACGTTCAACTTAAGGTTGGACATTAGCGAGCAACAAAAAGCCATATTGTTACTAGACAATCTGAGATAAATGAAATAGGACATCATTACTCCTGGTATTCTATTAACATTACATCTAGGAAAAAATTATAACATTAATTACAATCGCAAGTAGAAACATACGCACGTGGTGGTTAAGGTGGTTTTAACCTTTTTTTTCAGCGCGTTGTCACTCACCTAACGTTTTGACAGCAATTTGTCGCGTCAGCGGTGGAGGCAAATTAATGCAAACCAAGTCCACATCCTGGTGAAGCAGAACGTCGTCAATCCGGTTAGTGTAGAAGGGAACATTCATCTCCTTCGCAAGCTCCTCAGCCTCCTCTTGTGTCCGTCCCCAAAGAGCCTTGACGGAAAACCCTTCATTCTTTAATAAAGGGATGATCACCCTTGCGGTCAAGCTGGTACCAAACACTCCGACCCCGGGCAGCATGACTTGCCTATCGCCGAGGTTTTACAGCTCTTTATCGGGCTTCTTGGCTACCATTGCAGCCTCACAATACAACAGGGCAACAGAAGCGTGTTAAGAGTGTCTCTTACATCAGGTTGGCCATCCACCTGCACAAAGCGACCCGCTGCCACGCATTTTCGCATCCGCTCCAAGACCACGTATCCAGGGCTATAGCAGCTGAAGCATTTTGTAGCTAAATGCAGTACCTCATTTTCCAAAGTCGATGGATACAGAATCGCAACATATCGCGATATATATAAATAAAGATATATATATATATATATATTTGCTGATCTGTACTTAAACGAAGGACACCGGATGTCTCGCGCTGTAATTTCGCTTCTGAGATGTAGGTGACAATAAACAGGTGCCTCGGTTAATATTCTTTCGACAATTCAGTGGAGTCGGTAAGGTTTCCCAATTCCCATTCAGAGACGGACTCCGGTGGTGGTACGTTTCTATCTTTATTGCAACCATGTACTGCGGCCAGTGCGGCGGCGTACGTCAGGCTCCAAGTTCTCCCCTCCCTTTTAACCCCTTCGGGCGAGAAGCAAGTGCGAGTTGTAGGCCGCCAAGAAACACGCGTTGCTTTCTGCTGGAAGCGCGAGGACGTCAGTGCTTGGGGCGCTAGCATGCTGCAATATTTAAATAAACGCCTCTTTAGACATTAGTACAGTATACTCAGAGTTTATTTTCCGATTGTATGCACAATTTGAAGCACTGAAAATGATTGAACATTTAAACTGTACCGTGTAGGATACTTGGAAAATGGCAAGACACCTCTTCTTTTGATCTACATTTTATATTAATTACAAAACACAATACTTTGAAATGAAAAAAATATATGGCTGATTTTGTACTGTCTAGAAATTAAAGTTTAGTCATTTGTACTTGTATTTCCTGGACTAAGAATAATCCTCGAAGGAAATGTATTGCTTAAATGTTTACTACTTATAATAATAATAATAATAATCTTTATTTGTATAGCACCTTTCATGCATACATGCAACTCAAAGTGCTTTACAGGTTAAATAAATCAAAACATTAAACTTAAATGTTTGTTGCCTAAATGTAAATTTGTATTCATTTTATTTTAGTTTATATTAACACCTGATTTTCAGAGTTCAGGGCTTGTTTTCTGTAACAGGCTGGGGCTGTTATTTTACTCCATAGCTAGTGATTACAACAAAATGCACTGAGGTAGTACATTCCTGCTTCCAGAAAATCCTGAAAACTTACTACACCTGAAAAACCTGACGAATCAGCCTTTCCTTGTGCTTTGGTTTGCTATCAAAATCAAATGTCTCCTGAGCACACTGAGAGTAATCCTAAGTGAATAATTCTACGCATGGAGAACTGTTACTATTGAAGTGGGAAGTTGTATTTTACACGCATAGCATATTTTGTCATTAAACTGTGTTTTTCAGTTAAACCTTCTTGAGAAGTCGATGGATATGTGGGTTTAATCACCATTTGGCTCCCGGGGATCTTGAGTAAACTGGTCTACTGCAAGCTGCAGGGACCTTGTGTTTCCTTCCCGCCTGTCAGCTCACGCTTGTGCAAATGCACAGACATTCTGAACACACCCCTCTTAGAACAGTGCAGGGCCTTTGGTCATTGATCATTTAAGCAAGAGCTGATCTACAAACAGTGGCAGCAAACCTTGCTCCACATGCACTACTTGCAGGGTCCAAAGGGTTTTTCAGACCTAAGGTGACTGTGAGCCCAGGGTTAGTGAGAGCTAGATCGCTACATAATTCCGAATGCAAAAGCCAACAAAGAATGATCACATTTGTGTAATGCAAATAAACATGCGCAACGGCTGTCGGAAGACACTTGTAGAGATCTGGAGTAAATGGTGGAGAGACACACTCAGCCCCATGAAGAACAACGGTATTGAATGTTCTCTTGTGTTCCTAAATGTTTCTTTCTACTGCAAAAAGAAAACTCTAAAGAAAAAAAAAACATATTACATTATCAGGAAACAGACACCCAATGGCTATGCATGGCTATTTCACATCGCAATCCATAAGAGGCAAGAATCCGTTGTTGTAATGTGTAAGAGCAACCTATGTAGAGCATGCAGGCCACATGGCATCTCTGCCTGCTCTCACGCAGTGCCATACACCTGCTGCTGTTCTGCAGACATTAAATGTCAGAACATGGCGCCATGCTTGTGAATGGCATATGAATGGGATCTGAAGAAGATCTGAAGATCTGTGGACAGAAGTAATTGTGAATGGTCTCAGTAGAGTTCTTCCATGCCCTATAGTGACCCCACGTTGATTTTTCTTTTGACTTTTGGGTGGTTTTTGATCCCTCTGAGTAACTCTTTACAGTTTTAGTGAGTGGTCCATCTGTAGGTCTTCACTGAATTTCAGTGTGCTTGAATTTGTAATCATGCTGAATGATGCAAATCAAAACTTAGTGAAACATGTAAGCCCCTTTACAATGTATTCTTCATTAGCATCAATATTCTATTGCATTAAGTGTTTATTCATGTGTTACATAATAGCTCTGCAACAAAGGCCTTTGACAATTAATGCCAAATTACTATGTTATACTTTCTTGGGTGACCTAATACTTTTGCCTAGTTCTGTGCAATAACCTAAGATGGAAATATGTGTTGCATATTTGATAATTACAATTAAAAGTGTACATATTTAACCGTGGATCATTGGGCTTGTTGAATACATATGAAGAGAGTACACATGCAGTGTTTATCTGTGAACGTCTGATGCTTCTCAAAGCACATATTGACTCAGTCACTGCTTCTGGCAAGATGGATCTTAGTGTCTGTCTATGCACTGGTGTAGGAGAAAACAGAACAACTCTCTGAGTCAGATTAAATGGTGGTAAGATGCTACCTGCTTGTTCATGTTCTTAGTCAATGTAAGGAAAACAAGTGAACGAGAATTGTAGTGGCGTTTGATCGAATTATCTAACAGACTAGTGGCAGCATTATGAATTAGGGAAGGTGGCCTAGCTTTTCCCCAGCAGAATCCTTTAATCACAGTATCAATGGCGCCCTCTGGTGCAGCAAGTCGTCATAATACTTCAAGCTATTATAAGATTGCACACTGGACTGATTCTTACTGCTGCAATAGGAAGTATATATTTGTTGACTGTCCATTGTCCATTGCTTTTTCTTGGTTTCATTTATGAATCGTATATCGTTCATTTTGATATGTATCCACATTTCAAAGACTTTAAAATCAGTTCCACTAGTGGATACATTCAGTTTTGTCACGGTCAGCCCCGGACCCCTCCCTGTGGGCGTGTGTTTCTGTTGTCGATGTCCGTATATGTATTTCCGTGGGTGTTGGTGAATGTGAGTGTGTTCATTCGTCGCACCTGTAGCTTGTCTCGTCTTCACAAGGGGTTAGTGTGGTGCGTCTATTTAATGTGTGCTTGCGCAGTGTCCCGTGCTCGTCTTTGTTAGAGTCACCGTGAATGAGCGTCTATGTTGAATGTAGTGTGTCAGCGCTATTTAGCGAACCAAGTGTAAAGTCTTTATATGTGAATAAATAAACTGCGTATATCTGCCACGCTTGCTCTTTTGCATCCGAACCCTCGCTCCACCGTGACAGAAAGACGAGCCGCAAAGGATGCCAGGACCACATGGAAAGGGAAGGAGGGTCAATAAAAGACATGGGGCGCGTAGAGGAGGGCACCGGCAAGCCCCTTCTAACCGGTCCCGACTCGTGTCCCCTCTGGTCCCACGGTCCATAGACCCGGAGCCGGACTCGAGAAGTGAGGGTGAGCGTATTGCCGAATATTTGCGGCAGCACCCACTCGAGGCCGAAGAGGAGGGGTTGGCGGGGTACTACCGCCGACTCGCGGAGGCTGCATGGGCGGAGCGAGCCAGCCAGCCCGCGAGGGACCCTTTCCCCGGGGAAGACAGGAGCAAGGCAGAGACGGGAGCGGTGGCTTGGATTGCCACCGGAGAGAGCACTCACACCCCCCCCCGAGTATGAGTTTGAGGAGGAGGACTCCGAGGAGGAGAGGGGTTCCCCTTCTGTGTGCTCGCGGAGCACTGTACGATACACGGGGGACTACGTCAGCCCTCCTCCCTCCAAGGCGCACCGGAGTCCGGTACTGACTTCGGTGAGGAGTCCGAGGAAGAAGGGAGGGATTCATCTCCCGTGTGGTCGAGGAGTGCAGAGGGCTACACGGACGACGACGTCACCCCCCCTTCCTCCGAGTATGCGTCGGAGCCGGTGAGCGCTGACGAGGAGGGGAGCTATTCTTCCTCTGTGTGCTCGAAGAGCACTGTAAGAGACGTGGGGGACTATGTTAACCCTCCCCCCTCCGAATATGCGCCGGAGTCGGTGAGCGCTGACGAGGAGAGGAGCTATTCTTCCTCTGTGTGCTCGAAGAGCACTGTAAGAGACGTGGGGGACTATGTTAACCCTCCCCCCTCCGAATATGCGCCGGAGTCGGTGAGCGCTGACGAGGAGAGGAGCTATCCTTCCTCTGGGTGCTCGAGGAGTGCAGAGGGCTACACGGACGACGACGTCACCCCTCCTTCCTCCGAATATGCGTCGGAGCTGGTGAGCGCTGACGAGGAGGGGAGCTATTCTTCCTCTAGGTGCTCGAGGAGCACAGAGGGCAATAGGGGCTACGACGCCACCCCCCTTCCTCCGAGAGAACGTGGGTGCCGGAAAGCGAACGAGAGGAGGACATCAGCCCCCCCCCCTCATCGGACGCAGAGTATGATGGAAAAGGAGAGTCTGCGTCAGAGGATGAGGCGATGGACTGTCAGAGAGACAGGGGGAGGGGAGATGTTAGCATGAGGAGTTACAGCTCCTCCGGAGCTGGGATGAGCATCGGGGAGGAACCAACAATTCCGTCCTCGAGGGTGGTGTGGCCGGAGCGGGAAGCCCCATGGGGTCCGCCACGCAGTGGTCAGCGATCTCCGGCAGCGATCCGGAGGAAGGTGGACCGGGCCACCCAGTGCCAGGAGCCGGCGCAGGCGCCTGCGCCCCGGCGGCGGGGGAGAAGAACCCCGGGACCGCGATGGGGGGGTGGAGGGAGGAAGACCTGCTAACCCAGGCAGGCTCCCAGCGGCTGCGGGGAAGCAGGAAAGGAAGCCTGGTCAGTTATTCCCCCCCTTCCTTCCTTAATTCCCCAGCTCCTTCCGACAGTACCTCAGCTCCCTATACCAGTGTTAGTGTCGATCCCAGTGTTTCTCCCAAATCCCCTTCTTCCTTTTGTGCCTATGTTCGTCAGTGTGCCTGTGTGTGTTTTTGTCTTTGTGCCATTGCCGTGTTGGTCTAACGTGTTTTCCCCTGTCTTCCCAGGGCGGCTGGTCTGAGGCGCGTGGCTGTGCTGCTCCCCTGGGGGAGGGATGACGACATCATTCGGAGGCCGAAGTTCCCGACGACCACGGGACCGCCCATAGGTGTGGGACCGTGGCGTCATGGCTTTGCTGGGCCTCCGGGGCGGAGTTGCCCCTTGGGGGAGGGCTATGTCACGGTCAGCCCCGGACCCCTCCCTGTGGGCGTGTGTTTCTGTTGTCGATGTCCGTATATGTATTTCCGTGGGTGTTGGTGAATGTGAGTGTGTTCATTCGTCGCACCTGTAGCTTGTCTCGTCTTCACAAGGGGTTAGTGTGGTGCGTCTATTTAATGTGTGCTTGCGCAGTGTCCCGTGCTTGTCTTTGTTAGAGTCACCGTGAATGAGCGTCTATGTTGAATGTAGTGTGTCAGCGCTATTTAGCGAACCAAGTGTAAAGTCTTTATATGTGAATAAATAAACTGCGTATATCTGCCACGCTTGCTCTTTTGCATCCGAACCCTCGCTCCACCGTGACAAGTTTTTAAATTGGCACAAATTTGACTTTAAGGACTATAGTCTTCCACGAGTAACAAGAGCAAATAATTTGTGCTGTTTACTAATAATAATAGAAGAGAATTTGATGAACGTGGCTGATCTTACACAGGGATTTTTTTCTTTTCATGATCACATTGCTCACAAATACATAATATATACTGTACTGGTAAGCCATAACATTGAGACCACATGGTTAATACCCCCTTGTGCATGGATTCCAAAAGACCTCTGAAGGTGTTTTTAGCAGAACGATCCTTTAGCTCTTGTAAATTTCACTGCCATTAAGTAATACTGTTGCCACAAAGGGGTGTACCTCATCTGCAACAATGTTTAGGTAAGTGGTACAGGTCAGAGTGATCCACATAAATGGCAATATCCAAGGATGTACAACAGGAACATTGCCCAGAGCCCAGAGCGTCACACTGCCTACACTGACTTGCAGCCTTGTGCAACCTTTTCCCCAGATATGTGCACCCAGACATTCACATCATATAAAAGAACACATAATTCATCAGTCCAAGCCACCTTCTCCCTTTGGTCAAGTTCTGACGCCCCCATGGTATGTGATTTCAGCAGTAGACAGGACAGCATGGCACCACTATGCTCAATGGATACACAGCCCCATATGATATTTTGACACCTTTCTATCATTGCCACACAGCCAACATTAACTTTTTCAGTAGTTTTTGCTGTTCCGTGCTCTTAAGGTCCTAATGTTGTGGCTGATCTGTATATATGTTAGGGTAGGCGATCTGATGATTTTATACTGTGACAGTTATAAGACATGCACAATCTACTTTTCAAGCATGGAGATATTTAGTTTGTTCTCCTATTGTTGAAAAATTTCACAAAAAACATCCAAGGGCCAGTAAAAAAGTGGATCCACGCTATGTTCACAAACCACCAGAATGCTGATGGCTGTGCTCACTGGCATATTATACCGCATGGCTCTGCCATAGGGCCTCTACCATAGGGCCTCTACCATAGGGCCTCTACCATAGGGTCTCTACCATAGGGCCTCTACCATAGGGTCTCTACCATAGGGCCTTTCATGTGTGACGCGTTTTAAAAACAATTTGAATAATGCACAGTGAGTAATGCGCTTTGCACAGTCAATCAATTCAATCTGCAAACTTTCATGGCCATTGATTAGTACTTTCAGAGGTAATATGGCAAATCTGTTCATTGTAAAACTTAGGCAAGATTGAAGGCAGGCTGAGAGACGCTGGCGAAGGTCAAAATTGGAAGTACATTTTGATATTTATAAAACAACATTGAATAATTATAACAGTGAAGTAAAATCAGCACAGAAAAACTACTTCTCTACTTTGATCGATTCATCCAAAAATTCAGATGTCTTATTCAGAAGTATAGACTGGCTAGTAAACCCCACTTCCCGTGTCTTCCCTGAATCTGTCTCAGTTGAAAAATGTGACGAGTTTGCAATATTTTTTAGAGACAAGATAACTAGTATAAGGCAGAGCATAGCAACAAGCACAAATACACCATCAACCTTGATACCAGTTACGCAACCTAACTGTTATATGTCTGATTTCCAAGAAGTTGACATGATAACACTAATTGATGTGATTTCATCACTAAAATCTACATGTGAACTGGACCCTTTACCAACATACTTTTTCAAACAGGTTCTGAGCTCATTATCTAATGATGTTCTAATGATTGTTAATCAGTCTCTCCAACTGGGACATTTCCCTAATATTCTTAAAACTGCAGTGGTTAAACCACTACTAAAGAATAGAAATCTTGATCCCACAATTCTCAATAATTATCGACCTATATCTAACCTTCCTTTTCTTAGCAAAATCATTGAAAAAGTTGCGTCAACCCAGTTGAATGATTATGTTAAAATAAACCAAATAAATGACACTTTTCAGTCTGGTTTCAGAGCTCTCCACAGCACTGAAACAACACTAGTTAAGGTAGTAAATGACCTGAGATTGAATAAAGATGCAGGTAAACTCTCAGTCCTTTTTCTGCTAGATTTAAGTGCCGCTTTTGATACTGTTGATCATGAAATACTTCTTGATCGACTACAGAGCTGGGTAGGCCTTAGTGGCTTAGTTTTAGAATGGTTTAGATCGTATCTAACTGGGTGCGAGTACTATGTTGCATTAGGTACTTCTTCCTCCACACATCAAAAAATAACTTGTGGGGTACCCCAAGGATCAATTCTTGGGCCTTTACTGTTCAACCTATATATGCTTCCATTACCACATATCATTAACAAACATGGCATTAGTTATCATCAATATGCGGATGACACTCAACTTTACATTTCTCTAGAACCTAAAGCCCTAAAATCAATTAGCTCACTGTTTGAGTGCATAGGTGATATACAGACATGGATGTCTGACAATTTTCTGCAATTAAATAAAGAGAAGACAGAGGTTCTTGTTCTTGGTAGTGACTCACAAAGAGAAGATGTTCAGACCTATTTAAATCAAATTAATCTGAAAGCCAAACAATATGTTAAGAACTTGGGCGTCACTTTTGATAATGAGCTAAGCTTTAAATCACACATCATGACCACATGCAAGACAGCTTATTTTCACCTCCGAAACATCGCTAAGGTCCGAGATATGCTCTCTCCTGCTGATAGTGAAAAACTTGTCCATGCATTTATCACATCAAGGCTTGATTATTGTAACGCTGTCTTATCTGCTCTCCCAAAGAGCTCGATTTCTCAGCTACAGCGAGTTCAGAATGCTGCTGCAAGGGTCCTGACCCGCACGAGAAAGAGGGATCATATTACCCTGCGCTCCACTCACTGCACTGGCTACCTGTCAGCTTTAGAATAGATTTTAAGGTTCTGGTGATGGTTTTTAAATGTCTTCATGGTCTTGCTCCTCTTTACCTCAGTGAAATGATAGTTAGATATGTTCCAGTCAGGTCTCTCAGGTCGTCAAACAGTAATCTACTGGTGAATCCTAAAAGCCGATTAAAGATTGGTGAGGGTGCCTTCAGCCGTTATGGCCCAAAACTCTGGAACTCTCTTCCTGAGGAGCTCAGAGACATTTCATCCCTGCATAGCTTCAAGAGGAGTCTTAAAACCTTCTTGTTTAGATCTGCTTTTAGTTAATCTATGTCTGTTGTACTAGGTTTCCATTTTATTTACTTTCTTCATCATTTTATTTAGTTACATTTTATGTTTGTTTATTAGCTTTATTTTATTACCTGTTATTACCTGTTTGTTTATTTTGTTTATTTTACTTCATTTCATTTTATTAATTTTTTATTATTTCTTTTAATCTTTGCTTCATTTTAATGTTTTGATTTATTTAATCTGTAAAGCACTTTGAGTTGCATGTATGCATGAAAGGTGCTATACAAATAAAGATTATTATTATTATTATTATATTATCCACTTTATTTAAATGAACATGCTGAGTGTGTTTCACTCAGGTCGTACAGCCCCATTCAGCTGAATCTCATGAGGTCCCCAAAATGAAGTTATCGTTGGCGTATGTTTACAAAATTATGATAAAAGCAGCAAACAGTAGAACAAGGCAACTGAGGCAGTGCCATTCTCTCTAATGCGCAAAATTTAAGGTGCTGGCGCAATCTATATGCATTTATACTCTATGTGGGTTTTAAATGGTGTAAATAAACAAGTCTGTGTGTGTTTCAAAGTACTTTATTGTATGTGCACAAAATTAAAACAAATTTCCTTATAGCAGCAAAATGCCTTGAAGGAACATATGCAAGTTGCCAAATTTACTCAATTTATTGTCCTGGTCCCAAAACAGTTCTCTAAATGTGCTTCCTGAAACAGAAAAGCACTGCATGTTAAACTTACAGCATGTTGAGGAAAAGATAGAAGGAAAAAAAAGAAGAGGACAAAATAAACAAACAAAACCTTACGCACCCCCTCCCAATATTCAAAAAGTGTCCAAGCTTTACTAAATGCAAACATAACACTTAAAGTAACATAAGTGCAGAGACTACAACCACTTACAAAGCAATAAGATTACATATACTAGTGCATGACTATAGACATCAATGGTAAACACCATAGAAAGAGAGTTCCTTTTAGGAAAGGCCATTCTAGAAATTTCATTTCTGTGGTCGGTGGTGATGACATCTCAGTGCACCATAGAAAAATACAACAGATGTCTGAAACTGTGCCCTAATTCACTATACATTGCACTACATTGGGGTTCTATCTTGCAATGGTGTAATAACACCAAAATTCGTAGTGTACATTGCAATTCGTAGTGTACAAATGATGTTAACCTAGCAGGAAAGGAATATCCATAACTCTCTGCACTGTTTGAAGCTTTGCATACAGCTCTTCTGAGGAGAACCGACATCTTCAGAGACCCCCAGGCCAGTTACAAATGTAGCAGATTAACTGAAGAAATGC
Organism: Brachyhypopomus occidentalis; assembly: GCA_020368025.1. NCBI lineage: Eukaryota > Metazoa > Chordata > Actinopteri > Gymnotiformes > Hypopomidae > Brachyhypopomus > Brachyhypopomus occidentalis. Next base: position 288,861 of record JAGXOD010000075.1, read on the forward strand.
TTTCAGTTTTAATCACATAGGATGAGTTAATAGGTTATTAGATTTGATTTATTTCAGGTCAGATTATTTTATGTTAAAAATCATTGTTGCTACTAAGCCAACTGATTGTTTACATTACCTCAAGGACCATTGAAGACGTGGTGAGCTTAGTCCTCCTGCCTGGCATGTCGATAAGCTTATTACAGCAGACTGTGGTATGACATTTATAGGACACAATTTAATGTGGACACTAATGAGCTAACATGGCTAAGGTAATAATCGCTATTTTGCTGTTTCAGTCCAGATGTTCAACCACAGGAGATAATGAATAGGGCACACTTTCAGACACGTCTAATGTTCTGGTTACAAAATACTGAAGAGCTAGGAAAACGGTTCAAAATAAACATTCCATATGTATACAGCCAGCTGCCCCCTTACACCACACAGACTTGTACTGCATCTGAAACCACTGAAGCTGATATAGAGTAAAAAAGGCCTAAAACAGTGGGATCTGGTATTAGAGGGCCCTAGATAATATCACTAAGTAATATCACTAAGATAATATCACTAAGATAGTATTACTCTTTCTGACAGAAGCTCTTGTAACTATTTAGTCTTATAGACAACAAAAACATTCCAGCCAAGTCCAGTCACTTACATGTGAATTGTGGAAAGAGACCTTTAAAATAAAAGGTTTACATGTGGGCTCTTTGTGGTTTTATTAAATGCGGACTGTGCTTAACTTCTGTTAACTTGGAAAGAACACACAAGTAGTATTCAGGTACAAAGTTGTGACAACCAAAATAAATAATAATAAAAAAAAACCCTTCTGGTTCTTTTTTTGGCACAAGTCATTCTTTTATACAAAATCAACATCAAATACATATCCTATAATTAAAATAACACAAGGGATTAAATTAAGAACAGTATTTCCTTATTTAGTAACATTTTAATATATATCCTAAATACAAACCAGATTTCCTATGAATCTCCTCTTTATATCCACTGAACTTTATATCCACTGGAGCTGGTGCTTGGTGCTTTGTATGAACACACAGACTAAATTCAGTTCAGTATTGTGTGGCTTCACTTTTATGACCTGTTGCCTGATCATCCTTTAATATCATTAACAGGGCATCATAAAAAATAGATGTCAAGGCAAAAACTAAATGAGTTACACCAACACAAAAAGGAAATCTGGCTTTGGTTGTGAAGGCTGAGCATGTTGTGAACTTGTTGAAATGTAACTCTAACTTTACTGACAGTTCTAAGAGGTTTAATGAAGCAGTGAATGTCATACTGGTTTTAGATGATTAGTTTTGAGTCTGCTAGTCTGCAGGGGTGCAATGTCTTCAGCTGATCATTTGTGAGAAAGTAGCACAAGTGGAGACAGTATGACAGGTTCTTAAAATTTCAGCTTCTTATCATGCAGGTAGAAAGAACAGGAGCTTCCCAGATTCCTTTAAATCTGTAAAGGTCAGAGATTGTCAAGGTTCTTACAGCACTGATGCTATGGCTATTTTCCTGAAGCACTGATGGCATTTATTTACCATATTAGATTACGTTACAAAACCATTTTGTCACCAGACACTGTCTCTCACCTCAAGATAGCAATCAATATGTTAGCAATAGAGGAAAAAAACTTATTGCACACATCTAATTAAATAATATTCAGTAAAATAACATGAACATGGGTATGTGAGGGCGCGCGCACACGCACGCACATGTAGATCTCCAACAACTTTACCACAAATATAATTTCAAAGAACAAAAATAAATACTCTCTTGAAATCTGAATCTGAACCTTAGTTCCAAAAGCTCTCATAAGCATCACAAGTGAACACGACAAGGAGCGTCCAACAACCCAGCAGATTAAGATGCATTCACAGGTGCTGAGACACACCAATGTATGCTTTGACAACACAGAGGAATCCTTTCCACTTTACTACATAATAAATCATCATGATAAAAACAAACAAACAAACAAATAAACAAACAAACAAACACAAACTAACTGTTTACCAAATCTGAAACTTTGTATGAACATTTGTCGCAAATGAAGGCATGTGCCTGGGCCCCGATATCTCCACGTAGTGCCGCTGTAGTGAGCAACACTGCTGCAGCAGCTGAGTGCTTAAGTACTAACCCTCCTGATGAGCAGGGAGGCGAAGAAACATCCACTCTCGCCTCCATGCAGAACAGCTAGAGGAAGGGCTGCAGAAATGACTGCTGTAATATCTGACAGTTCAGCATTATAAAGCATCTTAAAGCAGCTAAACAAAGGCAGCCGGACTACGCTCGCCTTGTGCAAAGAACCCAATTCCTTCAGAAAACCATAAGGAACAAACAAAACAACAAAGGAACAATGTATATCTGTAGACATATTCCCACACACAGCTTTTTCTGACATTCCTTCCCTGAACACGTTTTCAAACATGTCTTCAGGGGGTAACTAATGAGGAAAAGACCCACACAATTAAAGAACGTAGAGAGTCAAAGCGTAAGATAAAGTGTCGAAATGCCACTTCATACTTCGGCCTGTGGTAGTCTTGCATCTTGCCTGAAACTTCTTTCGTGCCAGACGTGGTCTCCCCTGGCTTTGTTAACAAAGGCCAAAACCCCGTAGTCTGTTTGTAAACCCCACAGCCCTGCATAATGCCACTATCCAAACACTCGCTTCACCACCGATACTTGGCCATGCCAATCATTCTATTCAAGGTGAGTTGGAGCAGCAAGGGAGTTTACGAGTAGATGGTAATAACCTCCCGGCCACCACCACGCACCAACAAGACCTGGTTCAGACCTTCTAACAGAACCTCCAGGAACTCCATATCTGTGGAACATCAGTTAAGGTATACAAACGCTTGATTTCTGTCACATATCTTATTATGTGGGAATACATTTATAATATATAATATATATAATATTATATATTATATATTATTATTATATATAATATATAATAATATAATATAATAACCTCAGAATTGTCAAAACTGCATTTAAACTGCCAATTTCATGCAGGAGAAATGGTTTTACACAAGGAACACATTAACTCTAAAGTACACTGCAACTAGCTCACTGATATAAAGATGAATCTTAAAAAGCCTTTTGGGGTCCATTAATCTGACCGTGGAAAAGTGATTTGGCCGCAAACCCATCACAGTAGACGCACCACACTATTCTGGGCATGGTGAAGCAGGTAAGGATACAGTTCTCATCGCCGCCACAGCTCTTTGGGGGTCCAGGCATATTGAGGAGGACGAGCCGGGCCCCTTGGGACTTGTTCACCACCATCTCGTTCAGCTTGACGGCTGTGTGCATGCGACGCACGTTGGACTGGTTACTGCATGCAGAGAAGGAGGAGTGAGGACCAAGAGGCAGACTTCTGAAATCCTCAGAAACAGACAATAAACTTCGGCCAGGACAGGAGAGCCTGAGGGCGTTTGTGTGTGTATGGTATATATAAACATGGTATTTGACTTAAGGGCTTTTTTTAATACAATATGTTCAAAAGCCTAGGCCTATCGGGGGAGGGGGAACAGCTGTCCTGTGGCTACTCCAGGATCTGAAAGTTGTTGCAATGTTTTAATGTGTGCAGTCTTATTGCAGTACTGCTTCAAAGCATGTGCTGTTCTAGCACCTGGTCTGTAAGCTCCTACAGTGAATTCTCAGTAGCTTTAAAATGGAAGTTTCCTGGAAATGTTGAGTAGTAGGGCTTAAATTCCACATTCACTTGCAACAGTCAAAGTATTTCACCTATAGAAGAGTGTTTCTGTACGATCCAAGATATGACAAAGGTTCCAAGAAGCATTACAATGTATTTTAAGAAATGCTTTTGAAATGGAAGATCATGTCAAAATTGCAGCCATTGTTTTTTCTCCAAAAAAAGTACAAAATAGAAATGGAAAAGTAACTGCATTACATTTCACAATTGTCATATCAGTTAAATTAAAACCCATATGTTTGAGTGTTGAGGTTAGAGCGCACAGCAGTAAAACCTAAAATGCAGAGCAGAATATGCAGAGGTGTAATGCAAATTACCAACATACACACACACACAAACACACACACACACACCTCAATCAAAATACATGCTCAATATCACAGCCTGATGACAATTCCAGCCATCCACCTTTAATGATCTGTTTATGAAATAACATCAGCTACCAATGTTTGGACTGTGATTTCAGATTTCTGCACACAGGACACAAATAATTGACACCAGGTGTTATGGTCTGGAAACACATATCCTGTTCACTGAGACAAAGATGCACACCATCATGCTAATTAAAAGCTTGTTACAGCCCTTATAACAAGTGGCAAGAGAAGCCATTAAATTACAGGAGGTGCTTGAGCAGTCTGACTGTACTGAACATCTATGGAATGAGGAGACCACATCAAATACACACAGATGACTTAGACAAACACAGACACAGAGAAAAGTGGCACTTACAGACTTTCCCACTCTCTAGAAGAAGGAAAATGGGACAGAACAACAGAGACAGACTTAGACTCTGATCCAGACAGCCAATGAATGCATGCACACAACACCAGCAATACAACAGGTAAACATGCTTAATGCTATTCGAAGCATTTGCTTGGCCATATACTGTATGTACTGTACACTACTGTGCAAGGCTATTAGTGCTGATGTCCATTATGAGCAGAGCACAGAGTCCCTTGGACTGAATGGGGAATACCGATATAAGTGTTTCAGCTTTTCCTGGGTGTTCTCCTTCCAGTTGAAAGAAACTCACAGAATGTCAGTACATACATGCGGGCAGTGGTGAAAATATAGGCAAAGCATATAAACAAAGGCAATGTATGTCTACAGAAATAATACAGGCAGAATAATCAACAATACTGCTGTTCTCTTTTTATAATGATATGGTTGAAAAATGCCACATTATGTCATAATTATGACAAGAGACAAATAAGTCTAAAACTCCTTAGTGTTAAAGTCCTCTGTTGTGGGCTGTCCTAAACTTAAGATCATAAAAATGAGGGTGCTAATATTTGTAATAGAAAACATTGCATTATTGCACACAACGTTAACTGTAAACCAGAGACTAGTCTCAGTGGAAGGTGGATATTAGGAGGTATATTCAGCAACACAGACCTGCGACAAATGGTGAGAGTATGACCATTAGTACAACATGCCTACACACTGGACCATGCTGGTTAGCCCGTATATTCCTGTGTGTGATAATGTAACAGCCAGTGCACATCATGCAGACTGTGTCCAAAATAAATACGTAAATGAATAAAGGTACTGACACACAGAAAGCATAGGATTCTTCAGGTTTGTGACTAGGTGTGCAGACCAGAAGCATGATGTAAATAAGTCGTATGACTTTTACTGGGTTCATTATTTGCCTTTTGTTATGATGGCCTTTGCTTCTGTGTCTTTATCAAAACATGTACTTCAAAGTGAAGTGTGGTTTTCCAGCGCCTAGTGTTGTGTACTCACGGCTTCATGTTGAAAATGTCACGCACGGGCATGTTGGTGCTTGGCTCTCGGTTGCGAGCGCGCTCCGAGATGAACTTCTCTTTGGTCCATGTCATGTGCACGCGTTCAGGGGTGGCGTCAGTGCTGTTGTTCGGGGTGCCGTGGGACACCATGTCCTTATCGTGATTGAGCATATCCTGAGGAATTAACACAGGTGTCAGATTAGCTCATGCTGATCAGACACATAATCTTCACTAATTAAAACATCAGCCGCAGCGAGCATGAATTCCCATTATGAGACCCATTCCTCTCAGGATTACCCCAAACCCCTCCTGATTCCTCTGTAGATTACCCAATACCCCTCATGATTCCTCTCTAGATTACCCAATACCTCTCATGATTCCTCTCAAAATTACCCAGTACCCCTCATGATTCCTCTCTAGATTACCCAATACCCCTCATGATTCCTCTCAAAATTACCCAGTACCCCTCATGATTCCTCTCTAGATTACCCAATACCCCTCATGATTCCTCTCAAAATTACCCAGTACCCCTCATGATTCCTCTCATGATTATCCAATACCCCTCATGATTCCTCTCAAAATTACCCAGTACCCCTCATGATTCCTCTCATGATTATCCAATACCCCTCATGATTCCTCTCAAAATTACCCAGTACCCCTCATGATTCCTCTCATGATTATCCAATACCCCTCATGATTTTCTTTTATTCACTTTCAGCTTGGTTTCAGCCTTTCGATCTGCTATCTGGAAATAATTAAAGTGAAAATGAACATGTCAAATAAAAATATCCAAAGCCCTAAGATGTTGCATCACTGTCGACTGCACCAGTGTTTTTGTTTGAAGATATCTGCTATCAAATTAGAGAATCTAAATTCATGGAGTCAGATAGCAAATATTTTTCAAATGAACACTAATGGTGTGTGGTCAGACAACACAAATTGTACAACACTACAAGTCTACCAAGCATTATCAATATGTGGCTCTAACAGACTGAGAACGGCTGATGTTATACCAACAAGCCAACATGCAATATTTTACATATTATTTGTAAATGGAAAAAAAACACTTGAAAGTCAACATATAAACCATCATTCACTACTTTTTACAAGGTAACTAAAGAGGAGTGTGGGCAAGAAAGTCCCAGGTTATAGCGAGGAGCATTAAACAGCAAGGGGAGAGGGGAGCTCACAGCGGGTTTAGAAGGAAGCAGGGGCTACTCTGCAAGGTCTTAAAGGGGTCATAAAGGAAGGCAGAGCATATCATAACAGTCACAAGTGTGAAGTGGTACGATTGCGCCTGGCTGACAGAGCTTGTTGCAACAAACCAACATTCCATTCAAATCTCAGCACCACACGAGGCACTCTGTTTTTGTCGGAGGTTCTGCAGTTGATGCGTTTTTTTCTACCTCTCTGTCACTTTCGTCTTCCAGCTGGGCAGCCTGGTTACTTGTGCCCGAGCCCTGAATCACAGGTCTGTTCTTCCTCCGAATGGAGCTCCGAGATTCATCAGTGATGCTCTGAATCTGAAAGGTGATAGAAGGTGATTCCCCACTTGAGCGGCAAAATGGGTTACACGTGTCACATGTAATATGGCTATATATTGATGTGCAGTTTGGTTCCATGCTGGGTTTTTGAAAGTTTTACACAGCTGACATATCAGCTGATGTTCTGTGAAGTATATGAAATGCAACTGAACACTTGATGTTTGAGATCTTTTCAGTCACTTTAAGTATCAGAGTCACCTGTATAGAAATGTCAACCAAAAACACCCAAAGGATATCACACAATCATAGTGCTGATGCATACAGTGAACATTCGAACCATACAATAGAAACCTCATTTGAGCAGGTGCACAGCAGGCGAGCAGTGACAGTACCTCTCTCTCACGCTCAGTCCTGGAGAGCTGCATCTGCTTCAGCATCTGCGACCGCTGCTCCATCACCAGGGTCTTCTCATAGGTGAAGGCTGAGATATCACTGCTGTGCTGTTTGGACAAGCACTCACATGGTCACGGAGACTGGCGGGCTTCGCCTTGAACACAGAATGTGCTGCTGTAAACTGAAGCGACAGCCATCGGGAAAGCGACTGTGACGCTGCTTACCATTTCCACGACCTCGACCTCGGCGTTCAGCCGAAGATGGTAGAGGAACATCTGCAGGTCTTTCTTCATCTGGATGCTGTTGTCGTCCAGCTGAGCTACGGTGAAGATACGCATCTTACACTTCCTCCACACCTGTCAGACAGGCAGCGAGAGAAAGAAGATGGAGGGAGACGACAGAGACATCCAAGAGAAGACAAATGATCTGATTTTTTTCCCCCATCAGCACAGACACACACGTCGACCACACGCCGACCCTCCTGACCTCCCCAGGGTCGTGTACCTTGTGCTGGCGGAGCAGGAAGGGCAGAAGCATGAGCATTCCTCCATCATGGACCACCCACCACACATCTATGGTGCCATCTCCCAGCCTTTGATGAGGGAAGTTGTCCACATTCTTAGCCACCAGCAAAGCCTGGTGCGCTGCTGTGGTCTCTCGCACAGTCTCTGAGGATCACACCAGACGAGAGATGCTTTCAGACATGTGGAAATGTCATTTCCATTACACACGTATATTGAAATATACATGGTTGAACCTTTTATGCAAGTCTGTTTCTGTACTGTTCAGAGAAGGAGGGGCACAGTGCGTGGGTGAAAGTAAGTAGATCTTAGTCATTCAGAGGTGAGGTGCCTACCAACAAAGTTTTTCCACCCGAGAGGGTCGTTGGTCTGCTTCCAGGAGCTGGGCCAAGCCACCAGCACCGTGTTGTGCTTCATGCCTCCAAGACCAGCTGACTGAACGAGGTGTGAGACGCCGTCCCGCAGGTTAGAGGACACCACAACATGGCAGAAGCCTTTGGTCTTTTCTGTACTCATGGCCTTCTTGATGGTCTACAAAATAGAACGTCAAGAAACACACACACACAAACATTAATTCCTGTGATGCAGATTCAGGTTATCTTATCAGTGTTCTTTGTCTTTGTGTTGCCTTTTCAGTTAAGCAAATGCTTTATTATATGTTTTGTGATAAGGGCTGGCAGAATCAGCTAATATAAGTACAATAAGAAACTGTTCTTGTTTTTAGATAAGAAGTGCGACATTACTGAATAAGCAAACATTTCAGTTCTAAAAACTTGAACTAAAAACAATTCTAACTGCTCAAAGATGCAGTTCTTTTTAATGTCACTAGGTGTCAGACTCTCCCCACGCTTTAGACAATGGCTCTACTCTCTTCTAGCTCCCTGCTCCGGACATGCAGTACCTCTACACCGCTCTAATGTGTCTGACTCGGGAAGGACATTAATATTAGTAGAGAAGTTTCAAAACGTCCTTCGAAGCAAAGAATAAAGCCAAACTGAACCGTGTTGAGCTACACCAGGGCCGAGTGCAGAAGCTACCTGCTCAGCCTGCTTGGCTTTGGACTCATGGGTGAGGTAGGTGCCCTCCAGCACAGAGCCCACGATGGTGAGGCCCCTGCCTGCTTTCAGCTGGGTGGTGAAGGACAGGAGACGCGGGTGCTTGACCTGCAGCTCCGAGTCCAGTTTCAGCAGCACCAGCAACTGAGGCCTTGCACACATACGCATCGGACGAATTTGTAAGATGTGCTGTATTTCAGGTGCTGCATATGGTTGAGCCTAAGTGTAGCTGTGCTGGTATTAAATAAAACATACAAAATATATATATATATATTTTTTTTAATTAAAAAAAAACACTCAGGATTAATGTTTGAATATGTGTGATGGCACCCAGTTGTGTGTTCGGGAAAAGGATTAAAAGATTTTGTGGAGTTATACGTGATAGCATATAGGGAATGCTTAAGGGTGAATTAGAGTATGCACTACATCTGTCACTCCATTACAGAGAGAGAGAGAGAGAAACAGAGAGAAACAGAGAGAGAGAGAGACATTGAGCTTCATGAACAACAACCTCATGAACTCTTACAATCACAAAGGAACATTTGAAAAAGTGGCTGGAACAGGAGTAGAAAGACAAACTCTCGAATGATATCGGGTGACCCTGTTTTTTTCTCCACAGTGAGAATTTCACAAGCTGAAACACTCAACAACAACAAACAGTCTGGAGCTGAAACAATAACGTTTGTGTTTTGAGAAACGACCGCTGCAGAGGCCATGACTGAGTGGCCTGGGTCTGTGGCGAAGGCCATTGGCACACAGCCAGGACAAGCAGCAGAACACAGCAGGCACCTACACGGGCACCTGTGTGGGCACCTGTGTGGGCACCTGTGTGGGCACCTATGCGGGCACCTGTGTGGGCACCTATGCGGGCACCTGTGTGGGCACCTATGCGGGCACTCTGCACTCTTACTTCTACACCGTGGCCAGATGGCACCAAAGCTTTTTGTCTTTCGTGGCCCAGAAGAGGGTAACCCTCACATTACTGGGTGGACAAGAACTAGAGATTTGGTCTTGAGTCTTCACAGCAGTATTCTCAGGTAGCAAGAGTCAGTGTGTTGGCAGGTTATTTATTCAATGGGGGATTAGCAAGGCTTGAGTTGAGGGATACATAAAAGAGTATTATCAAATTGTAATTCTCTCTGGATTATACTGGTGGCAAATGGCTTCTATAATCTGAGAAGTGCAGTGAAGAGAATTTGGATAAGCATTACCACACAAGTAAATGATTACTATACCTGTGGAGTTCAAATATAATCACAAAAGCAACTGCTATGTATGAAGAATAACAACTTCTCAGTCAAACTTGTTCCCAATATAAATCCCATACATACTCACATAACATGGCGCATCACTGGCCCACAATGCACTGCAGTGTGCTGCATTACAAAACACTTCAGGTTAGCGGCACCAGAAAAGGTCCCTGCTTGTCTCTCACCTCCAGTTTTTGGTATGTGGTGGTGACTCCTCCAGCCGGATTAGAGCGTAGCGTGCTGCGTTGAGGGAAAGCCCACGTATGCCGTCACCCCATTCCTTCTCAGCGCTGCATGCACAAACAAACACACACACACACACATGGCCACGGGATCATTACATAAGCTGTGGACATTAACATTCCTGTTCGTACCCACATCACAGCCATTACACTGTTACTCCATCTGCAAAAATGTTACAGTCAATCAAACTGGCTAATCCCCCATTCCTCTTACCCTCGGTATTCTATGTATTTGTAGATACAGCCTGCGATGACCATGGCCACCAGGGCGTAGTACCATGAGGAGATGAACATCAGGGCGAGACACAGGCTCATGCCCAGGAAAGACAGCGCCCTATTGGACAGAGGACAGAGGACATGAGTGATTGAGTCCAACCCAAAGTGCACTAAACTGCCATGGTTGTCATTCATAAGACCTTGAATATGCGGGAAAATGAAATGATAGTCGATATACAGCCTGGCTCCAAAACTTCTTCTTGACCCACCAAGTGAGTACCAAAGGTCAGTCCATTAGACATCATAGTTGAGCACTGCTAAACTGGAGGCTGATACATGCTAATGCTAATCACTTAATCTTTTGTTAGCAGTCATGAATTTTACAAGGACAGATAGAGAGTCCTGCAGAGCAAAACATTTACAACTTATAGCTCCCCATTGTGGAGGACCCTCAGCCTATTAAGCGTGTATAAGGGAGTGGGTGGGTGATTTGTGTGCGTTACTAGCCTTTACATCTATAAAGAAATGCACTACTCCAAAGGCACATGTTCTACTTTTCCACATTGTGTGTTTGCATGAGGAAGACGTGCCATGTGGCCTACAGCGAGCAGAACAGGAGAAGGTAATGGGATATATATTTAGCATGGCTGGAAGAAAGGGCAGAGGCCGGAGAGAGGACACCATCCCAGCTCTGAAACCACGCCAGCAGAACGCCTGGAGAACCAGAGAGGCTAGAGTCTGCCACACCCCCACCGTCTCTCTGCCACCAACACTGCGGCTGCAGTTAAGCCGATGTGCGCTCGCCTGGAAACGAGTGTGATGAAGAGAGCGTGTCCTCAGAGGTTTGAGACTTCTAATGAATTCTGCGTGAGGAAACCATGCAGGTTTCCATGCATGGCTGCCATGGTGCCCTAAACAGTACTCGGAGATTACAGATTCATGGGAGGATAATTCGACTTTTCGACCCCATACGCTAGACCCCATACGACGGAGCTTTTCCCCTTCACCCCCAAAGAGCAACAGCCATGCCTAAGAAACGAGTTTGCGGGGTTGTTCGTCGGCACCTGCCCCTGCCCTCACCAGTGGTAGAACTTGAAGCGAGGCCTCCAGTTCGGTGTGCGCAGAAGGGTCTGGAGAGCACAGGCCAGGTTGACAAACAGGTAACACATCAGGAAGAACCTGTCAGGGGACAAGCACACTCCAAATGGCACTGCAGTTCCACAGCTTTCACAAACAGCAAGAAAAATAAGGTCAGAACAGGTGGGGGGGGGGGGAACATGAGCTGGGAGGAGGCTATTAAAGTTATCATCATCATTAAAGCATGCGAGAGAGGATAAAGGAAGGATATGAAAAGGGCAGACAACCCAGCCAGAACAGAGAGGAGGCAAGAGGATTAAACAATGGAGCACAGAATGTACAGTGTAATCAAAAGATGGATTTGCAATTAGAAAAAAAAATTCCAGTCAAAAAGAGGAGAGCAAACAAAGTAGAGAGAGAGGGAGAGAGAGAGAGGGGGAGGGAGAGAGAGAGACAGAGAGAGAGAGGGAGAGGGAGAGAGGGTGAGGGAGAGGGAGCGAGGGAGAAGGAGCGACAGAGAGAGAAGGAGAGAGAGGAAGAGGGAGAGAGATAAGGCAAGAGATAGAGGGAGAAAGAGAAACAGAGAGACAGAGAGAGAGAGAGTGAGACAGCAAAGAGAGTGAGACAGCAAATGAGAACGACTACTTACATCCCAACAGGTTAAGGAAACAGCAGCATGGCCATTACAGCTGACAACATGAAAGGAAGGAGCAGAAGGTTGTAGAGGGAGCCGGAGAGCTGCACTCACATGGAGAGGATGGGCGCCACGGCGTCCAGCGAGGCGATGAGGATGCCGATCTCACAGATCCCTGCCGTGAGCAGCAGGGCCCAGGTGGGCTCACCGTTGGCTTTACCATGCCCAAACACCTGGGAACAGGACCAACAGCACACTCAGGACACTGCCCCAGACAGCAGCACGTCTTCTGCTGGACACGACAGAGACGACGCAGGCTTTTGGTCAATATCTGCGCTTCGGGCTCACTGCATATGAAAACTGTCAGAAGCGTTATCAAGATGAGCCTATTCAAGGAATGCACCATATTTAAAGAATGCAGTGTACTGTACACTAAATAATATTTTTACATCTTGTACTTTTTTACATCTAAATTTCTTTTACATACAGGTGCTTTTTCTAAAGGTAAATATGTGTAACTGCCAACAGACTGGTCAGCCACTGAAGACCAACACAGATGATGCATTGCAGTGTCAGACCTCTAAGAAAGGCACGATGCCATCTCGAGCTATGGCTTGCAGCAGCCTGGGGGCGCCAGTGAGGCTCTGCAGACCAGCCCCGCAGCAGGAAAAGAAAGAGCCAATCACAATCACCCAGGGAGAGGGCCAGGATAAAGTACCAATGACCAAATTTCTTTTGACTGAGTCTCCAAACCTGAAACACACACACACACACACACACTTAATTGTATGACTTGGGATTACTTTTCTCCAAGAGTTTTAATAAAAGTAAATATTTGGAATTATTTTCCATGAAAACTGTCAAAACCATTTGGATTTGGAACAGTACACGTATTCACAGTGAAAGGCTAGCATTCACTAGCATTCACTCTAAAACCATTTTAGAGGGTAAAAACCCCTAAATTGAAAGAAATTGAAAGAACTAACTTGTCTCGGAGAACCACACCCTCAATGCAGGCACCAAACAACACCACACAGGAGAGGTCTGAATTACGCAGTTAAGAAAATTACCTTCCCAGGAGGAAGAATTTGAAAAACCTCACACATTTCTACTCACTTTCTCCAACACTGATTTCACCATACTGCCGGTACCACCCACTTATCCTGCCACTGAGCACTGAGACACATCCTTACCCATAAACCTCTATTGCAGCAGCAGTTTTAAAATGCATTACTGCAGCTACATTGCAACAAAGAAGTTTAACATTAGATAATGCTCTGCTCCTCCCAAAGCCATTGGGTTCATTTTAAGGATACAAATGATGGTAGTAGTTGCTATGGCAAGAATGGTTCCTATGGGAATAGACCTCTGGGCATCCCTCAGATCCCCAGACCGGTTGGATCCTGCCATGATACCTGAAAAAGGGAAAGGGATAGAGTGGGGAAACAATCATGAACTTTCACCTTTCAAAAATGTTTTAGAATTTCATAAATCCAGAAGGAGTGTAATATCCCCTAATAGATGAGCACTGACAAGGGCATTGCCAAGTATAATAATATTTGTTTTCACATGTAACCATATCATTATATCTGACTAGTTACATCTGGCCCAACTAAATTTGAGCATACATGCAAAAGATAAATGCCTTCCTTTATTAATGGTCCACATAGTGTTTACATCCATCTACTTTTCCATCTCATTCTTTCAAATACTCTGAGGCGCTTTTGCAGTTTTGCATCAATCCTGATCTGTACACTACTGTGTTACACAGTGAGCAGGCGCGAGGCCCCTCTGAGGGGAATGAGTGTCCTGAGACGCTCCAGCTGAAAGGGGCAGATAAACCTGACCTCCCACACTCACAGCCTGCCTGTGGCGCTCCAGATACAGATCAAGAACCGAGATTAAAGGGCAAGCGGGTAGAAAGGGACTTAGTGCAATTATGCAGCTATGCAAAGGGCACAGAGAGCAAACACAGCACATAACTACACAGCATTGTATAGGAGCACGATGGAAGTGTGGTGAAAGGGTTAGAAAGAAAGAAAGAAAAAGAAAGACAAGAAAAGAAAAAGAAAAGAAAAGCAAGAACAAGGCATATATAGAGAGCAAATGAGAGAAAATGCATAGGAAAGGAACTGTCTACTTTAAGGCTAAAATCTGTATGACTACAGATTAGTACAGATACAGAGAGCAGGTCATCAGTAAGGGACTGGTGAAGGTGCCCTTACCAGTGACAGAAGGGAAATAAATCCCCACCAGCAAAGTGAAGAAGGTGGCGATGTCATTGACCACGTAGGGCAAATACATGTCAGATGAGGTGTCAGATGTTTCCAGTGACTCCATCTTCTTCTCCACCATCATTCCAGCAGGGCCATAGCTTGACCACATGTTCTCTGCTCAGTAGAAACAACCATAAATGAAAATCAGTAAAAAGCAGTAATCAGGTCTTAAATGTGAAGTGAACGTTAGCCCAGGCTGTGGCCCACATGGTCATGAGCAAGGTATTGAGAAACAGCCACAGCTGTGTAGCAGCAAAAAGGTCCGGCCCTCTTTGCAGAATTGATCCCAATCAGCACAGCTAAGGCGAATGGAACAGCACTGATTCTGTTCTCACGAAAACTCATTAAAGACACAGCTGCCGTTTCAGCGCATCAGCCTTGCAGTAAAGCCTTTGTCTCCTTCCACAAAATCAATTTTCTTACTGACTCTGCCCTTCTTCAATCTCCTCCTCTCTTCTCTGTCTCTATAAACGTCCCTGCTGGGATAACACCCTATATCATTTTGTAGACACGCTGTCTAGCCCTAAACACTAGACGGGGCCCTTCTGGTTTCTCCTCCCCTTGGCCTGCTGCTGACCTGCATGCTCAGGAAACCACGGGTTGATGTCTCGAGTGCCACTTACAAGAAAACTGGTCCCTCATTCAGTAGCATACTGATATGTGTCATCACAGAGCTGCTTTAGATGCTGCCTGCTTACATCTTATCAGACACGTGTCATACTGGACAATAGACCCTCCCCATCTGCTTATCCTTTCAGAGTCTACATATTGTTTGGTTCACCCCCAATTACTCTCACTCTTCTTCTCATTCCAGTGATGAACCCAATGTTCTGATGATTTTTCATTTGGTCGTGTGTGTGTGTGTGTGTAATGTGGTATTTAAAAATCTGCTGTATAACTTTTGAATTATTCTTATTCTTATGTAATCGTATAAGGACTGCCGTCCGTGTAATGACACGGTAAAAACATCTCAGCAGAACAGTGTACCTCACCTGAGATGGCTCCACTGGTGAGGCCAGGGATGCCCTGGACCACCGTGACATTGTTAAGGGAAAAGTACTCGTTGCAGGTGGCATTGAGGCTGGGGCCATCGCAGAACAATCTCCAGAGCTTCGTGGTCACAGTCTTGTTGTTTATGATCTCAGTCTTCAAGCACTTGTCAAACTGGTGGTTCTGGAGGGTGCGGTTGCCCAACAAGCAGATTCTTTGGAAGATGACCAAAGACAGGAAAATTATACATAATCAAGGACTATTAATACACGCATTTCTGTTGGAAGGCTACGTATTGAGAGCAAACCTGTGTTTTCAGCCACAAGCTGCCTGTTATGAAGGGTTTTGTCACATCAGCTTTGTCTGATAAAGAGATTGTTGTAAAAAGTTTTTTTTTTTTATTGTGTCTAGCTAAAATAACACAGTATAAGTGAAACCATACTTGGTTAGAAACATCTAAAGTCACGGGCATGGTTTCTTAAATAACCAAGAAAGCCTGTACTTTTTGGGAGAACATACAGTATTGTTCACAGTAGTTTGATTAATTAAGCCTAGGCTATACTAGACAGATGAACAAAGTGTACTCCACTGAGACAGCAGGTACTAAATGTAAAGATTTACTGAAGCAGTCTATATTCGGCCAATTCTTTCTCTGTTGTCAGCAAATATCTTGCATTATATTTAGCTACACAGTTTCAGCTTGCACATTTTGCAGGTCCCAATATAAAAGGACAATATGTTTTTTTCCATTTAGCAGTAAGCGTCCATTCTAAACTAACACCATATTGAGAGGCTAAACAAGCCATTTACTGACTTGAACTATACATAGAGGACAACTAAATAATAACCACAAATAAAACCACTAATACGCTTACACACACACATACACACACACACACCTTGTCTCTATTAATTTGGTAATGACATAAACAATGCCCTTCAACCAACCACACAGGCTTTGTAACTCACGGAAATTCTGGCGGTTCAAATATAGTCTTGATGACTCCAGCATAGATGGCAAGGATGGAGAGGATGACGCAGGCAAGGAAGACCAGTGCCAGCTTATTCACGTATTTCACCCCCACGAACACGACTACTGCCATCAGGGCCAAACAGCAGGTTCCGTACACCCGCATGTTGTTCAACATGGCCGCTGCTTCGTGCTCTTTCTCAGCTGCTTTAAAAATGGCAGCACTGGGAGCGATGTAGGTCTGCATTTTAGAAGACAAAACAATTAACGGAATACTTCAGGGTTCAGTCTTGCAAAACAATTGTAGGAATACTTCCTTTTTAGGTTTTAGGGTTAGAGATAGGACCAAAACATTTCCTACAACTCTTCCCCAAGACATATTTTTTGCCAGTGAACTCACATTACTAACAGAGGTACACATATGTGCTTAGTACTGTATAGTTAAGCTCTATGGAAATTCTATGGACAAACTTCTTGAGAATTCTGAATATGTAACACATTCATAATTTTGTCTCCCACATTTTTGGGATAGTCATTCTGAATATGAATGACAAAACATTACATATAGATATATATACAGTATATAAAAACTATAACAAACTTACCAAGAGTATTTCAATAGTACCAAGGATATACATGGATCCAGCAAACGTGGTGCCCAAATAAAAACACAGTCCTACAGCTCCTCCAAACTCAGGGCCCAGTGACCGAGAGATCATGTAGTACGATCCTCCAGCTACAAATTGAAAACAGGGAAATATAATAAATACAATGAAGACTGTACAATTAAGGTTGCTACAGGGCTTTATGTATGTAAGCGTTTGTGTGTAACATTATCATTATTTAGTTCTGGAAATACAAGAACACATCTCACATTTAGATGTTATTCAACAGAGGTAGACTCAGTGATGACAAACAGCACCATCAGCTTACCTGGAACTACCCCATTTGTGGCAATGGCACTCATAGATATTGCAGTAAGCATTGTCTGGGGAAAGAAAAAACACATCAAGCATAGGAAAACAAAGGTTGGTGAGTGCTCAGAAGGTGGAATACTGTTCAGAACGGTCCATTAATATTCCTTCTTAAAAACGTATTTTAGGACAGAGTGGGAAATGGCTGTTTCAGAAGTCACTGCCTCAGGATTGTGCAACAAGCTATTATGTAACACACCTGCGAGAGTGAGCGGGAGTGAGTGTGACTGAGTGTCCTTGATTGCACTCGGACCAAATGGCCCGGACTCTTCTGCTTCTTCCTCATGTTTGGCCTATGCTGTGAAGAACTGGCCTATGACGAGTCATTTTCCTCCAGTTTAGTGATTGGGACTAGTCTATAGTGATCGGAAGAGCACTTGTGCTGGAATGAATGAAGGCCATCCAAAGAAATATGGCAAACACCATAAGGAGTTTTGTGGCAGATATCACTGCTCATCCTACCTCTTTGGCTTCAGTGACATTACTGACACTAAATAAAATTTAAATAAAATTAAATAACTAAAATGAATACTTGTTCTTATGGGGTGGCCCAGGTAGACTGTCCACTGACCAAGCAATTCAAGGCAGCATTTTTGTATCCAAAATTATGCACCACTGCAGCCTGTCCCATAATGAAATGCTAATGTGAACAGTGACCCAAGGTCAGGAGGTCTACAGCCACATTTCTAAATAAGCAGGCCCTAGAACGGTGTGGATGCTCCTGTTGTCCACTCTGGGTTATACATAAGCACCTGTCTCAAAGAGACCCATGCAAAACTGATTACAAACCACATTACCAAGAGCCAACTCACCCATGCACAAACTGTACAAAGTGGATGGACAGCTAAACTTTGATGAACAGAAGTCTCAAGTAACCCACTCCCTTTCTCACACAGCTTCTTTGTTTGCTTTCTGTTGTGCACTCCTAACATTTTACATAGCCATCGCTTCACACAGTGTTTCTTAGTCCCTGAAGTCTGCTGTGCTACCAGAAAAATAAGCTAGTTTAAAACTCAGTAACGTCCAACGCCAGCAGCACTCCTGTCTTTTTGTTAAACTGTGACCGTCATCCAAGCTGTCCAGTCATGATCATCTCAGAACATACTGCACTTACACAACAGCAGCACATAGCTACAATGGTAAAGGCCTCCATGATGCCAGCAGTGCCAACGATCCAGGTCATTCGCAGAAACAGGATGACTCCCAAGATATTCTGCATGCAGGGTAGGTACACACCCATGAATGTGCCCATCTGTGGACTCTGTTAAGAGAATGGAAGCAAAAAGTGCCATTTCACTACACGCTCTTAGACACACAGACAAAGAAGTAATCAGACAAAACCGTCACAACCTCCCCCTCCCCACACACACACACACACACGCCAATGTAACACTTCCCCTGGTGCTAGTGCCATTTGGCTTTGTTTTGGTCTCCACCCTGTCTCATGTTTTGCTGGCCCCAGTGTCTTGTTCCCCCCCCAAGCCACCTGTGTATTTATATCCATTGTCTTCCTAGCCTTTACCTTCCAATTACTTCTCAGTGTATAGCTCTGGTTTCTTCTGGTCTTATCATTTGTATATTAACTTTCCCGAGTACATTTTCTCTTTGTTTCTTATAGTTGTGTGTTTAACTATTATGTGTGTCATGTTTTCTGATTCATTATGTCTGTGATTATCAGTATTCAGAACTTCACTCCTCTGCCTGGTGTGAATTTGTCTAATCAGTCATAAAACCTCGTCATCACCGCTGTTTAGTAGACAGCTTGTTTTCCTGGTATTACTTGGCAACACTTTTTACTTAGATTTTACATAGTGTTGCTATAACCAATAAAACAGACTTTAAAAGGTGACGTCAGGGCCTGGAATCTGATAAACAAAGATAACAATTACCCACACAGCAATAACCATTTGCATATTAGTACTACTCCTATTAATGAGAAAACAAAGAAGTCCTCATAAAACATGTTTTTTATGGTCTATGCATTTATGTGACCTTTGCAAGTGTGTTCTGTCCTCACTGGCTGGAGCTATCCTGTCAGACAAATAAACAATAGGGAATGTGAAACTCAAATTGTTCTTCATTTCATGTGTTACTTTAACTTTTCCGAGAAATAGTTTCATAGTTCCCTTATGCTGTGGTACATGCTAGCATAAATGCTAATATATGTAGCATAATCCTTGAACATTTCCCAGCCTTTATACCTTATCAAATACTGTAAACTAGAAACATGTTGAACACCACAAAAGCATGACATAAAATATCAATCTTATCTTATAGGAAATGTGTCAAGTACTTACTCCCATATAAAGCTTTAACACTATACTGCCTGGTTGGTATAATTAAGTTTATTATATTTGTAATCAATCCATTTCTTTCTTGATTGATGTATTACTAGGTACTCTTGTCTCTAACGCTTCCACCATGCTGCCATTGTTTTTTCTTATCAAACACACCTTCTAGACCAAGAGTAGTACATGTTTTTTGCACGATAAGCATCAGTAGAGTTCATGGGGTCCATGAACACTCTTCTGAGCTGAGGTAACCTTGGATCTACCTGGGATGTAGAACGTTAATTCCCTGCAGGCTCTGACAAAGTTAGTCCCATGGTCTAATCTGAGAACCTTGGGCCTCACATGGCTTGCATTTATAAGTAAGTAAACAGCTCTGTATAACATTGTTCTCTGCTTTTCCTCCTTTAGTCCATTATGAGACACCAATCCATAGACCACAGACATCTAGACTCTAAATTCTGGTTAATGGGGGCTCTTTGGCAAGTCTATCTGCAGGTAAGTAAGCCATCTCTTCGCGCCTTCTTCTGAGTTAATGGCACATGACACATGTGCTTGATGTCACTGGACTGAACTTGCTTCATAAATGAGGCCCTGACCAACTAACTTGGTTGTTACACAAGACTTGTTCTTTGTGAGGTCAGCCAGGTTGTTGTCTGTTGAGACATGGTGCAACAGTGTGGGTGTAGTGGACTTCCTAATTCTTGAACCTGTTTGATACACAGACATAAAACCTACTTGTAGTATTACGGATGTATCCTAACATGCTTTGTGCTGTCTGATGATACTTCACAGCTCAAAACCCAAGATGCATTTGTTGGCAAATGAACGCTACCATCTACACAGAAAGGACTGCAGCACATAGCTCCAATTGTGGTATTGTGTGTACAGATTTTGACATTAGTCTGGCCTCTCCCATAATTAATCCAATCCTCTTTCACAGAGAACTCATATGTAGACAATGGCTGCAATTGCCAGTGATGAAGCATCGGAAAAAGACACAAAGTCTGTGCTGTGTTGAGAATAGAGACAGTAAAACAAAAGGTCATGGACATGTTTAAAAGCTCTGCATTCAAAAGGAATCTTTCCATATATGCCATTGCTTTTCTTTAGCAGGCGGAAGAGGATCATTCCAGTCACATTGTTCTTTTGTAAGTTCTAAGCTGAGGGCTTTTCCTTGCACAGTAATGTGGAAAATGAATGCCAAGGGGTCATTTACAGTAGAGATTTTACCTCATTACTGAAGGGTCTATCCACCATAGAGACTTGATGAAGCCATTTGATTCCATGATTCCAGGCTTAGACTAAGACTATGTTAAATCGGCAGAGGGTTGGCAACCAAGTCCAAGTCTTTGAGGTCCTTGTCTACATCATCAGATGGGAATGCTCAATGATTGATAAAATTTTGTGAAACCACAAACTGAACTCTAGCATCTTCTCTGTATTTTATAGGAGAGAGTAATAGCATTTATTTTGGTCGAGAATGAAATTATTTATTTCCTTCATCAGTGTAAAAGGTTTGGATTGTTTTGCATCATTGGCATGGTCCTTTGCTCCTGCTTGGGTGGCTCCAAACACTTTGTGTACTCTGTCATCTCTTTCGGAAGATCATTTTCTTTATACCAGAGAAAATGTAGATAATTGTGGTGAGTTTCCCTTTCAGTGAAACAGTAGTGTTCCTTTCAAAATGGCATGGGGACGCTGACAACAGTGTTGTTTATGTCTGGGCCACTTAAGAGGTCATCATTCAATGACAACCTCATACTTGGTACTCAAGACTACCCGTATTTGTCCAGGCGTATGTAGACTGCATATCTCCAAAAAGTGCGAGGTGGGCTTTTATAATCTTCCTTCCTGACAAACACTGTAGGAGCAAGAGAATCTTAATTCTCATTATATGTTAAAATAATGACATTTAATTACAATGTGATATTATGTCACTGTCTGGATTCTGTGGTAGGAAACTCACATTTTTTCTCAGGTTCGTGAGGTGCTGTTCGGTTGCTTTGCAGACAGTCTCTCTTTTGCATGTTTGCTGCTGGTGCATGGACTAAGATATGATGGTCTCACATTAAACAACATGTTGGTTGTATAGGTCATCACAGAGGCTGATTCGCCAAGGTTTCGTCCCTGGGTGAATGTTGTGCTGCTCTTTCACCTTGTGCAGCCTCAACATGACCCTTCCTAAGAGTAGAAAGATTTATGCCTCATCATCAACGGATGGGATTTTGTGTGCTCAGCAGCGGGAATCCTGGGCCGGTCATCTGGAATCATGCCACATTCCAGCAATGGGGGAAGAGGCACCTTCATATGACCATCAATGGACTCTACGATAAAGTGTCTGGCTCTCCTTCCTTGGTATGTCTTGTGCAAGACTCTTTGAGGCTCTGAATGAGCAAGAGAGCAGTTGCTCTGATTATCTAAGACTGTGTAGAATTTGACTGCTTTGTCCATCTGCCCTAACGGAAGTATCTTGGCTAGGCAGATCTTGGCACAAGACTTGGGACTATTCCAGTCTCTGTATACTTCAGTGAACATTGCTGTTGCTGAAGCTTGAGGCTTCCTGCCATGCTATTCTGGCAGTGGTCTAATGTCATGAGGAGCAAGACCAGGATGTAATCCTGAACTGTATTTGTCAATTGCAGCGGACTTGTGGGACATCTGTCTTTCTCTCATATCTGCGTTCTGTGGTTGATTGTCACAGGCCTCACTGCTTTCCCAGTGCCCACTGACAGGAAATGCTTGCTCTTGTATGCATTTAGAAAAGACAGAGAAGGGTGGAACTATAACATTGAGGTCAAATTTGAACTTGAATGCACAACATCCATTTTTCCTGTAGTGTATACAATAGTTCTGTATGATGGGATTAATGCCATATACTTTGTCCAGGAAAGTGAGACCAGGTAAGTGTCTTTCTTCCTTAGTAAGTTCTAATTCAAGAGGTCTCAAATTCAGCTTGTCATTCTCTATTGCAGATATTTTTGGAAAGTCTTTGTTTTCTTGAAGAGGACATATTCGATCACCATAGGAGAGCCATATGTTACTTCCAAGCACTGCCAAACCACTATGAGGCCTGCCATGATGTTATGAACTTGTGCATAGCTGACCCTCTTTGCTCATTCTGCTGACTAAGGCTCTAGCCGTCTGATGAAGTTAATCTCTAAGTCACAAAGATAAGTCTCTGGTCACATTCAAAATGAGATTTACCATGCATGGACATTTTGTGAGATATTGTCAAATTTCTGTACAGTAGCTGACACTAGTTCTCATCTCATTATATATTTTGGTAGATCTGGTTGTCATGACAGGCCATTGTTGATGAGCTCAATGGTCCATAATGGCATGATGCACCTGTGTTTGTCGCTTGCACTGTGGGTTCTGACTAGAGGCTCTTGACACACGTGTGGATCTTCTTCCTTCCAGATAAGCATATTGTGTGGAGCTGGTTGTGTGACTGTTTCCTTTCCCCTCTCAATAACATGACAATGCCTCTCTGGCATTGGCTGCAGTCTGAATTTTTACTTTTTGTTGTTGTGAATACAGTTGACGGTGAACGTAGGCTAGGACTCTTGCAGCAGCAGCCATTTTCTTCTTACAGACGTACAGCCATGTTCGGATATGCGATTCTTGCTTCATAGCTTCTGCTTTTTGCTCAGCATAGGGCGACTATGCTTGTGCAGCCTCTGCACGTGCTCCGAGTGCTGCAACCCTTGCTGATGACCTACTTGAATGTTTTGTAACTTGATGAGTTAGAACAATGAGATCTTGTTTCAAAAAACCTGGAATGAACATCCACTTCAGGGCACTGCATCTGCTGAGTTTGGGGATTTGAGATTTGGTGGCCCAGACATGATGTGTGCAGTAACTGTCCCAGTATAGTTGCATCCACAGAGTAATATGACTTTTTACGGTTCTATCTTCACTGGGAGCAGAACTGGCTGGAGCTATCCAGTTAGAGAGCAAACAATAGGGAATGTGTTCTCAAACTCATCTTTATTCCTTTATAGTTCACTATATAAACATGCAAGCATAAGTGCTAATATATTTAGCATAATCTTCAAACATTTTACAACCTTTATAGCTTATCACATAAACTAGAAACATATTGCACTTACATCACAAAGGCATTGTAACATAAAATATCAAAGTTACAGCATAGAATGGCACACTTACAGGCATATGAAGACCAAGATTTCACTGAATGATAAGACCAGATGAACAACTCACAGCTGAATTCGAATCACAAATACAAGCTTCTCAAATACTAGTGGAGACCAGAAGAGGGCGCTAAAACAATAGGAAATTCACCAACTCCCTAATCCCATATAAAGCATTACCAGAACATATAGGCTAGAATTCAAAGGTATATAGCTAAATAAATACATTATATGGCATATAGCTCTAAAGGATAAATACTGAAAGTAAAAGCCGAGAACCCAGTAATCATCTTAAACAATGGCTACATACAATTGAAAACGTAACACATAACACCCACATCTGCACGTTCTAAGAGCCTACCACTTACTTTGATGGCTTTCTTCTTTGCACCCTCCTCTTCATCCGCCTCCTCGTGCTCCCGAACCCCCTGTGTGAGGTTAGTGTAGTTGGCCAGTTTGCTGAGTAGTGACGACACCATGGGATTGCTGTCCATCTCTTCCTGCGGAGGATAAAGGTCATTCATTTTTTTCCCACATTCATAAAATGACAGTGGTCCAAACCAGCAAATTCATGACCACCCAATGCAATCCAAAGAACTGAACCCATCAAATACTCATCGGTCAGTTCCAAGGGATGGAGGCAGATTTGTATCTTTGCCCAAAATGAGAATAGATGCATAAATGACTTTACATTTTGGCTATAAACCTAAGAAAACAAAGATACATGACAAATAATGTGAAAGGCCTTGTGTCTAGATGTAACGTACATGTATACTCATAAACTGAAAAAGTACCTCAAACAGGGCCATGTTTGTCCCATCATAGAGGCTGCCTTTTTCATTGTCGATGTTGTTGATGAATGGACTGTTCTCTTTTGGGTTTCCATCACCTGAGGCAAAACAGACAAAGTATCCATGCTTGACTCTCAATGAAGCTTCAAACAACCAGATACTCGTGACAATCACTGTGACCAGTGGAAGAACAAATTAAAATATGCCTATTCTTTGTGACATCACGTTAATAACTACGTTAATAACTAAACATGCGCATTCTTTATCAGGGTTACACATTACGCACACAGATCTGAACCCTTTACTTTCATCACTGCCTTCATCACATGTTTAAACAGAATGCAGCTGCTGTCTCTTTACATTGTAACATATTGTTTCACAATGCACCCCTAATACCTATGCATAAAAGAAAAGACATGTACAGCTAATTACAAACAATCGAACAATCTTTGGAAAATACATGTTTCTCAATGGCAACATCACTTCTTTGGTGCATGCACTGAACCATAAAATAAAGGCTGCATAATTCCATCATTCACTCACTCCTTGACCAGCATGCAAAGAGGCGTGTGCATTTGTCAGGAGTCCTCCAAACTATACAGCACTGGACACAGAACAGGAAACAGCTGGGGACCTCCACACCATCACAGTACTGTCTCAGGCAGTACGAATGCTGAGAGACAGTTTCCATGCCAAACTTTGCTCCAGTAACACAGGAAAGCTCCAACGGTCAGGCACACTGACTCTCCTGATTTCAATATCCGCATTATAAAATCGAAACATTCTGTATTTCATGTCTTGCTGTACAGCATACATTAACTGATACAACTGAATGTAACACTAAGGAGATCAGCATAAGTGCACTCAGTGACCCAGTCAGTCCATCTGGCACATCGATCTTCTTATAATTAGAATGTAATGGTGATCAATGTCTTCCTTTTCAGGTCACTGCATCCAATCCTGATGACTCTGAGAACTGCAGCCCATAACTTAGTGTGGTGGCATTTCCCTTTAAAGTAGGCAGAGTGGCCTAAATGCATGGAAGCATGTAATTACCATGTGATTCTTACCAAACTTCCATTTATCACTTCCAGCTTATAGGTTAAAAATACATGTGGCGTAGGCTTCAGAACCACTTAAGAGGGGAAAATTATCTGCCAATGAGAAGCAAATGACAAATGACAAAGACCCAGTCATGAAAAACACTTCCAATTAAAATGTTATATTCATAACCAAGCACTTGGGCTAATGCTAGTCCTATAGATAATAAGGAAGCTGTATGTAAGTAGGTATGAAAGGTGATTAATGGGGGGATTTATGGGTGCAGGCACATGGGCTACAGTGTGGCCTTTCCCCATGAGACATGAACCACTTTCATTTAGCAGGAGAATAATGACCTAGTTTAGAGATATGCACCACAGCTGGTGTGACATACGAATTCAAGCCATTGAGGTAGCACCACTGAGGTAGTACTACTGAGGTAGCACCACTGAGGTAGCACCACTGAGGAAGCACCACTGAGGTAGCACCATCTTATTTACTTTATTACATTATTTTGTCTATTATTTTAATAATTTGTCAATTAAAAAAAAAAATTTAAAAACATCATCACAAATGGAAATCCAACATTTAATCAGTACACGTGCATTGTCCCTTTATGAAAATATGCCAACAGAAGCTTGGACAACGTCCACGTGCAGCTAAGAGTGTGAAGGTTTGATCTGCACATACAAGTAAAAAATTAGGTACTTCAAATGAGGTACTAATACATAGAGATCATGAGCTGAGAAAAAGAGTATTGTGTCATGTACATCAGATCTACGGTCTAAGGTCATCCAGTCAGTGCTGGTTTCCTGCATCATCCTGGCTTAGGTTAGTCAATTCCATGCAAAACCGCGCCTGATCTTCACTTGTGTTAACAGTCACTCTCGCTTAGAACATCAGCATGTCCAAGATCAAATGCACACTTGCCAAATTTCTATTTCTAACTGGTTGTGGATGGTGATTATCAGCCTCTAGGTTTTAATTTACATTATAATTTACCCACAATATAGTCAACTACAGTCTATAAAATGTTAAAAAGTTTATAAAAGGTCATAAAGGAGAAACATCTGTGAAACATTTTATCATCTGTGTATGTTTATACGCTCTCACCGCCCTTGCAGTCTTACCTGCCCAAAAAGCAAACCATCTACTACACCACTAAAGCGTCCCAAAACACCACACCATCCGTAACACTTCCTCACAGTTTAAACCCGCCCAAATCATCAGGACACATGACTGACAGCCGGTGCAGATCTGATCACCAGTCCCGACAGGTACATGCGGTATCATTATGTTTAATGGAGGAAGCGCCCCAGGCGGGACGGCGAGCTGATCTGAGCGAGCCTCTCCGCAGCTGCAGCGGCTCCTGGTGCTGCACGCTGCCTGCTTGATGAATGAGTGCAGGTGTGCCTGGAGCCCCGAGTCCAAGTCCTTGAGCCGGCCCGTGGCACGACCTCCGCATACCCCTCCCCCCACGGGCAGCGCTGGGACTGCGGGAACGGCGACTGCAAACACTGCAGAGGTAGCAGCTGCCCATTTGTGAGGTAACACTGCTCAGGCTCAGCTTTTCCTGGACAACAGCATGAATGATGCCCTCCTGGATTCCACCGCTGCTTCTAATTACCCTGACTGACTGGAGCTGTATGGTTTTCCAGATGAGAAATTACTGTCCCACAAATCAGCAGGAGAAAAATGAAAAACTCAAAGGTGGTCCAGTACAGCATTTTGGCTATTATGTTACAAGAACAAACAACATGTTCAGGCGACCTATACAACTCAGATATCTTTTTGTAACCTGGAACTAAAGACAGCAGAAGCAGTGTGTGAATTACAGACCATGTACGGTTGAAATGAAAGCATCACCATTAGGAGCTTTGTGTCTCAGTGTCATGGCAATATGATAATACATGACCATGCACTCTATTTATACCTACTAAGCTCCATCTGTAAGTGGCTTGCACACCTAGGATGCAGCTCACAGCGCTAGTGTGAGATGGGGGGGGCATCAATCCTTTTATCCACTGGTCTCAAGCAAAGACAAAAGTCACAGGGAGTCAAGGTGCTGTACATAAACCCTCAACCCAACCGCAATTACACTTCTGAGCTTTACACTGTTCACCTACACTGACAGTTGTAGCATAGAATACCTTTATAAGGCCTTCATATCCACGTCGACGTAACATGTACTGAAAACAGGGTGACAAATCGAAGATAAGCACCATGTAACAGCTAGTGACATCAACAAAATGTCTAGCTTTAAACCAAAGAGCGCCTAGGTAAGTATCTCTAAAATAGCATCCAGCCGGATAGTTGTACTAGTGAAAGTATTGTACCTAAGCACCCACCAGGAACCAAAGTCCTCTGACCCGAGCTTGACCCCAGCCACTTACCCTTCAGATGAGACCTCTCTCTCTGCTCCATACGGCTAAGGTGGAGGCTGCAGGGTTTACTGGAGTGCTGCCGGGTGGGGGTCTCCCCGATGCCTGATGTGAGGGCGGCGCTAAGCTAGTATGTGCTCTTAAGATCAGCTACTGTGACATTGCCTGCCAGAAGCCAGTGACACATCAGCTGCTGATCCCTGGACATCGGAACTAACAGAGGGGGAGGAGAAAGGGACACTGGGTGGAGGGGGAGAAGAGAGGGAGAGAGAAAGAGAGAGAGAGAGAGAGAGAGAGAGAGAGAGAGGGGAGAACCCAAGAGAGATGTGCAGCTGCTCACCTACCCGCGAGGGTACAGTGCTCCACTGCACACTAGGGCATTAGAGAGCATAACTGGAGGGACAACTGAGCTTGGAGCAAATTAAAGCGTCTTTGGGTCTTTTTATCTAATGCCATGTCATAAGTGCCAATGGTCATTCATTATAAGACATGACCTCTAAAAGTACAGAATGAGCAAACTTTCATCATTCCCATTTTTAACGTCAAAACAAAAGTGAAGGAAGAGTTTTATACATCAGAATTTGTAAAAAAAAAAACAGATTTGAAATGCTGCCATGTTAAAGAGAGAACCTGCACCTTTACAATATCTGCAAGGTAAAAAAAACCAGTTGGGTCATAGTACAGGAGAGCATTAAAATCAAAGCTACCACTTTAATTTAGTGGTCATTAAATCACTTCATCAGCCTGTGAACTGGACCTTAGTAATCACTTAACCAGATTAGCCAAATCCCATCCTTTTTATAAAGCACACAGGTAAAGTCTGCAGGAAGCAACACCAGCGTACGATGAAGACCTATACATGTAACCCACCTAAATATTTACTGCTCAGAGCATTCCAGATGTGAAACCAGACACAAAAGCCAAAACACAACTGTTTGGCCAAAAGATGAGAGTCTGAACTAGTTTTTGTCTGAACTGCATTGAAGTGTGTGCCTGTTACTTCTTCACCACTGCTGTAATGTGTAATGAAGCGTTCAACACACTATGAAAGCACTGAATTGGGTCCCCTTTGACCACTGTCTGGCAAACCCTAAAGAAAGCACTCCACAATGTTTAATCATGCTCGGCAATGTGTCTTCCAGGCTAGTGAATGCTCGGCTTAACGCTGGCGTATCTCCACTTACACATATCCACCTGGCGGGTTGCCCGGGGTGACGCTGGATGGAGCCAGAGTCAGTTGGTTAAAGGGCGGCCCTGTTGAGCTCTGTGACGCTGTAATCTGCTCCCAGGTAAAAGAAGTGCTTCTTACATAACAGTGAACGCTGGGAGATCCAGCCAAGACAGCATCTCATAGGGCTCAAAGCTGCTTAAAGCAGCAGGTCACATCAATCACAACTGTCACTAACTAATTATTTCTTTTTATCCTTCATACAATGATTTATTAGTAGAGGTCATGGTGAAAGCTCTTCACGTTTTTATAAATTTTTTAAAACTCAGGCAGGTTGGGACCTGACATGGAAGGGTTTAGACAGCAGTGTCAGTTTGGTTCTGGTCCCAGTTGTCAGCCACGCAGACATGTTGATGTGTCAGATTGTTCTTGAAGGTGTTTTTTCCCCTTAAACTTCCTTAATTGGATTAATATTATTCATTCATTCATTATCCGTACCGCTTATTCCCGCTAGTCGGGGTCTCGGGGGGGCTGGAGCCAATCCCAGCATCTCCGGGCGAAGGCAGGATACACCATGGGCAGGTCGCCAGTCCACCACAGGATTAATATTAATCAAACACAATTAATAAAGTCTAAGAATGTTCTTGATGTTAACACATTTGCATTCTACTGAAAATGTGGGAAATCAGATTTTGCTGATACAAAGGACAGCACAGACCATGTGATTCTTGGTGATTTCCAGACTATGATGACATGCCAGGATACACATGCACAAAAGCTTCCTCCTCCCACAGAGGAATAATAAAGTAAACCCCACAGTTACATACGACAGTGTGCAAGAGGACAAGAGACCACCAATATTAAGGGAGGCAAAATGAGTCATAAAAAATTGCAGCTTAATTCTAGGAGTTTCTCACCACTCAGCAGGTTTAGAGTCAAAAGGGAGATTGTGCACAAGTAGAATTATATCAGCAGAATCAGTTCTCCCACAGGCACCATACATTGTGAAAGGGAAATGTAGCACAAGGTTTCTAACTGCTTTATTTGAGTGTGACACTTTCTCCACCAGAGGGCATCACTGAAACACATAGTAATATCAATCTGTGTGTGTGTGTGTGTGTGTGTGTGTGCATGTGCATGTGTACATGTGTGTGTGTTCACACACACGGCGAAAATGAACAGGCTTGCTTATTTATCCCTCATTAATGTCTGACCACAATTTCAGGCACACCAGTTCTGATACAGAGATTTACTGTTATATTCAATGTCTAGCTTGCTTGGGAAAAAACAGAGCTGTCAATTAAAGCTGGTTCAGAGCGAACACTAGCTCAGTAGCAAACACGTCTTTCTATTACCCACCAGTCTCAGGAGTCTGCATGATGCACCCGAAAGCTGTATGCCGCTTTTCCCATTAACAAGGCAGATTGATAAGCACCTGTTGTCTGGTATTGATTAGCCGCTCAGTTTTCTGTTATACCTATCCGCTGCTACTAATTCCACTGCCTGTCTCTAAATGCAAACTAAAGACACCTGTTTAAAATAAACTGCACTTGAATGAGTTTTAATCTCCACGTTCTATGGAGATAACAAAGCACTTCTGTAAAGAAGCCCTAAGAGTATGAGCTAAATTGCTAAATGCAAACGCACACACATATTGCATATAAGGGGTCCATATTGTCATATTTATATAGGGGGAATGTAACCACTTGCGTATGCCATTACATTAGTGTGTGTGTGTGTGTGTATATATATATATATATATATATATATATATATATATATATATATATATATATATATATATATATATATATATATATATATATAAAAGGTTATCATAGGTCATCATCATTTCAAGCCCTAGAGCAAGCACGCTCAGTTCTAATCCAAATGACCCTGAAGCAAAACATGTCAAACAGGCGTGAGCATATGAGTCAATATGATTTCAACACAGCAGGCCGACATGTTCAGTGCCATGTTTATAACGGGAAAATGTAACCACTTCACTGGTGCATGGCAGTAAACATGAATAAGAATAATCGCCATCACCATTATCATCTACTACTACTACTGCTTCTATTATTACTGCTACTACCAGCACAGCCGCTATTAGGATTTTGATCCTTTATAGCTTTTATGCCTTCCTACCACATTAAGACCCAGCATACACAGAGACTACAGGACCATCCAGCTCATGATAACAGTGACTGTTAGACCTCACAAGCTGTATGCTTCAAAGAGCAGCATGCCAGCATTGCAGTACACCAGCATACTAACTATGGTCTGGCTGTAATTCTTTCGTTTCCAACAGCAATACATATTTATGGAAGGCTGTCTGTACAAACCAAGGGCCATCACTAATGTGTTATACATTAATAGCACTGTCATTAATAGCACTGTAATATCTTTTCATGTCAGAAACACCTCTGTCCTTCCCAGAACATGTCAAATGAATCTAGGCATTTTTTTCTTAAGTATTCAAACAGACCAAGAGTTTACTGCCACATACAGATCACATGCAGAAGTGAGAGAGAATGAAAAATAAATGATCTCAAGATGTTATCAGCCAGAGTACACGGCGTACAAAACGTGTGGCAGCACTAGTAGGAACACTGGCCAAAAATCAGGCGTGTGTGTGTGTGTGTGTGTGTATGTGCGTGTGTTCATGTGTGTGGGTGTGTTCTTGTGCATGTGTTTGTGTTCATGTGCAGTGCATGGACAATAAGTGCATGTAGCTGATAAAAGTCCACCTATTTCCTAAATGTTTCCTTTTTGAATAAGAAAAAAAACTAATAATTTTTAAGCTAATTAGACCTTTAAATCATAATGTTGCCAAACCAGTTGATCACCCGAAAAACGTTTAGCGTAGATGTCAAGAAACAGACAGACAGTTGAACACTGGGTCAGCCTCTACAAGGTGGGGTGTGAATTGTGAAACTGCAGGAAAACCAAGCTTGCCTCTTGTCTGCAAACTCGGTTTATTACACAGACGTGTTGCGTAAGACTCACATAACCAACCCTCAAAGGTCACACAGAGACTAAGGTCTTCAGAATAGGTATCAGTTTGGGAAGCAGGGGTCATGGATAGAGCTGGGATGCTCGGACATGACCTAGAGACGTAATTTAGTCCAGCCAGTCTTACTGGTTTCATGCATCATATATGACACGTGAGGACATACCTTGTGGTAGTATATCATATTATGCCTCTGATATTCAAACCCTCATTTCTCATTTGATAACTCAATGGCATTCTAAACATTTCCCATTTCCAATGTTTCACCTTTCAATAAGTGTGGTTCATGCCCTGTAATACTGTCCCTGCACACATTTACATTTTTTTTACATCCCTTCTACAAAGCCCTCCTTTTTCCGACAATCACAAATTGCAAACAATCAGTTTACTGGCAATGAAAAAAGAAAGAAAGGAACGCAGAACACTTGTTGGATCGAGGACTCTCATGAAACTCACGCAGCAATGACTCCTACAGCCATTCATTGGCCTCAGGGCATTCAAGAGATATGATAGCAAAAAAAATACATGTGGCAAAGACATGTGAGCGTATGTGTGGGAACGAAGAGTCAGGAACTTTACAGCAAAGCTACATCTAGCGCTACACTACATGGTCCAAATGCCACGCTGAGCTTAGAATAGGACATTATCAAGGGTCGCGTTTGACATTTCCACAAGGCATCATTGAGTTATTTGGTGGAAACAATGACTGAATTTGTCACAATGCATGAATACATGTGATTCAACTTCACCAGCGTCCAGCATAATCGTGGACACAAGACTGGTCTTCCTGGTCACAGCACAGGAGGATTGTAGCGCTTTCACCAAACACAGCCATCAAAACTTTGATATACTGAATGATTTGATTCCATTTGCAATGTCATACAGAAGAAGCCAATATTTCTGCTGTGATTCACAGGGGCAAATAGAGCAGGCCATATCTCCACTGTCAGAACCTGAAACGTGAGGATTGTTCTCCATGATTAGATGCCAAGATAGATGGACTTTCTTTGTTTTGATCTTAATGCGATTATACCTTTATACAGGATATTATTTAAATCCACAGGACAGGTTGTACTGGGCTGCAGCACTTACAAACATTCATTGTCTTGAATACATATCTAGAGAACTTAGGAGATGCACTGACTGGTTCACATTTTTGGAATGACTGCTACACACTGGGTAGTAAGGGAGCATTCAATAGGTCACAGTGACACACAGGAAACAGAAGGCCATAAATATACAGCCTATCAACACTTAACAACCACGCAGACAGTGTGGCTTTGGGGGTTAGAGTCCCTGACACAGGCATTGCAAACGTGTCTCCATGAGACAGAAGGCGAAAAACAGGAAGCTTGAGGGTAGTGTGGTGCACTGGCCAGCCGGCCAACCGTGTTAATGAGATACCTGACAAGTGTGTTAAATAAGAGAAGTTTAATGTAACAAAGCCATACAAATATTAAAGAGGTACTTTGCTCAACCACTGTTTATACAGAGCAGGGCAGCTCCTGTCCTGAGCCTCTCTCAGGAAAAGTGCTTTCATAAGCCAGGTGCAAAATGAATGCTCGTCTCTAGACCGTCAGGCAGTGCTTGCATTTGGTTTGCTGCCGAGACTTTGGCAGGTCCTGCCATCTCCATTTACATCCAACCAACCGTTGTGCTGCGTCTTAGGGTCAGAGCATTTGATTATGGAGATGAACAGATGGACGAATGCTAGCAGAAACTCTTGCTAGCCCATTTGAATCCATAAATTCTTTACAAATTTGGTATATCACGGTTCATGCTATGTAGTCATAAATAATCTGACACCATTAATGCAGATATACTAAAAGGTATTTCTGGGTGTAGACAAGTCCTGAGTGTAGCTCTGCTTAAACATGTAAACACAGTTATTCTGTTTAATCCATAATAATAATGATAATTCTTTTTAATACAGAATTTTAAATTTCTGAGACTGGATGTAATTTCTGTTTGCAGTGTGAAGAGAATCAAATATTCTCTTGTAAACCCATTGAATCCATTGTAGAGCGATGTTATGTAACTTGTTTAAGTGGTGTTGTCTCTTTATGGTCCGACTTGCATGCATAAGTCAACAGAATTCTCTGTTTACTTTGGCCAGAACTCAGTAACAGCTAAATCTAGAAAAACAGAAAAGTCTCTACTATGATTCTGAACTACAAGCTTCATCTGCATTTACAGTTACCATGTTATTTCATTTCAGGTTTGTCTTCGGGTGGAGTTCAGAAATAATTTAACACAGACGCCCAGCTTCGTGGTCCATTCCAGCAGTATGTAATCAGAGAGGAAGAGAGAGCCAGACTCTCCTGGTCTCAGAGGAAGCTTCTGTGGTAATGGAGTGGATATGGAGTCTGAGTTCATCTTTATTTGGATACTCAAGTCCTTGACTCGAATCAATAAGATCGAAGATGAGAAGCTGATCCTGAACTTCCTCTGAAGGACAGGAGATAAAAAAAGAAAAACACTAGCTCCATTGCAGACAGCGCTGATAGGTGGTTGGGTGGTTATCAACTCCTGCTAAAGGGGATGAACAGGGGAAAAAAGCTACGAGGCAAATCAATAGTACTGACCAGAATCTGACTGGAGAGATGGGGAAGAAAAACAGGCATTGCACAACACAGGACCCCACCAGCCGGCAAATCTTACATAACCCCCACTACTGCACGCTTGCTGCTCTTCCACTGAGTCTATAATATTTGGGCTATTACTGTGCAACCTGATGGCAATTAACAGGAAGGGACTGAAATAGTGGAAAAACACAACAGCAACCATTGTTTTGGAGCACTGGCTCAAAAGAGTTTGATATTAGTCGGTACAGTGTTGAACAGATGAACTCAGTGACCTTTTGTGAACCGACAGCAAAGTGCATGTTCTAGGGTGAGTGACAACTCAACAAGATAATGACACTGGCTAACAGAAGCCTGAAGTTGGACCATGCTGTGCTAATGGAACATGGGAACATTAGCCACTCCATTAGCATGGTACTGTAAAGTGCGCAGTCAAAGTCTTACCTGTTTAATAGTTTTAATACTGCTTTGCTAAAAGCCAGGTCACAGGTAAATATCAAGAAGCATTTTAATGTTACTGGTCGCCTCAAAGACATTCAGTAAAGCATTGATAATGAAAGAAAGCAGAGCGCCGAGAGACAGACAGGAGCTACTCAGACGTGTTCCGCTCACCATTGTGTGAAAAGAGGAAAAAGAGGTTCTAGAAGGCTCCACTTTGTTCCGCAAGCAAGACAAACAAAGTGTAAGAAAAACAAACCACAAGGGTTAAGTATTTTAGTTAACCCTGTGGCACAGCCTGTTACAAGGTTAACACGGCTACATTGTAACAGAGGAATGAGTTCCTACAAAGGTCCACAAACGCCATGTGCTGGCTCACCTGGAGTTGCTTCATCCTCCTCCTTCAAGACATTGCTATCACCACCGTCTTCCCAGGACGACTTCTTGCCGTCACCCACAGGAACCACTGTGAAGTTTGTGGGCATTTTCTCAACATGTGCTCTCCTGTCAGCACGTCTCCCGCTGCTTCTCTCACTCCCGCCTGCTCTTGCTCTGTCTCTTGCCTTTATTGTCTTTCTCTACCCCCCCGTGAGCAACTCCCTCTACTCCCGTGCGATGACTTGACTCAGCTGTAGTTCGAAGTTCTCCGTTTCAGTCCTACTGCTTGGTTACCGGTGGCCCATGTGACCAGCCTTCCTCCAAATATGGAGCTTAAACAACCCCGCCTTGTGGGCCAGGCACACACACACACACACACACACACACAGAGTAAAGACAGTTTGCCTTTCTTTTCTGCTGCAGTCGGGATCTCCTCAGAGGGACAGAGACAAAAGGAGTGGAGATGAAAGAATCTATTGATTAAGTTTAGGCCTCCACCACTTCCTGTCTTTCAGACAAAGGGAAAGGAGTTTGACATGAAAACGCCTTGTTCCTGCTCAAGGAGTAAGGCCCAGCCTGTCAGAACTGTGGTGGAGCAGTTCAAAATAATCTCACTCACAGATGAGCTCGTGACAGCCGCAGCAGCAATGGGGTCTACAAAACAGCACTCAACAGCAGCGGCCAAATATACACTTCAAACTAATAAAGAACTGAGCCTTGATACCAAACAATATGAGAAAAAGTAGCTGCTGAAAATGGTCTTCTGCTTGTCTGAGCGTCCTATTCTACTGCCAGCAGTACCCAGTATCTTATCATAAGTGTCAGTCCACGTCACTTATCTTCCAAAGCTTCACTACAAGCTATGTTTATTGTTTTCCCTTGATGTGACGCAGAATTAGAAAACATTCTTGGAATTGAAAACTATTCTCCAGGGTAAAATCAAGAATCTTACAAAGACATCCAGAACCTTTTATGGAACCAAAACTTAAAAAGCAAACAGACTACCCCCACCCCCTAAATTTAATGAAGGAAGTCAGATGGGGTTTTTTTAACTTTTCATTCTGACTAATGCAAATGAAATTGGACATGTCTAGCAATTTTCTGCACAACATGCTATTCAATATCTTAGAATATCACAGAGTCAAGTTACACTCATCTTCCTCTAAGTGAAAATTTGTGCTATAATGAATGATGCTGGAAATCTCCCTCTGCTCCTGAAGTTCCAAACTATAGCCCTTCTTCCTGGGTTATTTTTAGTCAGGGGCTATGACTCTCATAAACATTAAACATAAAGTTCTCATAAATATTATTATTCAGTGTGTTTGTTCTGGCTGGTTTTCTCTGCCCAGTGATTACTCTCAGCCAGCATGAATTTTACTGTGGCTGTATTTCAAAACATGTTAAATAATAATAAAAAAATCAGAAAAAGTTTTTTCTTACAACCGCGGCCACAGGTAACATGTCCCTATTGCAAAGTTATCCACAAGGCAGGGACATATGTTAAATAGTGCTCTGACTGTAGTAAGAACCAGTGACACATCCAGTTGGCTACGAAGGTTAATTTTTATTCTTACATTCAGTTATCTTGTTTTCAATAAACCCGAGCCTCTATAGTGCTGTACTGCACATATGTTGCAAAATTCTCAGGCAACTTTTGTGACCTTGAAATGACAGAGACACAAATGCAAACTGTTGATCTGCACACACAGAGGCACTGTGACCTACATTCCAGCAATCAGTCACAGCAAATTGAATTAGAGCCTACAGGGTGGGATTTCCAGGAGAACACCCCTCCCACTCGGCTCCCTTTAGCCACCTTACTGTGGGGCTTGCACACTTGAAAATGGCCTGAAAATGGTGGGAGGTATTTTATGCTAAAATATTGATTGGAGTTGAGTTCCAAGACATTATTATGGTTCATAGTGATGGTGTAGGTTATCTTTTTTCAATTAACTTATGATGCAATAATGGTTCAAGACCTATAAGCCCAGACCTAACACTGCTGCCATCTCCCCAGGCCTTCTGCAAGCCATGTGCCAAAATAATGTGCTGAATTGTGTACTCACAGGAAAGGCTCAAATCTAGCTATAAATCTAGCATCCATTTAGCTATTTAGCATGGCCTAAATTTCAATCAAAAATCCTTTTCCTAAAAAAAATACTAAAGAGTGTTTGTTATCTCTGAAACTCTGTTCTTCCAGTGATTCTCATCAGATGACGTGTCTTAGGAGACCTAAAACTAATCAAACTAATCTGCAAAAGTTTCTTACAAAAGAAGCCTAATCAGGAGTCTAGAACTACCAACACAAAATTAATGCACTCAGAACATGCTCTTTAGCTATTTTGGAATAGCCTAGTCATCTGTAATAGTCATCTGCTACTTGCTAAACCATTACATTATAAAAACAATAGAAACCTAATTAGCCTAAACCTATAATACAAATAGGCTAATAGTCTAAACTGGGGGGTAATGGTGATGCTGAACAAAAACATTAATTTTTCAAAGTCAAAAAGAACAATAATCTATTTTTGCGTTCTATTCTGGGCACGGTAGCTAGATCCAAGTATTGATCCATCAGGAAATGTAAGAGGTGTGCAGAGATGGGCTACTGCACCTTCCTCCGCGAGGCACAGCTGAAGGGAGTGTTCCGAGGGAAACGTATTTGGCTAACCTCAAGGATCATTAAACCATACAGTTTTCTGGAAACACTGGAAATATCAGATCAATTATTGGTATTGCAATGACAGACACTTTTAAGAGCAACAACACACCCTAGAACAATGTAACTGTTCAAAATTGAAATAGAATTTCATCAGTATGAGACATCAGAGTTTACAACCAGTAGTAACTGAGCATGCTCATGAAAAAACAAAAACAAACAAAACAATCCAGCATATCCCAGGGACTTCACCCCAACGGTTGGCTCGTTTGAAGGATGTTTGCTTTAAGATGTCTCACGTCTTGACCTTTGGTTTACTGACAGTGTTATGCTCCAAAGGCGCCTCCTGAAACAGCTTTCATTGATGTTGAATCCTACCAGCTAATGCCCACTTTACACATCTCCACTAAGTGCTACAGTGTCTGTGGACAATCGGATCTTAAGAGAGCAAAATGCAGCTTTCCCGCTAATTCCTTTTCCTGGGCTTCAGCCCTAATCACTGGGCTTCCTGGGCACTGGATCAGAATGATCCACCTACTAGCAGAAAGGAGGAGCTAAATGGAATCACCGTGATGTTTACAGATTAGTGGGACAGTGAACATAAGCACCACTCACCCTGCCGTTTCCTAACACATTGCCCATTCATATGTATTGCAAGCAAATAAACGCAAACAAATGTAATGTATTGGAGAAAATGAATGTGAATTACACATCCATAATATATGACAGAAGGTCACTGGAGCTTTTAAAACACAGACATTTAATTTTTTTATCATTAGTAATGATATCCCAAACTCAGCAGTCCTCACAGTTGCCCTTCTCTACCTCTCTGTATCTGGGCAGGTCATGAGAGAGGTGTGGCTACGAGGCACCTTCTACTACCTTCCTCTATGAAGCCTGATAGCAAAAGCCCAGGGCCTGGGCTAATCTTGTCAATGCAGACAAAAGAAGAGAGGGCTCTTAATCCAGCCCTGATATAAAGGAAAGCAATTCATTCTTTCCTTGAAAGATGGGAGAGGCAGGTAACAGCAGAAATGGAGCAGAAGCTTGGTACCTGATATCTTGAATAATTAAAGAGTTTATTGGTAAGAGCGTGTATGGGGATCACGCAATGTCATTTGTTAGATGTGCGGCATTATGTTTCTGAACACAAAATGAATTCAAATTTAATTGGCAATAGTGAGATGCAACTTCTCAAACACAGAAATATAAAAAGCTAAAGAAAAACAGGAAACCTAAACATTTTATATGCATTAGATATGAGATAGAAAAGCAAGCAGTTCTAACTGTAGAATTATGATGCCACCTTCTGGTGATTCTCCATTAAAGCAATGTGCTCGTTTTCAGCAGTTACAAGTTCTTTTGAGATGGGAACAAGACTTAAAATGTAAATAAATTAATATTCAGATATGATTAAGGTGTATGCTGGCTTAAGTAAACATTTTATTGCTGTGCATCTTAATAAAATTCCAATATTGTGAAAAAATGACTGATATCAAAGCCAAATTCATGTGAATAAATTCATTTATGAATAGTAAATATACAAATGCTTTTCAGTCCCTTCAGGGACATGTTTGAGATACATTTAGTGATGTTTCAGTTTGGAAGAGGACCTTCCATTTAATCAGTATGAAGCAGTCTGCCCAAGTCCAGCCTGGATTGCAAGTGATACTGCAATAGAATTTGGGTAACAACAAACTGAACAATCACAGAGACATGTAGAGGATTTACTACGTTCTCCCTTTGCATGTATTGTATGCAAGCAATCAGAGCTGCACTGCTCTGTTCCACAGTAAACTTTATACCAAATCCTGACATAACCACAAAACCTGGCACATATGGGACTTGTCAGGGCTGGCCTGCTTTAACAGACTGTAGTGCTAATGCTAATAGTAAAAACCAGTGGTTTATATAAAGTAAGAGCACTCAGCCTGAAGTGTTCTTCTGTAATTCCTGCAATTCTCCTGTAATCCTGAAGTGTCTATATCCAAAAGTGTGCTTATAAGTATTAGAAAGTGGAAATAAATCAGACCTTTCTGAATGCAACTGAAATTTGATTAAAATAGCAAACAATTAGGTCTTTTCAGATATTTTAGATTCTTATTAGGAGATTCATATATATTCATGTAATAATAAAATAAAGAAAAAAAAAAAAGTTGTGAGCCCATTCCCCTTGCTGGGTACTGCTCTTACCAAAAAGGATCAGACTGTAAAAGGACTAACAGTGGTTCAACCCCCAGCAGAGTAGTAGGGGCTGTACCATGACATAACAAACCTGGATGTTCACAAAAATGGATGTTGCTGTGGATGTTGTAAAGACCGTTCAGCTCGTCATGGACGACTCGTGAAAACTGATGCCAGTGCTCCCTTTCCTTACAGGCCTGAGCGGGTGCGGCCAGTGGCGTGAGCAGTCTGGCCTCAAGGCCACTCTCAGCTGCCTGGTTCACGCGGCAGGATCAAGTGCTGCTTTTTTATGGCATCACTTCTGCCAAGGAAAGCACGCAGTGGGGGGGGTGGGGGTTCAGCAGAGCCTGCCACAGGCTGGCATAGTGACTGGGCGAGGTTTCCTGGACCGGGGGCGAGGTGGAGGAGCGAGGGCAGCACGCGGCTGGGGGCCCATGTGCCGCGCCACGGGCCCCTCAGGCACACTCACCCCGCTCAGTGCAAGAGCTGCAAAAGCCTGTCACCTGAGATTTAATAAAGCGGAATGAATGCAGCTAGACGACTCAGGGGTCTATTCTCAGCATGGCAACAATAACAAAGACGTTCAGCGAAATCAACAACAGGGCATGATTTTCAATTGAAGAGTAGCACCTCTGGCATGTTTCAATACCATTTCAATATGAGTCCTCTGAATCACTGCCGTTTAGACAAATCACCCTGTATAACATGTCTGGTTTCAAAGACAAAGACAAAAAATGTACCGAGGCCAGTGAGTTTGTTTGTTTAACACTTATACAACAAACATTATAAGGGCAGCTCTGTGAAAAGGTCAGCCTGCAACTTAACATTTACTTCAATGAAACCAATAAACCCAGGTCCAAACATCGTTTCCAGTACGTATGGTCATTTTGTCTTCCCCCCCCCCACCACTTTTGCGCTGGCTAAGCCTGTTTCCAGAGACAGATGGTGCTGAAGCCGGAGAGGAACGCTCACACACAGCTCACTGAGCTGCAGGGAGTAACAGGACACGGGAGAGGTGGAAACTCCCCAAATGCGTTTCGGACAGAACAGGCAACCCCGTTTTAGTGTGGCATTTTCAAGCCTTGTAAGTGGGCATGCTGGGTAAGATGACTCATGCCACAATTAACTGGGAGCTTAATGCAAGTCTCCTAGCATGTGGAAAACTGCACCGAGGCTGGCGAAGGAACTGTGACGGTACAGCAGATAAAAACAAAATGAATTGAGGGTGGC
Organism: Brachyhypopomus occidentalis; assembly: GCA_020368025.1. Classification (NCBI taxonomy): domain Eukaryota; kingdom Metazoa; phylum Chordata; class Actinopteri; order Gymnotiformes; family Hypopomidae; genus Brachyhypopomus; species Brachyhypopomus occidentalis. The sequence continues at coordinate 330,707 of JAGXOD010000075.1, forward strand.
AAGTGTTTAATGAAGTATTCATATCCACAGTAGCCCATTAATGGCCAAAGATCTGATTCTTTATCATAGCTGTGTCCTTCAGAAGACCCACGAGACCATTACAGCACGCACTATTGTAAATCTTTTCATTATGGACTATAAAGATGATTTATGAGGCTTAATGAAGGGAAAGTGAGAAGGCCAAAGTGCTGAGGGAGACTCCACTCTCAGCACAGCCGTATTCAGTGTGTTACCAGGCAACAGCTGCATGCTGTTTATTCTTTCCTCTTAATGATTTGGTGAATCCAAGCAGTGATCAGTAATCAGAGGCCTCAAAAAATACGTTCAGAATGAATGACTCTTTATAAGAGAGCAATTGAACAGCAACCGAGTGTCTTCTTTATTGAAATGTGTCATAAAATGACACATTATAAAATAACTGGAGAAATACCATTTAACAAATGCTCTTTAAGTGCTTTACTTTCTGTGTCCTTGCACTTACAATACAGTGGCTCCAAAACGAGGAGGTGAAGGTTCCAGTGATCTGGCACAAAACGGCCTGGCTGTGAACCTGGGTGTTCAGCCAGGTATTTGCCGTTTCCTCACTGACAGAGATTCTACAGGTCCAAATAAAGTCCACCTGACAGCTTAGTGGCTACTCTCCCTTACAGCTTCACAGCCTCTGCCGGCCAACCGGGCCCCCCAGCTCCGGGGAACCAGACGTCATCGATGCGCAGAGAGGGCGAGAGCCTAAACTAGATTACACTTTTGTCAACGCAGGGGAAACAAGAGCCAGCTTTGTGACAACTGCCGAGCTAAAAACAGTGCAGGGGTTTTAGGAGTGCTCTGAGCAGGAACTTGACAAATTGACAAGTTTGGCAGAGGCCATTTGCTTGTTGTTTGTATGTTTGATTTTTCATTTGCTGTTTAAGCTTGTTTAAGATTTGTTTCTGCTCTTTAAAGTTAAAGAAGTCCTTGTGATTCTCACATGCCATGACAAGTAATCTGCTGTATACAGTGTTATTTACAGACATTCCTGCTCTTTGCTGTAACTTGTTCATCACACTCACCATCACACTCACCAATTACTAATGGATACCATTACTTGTTGAATAATGCTAATACAAAGCTTTATAAGAGCAAAGCATGCTTCTACCTCTGTTAACTAACTATAACTAACTACTAACAACTAGCATTTACTTGACTAAATGCTGTTTTTTAAACTGCTTTAATACCTATGCCAACCTTTTTCAATCCTGAACATATGGAATCCAATCTATTAGTCTGCATTTGAGAAAGCGTTCATGCAGTGGTATGGCGTGTCTAAGCTCACAAATACTATTAGGTTAAATAAAAGGAAATGGAACATCAAATCTGATTTGAGTTTTGCAGGCAGGACTACTCTGGTATAAGAGTGTGTAATTACATACACCACAGCTCATGGAAGTCAGGCATCCAAACAAAGGCCCTGTTTCTAGTCAATTGTTTCACCTGGACTTAACAGCACTAGTCAGGAACAGCAAACAGTCTTCCACTTGGGGCAGGAGAAATGCACTTCCAATATGTCAATAGCTTCTTGCTGATAACCGAAATAACTACCAGACACAATCTATTTCTCAAAATCAAGCTTCTCTCTGACATTCATGATGTTTGCATCATATGCAATTTTCAGCAATGCATGGAATATAAATGGTAAAAGGAATAAAATTCAAATCACACACAAGCAAAATAAAAATGCATATGTTGCTATTAACATAGAGAGTCCTATTAATAATGTTAATAGCAACAGAAACTATATTTTAATAAACAGTCACTGTGCACTCCACAATACCAGTGTGAGCTGCTGTGGCTGTCAAGACTGGTGCTGCTGTGCTTATGACTGATAAAGCAGGAATAATACTAACAGACCACAATGGCTAATAACATTAGCAGGTTTGTGTATGACTGAAGCCTTACATGCTAGCCAAATAAAATAAAAAATAATCAGATTCAAATCTGTTTTTTCTTTATTCATTAAATTTCCCGTCTATTATGGATATGTGGTTGAAATTTGTTTACGTACGAGTATCAAAATAAAGCATATTTTGTAAATCGTCTGCACTGCCTGAAAGACTATGGGATACATATTCATTTAATGCCTCTCGTTAAGTTGCAGTGCAGGGCAGAAGTGTGCAGTGAGATCCCTGATTCAAATGGCGACTGATGTGTGTATTTCTGCTACAGAAAATGCAGAGTAGTCAGCAGTAGTCATCCTAGAGATGCATCTTATCCACACAGCAGCAACTTATCCACACTCCCCGTCTGGAATCACCAGCCTGCTTCCGCAGGGCCACCTTCCTCGAAGCCAGTCCTCCAACGTCAGAGAATATGGCCATCTTTATCCCGCACTCTTATAGGGAAAGCGGCGGCCAGCTAAACAAGAGTTCATTACTTTGAAACATATTGTTGTTATTTATTACAGTATAATAATTTGTTTAAAATCTAAAATTAAAACTAACCTAAACGTCCATCCCTAAACATAGCCACAAATGACAGCATCTATGAAATCATAGTCACCTAAGATGTCAAACATGTCAAACAGAATGCACCCTCTATTTCAGCCATTTCAAAGGGCACTGCCATTGAAGTGAAATACAGGCCTACTGTGTTTCTCGGAATAGCTGCACAAGTTTGAATGGCAAAAACGTTTATACCAATAACATAAATATCTAACCAAAGCCTAATACAATTTATTACATAAAAATGTAAAATAATGTCTAATAAATATCAGATCTAATATCTAATAACAAATATTTTTTAGAACACACATCAGACACACCTGAAAGGGTGGAGAAGCATCCTGATGCCATACTGTCCTCACAGTGAATAATGAACATGGAAACCCATTCACACCACTAAACATTAGTCTTCAGTTACTTCAACCCATCCATTTTAGCAACTAAAAAAGCAGTGATTCAATAAGCAAGATCAAGCTAACTCTGTTTAACAGGCCGTGACGTCTTAAATGTGTAATGGTAATAGAATCCTTCTCTGCACCTAATGTATAAGAGTGTAAACCTACTTTGAGACTCTGCCAACTTGTTTTAGCACCTAAACCAATAAGGAACATCATTATTAATAAATGGAGAAATCTGAGCATGAAAAGTGCAGTTCATCAAATACTATCAACTGCTTAAAAGCAATCAAATACTAACTACTACTTAATAATTACAAAACACGTGTGGTCACCCTTCTACATGTGCTTAACTTATACATGTACCTCTGCAGACCCCACCCAATTCTATTTCACAATAAGTCAACTGGCAGCATGTACTCACACACACACACACACTCACACACATACACAATTGCTAACAGAGTACAGAAATAAAGAAGCACAGGCATCAACTTGCATTAATTGAGCTTCTAGTGAACTGGAGATGCTAAGCTTCAGTAATCTCTGATGCTACCCTAGCCTATGTTTGTATTACACTGAGGAAGCCTGATAGTTTGTTTACCAAACAACATACAATAACTATACTATCCTAACCAGAGCATGTTGTCTTCCCCTGGTAGTGTCTATAGTCTGAGTCGTACAAAGCAAGGGCAAGTATGAGGTTGTTGATGAATGCAATAACATATGAGGTAATATAGCTACATTATTTATGAACTTACAGGTTGAGGTACTGTACGGATTGCTATATGTATCTACTTATTTTTTTATCTTTTTATCCCGAATCCATAGAATAGAGGATTAACTAAATAATTATATATATATATATATATATATATATATATATATATATATATATATATATATATATATATATATATATATATAACGTTTTAAATCATTTTAAATATATAATCTATTTAAATATATAAATTATATATAATATATAAACTATACTGTAAATCCATTTTTCGTTTGGTTGCTTACTTTTCCCCCACGTACATTCAAACTGTATGGAGACATATACTAAGTAAATAATTGCCTAATAATAATAAGGCTAATACTGTAACCAACACTGTTGTCGGCTTACATCCAGGCAAACGGTATCAAAGCAACCACCACTCACCGTATTTGTTCGGCTCCCTGTTGTACTCCAGGATAGGAACAGCTTCGCGCTGATCTAAATCTCCCTCACCTCCAAAGCCAGGTATGGGGTCATGTTGAGCCCCTTCGTTCGTGCTTTCATTGCTGTGACCGACGGGAATGACAACAAATCTCTCAGACATGCTTGTCGCCTTTTATCCGAACTCTCCTGTCTCCGCAAAACTTCAGGGCTCCGACGTCTTCACCTTCTGAAACATAGTCGAGAACAGACTGCACTAGCAAGACGAGCTCAATAGACAATGTAGCTACTAGAGCAACGCGCGTCCATGCTCGCCAGAATTGATTACATTATAGGCGCTTGTAGGCGTGGCCACTTTGCACACTTGCTGATTGGCTGATTCATACACGAGCCACTGTCAATCCACGCCAAACATAAAGAAATGTATTAAAAGACCGCCTCTGCTGACAGAGATATCTTTGAATTGACAAAGTGTGCAGAAAGTACAATATACGTGTTAGTTTTGGTTAAAGTATCACGAATTCATTAAAATTAGAACAGGATTCATCGGGGCTAGTAGCAGCATGAAGTAACGCCATCGAATAAAGAAGTTCAATCAGCCATCAGTTTAATTTAGATTATATAATATTTTTTCTGATATAAAAGAAGAGGAAATGTCAATAATTCGGCCAAATGGAAGTAGAGGTTTGCAGTTCAATACTGTCAATAATAATAAGTAACCTACCTAGGATATAAATGTTACTGGGAAGACGAGACATTGGTTAAGAAGGGTTAGTGATTGGGCGACTGGTCTGTGGCCTTCTGGATACAAATCCAATATACCTCTTCGCTGGATTAGATCCACTCCGTTTGAAACCTTATAGAACAATCTGAATGAAACACTAAAATTGAACGTTCAAGTGTATTACATTAACTGCTATTGATTTATTAACTTAATACATTTGCATTTGAGTTCAGACATAATTTGCTGTATCTGCCAAAAACTGGGCAAACGATTATCTGTTACTCAACAAAATATGAATATCAAAGCCAAATGTACTGACAACATAGGACATAGGAAACTTGTCAGACAGAAATAATTATTTGACCCCTGCCACATCCACCTGCTTCTCCATTGAGTTTCTTCCTTGATTTTCACATCAGCATTTGCCTTTAAACAATATGTATCTACCTTATCTGCCAAACCATAACATTCTATAAGGAAATTACACCAACTTTATAAGATATACTGATGTATGGGAACAGATTCTTCCTCTAGTTTACATGAGAACTCTGAGTTAGACTACATGATTCTCAGTTCTGTGAATAATGCATACCACACCCCCACATACAGGTTACTACCCTATGCTTATGTGCCATGCTTGTAACTGACCATACGTTCATTTTTCATCTTGGTATAAAAAAATACGTTTTAAGTGCATAGTTATGAATACCCCTGTAAATTAGTTATAATTTCATGTCTGCCAATTGTGTATGTGATAGATAAAGCTCTGGAAAAGCACAGTCATATTCACACATGGGTGATCTGGGAGTGTTGGTTCATTAACATCAGCACTTCATTTCCTTCTTACATCCCTTTATTATTCATAGGGCCAAATGAGTAAGATATCTGGTTATGCTAAGTTCTTTCCATAGTTCTATCTCCACAAGCCCCAGGCGTGACCTGCTATTCATACTCCTTCTAAATGCAGGTCAGATGTGTTGATGTTGATGGGATACAACTCCTAAAGATCAATAAGATGGGTTAGTAAGATGCAAATTAATAATTACAGTACTATGGTTTTCATTAGTAAGCATTCCAATTTTCTCCTTAGAATAATAACGTTGACAGTGATAGGCAGGCCCCTAGTTGGCTTTTATCTGCCAGCTAGCTAAGCAGGCTTTGGTTGTTATAGTCATAGACTGTTGTAGTTACTGACAGTTTTTTCTTTAAAATTTCCTATCATATATTAAATTAAAAAGAAATTATCAGTTGTCCAGGACATTTGTTCATGATATGTGATATGTAGTACTGGTTTGTGATGTGGAAATGCCCTGCAGTGCTGACCATTTATTTATAAAAGTTATTTGATTCTTTTTAAATCACTGCTTCACATTCTATAACTGTGCCATTAGAAATAAATCAAAATACTGTTTATACAATTAGCATTGGGAATTGCCATGTGGTTAAAACATTTAAAAACAGGTTTGTTAGTGGTGCTTTTGTAAAAACACGTGGACAGATAAATATCATGTGTATGCATATGAATTACATTTGTCAGATGTACCTAAGAAAGGTGCCACTTATTGTTGACCCAGTACTACCATACCTAATTCAATCAATCAGGTAATGTTCCACCTTGGATCTTCTTCATTTTTCTGCCAATATGAAAATGTTAACAAGGGAAATATGCAGTGTGCTTTAATGTTTTACCTCTGTAAAATGACATTTAGAAGTGTAGTAAGGAATTGGAGGTGTTTCTCAATTTTTTTTATATTTCTGTTTTCCCCGCTATGTACTGGTAAGCTTCATACCACCTAGTTCAGCTCACAAAGACCTTGAAATCTAGCTGATGAGTTAGAGAATGATAGCTAGCCCTCTATGGTTTTGTGATGGGTTCTTAGAACACTGCATTAGAGTTTTCTAGTCCACTGTTTTTTTTCAGTCGACAGATCGGTCTGCACATCGATATCCTACATTCTATTTGACCCACCATTGCTAATAATAGTTTAGACTTATGCCAATATGGCTTTAATTCAAGTTGGTTTTACTCTAATCAGAATGACTATGATCGATATAACCACTCAGAGTTTTCTGCAAATAGTATCTGTTACATATCCATTGATTCATGATGGGTTTTATGAAGCATAGTAATTACACATAAACTGAATGTCACAAACTGAATGTCAGTGCAAACGGACACCTTCATATATAGCTACTCCGATTTAGGACAGCTAGCAACATGATAGGCTACACATGGACTTTAGGTTCATAAGCAGCAACTAAAGTTGCTTGTCTGGGATTCAGTACTCAGCCAATTAAGATATAATATTGCAAAAATGGTCATTATTCTAGACATTCATCAAAGAAAGAAAAATGTGGCTCCTTTTCCTCCCAATACAAAATTGTGCAGAAAAACGCAAATACTGGTCATAAAAATAGCATAAAATGCACTTTCCATTTCTACTAATGGCCTTTCTGGTATTTCTCCTGGACAGTAATGAGCTTTGGGGGACAGGGACACTAAAAACACAAACATACTCACGTCTCTTTTAGCTTTAACAGTAGTTTTAACAGTAATAATGACACATGCTTGTAATCAGTTATGGTAAGATGCCAAAACGTATGCAAGAAATAAAACAAAACAGCAGCTATGTGATTCGTACAATGGAGATTCATCTGTGTATTTTGACAGGCCTGCCAGCTAAACACTCGCTAGCTAATTTTCGAACAAGTACAGTGTTAGTTAAACTACTTAAAAGTAAACCTGAACCGACAATAACTATAGTTATATAAGCTTTACCTGTTGTTGTTGAATTATTGAAATGTTCAAAATCACTATGTTTGTTAAATTCATTACATTCATCACAGTTTTACAATTTTAATTGTTATTCAATGTGATCTGATATGTGATCCAATATGGCCAGAGTCAAGGCAAGTCCTGAAAGGAAATTGAGAAATTAAGGTCAGATTTTAAAACAAGTATGATATTTGTTTTAAAATCTGACCTTAATTTCTCCAACATCTTTCTGGAGTGTCAGGATCTCCTTTCGAGCTTCTTTTATATCCTCGCGGTTATTAACCAAAAAGTTTCTTAACTGCTATATCTGAACAAAACAAGATTATTATCCTAAATGAACAAAAGGGCTACCAAGAGATCAATAATTGACAACCTAAACAACTTTTAAATTTAAACTAGCCCTAAAATGGACATTAGTGAGTAGTAGATTGAAGAGCTCACTAGCTGAAGTAGCAGGTAGACAAGATCTAAAAATGAGCTTAAATGCTTGAAGCATTTTACCACTTTTGTTTATTTAGGCTATTAAGATATTGAACAGTGCATTGGAACACAGTATGAGACCGTGGAATCACTGGGTGCTGCTTTATGTCTGCCCTTGAAGACTATGGAGGGTTTTGAGGAGGCAGAGAGATACTTTCAGACTGAAGCAGTCCGTTGCAAAACCGTAAGTACTTATCAGAAACTGTTGTTTTGTAACACCTTGATTTGTAGTACGTTCAATAGTAAAATAACACGCATACCCACATTTTCTAAGCTGTTGGCATAGGTAATGCATAATACGCAGTAGTATTATACGAAGTATCCACTCGCCTGCCGTGCATTTAATTATGTAAGGTTTGGATGCAGCTGCCATTTGACAAACAAAACATGCCATGAAGCTCTCTACGCACTGTTCCTGAGCTAATCTGAAGGTCTGTGAGAGCCAGAAATCTTGCTTGTTTGTGGGTGACCAAATACTTATTTTCCACCATAATTTACAAATAAATTCTTTAAAAATCCTACAGTGTTTCCTGGATTTTGTTTTTCTAATTTTGTCTCTCTTAGTGTACGTATGATGAAAAATACAGTTCTTTTATGGCTTGAAGCAACATTGAATCACCTAAACTGTCACGGTACTGTCGGTAGCCTCCGTCACAGCGGCAGTTGTCCTGTTGTTGTTGCGTTGTGTTCGTCCCTCAGGTGGGCGGGGCCTATGATCCCCCTCACCTGACGGTCGTTTGTCTGTCTATATATGTCTTGTCTTTGTACCAGTTGACTGCTGGTTTTTATATCCTTCATTTGGATCGCGTCACGGGTTTTTGGTTTGCGCACGTTATGCATTAAAACCCTTCTTTTTCCCTGAGACTTGGCGTGATCGCTTCCTTTTTGTTCGCACTCCCTCCCGTCACAGAATAACCAGCCAACCTTCGGAAGCCGCCAGTCTCCTTTACTTTCTCCTTAGTTTGTGGTCATGTCTCGTGGTAAGTGTTTGTCTGCGTGTTGTCTGTCATTGGTATGTGTATGGAGAGGGAGCTGGGTCTGCTTTTCGCTCGTCCCGGTGACTGGAGCTCGCGACCCTTATACGGCTCTCTTCGACAGAGACTGCATGTTCCTCACAAGTTTGCTCCCCCCGTCGCCGTGTTTTGTGTGCATGTGGGAGCACCTCGTGTGACGACGGAGTTTTAGCGTGCAACTGCGGCAGTGTCTCCTGTTTGTATTGTCTTTTCGTGTTCGTTTTGTCCTAGCGTGTTGCATGATTGTTTTGTGTAATTCACCGGAGGGACCTCCCCCTAAAAAATTCTTGGGAGCTGTGGGGTCCCGAGCCGAGGGCGTAGCTCCAACAGGAGGCCCTGACCATTTGGAGGGAGTCTCGAGCTGGTAGGTGCCCCTGAAACCCTATTGGGTATGGCAGTGGATGCCTGGGGTACAGAAGAAATGTAAAACATTCACTTGCATATTGTTTTGCTACATTTTGGTGCCAAAAATGACTTTCTGCTCCTTGAACATTGTGGTTATGTCTCAAATACATTTATACTTGCATATTGGAGTATTATTTGACATGTGTTCAAGGTGTTGCTGACCAAACAGGGCTTACCGTCTAGTCCAGTGTACCCAGCTCTCAATGCAAACATTAACATTGAAAATCTTTATATATGTGTACTGGCAGCTAGATTAGAGCAAAAAATGTTGACTGACTGGTGGAACTTGGGGACTGAGGTAAGACACTGATCAACCCTTGATCTTTGACCATTCACATGTTAGCATTGGGCTATTTTTCCATGTCTCCTGGTCTTTGTCTCAGCTGCTCAGTTATTTTGAGAGACTGACAAAGAGCAGAGGGATGGCTGACATGCCAGCTATAACAGGACACATACTTGGGGGGGAGGGGGTTGGGTGGGAAAGAAGGTGCAGGTCACCAGACTGATATGACATGGCTGAACTAAAAGCTAGTTTAGGATAAGATTTACAATTTCAAGTGCCTCAGCAATTACAGAGGAAGATAATGTTCCTGATATTAGTGCTTGTTGTTTGAAGGTAGCAGCAGCCCACACCCTGAAGATGAATCCCAGCAAGACCAAGCTTCTGCACATCCCCAGAGCAAGAGATCCTGGCAAGAATTCTGCCTTTTGTTGTTGGTTTTATTGAAGAATAAAACTTTGGTGTAATTGTGTGATCATTCTCGGCTCCTGTCACAATCTTGACTAGGTCATGCTGGTTTTTCCTCATCACTTGATCTTGTCCTTTTTGCTCTAGGGATGTCAGCCAGGTGCTTGTTCAGCCTCTTGTCATCTCCAGGCTTGAAAACTACTGACTCCTGGTGGTCTTCCTCTGTGACACCAGGCATGAGAATTCAATCCAAAATGCTGTTGCACTGAAGGCAAACGTTCCTATGTTCTCTCATGTCATTACACCGCTGCATTCATTTCACTGGACTACTGTAGCTACTTGTATTCTACTTAAAACTCAAATACTTTAAACTCTCAGTTTTAACTTTTCATCTGTGATTTGTGTTCTATTCTGGATTAAATATTAGGTGTTGGCACCTCCATCATTGCATTCAGTTTTTATTCACAATTAAGTAATCTTTTCGTGTTTCTTTACTCAAGTATTTCCTATTTACTTTATCTCCACTACATTTCAAAGTCAGATATTTTACTTTTTACTCCGCTACATTATGCAAAATCTGTAAAAAAGTAATGTCAAATCAAAAGAATCACGTTTCGGTTCAAAGGCAACGCAGCAGCGTAAAGTTTAGGGAGAACAGATCCCTACATAAAAATGTTTATTCTTATAAGAATTCCCAATCCAGTCTAAGAAAACACGTATAGGTAAGATATTTTCATGGGTCTACAGGTCATTTACCTTAGTGAGAAATCTAACAATATCTTGCAGAAAAACGTTTCTTTGTGTATGTTAAAATAAGTCCGACATTAGCATTGTATACACGGTTAGTTATCTAACTAGTGTACTTTGTCCATCACTGCATATGAATAGACATGTACAGTATAAGAACTAGTTGAACACTCATGTGCTCAATGTAAAACACTATGAAAATCATCAACTGCTATATCTCCACGTGTCTTCCATAGCTTGGGGAAGGGGTATATGCGTTTGTGAATTTTGGTCAGACACTTTTCACCTCCAGGCAGAAAAAAATGGGGAGTGAACCAGTTACGGACCAGGGCATCCCAGTCGACAATGTACTGATCAGATAGAATGAGCGTGCTGTGTAGGGAGTCCAGGAATGTGATCAGATGGCCAGGAGTAGCATGGCCGGGGTTAGCATGCCCAGGGGGTAGCGTGTTTCCAATGTTGGCATCCATTGCTCCAGAACAGAAGAAGAGCTCACCTGTTGCCCTTTCGTGCTAAAGCTCTGATTGCTGATTGTAAAACTTTGTGACAGGTGTTTGCCCACCTGATGAAACAGTGTGCATAGAACTTAGAATTCTGAATAACTTCCTTTTCACATGGTAAAACACAATTTGCAGATCTCACACTTTTCAGCAAAACTCTAAACAGATTCTCATTCTCAAAACACATTCTGCACTCTAATGCATGTCATACGTACTGGAAAACACAAGTGGCAAAAGTGGCAATACAATTAAAGCAAACATGAGTATTTGATTTAACCCAAGCACTCAAAATTGATTTCACTTTTTTCAAATGATGTGGCACAACCATGCCATGGATTCAGCCTTTGTTGACAACTGACTGAACAATTAGCTAAATGAGTTCAGGCAACTGAGAACTTTATTCAGCCAATGGGTCTTTGAGAATTGAGACAAACTGCAAAAGCTGTGTGTGAAAGACAGAGACAAAGAGAGAATTTGAAAGCTAAACGTTTTTGCATCGCCATTTTTCCGATGGCCAAAAAATCAGATCAATCCCCGAAGGAAGACACTATTACCTAGGCCAGTAATTTCAGTAATGTTTCCCATATCAGAATTCCCATTAACAAAATTAAACCTGAGCATAGCCCTCCTCAGTGTCCATTACTTATGTTGAATTTTCAAAATGGTTATTGAAATTTCCATTTTTATTTATAATGTTTTTGTTGATGTTTGGTTGGGAAAGAAACCCATTTTTAAAGAAAGTAAATAGTCATTGGTGCAGTGAACTGAGGACTGAAATGAATAAGTTAAACAAAATAATGAACAGGAAATTAACAATGACAAAATATTGGAATTTAAACTCTCTAATGTTGTGCAACTCCTCCATGAGCACCAGATGGCACTGTTGCTCATTAATTTAATCTCATCTTTCACAGGCAACCCATTTTGTATTATACCTTGAGAAAGTGGCAAGTTCTTATAAGCATGATAGTGCTAATGTATAAGAAATTGTACCTGACGATTTCATTTTTGGAAATTATTAATTGTTTAATATAGCAGAGAGACAGAGAGAGAGAACTAGACTTGTGTGTTCAGTAGTTCAGTAGATGTTTCAGGAATTGCTTTCCCTCATTCAGACTGTTGTAAAAAGCTTGGAGTGTTTATAATTAATGAGTAGATTACTCAGAATAAGGTAATCTGTGAAAAAAAGTATACAGAAACAGAAAGATGCCGCAGCATTTATCACTAAACGAAATACACTAAACAACAGACACATCGAGCAACATATTTAAATCGGGCAACACATTTAAACTTGTATTTTTGTAGGAAATGGTTCTTTGATTTCTTGCTGCTTATTTAGCAGCTTTCACAGAAGTTTCCTCCAAGCCTCAAAGGCGCATATCTTATTTTGTAGTTTTAGCTTACTGTTTATCACACACACAATCTGTGTATGCCATTTACTACAGTGATCATGCTGCCCCACTAAATTCTTATCTGGGACATACTGACTCTTCCATGGTTGCGACATGTACATTACACAAGTCTTATTTGGGGTCTTAAAATGTGCTTGGTGACACGGACACAGGTTTTTATTTAATTTTTTTGTAATTCAAAGAGTTTATCTTTAAATTTAATCACTGTTCATTCATTTAGATGGAGTAAATTGACTTTTCCTCACAGTTTTACAAATGCAATGCATTACAACATCATTATTGTTTTATTGTATTATTGTAACACTGTAAAAAGTAAGAACATGTATGTGAACATTAGTCTGTAAAATAAAAACGTTCTGAGGAAAAGTTCAGAATTTCTCAAGGTTTGAAGGGAAAGCCAAGGATAAGGAAACTAGAAAATCACCTGAAATTTAGGGTAGGGTTTGGAATTAATGTAAGGGTGTGTGTCTGTGTGTTTTTCTTCATTACAATTTAAAAAAAATATCAGTTATAGTAGGCTATTCTGGTGTCTCACTAGCTAGCTGATGTTACTTCCATGTTGCTAATTTGTGCATGACAAGCCTGCATTTTCGTAATGGGTGGCTCGCAGCATCAGCAAGCGGCCACCAGAGGGAGACGATGAGCCAGGAATAAATCAGGACTTGTTAGCCTGATCCCCCTAAGGTGACTCTACCTCATATACGCAGGGTATCCCTTCAAGTGAGCATCCCCTAGGGGCACAGTCTACTGGTCACCCTGGTGGCCCTGCTGCCCCTTATTTTCACAATTTTCACACATTTTCATCCACCACCATGCTTATCCCTAGAGTCCCTAATGACTTTGCAGGTCTCATAGGCGAGTGCCTTAAAGGAACACCTCGGGCACCTGTGGGATTAAAGGGGTGAAGGGAATGAGAGGCAGGTGTGTGCAGTGATGACTGGAAGTGTGACTGTGGATGGGGGAATGGAAGGCACCTGTGATTGGTGTGCGGGGCTTAGCAGGGTACCAGCCAGGGCTTTACACCACTCCAAACACACAATGAACTTCTGATAAAAGTACCAAAGGCCCACTTACTGCTCAATTTATTGGGTACACTTTTATTAGAGATGTATTTTGTAAGGGTCACGACCGTTAAAGACTGCAGTTCTGTACATCAGTGATCTCAAGTACAAGTGGAAGGTCACTGCTCACCTGTTTTTATTATTATTTGGAACTTTGTGACAGTTGTAAACACAGCAGTGGCATTGGCATTGTTCTCTTAACATGAGTCTGGTGTTGGTGTCAGACAGCTGTGGCTCTGTGGTTGGAAACTTCTCTGGAAACAAAGAACAGCTGATGTGGACGTACACACGCAGTCAGGATTGGCCAAAAAGCCACATGCCAATTTCTAAACTGTATCACTGTAATTTCTAAAAGTATTACTTCAAACCTACAGTAATCTCTATATGACTTAACTGCTTAACCTTTATTTCTCTACTTCACACTCCCAACTATGTTGCTCAGGTGGAAGTACACCTAATGGTCAGTGGATTGTAACGTACTGTGCTATGCACATCATGCAATTATGAGTTATTTCTCCAGATGGTATGTGTTTAATATATGTTTTTCAGTGAAAAGTACAGGACCCTACACTTCATATGCCACCTCGCAAATACAAGATAAGATGATGTAGACCAGATCTGTTAACTGGAATAATCCAAATAGGATAATGGGATTAGAGGCCTTAGCATTACGTGCAAACATGACTAGAATACCTGCATTAAGGATTTTAAGAGACTTGCTCGCTGTTGCTTTATGGTTTAATGTGCTTATACACAGAGAATTAAAACCATGACCAGCAACAGGTTAATAAGAGCAAGAGAGCTCAGATCCTTTCCCAGAGAAACAAGAGTTACTATTAGAAGCTCATAAAGGTTTTGGAGTTATGAAAACAACACCAAATTCAAAAGCAGCTGTGAGAAAAGGAAAGGGTAGAAGCAAACAACAGAGCGAGCCTTCACACGCCACCCCAGCAGCTGCGCCGTAGCACTAGGAAGCGCCGCCGTAATGCTAGGCCACGGCTACAGCGGTAGTGCTACGAAGCTCCTTCTTTCTGATAAAGTCTCTGGTGTTCAGAGTAAATGGCGGCTTCATTATTGTTTGTGTGCGCCACTGTTTTCTGTTGGATTACAGTTTCAAGAACATCAAGTCTTGTCAAAAAATATGCTTTTTCAGGGCTAAAATTCACTTATGTATGACAGTGTCACAGACATCTTCCAATAACCGGAACGTTTACATCTGGACCTCATCATCCTCCACCCGGATGGGTCCCTTGGGAACCAGCCAGTCCTTTCTGTGCCTAAATGCCTGATCTTGGTCTCCAGGAGCACTGATCTCTTCTTTTGTTTAGAAACACGTTACTAATAATTGACTGTTATGCCCCCCCTCCCCTCATTATGTATAGCCCATAAATTAACAGGATTAAAACAAAGTAAATATAATATCATATCATATCAGCTGACTAATATTATTACAACAATAGATCTTCATTAAAGATCTTAATTAGAAACAGAAAGTCTTGAGTTGGCTTTACCACCAAAGAGCAATCATAAAATCCTGCACCTTTCTGTATGCGATGTGAAGCAAAGCAATATGTTCTCCAAGGAGAACATTTGACTCGCGTATCTCCTTCCCCAGCTTGCATACCATATGGTTGTCTAGTCACTGCAGCTGGAATGTTAGTGGAATGTTAGCCAGCTGATTTCGATGGTTCTCTTTTATGTTTTGTCATGTCTTGGCCTTCATCAGCACATACACATCTGTATGGGACATCTGATGGTCTTCAGCTAAAGACTCTAATCAAAGCACACAATTTTCATATTGTATCTGCAAAGCAGAAGGACCTGCTAAGAGGACCTACGTTGCACAGGAGTGTGTCTGCATCTTCTTGCTGGTGCTGATATGATCATCATTGATCAGAAGACTCCAATACAGCCCTAATTCCAACACAGAGGTCAGGTTCAACTCTTACGTTCTCAACAGGTTGCTCCTGCAACACAATACAATGTAAGAAAGTTCTCTTAGCTCTAGTAACTACTAGAGCTACTTTTTCTGGGGATACTTTTTTCTTTAAGTATCACTGAGGTTCCTGTTTAGATTTGTATCCTTGCCCCATCTCTCCATGAGCATAAACATAAACATAAATTTAAATCTGTTATAATTAATATGAATGTGCTTAATCATTTCCCAGTGTGTGCAGTACTATTTTATAGAGTTTGGAGATTCATGTCACAGGCACATTGGAGTGATGTAAGTAACAGAGACACACAATGGAGAATACTCTCTGGATATTGCATAATCGATAATTAAAATGTAATGTGTGAAAATCTTGGGGAAACACATGGTTTCAGTACACTATGTACACAGAGCACGTCCCTGATTGTGAGCAGAAGAATACCACCTACAGAAAACACCTAAATCTCCTGAATGCAGAAAGCATCAGAATACATCCAATAGGGTCAATAACAAGTTGCCATTGATTATTCTGCCCATATGGAAGAACCTAAAATCCACATGTCAAAGACTTATAATTCTGAACATCTCCAAACAATACAGGAAACAGCAGTTGGGAACAAACAGTGGCAATAGAGCGATCATTGATTAGCAATATTGACATTTCTTTGGATTAAACATTTGCCTAATGTTGTTTGTTTGAGAGACAGACAGAAAGTCAGAAGGACTATAGGAGTATGGTAATGTATGTGAATGTTCTGCTTTGTTTTCTAAAGATTGAACTGTGGTGACGCATGGGTCCTTGTTGCCATGGTGAGCATTAGGAATCTCCATAAGGTCTGAGGTCCTTGCCTTACTGCCATTTCTTGTTTGAGCAGATCCAAGTCCTGTAATGTCCTGTCCTGTCCTGCTGGTAAGTCACTTTTAACATCCACTGTAAAAACCTCAGCCAACAGCTGACAAAAGAACTTCAGATTGTAAACCTGCACCATTACTAGATTCCACAATGTTGAGTTTCTGTAAGCAGTTTGTGTAAACTGAGGGCTGAAATTAAATGTTTCAGAATAAAATACTGTTTTATTGCTTTATGATATAAATCAAATGAGTTACATGATTTATTAATTACCAGCTATATAAATTGGACTGTGGTAGGCTATTTCAATTGATATATCATCCCCTCCCACACACTTAATGAGCTGTAATTAAGTAAAACCTTGTCTCGTCCGGTGTCTTCTACTGCTTTTAATAAACTTGTAAAAGACTCAAATAAGAAACAATATGTCTCTGTTTCTTCTTGCCTCCCTATAGGTTGCCTAGGGTGACCATGCAGGTGAGGTCTGGATTGTTTACAGAGAGCTCTAGGACAGGATGGTTTACTCCAGCTCCTCAGCACTGCTGAGATAGGCGTAAGCTGCCGGATGAAGCATCCTGCTTCCTGGATTCTCTTCAAACGTAAATCCAGGCCATGGATACGTCCTCTTTCATTCATCCTCTCACAGACCCCCTAGCAAAATGTGGTAGGTTTGACGACCAAAATAACAAAATCAGCATTTGCAAAACTGAATTACTCATACAAAAGTGATATGGAAGTTTTTATTACTATTATTCAAATTTACAAAGTAATGAGAAAAATTACATTACATTTTAATTTTGGATTTTAATAGTTTTTTTTAAGCATAGGATGCAGAACTCTACATTTGAAAAACACAAATAATTTCAGTATGTGCACAGTATATGAATATGTGCATACGTGCATATAACAGGTTGAACAACAGGTTAAGAAACTGTTCAATTTCACATGTTTTGTAAATTCCTTTTTACAGCCTATGGATTTCATATAAAACTCTAATAACATCTTTTACATAACATGAAGCCATTTAGAAATTACTTTTATACACCAGAATATGTGCCATTGTAGAAGAAAGCCTGGGATGAGACACAGTGACCTATAACCTCTGGAGTCCATCTTTGAACTTTTGGCTTGCCCTCTTGGTCTGGGCGCACAATAACCGTACTACGTGAAGACAATGAGGGATCCTCGTTGAAAAAGTTAAAAGGCCGCAGGAAGAAACCCACCGCGTTCCCAGGAGTTGCCGTGTTGGGAATGTCCTCCGAGTGAGGAATGTGTAGGAATCCCACTGTAACCCATGCAACCAAATCCTGCAAAAAACAGTACATTAGGCCTCTGCAGATAATCACATTTTATATGTTTACTTCTGCTCTTTCCAATTTATGAATCCTGAACATGTGCTTTACAAAAAAGTTTTTATGCATCATGATCCGCATTTAAAATGAATGACCTAGCGATTTTTTAGTTTTTTCAAATGAACCCATTGGAATAAGTGGGTGCTTAATGGAACCAATATGGAACCAACGTTTACGGTTGTCCAAGTGCTAAAGTTGCGATACCTGGTTTACGATGTTTTCATTGTTGCGGATGTAGTCCTCAAATGACACCACAGGCTCCCATGGATCATTCTGTGTGTAGATGGTACTGCTGGTGGCCTCACTGTCCTTGTGTAAGGTTACAGCCAAAGGGTATCTGAGGTTTCCACAGAGAGGCACACTCAGACATGAGTCACTTATTTTCTGAAAGTGCAAACACTGTTTTCCTTTATATTGTGTCTGATATTGATATATTGTGACTTTATTTCAAACCCGTAAAAGATATCCAAACACTTAGACATTGATGATAAAATATCTTTTTTACTAGTAATTATGTGTCCCTACATGCCTGTATACAGTATTTCCCTTATTTCAGCTGTTATTTCATTTGTTACTCCACGAACTATGATTTTGGTCCATGATTTTTCAGAATCTGAAAAACATTTCTCTGACGTTTCTTATTTTTTGAGTGACGCAGCCATAATACCTTGACCATGGAATGCCGTTCTCCTCCCTCCATCCACGAGGCAGAACACTGTGGCCATGTGAGTTAAATTGGATGCGGTAGCCCTTGTTGTGCCCCCACTTGTTATTCTCGTTGGGGTTGTAAAAGTGTAAATAACGAGGGAACTTCTTGCCAAAGCGGAAAGCAGCACTGCGCTCTGTATGATGCTGTATCCTGTGGAGCATGGATTGCTTGATGGTGTGTTTAGGACTCCAGGGGTTGGTGAAGTTAACATATTTGAGTTCCACTGACTCAAAACTGTTACCTCGCCCTTGAAGAGGAGGACAAGAATTACAATAGTCAAAAAGCAGCATGATATAAGTTATTGGTCATGCAAATAAAAAAATACTAAAATAAACAAAAATTATAAAAAATGTTTTGTGTATATTCAAATAAATCCTAGTTTTTTACATATAGATTAAGGTTGATCTTCAAAAGGGAAGTTGTATTCTCTATATCTTAAAAATGCCAAGCAGTTATGAGATTTTTTTTAATCCAGAGCAGTACAGTACATTTTGTTTTAAATCTGAGAGTGCATTTGTTCATATTTGCTTATTGTTAAGCTTACCTGCAATATCTAGGTCCACTTTGTAGTTAACAAGATGTGTGTGTATATTTCCAAGAACATAGCTGTAAACCCTGTTCCCATAGTTTAACCCATTTTCTGTGAAGAATGTGGCATGGATGTACCCAGTGGCACTAACCCGAGTCTCCATTACTCCATTCTGATAGAAGACAAAGTCCCAGATGTAGTCATAATTGTAGACAGTGGATGTTGTTCTGACCACTAGAACATGGTTTTCAAGTCCCCCAAAGAAATTGTAGCTTCCTTTGAAGTTGCTGTTAAAGTGTCTCCTGAGAGGTGAGGCGGTAGTCATCTCAAATATGCAAAGGGAATTCATATGGCGCACTGGCTTGTCAGTGTCGTAGAAATGGTACTTGTCCAGAAAAGTGGCAATTTCAGGACAGTCGATACCTGGAGCAAGTTCATAACCAGAGGTCCCCATTGCCCATCCTGCATCGATGTATTTTGTTTGCATTGCAGCTGGAGTGTCTCCAGAGTAGAAGGCAATGGCCTCTTGCAGGCTTATCTCATAGGCAATCCTCTCATTATTGAAACGAAGGTCAAATATCTGGAGACCGGCGGATGAGCGAACACGGAAGGCAAAGGACCATCCAGCATATTCAACAAAGTTTCCATCTATTCGGTATCTGTGGCCCTGAGGCTCCACAAGCTTTGGCCCATGGATGTTTGTGTGTGTGTTGCTTCGTCCACGAGGAATGTAGGTGGAGAAAAGATCCTTATCGTCATGGTCAGGCAACTTGACCTTGGTGATTGATCCCTTCTCATACTTCTCCACAAACTCCTCCACGCTGTCAAAATATTGCTCATTATACCACACTTTCTCCACAAACCAGTTCTCAGGATCCAGGTCTTTGTGGTTGATGAGAACCTCAAACCCTACAGGATGTATGAAGTACCCTTCCACAAACTTCTGCAGCATGATCCATGTCCGTCTCTCTCCTGGCTCCAACCCACGGGGAGCTATGTCTGAGAAGGTCAGGCAGCGATCGGTGCAGTTCCAATATGTGAAACCTGTGCTCTCATACAGAATCTTGTTCACTTTCCTGGAAATCTTTGTCAAAATCGCATCCACATGCATGTATTCTGCAGAAGAAATTGGCCGCGATTCAAAGCGTAAAGGTTTGTTCCCTTTGAAGGTCTTAAGCTGATGGGAGTCTGGGAAAGGGAGAGGACCAACAATGTACTCTGTTATATTAGGCTCAGCCTGGTTGGCAAATTGCACCACAACACGAGCCTGACGTGGTGGCTTGGCTTGCCCTCTGTCCAGCGCATGGAGGGCCTCATGCTTTCGAGGGACTTGTAGCTCTATGAGGAGAATGTTGTTCTTTTTGAGGGACTTGTCTCGGGCTGAGGTAAGGCCCAGCTCACTGAGGGAGTGTAGGTACTCTCTCACGGCATACAGCTCCTGGGGGCTGAGATCAGCAAACATGGAGGCCCCGTGATGAGCCCATTCCCGCAATCTAGACATAGCAACCTCTGTGGCTAGTGAAGCCACGATTATCATCAAAGACAACTGCATGTCTGCTCCTGTAGAAAGAGAAGGATAGATGCTCGAAAACAAATCTCTCAATCAAAGGAAAGACCTTTGCACTGGGGCAATGCAGACCAAATGAGAGTCATAAAAGCACATGTGAGAGAATAATGCAGAACTTCATCTTCTCTGTTCTCAACTATTCTCAAGTCTGTCCACTGTCAAATGTAGAATGTAGATAACTTCCTGAGAGTGTGTCTCTACCTTGCCATAAAGTTGTTGTAAAATTGATAATTATCATTATAATTCAAATAATACAATCCACAGAAAGGCATGACAAGCCAGACTCAGCAATGTAGTTTTAAAGTGGAAAATCCCTGATCAGACTTACCTACTGTGCCTGTTGTGTAAGTGCAGCTGAAAGTTATTTAGTTTTGTCAGATGTCCACTTCTGCTGGTGAAATCTGCTGTTCAGTCCAGCCCAAGCAGTAATCTTTGTTCTGCAGTCTTCTGTAATGTATGAAATGAACCGTTCTCTACTGGTGCTGCTGCTTTTATCAGCCTCCCACTTCTCAAGAGTGGATTGGCCAATAACACACCATAAAACTTTCGAAACAAATGTTGGATGATAAGTGTAATTGAATGTAAATGTAGATAAATATGTTTGCATTCTTGTCACAGACATTTCTATAAAAAAGCATCCCTCTTCTGTCACAACATCAATTAATCCTGTAAAACAAATAACTGTTTACAAATTGTATATATAACACAACTAATATCCCAGTACCAAGAGACATCTTTGTCAGAAATGTGCAAATAGTCCTCAGTATGCGGACAGATGGCTCAGCACAGTATTTCATGATTACTTTTGGATATTATCCACAGTGTTGCTTTTTTGTTTCTTGGTGCTCTCCAGAACAATGTGCATCGCTGGCAATGATCTTTAATTTACCATCTTACTCTGAAAGTAAAATCTAATATTTGAGAGAGTATTTGGTAAACCTCTGCTTTTAGACAGTGGAACCAGCACGGCTATGTCTTGACAGAAAAATGTGTTTTCAGTTTGCTTGTTTGCTTGTCGGTTTTTGTAACATTACCAATCACTGTTCCACAGCTGTTAAGAGTATGAACATATTAACCATTGTTATTCCTTTGCTTAGCATGTCTTCCTCTTGATATTGGGTGTCTTTGGTACAGACTGAAGAGGAATCAAGCTCAGAGCACATGAGGTGTGGAGGCAGCTGTGTTTGTGCCTGTCCCTGAAGTTAGTATTCTTGTCCCTGAAGTTAGTATTCTTGTCCCTGAAGTCAGTATTCCTGTCCCTGAAGTCACACTTTCAGGCCAGTGATACTACTTCATGCCCCCTGGACCTTCCCTATTGACACACTTTATTAAATAAACGCCCCTGAAATCCTTCCCCCGAAGCATTCCTTTATAGGATTAGACTTGGACAAACAGCTCCCGAGCAAAGGGACGTGGACGTAACACTCCCGTCTTTCTTTTGCACTGGTGGTGCAGGACCACTGAGTGTTGGCATCACCCAGTGAAGAGCTAATGGCTGATCGTGCAGCTGTCACAGCTCAGTAAGTGATCCTCCAATTGCATGCCTCTCAGATGCTACCACAGGATTGTGAGTCCCCCCACTATTTAAAACACAACAGGCTATGAGCAGGTTCATATCTTTACTGAGGAACTGCTTTACATCTTTGACCACAAGTGAAAAAGAAATCAACTTTCTGCAAAGGATGTAACATAGGTAACAAAGAGAAGGAGCACAAGACTCTGGGAAGGGCAAGACAAGGACTTATTTTAAAAAGACGTTGAAAGAAACAAGTTTATAAGGAGGTAAATGAGCTCTGTTGGAAGTGAAAAGATCTCCTGAGAGAATCCGAAGACCCAGGTAACTGGTTTTAGACTTAATTGCCTAATTGATTGCCTAATTCCTGTTTTAAACATTACCAGAAATTTGCACTGGATATTGTCCCTGGGCATTGCACTATATTTCATTTTTGGAGTTCAAAGGTGCTTCACATGTTGTAAATCGCTAATTTGAATCACTAATTTTATTATGGAGTGAGCAATATATTGTCCATTAATGGTTCTTGCACAAGGCATCTGATATAATAAAAGATTTCACTTTTCAACTGTGAGTTTTGAAATGATTGTGTTCATGTGTTTGGAATAGTGTTATTATTTTTATAAATTTTGTATTACTGTTTTAAGAATGTTTTCTCAGTTTTTGGCCATTTTGAATAAGACTCAACAACTTATAGGTATTGATTTCAGTTGTCTTGTAGCGTTAATGATAAAATGATATAACCCTGATATCACTTCATATTTTTTTTCTTTTTCAGTTGTGCTCATACATTCCCCATAAGGAGCCTCAAAAGATATAATGAGGGCTTTGTTTGTATTTTTGCTGGGTCTGCACCTGGTCAAGGGAATAGGGTGAGCATCTCAATCTCCAACATACACATTTATGTCCACTTTGCACATTTTCGTGCACATTTCTCGATCGCAGGGCACAGGTTAAGCTCTGTGTCTCAGCATCGAAACAGTGAGGTGGGTCAGAGGTCATTGGTT
This sequence comes from Brachyhypopomus occidentalis, assembly GCA_020368025.1. Classification (NCBI taxonomy): domain Eukaryota; kingdom Metazoa; phylum Chordata; class Actinopteri; order Gymnotiformes; family Hypopomidae; genus Brachyhypopomus; species Brachyhypopomus occidentalis. The sequence goes on from JAGXOD010000075.1 coordinate 354,007, forward strand.
GAGCTCCTACCTCTGTCTAGTTAGTCTAGTTCGAATGATGGCTGGGTGAGACCCGAAATCACAGGATGAGGCCACAGTATTCTTGGACTAGTGTTAATGTGAGGGACAAGCAAAAAGCATAAACACAAGCTGTTGAGATTCCAGATCAGGTTTGGCTCAAAGCCGCTGGTTTGCCGCACTCAGCCATGGCCAGTTCAGCAGTAAATGATCTTTGAATGAGGGCGCGTGCTTTGGTTCTTGAATGTCTTGGGAAAAGGCAGAAGAAAAATGCAGAAACAGACCTGGCTGACCCTCCTTGCCATCGTGCATTGCAGTTGACAGATTTTATCAATGTTTGACTCTAACACTGTAGTCTTCTTTTAAACTTCAGTCACTGGTGTGAACACACAGTGGAAGAGAAACTGGAGAGTCTCCTCTCCCCCCGCCTGCAGCTGGAGGTGATGTGCTCGGAGGTGTACCAGTACAACACCCACGACTGGAAGCTCGATGTGGACCGAATGCGGCACATACACGGCGGTGATGATGGCATAGCTCTGTATTTCAAAAGTCAGGGGCCCAAGGCTTCCTGCTACTTATACAAGTAAGAAAAAATAAATGTTTTAGACTATGGGGACAGTTTAGTTCTCTATTGGTCTGTTGTGTTTCACTGATATTATAATTTATGGGAAGATAATTTCTTTTGTGACCCAGTTCTTGAACAGGCTGGTATTTGTGTCTTTGTGCCTGGTGTTTGTGTGTGTGTGTGTGCTGTAGAGCTGCAAATGTTTTGACTGAACGTGTGAATAGGACAGTGAGAGCCTGCTGTGAAGGATGGACTGGTGCTGACTGCTCCCACGGTTAGTGACCAAATGTAGCCCATCTTACCATCATCCAGCTGGATTTACTGGAAAGACTGAGTCATTGTTTGGTTAGAGTAATAGATGCTTTTAAAAACAGATCCCACAAGGCACATTTTTTGTCTGCTGCAGTCACCTTGCATTCAAACACACCGCATCTAGGCTGTGATGGAAAATCTGCATATACCACCACCAAACAACCCCCCCCCCCTCATGTGACTGTGTATTAGTTCTGCACCAATACCATTTTCTGTGAGCTATCCAGTATAAGGTACTGGAGGTACTACTCAAGAGGTACTGCTCTCTTGAGTATTGACTGATATCATCTGTGCACTTGGTACTGTTGGTAACCTAAAAGAAAGGTGGTGATATGTGTAGTTACTTGGTATAAACATATATATTATAGATATTATAGAGTAATTTCATTTTAGCATCATATTTTCTATTCACATGAATTGTTTCATGTAACTTCTAGGCTAAGTTATAGACATTCAGAAGTAATAAGCTGATAAGTAATAATGTGATTATACTGTATGTTGATGTGAAGCACTCTGAATTTTGCTATGTATGAGTGCTATACAGATAAACCTGCCTCACCTTACCTCACCTTGCCTCACCTTACCTCACCGTGCCTCACCTTACCTCACCGTGCCTCACCTTACCTCACCTTGCCTCACCTCACCTTACCTCACCTTGCCTCACCTTACCTCACCGTGCCTCACCTTACCTCACCTTACCTCCCCGGCTTGCCTGATGGTCTCACTTCTGCTAACAAAAATGGACTTGTCCTATAATCTATGTACACAAGTCACTCTTTGAAACATTATGTAGATGTCACATTATTTCTACATCTTTAGTCCTCACTGTTTTTTTCCTCTCTGTCTCCGTAGGAGCTGGTGTTCGGGGCCTGTGTTTCTCTACATGGAGCTGTGAGGAGTTTCCGGGGATTCAGAACTCCTCTCTCATGGCTCTGGAGCAGTGCTGTGGAACGTTGTGGGGTCTCAGCTGGAGAAACGCTTCCGACCAGACCTGCCTGTCCTGCTCCTACACACTTCTGCCAGGTGTGTGAATGGCAAACGGTGGTCTTAGCCTTAGTAATGATATAGCAAAAGATTTCATCATCCTTTCCACTGCAGTTTTGTTAGGTAACCACAACTATTCTATTATATTATTACATCCGTGTCATTGTATTTTCATTTGACCAGATCAAATATCAAGCAGTTGGAAACTCTTACTTATACAGTAAATCAAATAGTTATGATCTAGACAGATTATTGGCTTTAACATGTACACATGCTTGCTTGTGATGTTGTCTTTATCAGTGAGCATGATTAAAAAGAGTTTACGATGCAATCATTAGATTATTTTAACTGGGTGTCTTTGCTTTGCATATAAAGAAGCCCATTAACCACTGGCCTGTGCCTGCAGACTCGGAGCCCTCGCCGCTCCCACGCAGGCGTCTCCTTGGACGGGTGCGAGACCACAAAGGCTCTGCGACCTGCATGACCTGGGGCGGTGTGCATTATCGCTCCTTTGACAGGAAGCACTTCCACTTCCAGGGCAGCTGCACCTACGTGTTGGCCTCCTCCACTGACGGGACCTGGGCCGTGTACATCAGCCCTGTGTGTGACGGCGGGGGGCGCTGCGGCAAGGTGCGGCTCTCAGCGTCCGGGCTGGGCGGGCAGAAGCGGGGTGGCTCACGGGTACAATCAGGCTTAGCAAACAGAGTAAAAGGCCATCCGAAAGCAAAGTCAAAAAACAGGCTAAGGTCATGCACAGGTATGCTGGGAAACCAGGCAGACGGAAAGCAAATGAGGCTAAGACAAAAAAGGGGAAACCAAGATAACTAGGCAATGAGTCAAAAACCAAACAGGGAAGACAAACATCTTAGAAGTACTACGGAACTGTGAGCGAGACTTTGCAAAGTGCTTGTCAAACACAACAGGCATATATACGAGGAAGCCATCATAGGGAATTGGCTCAGTAGATTGGAGTGCGTGGGTGTCGTGTTAGGAGGGCGGATGTGACACTGAGACTTCTCAGTCAACTTTTTGCACCTCCAGTGGTGATAATGTAATCATTGAAACCTTGAAGAAGATTACAAGCACGTGTTATTGTAAACATAGGAGCTGTCTGCAGTTACCAAGCTAACATTCAAAACTGCAGCAGCTGTTCATTTAATGAAGGTTTTCACCTTTGTTTGTCTATACATATGTGAATGCATATTTAATGATAATGGTAATTGACTGCTGTCATGTGATTTGCAGGCACTGCGGCTGATGATGGGCCTCAATCTCATTTCTATTCATAAAGGCAACATGTCTCTCAATGGCCTCCTGCTACCACAGCATCAGCCTGTCTTTCAAAATGGTACACAAGGCAATATCCACATAAATGGAATTTTTGAGAAAAATATTTGAATATGAAAACAGCTTCTAGTGTCAGTCAGTGTATTCTTGCTTGTGAAATGATTGTGCACTTAAGTAAGATAAGATTAGCTGTTCAGCAAGACAGGTAATAAAATCTGCGTCTACGTTGGGCTAAGCACATTTCCAGTTACCTTTGCTTCTGGAATTGAACTTTAGAAATGGGCCACTGAACCCAATTCATTATCCAGATTAGAAAGACTGTCTGTTAATCATTTTTCCTATCTGAGTAAAGCCATAAGTAACGTGAGCCTCTGTATCTGAATTTAACAGATGACTAATACGATCAATAAATCCAATCAGAAAGTGTAGCAGAATATTTACTTCAGGTTGCTATAATATACTTAAGTTACTTTTGGAAAAGACATTTCTATGTGAAAATGTGCAACCACCATGCTAAGATTTAAGTCATTTTATGGACACATAGTTTGGGAGATATTGTGACATATTTCCCCACTGGATGCAAAGAATGGAGATTTTATTTGCCTCCAGGAAGACTGACCTCCTGCATGTCTGGTCTGGTCCAGCCATCTGGAACGTCCTCTAGAGTTGATCATTATTTTCTGTGACCAGAGACACGTATCATTGCAATTCAGATTATGCTTTGACTCTAGTGGTGTATAAATTGAACATATTCATTATATTAATTCTTATTATTTAACACATACTTTCATTAAAATGTATATAATAAGTAGCAATAAGAATATGAACATAATGAGGTAAAGCTGTTTTCCTGCATGTTTTTCCATAGGAGTGAGTATTCACTGGCTGGGAGATTTTGTTTTTGTGGAGAGTGGATTGGGTGTCAGAGTGAAATTTGACATGGACAACACCGTGTACGTGACCGTTACTGCAGAACACTTTGCTGCCACTAGGGGGCTGTGTGGAGTATATAACAACAATGCTGATGGTAAGAAATATCTTTAATGACCAAGCACTCAGGAAGCTGCCTGACTGTTGTGATCATTAGTTTTTGTCAGATTTACTCTGACTGCATTTGTAGAACTTAATATGTCATTGCAAGCAGCTGATGACCAGTCATAGGATGAAACCTCACCTGTAACATTATAACCTGTAATAAATGTTAACTTGTTATCTGGGTAACTAGCTATTTCCTGCAGTTAACTGTAATACTAAAGTGCTATTGTGCAGTAACAAGGTTGTGAAGGTGGGAATCCAGGAGTAAGCGTTGTAGCTATGATGCTGAACATACAGTAGATATGCTCCAGTTTGATTAGTATTATCTTTGGAGTACATAAAGTAATATGAAATGATCTTATCAGCAAATTAGTCTTACGCTTCGGAAGGGAAGCAAGACCAGGTGGACCTGGTTTCAAGTCTTGCTCTGGTTACTTTGATTTTACATTATGTATTTTAGTACTGAACAGTAGCATTGACAACCAAACTGCTCTATGGTGAACGTGTTAAGGTTGAAGCCTTTGGTGATTGGACCTCCAAATAGCTTTTTGATAATAAATAATTTTCTGTTTTTTTGTAAAGATGACTTCACCAGTAGAAATGGAAATGTTTCACCATATGGGGCCAGCTTTGGAAACTCATGGCGTGTTCCAGACCCACAGACAGAGGTAGACACAATACCTGAAACCTGAAACACAATACCTGGAACTGAGTAACTGAGTTGGGTATGGCAAATGGGTAACTGAGGTACCTCTGGTCCTGACCTCCACCAGGGCTGCAGTGATGCAGCAGAGTTGGGTCACAGCTGTGACATCACAGGTGATATCAGTCTTCGCAGAGAGGCAGAGTCAATGTGTCACCAGCTCAAGGAGAGCCCTTTTTGGCAATGCCATCATTGGGTGAGACACACACACACACACACACACACACACACAAGCATTCATGCTAGCACAGACACATACACACTCACACACACACACACACAGTGCTGATAGTGCTGCCTATCTTTTATCCATGCTCAGGTGGATCCAGGCCCCTATCTAGATGCCTGCTTGTATGTGTACTGCAGCCTGGCGGCTGGTGCAAGAGAAGCGGCTGTGTGTGACACGCTGGCCAGCTATGCCCGCGAGTGTGCGCAACAGCATGTTATCCTGAGCTGGAGGGGCCCTGGTCTCTGTGGTATGTCCCTCATTTCTATTATGTTTGGTCACTAGTTACACACCCTATAGATCAAGCTTTTCTAAAGACAGCAGTGGGTGACCCTTTGACCTTCTGCATTTTAGCTGTGTGTGAACTCCCAGCGCAGATGTGCCTGCTCTTGATTGGTTCAGGTGTGCTGGTAACTGGGATTGAGTAACAATTCAGGATTGGATTAGAAAACTGTTTAGAAAACCTTACTAGACAATATGCCAAGACGAAACTGAGAACTGATCTTTCTCAGCTCATAAAAAGTTTTACTTACAGAAAAAGAGCCTATTGAGTTTATATATATCGACAGATAAAATAAATAACTTGCATCGTCCTTGGTAACACAAAATGAGCAAACATCCTGTATTTACCCTAAAATAGTTTTTCTTATAAACATCTGATGTTTCCAGCGTGTGCTGAATTGTATGGTGTGAGCGCATCCTCTTGGCTCGCGTGTTCAGTTTCCGCCTCTCCCCCTGTGCTGATCTCTGCAGAGCGAATGTGCCCCGGGGGTCAGCTCTTCTCCGACTGCGTGTCCTCCTGTGCCCCCAGCTGTTCCTCCACTCTCCTCCCAGCTGCCAGCCAGTGTCGGGAGGAGTGTGTGGGCGGTTGTGAGTGTCCTCCTGGACTCTTCCTGCACGAAAGACGATGCTTACGACGGGACGATTGCCCCTGCTTCCACAGACGCCGCACGTACAAGGAGGGAGAGGCTATAAAACAGAGATGTAACACCTGGTGGGTGCACTGCTGCTGCAGTACTAGTGCTAGCAGACAGTAGATACGCAGGCCGTATGAAACACCATGGCCATTCATCATGTTCAGTAGCAGCAGAGCAAAACGCAGTAACTTAATACTGTTTCTGGGGTACATTTCAGAGAGCAAGCTGCACCACCTACCATTACAAAAGCAGTAAATTAGGAGAGAATCAGAAATGTACTTTTTCCTGAAAGGGGTCTACAAAATCTAAAAAGTGGTCTAGAAAAAAAAACAAAAACACCCTAAATATATATATTTTTTTTATATTTGTGATTTCCAAACTGTTTCAAGAAGAAACGTTCACACAATATACGAATACGTAGTTCTAGGTGACCTCCGTAGTGTGTAGTGAGTAATGGAGGTGGTCTGCCTCTCCGTTCGTCAGGGCTTCACCTGCTGTGTCCGTCCTGTTTTCCGCTTTCTCCCCATTTGTCCCAGTGTGTGTCGGGCAGGCCAGTGGCAGTGTTCCACAGAGAAGTGTGCAGCTCAGTGCAGTGTTATCGGGGCAATGCAGATCACCACTTTTGATAAAAAGATGTACAGTCTCCAGTCTGGTGACTGCCAGTTCATAGCAGTAGAGGTAAGAATGCTAATATGCATTTCATCGTTATTTATGTAAATTTTTTAAAATGTATGCTGCATATGTGACCATTTAAGATTACTATTAGAAACTAAAATAAATGATGATAAACTACAGATCAGAGGTTTAAACTTGAAATTTATAGTGTGAATGATTAGCAAATAAATGGGATATGCTTTGCTAAACTACCTCCTGCTGAACACTTCCACTGTATTGCTGTGTATTGGTGTAGGATTTTGTGGATAAGAAGCTTGCAGTGACCATCAGGGGAGGCGTGTGTGTGGTGGGGGGCGGGCCAGGCTGCCTGCAGGAGATGTCCATCACTGCTCTCCATACCACAGTGACCATCACTAACACTGGTGCGCTGCATCCATCTGAATGGATAACCTCATATCTGCCCCTTTTTCATGTTGCTATGTGACCTGTCTGCTCTGTTTATCTGTCATTGTCATCTCTGTTTATCTCTATTGGTCCATCCATCCATCCATCCATCCATCCATCCATCGTTTGACTCTGTGTGCCTTGCGTCTCTGCTCCTTCGGTCCATCTGTCTGTCACTTGTCCCCATGTGTCCTGCTTTGCTGGCCCTCCCAGGCTCTGTCCTGCTGGACGGACAGCAGGAGGACCTGCCCGTTCTGACGGCTGACGTGGCAGTGCGCAGAGCTTCCTCCAGCTTCCTGCTCGTCCAGGCCTTTGGGGCCCAGCTGCTGTGGCACACACACGGCCCTCTGCTCCTCATCACTCTGGAGCCAGGCTTGGCTCATAAGGTAAACAAACCCTGGCTCTTTTTGTCATTTCAGCAAAGTACCTGTCAGCAGCACTGTGCTTCTGCAGTGGTCTGCTGATTTGCTGACGGTGTTTTTCATGACTCCCTAGAGATCAGTTTATTTTTATGGTATTGGAAGTGCAAACCTTTTTTTTTGTTAAAAGGCATTAATCATTTAGCAGGTTTATTATGGCCTAAGAATAATAAGTTTTGTACATGCTTGTGTGTATTTGTGCAACATGACAGGTGAGAGGCCTGTGTGGAACACTGACCTGGGACCAGCATGACGACTTCACCACACCAGAGGGGGATGTTGAGAACAGTGTGTCCTCCTTTGCTGCAAAGTTCAGTCCTGGGTCATGCCCTTTGGCCTCAGCTGTGACCTCTGACCCCTGCAGCACCTACACCCAGCGCCGACAGTATGCGGAAAGCATCTGTGCTGTTCTCCACAGTCCTGTGTTTCAGGTAGTACTGACAGTACTGATCCACTGTGGTGCATTCAACTAAAATTGTGACAAGAATATAGTTAAACTAAAATTAGCTTGGAAAACCAATGCCACATAAAAAAATGCACAGACATAAAGTAGCGCCTCCTGCTGGATGGTTGCCCTCGTCTCTCTCCGCAGGTGTGCCATGACGTAATAGAGCGGGAACCCTACATGCGACTCTGTCTCAGTGAGGTGTGCAGTTGCGCCCCCCACAGGTCCTGCCAGTGTACTGTCCTCACTGCTTATGCGCAGCGCTGTGCCCAGGAGGGGGCGCTAGTGAGCTGGAGAAACCACACCTTCTGCCGTAAGCGTCTCCCCCAAGCTGCTGAAGCTTCCCAGTCGTCACCCAGTCGCGCTGCTTGCAATGATACGACAGTATCTTGTAATATTGCCTTCATCATTGTCTTTCCTGCAGCAAATCAGACAGTAGAAAAAAATGTCTGATATACCTTAAAATGGCCTTCAGCACATTTTCTGACATTTTAAACATCTAAAGTTTAAAGATGCGAACAGCACATTAGGTGTTTAGTCACAGTAAGACTTTCTTCTCTTCCCCTCTGTGGTCCTCCTGCACAGCGGTGCAGTGCTCTGGGGGGCAGGTGCACCAGGAGTGCGGGAGGCCGTGCGGCAGCGTCTGTGCCGACCTGAGCCAGGGCTGGAGCTGCGAGGGGGCGGCGGGCAGCTGCGTGCCAGGCTGCCAGTGCCCCCCGGGCTTGGCGCAGGACCAGCACGGCCAGTGTGTGCCGCTCAGCATGTGCCCGTGCGCGCGCGCCGGGGTGGTCTACTCACCGGGAAGCTCCCTGCAAATAGGCTGCAATACCTGGTATGTGGAGGTCTGGCTTTTACTTTCTCATCTACATTTAATATGGTAAAACTTTTTTTTTTTTTCAAAAGGTTTTGCTCATTTGTTAATCTCCCAGTCCTGTATACCTGCATGCGTTCACACACACTCTTACATGTGCACCCACACTTCTACACACAAACACACACACGCGTACAGTTACAAAGTGGAAGTGCTGCGTTAATGGTGAACACCAGTGCATCTTTACACACTCACTGCAGTCATGAGTTTGGCTGAGCCCCAGCGATCATGTGCAAGTGCACGATGACTGGGCTCAGGTCCAGGGCTAGCACACTTTATCACTGCGGTGAAGACAGACAGCTGTGGAGAGAGAGGAGAGGAGGCCCTGTGCCAATCTGTCAGCGATAAACCCTTTATGAGTGAGTTTATGGCCATCATGACATCAAAAGGTGACTTTTTATCATCTGACCCTTCAACCCACAAAGCGATTCAGCAGAAAACAAGTTTTCGTCACATTTGTGAAGCACTAGCACAATATTATTTGTCAGGATAAAAGACTATATGCACACAGCATCTTATTTTTCCATATGGAATACTTGCCAAACCATCTGATGTTGCTAACAAAGAGCAGATTAAATGCTTTGGTATAAACTGCGGCTGTTCTGGGGAGAGGATGGGTGGTATACAGCCTCTGATTGGTCAGAGAACTGACTGCTCCTCAGTCATTTGCTGTGCTGCTGCTTTTGCATGCTTAGATGAGTTAAAGTTGCACTCAGAGCTCTGTGTGTATTGTTGAGATCTGTCCATCGCTTGTTGGGGTCCAAGCACGTACTGCCTGAGAACCAGTTGGATTTACTGGGATTCTCCTGCTCTTTCGTGGTTTTGTTCTATTGGCTAAAACAAAACGTGCTGCAAAGACCATAAGGCCCTGAAAGACCAAACTTGGCAGCATGATGCAGCATGTGGGAATTGACTAGTCAAGGGACCTTTGACGGCCTGATGGTGGAGCTATAGTGCTGCGTTTTACTTATTTGTGAATTTCTCCCACACTGTCAGGCATAGAGACAAAATGACTAATGATTGAAAGGTTGTAGTGTGCTGCAATAAATCATTTTTGCTATCAACAAATTAGCCTTATCGCCCTAGAAACCTGGAGATAAGATGATAGATATATAGATATTTGTCAGCATTTTATGGAGAGATATATAAATCATCAACTAACGATACGTGATAGACTTCAGTACAGAGAGTAAAGAGAGTTTCTGAGGTAGGAGAGCTCTGATGAAGTCACTCTATGACCCGCTGTCTCTTCCCGGGATAGGTTGATTTCATTGTGTCTCTTTCACCTCATGACAACATAAGACACCATGGCTAGCGTAATACGGAAAGGCATTCATGAGCATGTGTGTTAGAACTGTAATGAATATTATTTCATATGGTATACTGCTCCCCCCCCCCCCCCCCCCCTCTCTCTCTGAAGTGTGTGTGGACACGGTGTGTGGAACTGCACCGACCGTCCCTGCACTGAGGTCAGTGCGTGTCCAGGCTCGCTGGTCTTTTCCCCTCGTTCGTGCCTGAGGACCTGTGCCGGTGTGGACACCCCCCACGCCCCCTGTGCTGAGCCCCTCTACGGCTGCGTGTGTCCAGAGGGCACGGTCCTCTTGGTGGGCGTCCCCCCTGCTCTCTTCACCTTCATACTATACCCAGTCCACTCACCTGGACTGAACTGACATTCTCTGGCGTCTTTTACACTCATTCCAGGAATTACACACGTACACACACACACACACTTTTCGGCTAATCTGAACATGTTGTTTGCTGGGTCCTTGCCTGCAGGGTGATAATTGCGTGTCTCCAGACGAGTGTCCGTGTCACCATAATGGCCAACTCTTCTTCACCAACGATACCATCTCTAAGGACTGCAACACATGGTGAGCACATGGTGCCCTGAGGATGAGGAAGTTCCAGAACAATCCAGGAGCAAAGCGTTAGATTTGATAAGCACCTCAGAGAAATCCTGGTGTAAAAAAATCCTGCGTTTAGCACAGAGGATGAATATACCAATTTACCATTAGCTCCTCTGTCCTAATGGTTACCATTAGCTCCTCTGTCCTGCTCACCCCTGACCCCCCCATCCTTCTCCTGCAGTGTGTGTAAGCAGCGTCACTGGCACTGCACCCAGTCACTGTGCGCTGGTATGTGTGTGGCCACGGGCGACCCGCACTACGTGACTTTCGACGGCCGCTGTTTCTCTTTCCTGGGGGACTGCGAGTACGTCCTGGCTCAGGAAGTGGGCGGACTGTTCAGTGTCAGTGCTGAAAACGTGCCCTGCGGAAGCACCGGGGTCACCTGCACCAAGTCCGTTACTCTGACCATCGGCAACACCGCTATTCACCTGCTGAGGGGTCAGCGTCCCAAACACACCGCGCTGCGGCTCGTGATCGTTGCTGAATGTCACTTGTAATTGAAGGAGGATGTCCAACTTCAAGATCTTTACTTTGAGTTACTCTATCTAATCAGATCTAATCTGACACTGCCTTAATTCCTACACTGCTTTAACTAAACTGCAATCCTGTTCAACCTCACTTAACTCAAAGTCCCCCAGACTGATGTGCCTTTGCTTTCCACAGGCAAAGCGGTGACTGTGAACGGCATGCCCGTGACTCTTCCCAAGTCCTACTCCGGCAGTGGTTTGTTTCTGGAGAGAGTCGGGCTGTTCGTCTCCCTCTCGTCCCGCCTCGGAGTCACCCTGCTCTGGGATGGAGGTAGGGTCATGGTGGAGCCCTGCTGGTCTCCATGGCTACCCTTGCTCCTCTCTTAATTGGTCAACACATTTTTGTCTGTTGTTATTTTTGTACTTCCTACCCCCACTTGCTTTTGAACGCTTTCTCGAGTGTGTCGTCCAAGCGAACCGAACTCAGTGTGTTGTGGTTCTCTCTGTTGTGCGGCCCGGTGCCGTGCGGGAAGGCATGCGGGTCTACCTTAGTCTGGCGCCCCTCCTGCGGGGCCGGGTCGCAGGCCTGTGCGGGAACTTTGACGGGGACGCGGAGAACGACTTCACTACGAGGCAGGGCATAATGGAGTCCACCCCGGAGCTGTTTGGGAACTCCTGGAAGGTCAGCCCGTCCTGCCCTGATGTCACAGAGCAGGACCTGCGTGACCCCTGCACGGTGATGCCCTTTACTCTCACCTTTCTGCCACTAGCTCTGTTTAACCACTAGTGCCGTATTAACAGCTTCAAATGTGTGCGGGTCCTTTGTAGATTAACCCACACCGGGTCACCTGGGCGAAGAAGAAGTGTGCGATGATTACACAGGAGCCATTTTCCCTCTGTCATGCTGAAGTACCTTACCAGCAGTACTACGACTGGTGTGTCTTCGATGCCTGCGGGTAAGAGCATGTAGCAGGTTATCAGTGGGTCAGTTATAAACAGTGCTATTAGAGGGCCTGTGTCCATCTAAACATAATGAATAGAGTTGACCAGAGTTGAATGAATCCCAGTCCTCGAGCCCTGAGAACACAATAACACAAAGCTTTGAATACATATACAGTCAAAAACCACCCTCTTTGAAGTGTATGGTTCTATGCATCAGGACATTAATCATCTGGTCCATAGCAGGTCTTTAAAAGGGGTCAATGAACAACAGCACACAACAGATTCCACCATGGCATTACATATTTAACATAAATTAAGCCAAAATGAAAAATGTCCACCCCATGAATCAATGCCTTGTAGAACCACCTTTAGCAGCAATAAATGAGTCATCAGTTGTAGTAATCATTCAAGTAATGTAGTTGAATGAATCATGGCTTTATTCTGCAGGAACATTGGCCCACTATTCTTTACAATGTTACTTCAGCTCATTCAGGATTGTGGGCATTACTTTATGCACAGATCTCTTAAGGTCCTGCAACTGCATTTCAGTTTGGCATTTTACCAGATAACTCTTCCTAACAAGCCAAACCAATTCAGTCTAATTGTACTTGAACACGCTAACTGAGGCCTGTTGTCTGAAATGTAGCTCTTTGGATTTTGCAGTTGCTCTGAGCATTGCATGATCTGACCTTGGGCTGAATTTGCTGGGATGTCCACTCCTAGAGCGCCAGACAACAGTCTTGATTGTTTCCCAGGTGTGAATAATCTTCCTAACTGTAGTATGATGGGCTTCAAACACACATCTCAGTGCGTCAGACCAGCAAAGTCCCAAACCTCCTGCATTTGTAGATATGGTCAGACATGCTGACATTAATCAAGGACATTAGATTAGCCCCAACTGGCTGCTGCTAACCCCATTAATTCCTATGGAAGCATTTAACGTGCATTTAATTTTTCACACTCTGTTTCTGCATTTTGCCCTAGTTTTTGTTAAATTACTGACACAGTGTGATTTAACACCTGCTAAAGACCAGACAATATTTTATTATGATGCATGAAACCATAGAATTTAAAGACGGCCTCCTTGTTTTTCACGTGACCGTGGTGGGAATTTGTCTGGGTCCCTGTTGCCCAGTACTGTAGTTCTCTGTCTCTCTGTCTCTGTGCTGTAGCTGCGATTCCGGAGGTGACTGTGAGTGTCTGTGCACCGCCATCGCCACCTACGCTGAGGAGTGCAACCGCAGAGGGGTGTACGTCCGCTGGAGGTCCCAGGAGCTCTGCCGTAAGCGTCCCACAGCCTGGTCTTGCCTTCCTCAGTGTACCTGTCTGGTCACCTGTTGTGACCTGCTGCCGCCCCCTCTCTCTGCAGCGCTGCAGTGTGACCATGGCTTGGTGTATGAAGCCTGCGGCCCTGCCTGCTCTGCTGTCTGCCCCGGAAGTGCTGCCAGCAGTGACTCTCGCTGCAGCGCCCTCTCCTGTGTGGAGGGCTGCTTTTGCCCTCGCGGCACCATCCGTCACGGTTAGGACGCTGTGTGAGTGTGTGTGTGTGTGTGTGTGTGTGTATGTGTGTGGGAATGTGTGTGCTTGTGCGTGTGAGTGTGTGCTCATCAGACGTATGTAGTGGTCTTTTCTGTCTCGTTGCCCTGCAGGTGACGGCTGCATCGCCCGCTCTGAGTGCCCGTGTGAGTGGAACGGCTCTCTGTTTCCTCCTGGTGCAGTCATCACTCAGCACTGTCAGAACTGGTCAGTGTGGAAGCGTTCTTATAGGCCACGATGGCCCATAGTCCCTAGGGCAGTTTCATTGCTTTCTGTAATCTGCATATTTAAGCAAATTAGCATGCTTAATTCCTCTGTGCTTGTGTGCTTCAGCTCCTGCTCTGACGGGGCGTGGCAGTGCTCTGGGCCGGCCTGCCCACCCCCTGCGCCATGCCTGGATTCGGAGTTCCAGTGTCCCGGCCCCTCCCACCGTTGCATCCCCTCACTCTGGCTCTGCGATAACGAGGACGACTGCGGCGACGGTTCCGACGAGCTCTGCCCCTCCACCTGCCCCCCAGGGCAGTTCCGCTGTTCGGGCGGGGCGTGTTTGCCCGTGGAGCTGCACTGTAACGGCCACCCGGACTGCGCTGACCAGTCTGATGAGGAGTTCTGTGGCCCGACCACCGACGTGCCCGCCTGCCCAGCTGGGGAGTTCCGCTGTGCCAATGGACGCTGTCTGGCCGCTGCTAAAGTCTGCGATGGAAGGCTGGACTGTGGCTTTTCTGATGACTCCGACGAACAAGGTAGACCTCACGTTAGCTCCATTTTTCCCTAACCCAGAGGGCTGTGTTCATGTTGTTTGTGCTTGAGATTTGAAATTTTTTCTGTCAGTATTTTTTTCTGTCAGTCCACATTGATTTAAAAGTCTGCGGAATTGTCTCTTTGTCCCTCTGAAGCAGGCTGTGGTGTGGTCTCTCTGTCCCTCTGAAGCAGGCTGTAGTGTGGTCTCCCTGTCCCTCTGAAGCAGGCTGTAATGTGGTCTCTCTGTCCCTCTGAAGCAGGCTGTGGTGTGGTCTCTCCGTCCCTCTGAAGCAGGCTGTGGTGTGGTCTCTCTGTCCCTCTGAAGCAGGCTGTGGTGTGGTCTCTCTGTCCCTCTGAAGCAGGCTGTAGTGTGGTCTCCCTGTCCCTCTGAAGCAGGCTGTAATGTGGTCTCTCTGTCCCTCTGAAGCAGGCTGTGGTGTGGTCTCTCCGTCCCTCTGAAGCAGGCTGTGGTGTGGTCTCTCTGTCCCTCTGAAGCAGGCTGTGGTGTGGTCTCTCTGTCCCTCTGAAGCAGGCTGTAGTGTGGTCTCTCTGTCCCTCTGAAGCAGGCTGTGGTGTGGTCTCTCTGTCCATCTGAAGCAGGCTGTGGTGTGGTGTGTGCTGAGGGAGATTTCCGCTGCTCAGCTGGCCACTGCATCCGCTACCTGCATCGCTGCGATGGCCATGACGACTGTGGTGACTTCAGTGACGAACGCGGCTGTGTGTGTGCTTCCGGAGAGTTCCAGTGCCCTAGCAATCAGTGTGTGCCTGCCGACAGAGTGTGTGATGGACGCAAAGACTGCCCTTCCGGCATCGATGAAGTGATCTGTCCTTTTAAAGGTGTCTTTACCATAGAACATAACCATTCATTAACTCATCTTATAAACTAAATGTTGGTGATGACCTTTTTTTATTGTATGAATAGCACGTACAGTTTGACTTTAATTATGTGTTCATTTGACTTTTATTATGTAATGTCATGTTATTATTAGCTATTGTTAGCTATTTTGTAAGTGCACTAATACCAAGGTGACATTCACCTTGCATGTCTCAGGTTGTAGCCAGTACGAGTTTGGCTGTGTGAATGGCCAGTGTGTGCCTCTGGGCTGGCGGTGTGACGGGGAGACAGACTGCCTGGATGGCAGCGATGAGAAGCAGTGTGCTCACACGTGTCCCCCAGGTCAGGTCCTCTGTCTGAGCGGAGACCAGTGTGTCCAGCACACGCAGCAGTGCGATGGCACTCCACACTGCAGGGACGCCTCTGATGAAAGTGTGGACAACTGTGGTGAGACGTTTGCACACTGACCCAACACACACATTCAGTCATTTGGGAGTAGCGATTTGCTGGTGTTATCAACATGTCGGGCTGCTGGGTTTGAATTTAATATAGTCAAGGCAATACGCCATGAAAATCCAGTTTGTACCTATTGCTTTTATGCAATACATTTCACTTGTCTTTCCTTCATACACACAAGCATACACAAGCATTGTGTGCGTGTGTGTGTGTGTGTGTGTGTGTGTGTGTGTGTTTGTGTACATGTGTGTGTACATATGTTTTTTCAGGCTCCACACGCATTCCACCCTGTCCAGGAAGCTTCTCATGTGATAACAGAACTTGTGTTAATTCAACCCGCGTGTGTAATGGTATTCTGGATTGTCCCAGCGGAGAGGATGAACTTTTGTGTGGTGAGTGATCACAACATGTTGTGTAAAAAACAGAAATCCCAACATTTGTGTATCCAACCTAATACCTGTAACCAAACGAGACAAGGCAGGTGTGAAGAAAATGCAAAGTAAGAATGCTTTCAAACACAGAAGAGTTTGTGATTGTTTTTTGTCAATTAACAATCAAATCAAAATCAATATTTGTGGTGACCACCCTTCTAAACAGCATCTGTCCTTCTAGGTCCATCTGTCCTTCTTACTTCCTCACAGTTTTTGTAGGTACTCAGCAGAGAGGTTGTTTCAGATATCTTGGACATCTAACCACAGAACTAATCATAGCACTAACCACAGTTCTTCTGTAGATGTAGGCTTGCTCAAATCCTTCTGTCTCTCCCAGACAGACTTGATGATGTTGAGATCAGGGCTTCGCCATCACTTCCAGGATTCCATGTTCTTCTCTAAGCTGCAGATAGGTCTTAATGACATTGACTGCGTGACTGGGGTCGCTTTCCTGCTGCAGAATAAATTTGGAAACAATTAGACGGTTTTAAGCCTCCTACACAGTTACACCGTTTCTTTTTAAGTTAATGTGTTTGAAACTACATATGAAAATCATGATTATTATTACCTGTTTGGTAAAATCGGTTAATCAAACACCTGATTATAATCCTGTTTTGTCCAAGTGTACCTAGAAGAATTGGTGCTGTTTTGAAGGCAAAGGGTGGTCAGTCATACCAAATATTGATTTGGTCCTGATTCCTGTTTTGTGGATTCACTTTGCATTTTGTTACTGGACAAATGTATAAACACTTTGGTTTTTGAAAGCATGCATGCTTTGCGGAATTTTACCATACCTGTCTACAATGTTTGCATAGCACTGTATATGTAGTGAGCAGTGTTTGTTTTGGCCAAATCCTTAAAACAGTTTGAGGTCGAGTAGCCAGGAGACAGGGGACCCAAATCTGGACATGACAAAAAATCCACATCCAACAATATGCAGGGAAACACACTATGTGGTTTTAAATTAACAGACTAAATGAGATAAATACATTTACATTTACATTTACGGCATTTAGCAGACGCCCTTATCCAGAGCGACTTACAAAAAGTGCTTCATTGTTTTACTCAGAACAAAATCTCTAGCTAGTTAGTTTAGGCTAAACCCAGGAAGAAACTTTAAGCAAAGATATTATTAGATACAGTCAGTATGGACGCCTAGATATACTCAAATATATACTGAAAAAACCCTACTTAAAAGATAAAAGCAAGACAAGTGGAGAGGAAAAGATATATAATACACAAGACAAGGCAAAAAACAAAATCTCATGGTGCTTAGCACCATGGGAAATGGCTCATCATAGGAGGGAGCCTGTGACAGCTGCCCTGACAAAAATCCTGATTATTCCTCAGTCCTGAAAAGCTTGTTTTTGTATGCGGCTGCATGATTTTATATTGTGAAGGGCAAACTAAAGAACATAAGTCTCTTTTCTCCTCGACAATATGCTTTTAAATCATTGACAAGTGCTTTCAGTGTACTTACTCATTCTCTGTACAGCAAAACCTAGCACATCTCCAGCTCCCCCTGGTGGCAGGAATATCAGTGAGACCTGTCCTGAGTTTACATGCATGGATGGATCTTGTGTCCCATTCAAATCAGTAAGACAAGATTGAAGTGATGATGTGAGATATGTTTATGTAATGGCACAAAAAATGTGATTTTATCTCTGTATTCTGCCATTTTGACAAAAGCAAAATCAGATGAAAAAATATAGTTTATTCATAGAAGATTTATCTATGTATCTATTCACATAAGATTCATCATGTATCTATCCTATGTCAGTATTTCTTATATTGAACGTAGAGGTAATTATCGTGTAGACAGTATACCTTATTATACAATGCTGCACCAAGTCTAGTACTTTCTCCTTGGACCTTATTGGATTTGTTCACAAAACATTGTGTATGAGCCCCAAAGTAAGTATTGTATTATAACGATGTATGTGTATTATAACAGGTGTGTAATGGAGAGCCAGACTGCCCTGATGCTGATGTGGTTATGACTGGGGGCCCCTCAGATGAGCAGGGTTGCCAGAACTGGGGTACATGGGGACCCTGGAGCACATGCAGCCACACATGTGGGGCTGGCACTATGGTTAGGAATAGACACTGCCCCCTGGGGGACACACTTGGACATTGCAGGGGAGAAAACACGCAGAGACAGCAGTGCTATTCCACAGCATGCCCTGGTGAGTAGGACAGTAAGAATTCATCATCAGTCCTATTAATAGGAAAGGGTACATGTTGGAGAAGGGGGTAGACATTGTTGTGTTTTTGGATTTGGTACAATGAATATTAATTCAAATGTAGTAATTAAATATAGTTGTAACTGCAGATACCAGTATAGATACGATGTTAACAATGCAATAAGAGAATGTGTTATGGTAGCAATACTTACCAGATGGTTTTTCATGTTTTTATAATGATGGTCCATTTTGACCTCTGTATGTGTGTGTGTATACGTGTGTGTGTGGAGCAGTTGATGGACACTGGTCCCCGTGGACGATGTGGTCTAACTGTAGTGAAGGATGTGGAGGGGTGGAGGTCCACCAAAGACAGTGTGTCCCACCTGAGAATGGAGGCAGAACCTGCGCAGAGCTTAGCAAAACAGACCTGAGCTCCGAGATCAGTACGCACGCACATATGCGTACACACGTTCCCACATGCATGCACCTACATACATGCATGCACACACACACACACACACATATGCCTGCACACACATGCACGCACACACACACACACACACACATGCATGCAATTGCTCAATTAAAAAACAGGCTAAGTGCAATACAGATGCAATGTGTTCAGCACTAGAAGTGCAGCTCTAGCATGTAGAAGACCTATCCTTTTCTCCTTTCCTGTCCTCTCTCCTCCTGTCCCCCAGAGCCCTGTCCTCAAGACGCCTGTGCTAATGTCTCCTGTCCCGCTGGTCTCGTCACTCACACATGTGCTTCGTGTCCTAAGACTTGTGCCCATATATCTAGCGGCAGCTCCTGTGACCCCAGTGCAGTGTGTTTCACAGGTAAGCCATCAGACTACAGAAGATTAAAGGACAATAGAATACGGTGCTTTTTGTGTGTCTGGTGGTAGTGTTATCAGTCTTCCCCTGCTATTTTCTCCCTCTGCACCCGTAAACAACATTACTCCTCGAGGCCTCTTACTGTTACTCTTACTGTGCATCTTTCTCCGTTTCATGACTTGTTCTCCTGCCACTCACTTATTTTGTTGTCTTTCTCTTCCATATTTT
This sequence comes from Brachyhypopomus occidentalis, assembly GCA_020368025.1. Lineage (NCBI taxonomy): Eukaryota > Metazoa > Chordata > Actinopteri > Gymnotiformes > Hypopomidae > Brachyhypopomus > Brachyhypopomus occidentalis. The sequence continues at coordinate 373,389 of JAGXOD010000075.1, forward strand.
GTCTCTTGCCTCTTTCTTTTTCTTTCCCTCTCTCTGTCTCTCTTTCTAACCCCCCCCTCCCCCCGTTCTGTCCTTTTCTTTGCCTCTCCCCCTCTCTCTCTCTCTCTCTGTCTCCCTCTCAAGGTTGCTGGTGTCCAGAGGGGAAAGTGATGAACCACATGAAGCAGTGTGTATTTCCAGAGGAGTGTTTGTGTGAGGTGGCGGGCGTGCAGTACTGGCCCGGGCAGCAGGTGAAGAGAGGCTGTGAGATTTGTACATGTGAGAGAGGCAGACCCCAGCATTGCCAGGCCAACCCAGAGTGTGCAGGTACACACACACACACACACACACACACACACATACTTTATGAAAAGTATTAAACCATGGTTCAATGTCGGAATAAAGATGAGAAACGTGACAGAGGCATTTGTGTGTGTGCACGTGTATGTGCATGTGTGTGCGTGTGTGTGCACGGGTGCGCGTGTGTGTGATGTTTCAGTGCACTGTGGCTGGTCATCTTGGTCTCCTTGGGGTGAATGTTTGGGACCATGTGGGGTGCAAAGTGTTCAGTGGTCTTTCCGCAGCCCGAACAACCCCTCCAAACATGGCAATGGTAGGCAATGCCGTGGAATTTACCGGAAAGCCAGACGGTAGGAATCTCTTCCTCTATGTGTCACTTCTTACAGCAACTTTGTGTTAATCTTCATTTTACTTATATGTCATAGTTTGCTTGTCAGTTTGATACAGTTTTGTCTGAATTTGTACCCTCTTGTCATCCTTTTTTATGCACGTGTTGCGTGTGTGTGTTCCTGTGTGCATGCCGCTTGTCTTCCCAGCTGTCAGACACAGCCCTGTGAGGAGTGTGAGTATCAGGGACACACACATGCCGTGGGGGATCGCTGGAAGGCTGGCCAGTGCCGGCTCTGCCACTGTTTACCCAACCTCACAGTGCAGTGTGCCCCTTTCTGCCCGCACGCTGCCGCCGGATGCCCTCAGGTGGGTAGGTGTGTGCCTGCTGGGCTGCTGCTCGTCTGTTCCTCCCTGTCTGCACAACCCTCACGCTGTCAGAAAACACTCTCATTGTGTTTGTTCATTTTCGCTCTTTCGATTTTAAGTGGTGCTGAATTCTGAGCGCAGTGTGTTCTGCTCCTGCAGGGTCAGACACTCGTACCATCTGCAGGAGACACGTGCTGCTACTGTGAAGACGCAGGTATCACAGTAGCTCAGTGTAGAGGAACGACGGAATTTTGATGTGAATACTGTTAAAATCAGGACCTGATATTTCACTTGACGTTTGTCTTTGGTTTGTGATTTTAGCTGACATCCCCACCACCCCAGCAGCTCTGCCAATCACCGTTGTGTCCTCCACAACACCAGGGGGCGCACCATTTGTGCCAACATTTCCTCTTCCACCTGGAGGTCAGTTTAAAATGAAGGGAATCTTTATCTTAGGAGCATTACTATTATCACTTGAATGTGAAGAGGTTGATCAGTACAGACAATACGCTGCTTAGAACAAATCATTTGTCTGGTACCCGTAGCTCATCCATCAGAGATCATCATGGTTCACCTCTTCCGTGCACTTTCTGTTTGCTTCCCCAGATGAGTGTTGGACTCCACTGGGTGTTCAGTCTCTTCCTGCCTCCAGCTTCAGTGCCTCATCCCAACAGCCGGATCATCCAGCCTCCACAGGGCGCCTCCATGCACACAACCCCCACAGTGACCTGCAGGGCTGGGGCCCGGAGCCCGAGCAGTACCGGGAGCTCGCGCCAGCCACACCCCATGGCCACGCCTCCCGTGGCCACGCCCCCTACCTGCAGATAGATCTGCTCCGACCATACAACATCACAGGTGTCGGCCAATCGTTTCACAGCTTTAAAACGCAGCTGAGGTTTTTGATATTGGGTAAAAGCAAAAGCTTAAGAGATGTTGAACCCAACTAATTCTCTGCACCTGTGCTGTGTGTTTCAGGAGTCCTTACCCAGGGTGGGGGGCTATTTGATACCTTCGTGTCCAGTTTCTACCTGCAGTTTAGCAGTGATGGGAGTGAGTGGTTCACCTACAAAGAGCTCATTACAGACGCCCGCCCTAAGGCCAAGGTGGAGATTTACCCATCATTATTATTGCTGCCTTTATTACTACAGTGAACATTCCAGGGTCAAGACACAAAATAATGCAAAGCTTAGAATATGACATATTTTATAAAATGGCACTGGTTGAATAGCTTGTGTCTACACCATTAACTGATGATGTCATTCTATATTCGATCGGTCTCTGCCTAATCACATGATCCCTGGATATGGGTCATGCCTGCAGGTGTTCCTGGGTAACCGTGATGACCGGGGTGTGGCCCAGACCCGGCTGGACAGGGTAGTGCTGGCTCAGTTTGTGCGAGTTCTGCCTCACGACTTCCAGAACGGCATTTACCTGCGTGTGGAGCTCATGGGCTGTGGAGGAGGTGCGTGTGCAGCTCTCCTCACTTCTCACCACTTCCATTCCATTATTTTATCTGCACAACCACATATTCCACACATTCCACTTTATTATTTTATCCAGGTTCTTGCCAACACAGATTATTTTACTTCAGGCACTTAAAGTCATCGTGTATGCTAGAATTTTCACTCCTTTCTCACTCCTCTCTCCCTCCCTCTTTCCCTCCCTCTCTCCCTCCCTCTCTCCCAGAGTATGCGTGGTTGTCCACCCCCTCCCCCTCGGTGCCTCGGCCCTGCAGAGAGAGGGAGTTCCAGTGTGGGAACGGCCGCTGTGTGTCTGCCGGGCCTCAGGGGGTCCTGTGTGATGGGCACGATGACTGCGGCGATGGCTCAGATGAACTCAGATGTGGTACATGCACGAAAGCATATTACAATGTTCATGTGAAGAAATCACATCATGGCTTCCAACATACATCAGTTCCTCCCTAAACTGAAACGTGCTATGTTTCTTTTAGGCACTCGCCCATCTTTTACCCCAAGCCCTACAGGCTGCCATAAGGATCAGTTCTCCTGCCCTCCTCCAGGGGGCTGTATTGAGTCAAGAAAGCGATGTGATGGCGTCCCTCAGTGTCCCGATGGAGCTGATGAGAGGGGCTGCCCCCCCACAAAAATATCACCCATGTCACCCCCATGCCTGCTCCTCTCAGGACTCCAAGCATGGCTGCCATCACGTCAGAAAGGCCACCAGCGACCACTCCTGCGCGGGTAAGGCCCCCCATGTCACTCACACAGTGGGCTATCCAGATCATATATATAAAGCTAACTCTGGTGATGGCTGATATCATCTCTCTTTGTTTCTCTTTCATAGGAGGGAGGCCCTGGTTACCAAGGTAGCTGCTTATCCATTCTTGTGTTCGGTTTCAGACAACTTTTTCATTTAACACCTCTGGTGTGCACCGAATGGGTCATGTAGTAAATTTCTTCAGTCGGTAATGCCATTCCTCAATATTCACCCTATGATGTGAGGTGACGTGAGACAGTTTCATGGAGTTACTCGGTATTTAAAAGTGTAACCTGACTGAATGGCAAAGACATCCGGACGCCATTGTCAGTATGTGACCAAAAGACAACACTGATGTCAAAAACCCTGATTCTCTCACAGCCCAGAATGTGTCTTCAGCATAATAAAATGGCTCACAGTGGTTACCATGGGACTGTGTTTGATTGACAGGCCTAATAGAGACAGCTCGACATGATTGGTCAGTGCAACATTTTCTTTTCCATAGGAATCTGCTCCTCTCCTCTGGGATTGGAGGATGGCCGTGTGCACTATGGTCAGTTGACCTCCTCATCATCTAGAGAGAACAACCCAGCCGACGCAGGTCGCCTCAATATTGTGCCCAATGTGTGAGTTTTGGGGTAAATGCAGTGGAAAAGTCATCAAATGCTCATCTGAAGCCTGGAGCAACATGTCAGATTATATCAAATATCAACAGATTTTTTGAACGAAATGTGTTTCATATGTATCTACCTGTGTATACTGTTCTATGACAAAAGTACACTAAAGGACATCTGTGGAGTTAATGATCAATAAGGGAGTTAATTGCCTTTGTCAGTCAGACTTCTCTTGATATTTGCAGAGGCTAGGGGCACAAGACCCTCTAGGACCCCATAATCCCATTTAATTTTCAGTGACAAACCTGTGAATAACCAAACATGCGATTGTGGAATATCTAGGGACAGCTGTATGTATCATTGCATCCTTTAACATTTCATCGCGGTGTCTTAATAGGTTAGTGATGGAACCTGGCTGGAGCCCGTTGCCAGGAGACCCCCACCCCTACTTCCAGGTGGATTTCTTGGAGCCCACCTGGGTGTCAGGGGTCATCACCCAGGGCAGTGAGCGCATGTGGGGCTACCTCACTAAGTACCGTCTGGCCTTCGCACTGGCCGAAAGCCACTTCACGGACTTCACTGAGACTGGGGTCAGGGGGTCAACCCCTAAGGTATGGGGAACAGATTTGTCTTTGCTATTACTCCGTCTCCCTGGGTATCTCTCTGTGTATCTCCCTGGGTATCTCTCTGTGTATCTCCCTGTGCGTCAGTAATGGACACTCTGTTTTAGCTTTATAAAGTGAAGGTCGCATTAGGCAGCCTTGATGTCAGGTTCAGGAACAGGTTGAACATTTTGAAGTGGACTGGTATAAAGGATATTTTCACGTGTCACTTCCTGTCAGAAAGGCTATCGTGACATTGCCTGTCTGTGCTGCTGGACAGATCTTTGAAGTGCGCCTGGTGGGCAGGACGTCAGTCACGCGCTGGCTGGGCAGGCTGGTGAGGGCTCGCTACCTGCGCATCATACCTGTGGAGTACCGCCACACCTTCTACCTGCGGGTGGAGGTGTTGGGCTGCAGGGCAGGTAAGGGCAGGTCCTCTCTCTCTACCTGCTCTTTCAGTAGGGAGAAGAGCCCCGTTCTTTTATGGGGATTTAAAATGCAGCTTTCACTTTTATTGCCATTGGTTGAATTTAGAGGAGATCTCGAAACCTTAGGAACTCACTTTAATTCAATAGTGTCGATATTTATAATACTGTGTTGATATTTATTTATGATGCAGTGTTGATATTTTTTATACAGTGTTGATATTGTCCTTCATCTGAAACATGACCCTTTAAAGCTGGCAATCTCAGCTTCTTTTACTCACACAGTTACTATGTGATTACTACTGTAATCGTGTTTGTTTTCTCCTACCAGAGGAGCTGGTCACGCCCAGCAGTGTGGAAGTGAGCACAGCGCCCCCTGGTGACCGCGTGGTGACAGTGGGGAGCTGTGATCCCGGATGGTTTCGTTGTCTCAGTGGGGACTGTGTACCTGTGAGGGCTCTCTGCGATGGGAGGTTGGACTGTAAGGACCACTCGGACGAACTAGACTGTGGTAAGACCAGTATTACCAAGAATCACAAAATGGTACCTCAGATAAACTTTAGACCGTGACAAGTTTGGTAGTATGTCCTCCAGGTGTTGGAGGAAAGTGACCTTTTACACTCATTTTTACCCAGGTTTGTCTGTGGTCTCCTTGTCCTGACTTTAATAATTTACTGTATCCTAAACATAGGTAGTTTTACATATTTTGTAAGCTGTGGTCTTACAATCACTTCTAATTAGACCTATAAAGATTCTCATGAAATGTTCATAGACTGTTTTGTAATAATTTTTCATACATGTGCTTTAAAGTGCTTTGTTCATTATTAGGCACTGTTTCCTCTCCAGGATTACCAGGGTTACAGAATCAAACTGCACCGACAGGAAGCCCAGGTTACCATGACTACACATCTGGGCCTCCAGGACTCCACACCACGACCCCACAAGCTGGATATCCTGGAGTGGCCACTATTTCTCTGGCTGGGACAGGCTCACCTGGCATTGGACCCCAGGGACCAACTGGAGAACCAGGTATATTCCTACCCCTCCTCCTTTAGGATTCAGGTTTGGGATATATGTAGAAAGACCTACAGTACCTATTAGCGGTGGTCTGTAAAATGGTGTTGTCAGTATAATAATTGATAGGACTCAACGTAGCAATTTATTTTTAACCTGTAACAAAAACGTGTTTGCAGGATTGTCAGACACAACGACACCTCATGACGGTGGATTACCCAGGGTGCTGTGTGTGGAGGGACAGTTCGCCTGCAGGAGCTTTGGCTGTGTGGATATAGGCCTTGTGTGTGACGGGCGAGAGGACTGTCCTGATGGCTCAGATGAGGATCGCTGTGGTATTTTCCTCACTTACACCCCCAAAATACCTGTTTTCCTCAGTCTTCGTTTCAGTGAAAACTGCTACTGACTCACGGGTTATTATATTTCCTTTATTCGGTGCATTACTCAACCTCGTCTTTTAGGTTTCTCCACGCTACCCCCGCTAACGTCTACACAGCGCCCCCTGGTGCCCAGTCCCTGCTCTGCTAAGCAGTTTAGCTGTGGCAGTGGAGAATGTGTGCATCTGAACAAAAAGTGTGACCTGAACAAAGACTGTGCTGATGGCTCAGATGAGAGTGACTGTGGTAGGTGCACTTCTACACATCGCCTTTCCCTTTATTCCCTTTATTCCCCTACATTTTTTAGTTACTTTGGTGATTTGATTCATAAAAACAAGCATTTTGTTTGGATTTTACTATACCATAGACCAAATTCTACTGAATTTGAATGCTTTTCTAAATTTACTATTATTGTCTACTGTCAACCTCATATAATAATGGACTCATAGTAACAAAAGGTATTAGCACTTAGGTTATTAAAATAATAGACTTTGTCTTAAAGGACAAAATTTTGACGTTAGAAGCAGAGTCAGTCTACAGCAGCTAAGCAAATGTTTCAGTGGCCTTTTACCTCCATCTCCCAGTGGACTGTGTGCTGTCACCGTGGACAGCATGGAGTCAGTGCAGCTCCTCATGTGGCCTGGGTTCCCTGTTCCGGCAGCGGGAGATCCTGAGAGACGCCCGCACAGGGGGCTCCTGTGGTGGGGCTCAGTTTGACAGCAGGGCCTGCTTCCTCCAGGCCTGCCCGGGTGAGTCAGCCATGTCCCAGGAAGGCCACGTGTCTTTCTCATTCATATCTCTCTCTTGTCCCCTGGGTCCCAATATCTTTTGGTCCATCTCTCTGTCTCTCTCTGTCTCTCTCTGTCTCTCTCTCTCTCACTCAGTGGATGGTCTGTGGTCTGAGTGGAGCGGGTGGTCGGAGTGTGATGTGACGTGTGGTGGAGGCGTGAGGACGAGGACCAGGTCCTGCTCAAACCCTCCAGCCAAAAATGATGGTCGAGCATGCGAGGGGATGTCCGTGCAGACGCAGAGCTGCAACACACAGCCATGTGGGCCCGGCACAGACTCTCAGACAGGTCTGTGCAGGAGCAGGAGGTGGCAGTGGAAGCTGTTCTTAGCAAACGTCAACACACCCTTAATGATACATGTTGGGGGAAAAACTGAAGTCACAGTTATTTGGGAGTTAGCAGCCACCCCATTAAATGCTATTTATTCCTGCCTTAAGTGTTTTGTCTTTGAGGTGTCAGATTTGCCGTTCTGGGTGTGAATGTACTGTTGGCCGAGGGTTGATGGGACCTGCTGTGAGTGAGGCCTGTTGTTTTCTCCAGGCTGCACGAATGGCCTGGTGCTGGTGACGGAGGCTGACTGTGCCCAGGGGAGAGTGGAGCCGTGCCCTCTGACCTGTCCTGCCCTCCACTCTGAGGGGAACTGCTCCACCCACTGCCTTACAGGTAGCCAGAAAGGTCTACTCCCAGCAAGACTTCTCGCGCTGCCTCCTTTCTCTTGCGTGTCTCTTTCTTGCCATCGGTCACAAGTGACATTTTCTTTTCCAGGGTGCCGTTGTCCAGCAGGTCTCTTTCTTCAGGATCACAGCTGTGTCAACGCCAGCAGGTGTGTGTGCTTATGGGAGGGGTTGGTGCTTCAGCCAGGGGAAGAGGTCACCACTGACAACTGCACCACATGGTGAGTGAAGATAAATGCCTCTCGCAGTGCTTCTGATCCAGGCCCGTCTCCCCTGATCATTCTTACCCGTAGCAAAGTTCACAACATTGCCAGAAATGATCAAATGTAAAATGTGACTCGTATCTTAAGACTTTTTTCTGCATGCCAACCTAACAAAAGCTGTCTGTGTTTTACTCCTGCAGTGTGTGTCATGGCAGCCATGTGGTCTGTGATAACTCTGGCTGTATTGCCAAATGTGCCTGGTCAGCCTGGTCCTCGTGGACCTCATGCAGCATCAGCTGTGGGGTCGGAATACAGCAGCGCTTCAGGTACCCCGAGTCTCCATTACCTGAGTGTTACTCCATACTGCTTTACAATACGCACCCTTGATTATTGGATCTGCTCCTGAAGGTCAGCGCTGGGTCCTGCTGAGGCAGGGAATGTGGATCCATGCGCGGGGGACTCCACGGAGGCCCGGCCCTGTTCCAAGCCCTGCCCTCCAGGTCTGAACCCAAACATTCAAAAATGTGTTGTGTGGAACCATCTGGGAAAGGCCACCGTGTAATGGGGACCTGCTGTAATGGAGTTTGAAGGTCTGCTGCTGTTTTCTGTCGCTGTGGAACTGCCTCAGGTCCCAGCGGAGCCCCGTGGGCTGAGTGGACAGCATGGTCCGAGTGCAGCAAGACCTGCTTCCATCATGTGGACGATGTGGGAATGAGACGCCGTTTCAGGAGCTGTAACCACACTGACTCTGCTGCCCCCTGTGTTGGGGAGGGGCAAGAAGAGGAGCCGTGCAACACAATCCACTGTCCTGGTATACACACATATTCATATATACTGTCCTGGTATACACACATATTCAGATATACTGTCATGGTATACACACATACATACATATTGTCCAGGTACACACACACACACACACACAGATCCATCACCACCACCAAAAACATCAAAATAAATAAATGAATACTTATACTCTTAGTGCTCTGTATTATTCACTTACATGCTGTAGTATGAAACATTGGAGTTGTTTTTCTCTGCATGTGTGCAGTGAGTGGTGGGTGGTCTGCGTGGTCTGCCTGGTCTGTGTGCTCGTCGGAGTGTGATTCTGGTGCCCAAACTCGAGAGCGTTTCTGCACCTCCCCTCCCCCTCTGCATGGTGGCGGCGGCTGCCTGGGCCCACAAGTACAGACCCGGGACTGCAACTCCCAGCCCTGCACAGGTACACAGCCCAGCCCTGCACAGGTACACAGCCCAGCCCTGCACACAGCCCAGCCCTGCACAGGTACACAGCCCAGCCCTGCACAGGTACACAGCCCAGCCCTGCACAGGTACACAGCCCAGTCGCACAGGTACACAGCCCAGCCGCACAGGTACACAGCCCAGCCCTGCACAGGTACACAGCCCAGTCGCACAGGTACACAGCCCAGTCGCACAGGTACACAGCCCAGCCCTGCACAGGTACACAGCCCAGTCGCACAGGTACACAGCCCAGTCGTACAGGTACACAGCCCAGCCGCACAGGTACACAGCCCAGCCCTGCACAGGTACACAGCCCAGCCCTGCACAGGTACACAGCCCAGCCGCACAGGTACACAGCCCAGTCGCACAGGTACACAGCCCAGCCCTGCACAGGTACACAGCCCAGCCCTGCACAGGCACACAGCACAGCCGCACAGGTACACAGCCCAGCCCTGCACAGGTACACAGCCCAGCCCGCACAGGTACACAGCCCAGCCGCACAGGTACACAGCCCAGCCCTGCACAGGTACACAGCCCAGTCGCACAGGTACACAGCCCAGCCGCACAGGTACACAGCCCAGCCCTGCACAGGTACACAGCCCACAGGTACACAGCACCCAGCCCAGTCGCACAGGTACACAGCCCAGGTACAGGTACACAGCCCAGCCCTGCACAGGCCCTGCACAGCCCAGTCGCACAGGCCCAGGTACACAGCCCAGCCCTGCACAGGTACACAGCCACAGGTACACAGCCCAGCCCTGCACAGGTACACAGCCAGTCGCAGGGGGTACACAGCCCTGCACAGGTACACAGCCCAGCCCTGCACAGGTACACAGCCCAGCCCTGCACAGGTACACAGCCCAGCCGCACAGGTACACAGCCCAGCCCTGCACAGGTACACAGCCCAGCCCTGCACAGGTACACAGCCCAGCCCTGCACAGGTACACAGCCCAGCCCGCACAGGTACACAGCCCAGCCGCACAGGTACACAGCCCAGCCCTGCACAGGTACAGGTACACAGCCCAGCCCCTGCACAGGTACACAGCCCAGGCACAGGTACACAGCCCAGTGCCAGGCAGGTACACAGCCCAGCCGCACAGGTACACAGCCCACACAGCCCAGCCGCACAGGTACACAGCCCAGCCCTGCACAGGTACACAGCCCAGCCACACGGCTCCGCCTCTCTGGGCTTCGACCAGATCCGCCACTCTGGGATTTCAGGGGGCATGTTTCACCCTTGACCTATTTCTTACCTCTTGTGTAATAATGCATGCGTGTGTGTATGTGTGCTTTCCTTTGACTCTCAGGTGTGTGTCCGGGTGGTATGAGCTACCTGTCTAAGGATCAGTGTGAGGCCCAGGGCGGGGCATGCCCACGTGTGTGTCTTGACGTCACGGCCTTGGCAGAGTGTGCTACAGAGTGTTACGACGGCTGCTACTGCTCCACAGGCCTCTACCTGTTCAACAACACCTGTGTGCCTCTCGGCCACTGCCCCTGCTACCACCAGGGGGTGCTCTACGCACAGGGCGACAGTGTGCCACACGACGCATGCAACAACTGGTACTTCTTCTCTGCCACAGTCTTGTTTTGCTCTTTTAGGAAACACTGATGGCTAATTTGAATGAAATGTTCATTCTGTTCCATCTGTTCTTGTAGCCTCGGAACATGTGACATGTGGTTGTGTATCTGCATGTATTGATTTGTCCCCCACCAGCACATGCCTTAATGGAGAGATGCAGTGTGATGCAGCACCCTGCCCCGGTGAGATTTGTTTGTTGTTTCCTAAGCTAAAACAACATCATACATTTATTAATGTTTTGGCCATCCCTTACACACACTTTTAAATTTACCTGTTTAATTAGTTGACTGCGGTTGGAGTGAGTGGACGTCCTGGAGTTCCTGCAGCAGGACGTGTGATGTGGGCATCAGGAGGCGGTACCGCTCAGGGACCAATCCGCTGCAAGCATTTGGGGGTCGTCCATGTGAGGGTGACCGGATTGGACTAGACACTTGTAGCATCTACCCTTGCAGTGGTAGGTTTTTATCTGATTGACAGGATACTTTAATTCATTGGTTAAAGGAGAGTGTGACACAGACACAGAGTGTTTCCGTACTCAATTAAAAATTAACATTGCACATGAAAAATGCACATGACTGTGTGTGTGTGTGTGTCTACAGGTGTCAAAGGGCCATGGAGTGCATGGTCTGAATGCTCAGTGCCGTGTGGCGGTGGATATCGTAACAGAACGCGTGGACTGATCAGAACCCACGGCACTCCACTGCAGTTTAGCGCCTGCAACCTCCAGCCCTGCAGTGAGTGTGCTGAACATGACTAGTGGAGGATGGTGTGTGTGTTTGAGGGAGGTGTGTGTGGGTGTTGTCCTGACACTGTCGCTGCCCTGTCCTGACACTGTGTGGCAGGTGATGGCACTGGCTGTGCTGCGGGTCAGGAGTGGACCGAGTGTGTCAGGGGGGCGTTGCTCTGCTCTGACCTGGCCACGGACCCCCATGCAAACGTCTCATGTTTCCCTGGATGTCAGTGCCCACAGGGCTCTGCCCTACAGGTGTGTGTGTACGCATACTTGTGTGTGTGTGTGTGTGTGTGCATCACTGTGCTGGGGCTCCTGGTGTGAGATTGGGCTGCGTCTCCTTCAGGATGGGAGCTGTGTGCCTGTGCCTCTGTGCCGCTGTGATGTAGATGGGGAGCAGTATGAGCCTGGAGCTGTTGTCACGGAGGACTGCAACAACTGGTAATGGGTCTTTCGGCAGCCCTGTTGGCAGCTCCATTCACTGTAGTAAGACTAGTGTCTTAGATTCCCAACCCTAGCTGCCTTTACGTGAGTATGATGTGGTGCCGATGCTTGCGAACATGAAGAATTTGCCATTTGTTCTTCTCACTGACTCAGTACATCTTAACACTCATTGTGGATTTTGCATTTCCTTATACTTCATCTGGTTCTCCTGAGGTGCCGGTCTGATTGCAGGTCATCATATCTCATTCACTTTGCTCTACAGCACTTGTGAATCAGGGAAGCTGGTGAACTGCACACGTTTCCAGTGCAATGGTAAGATCCACCAGGAGGGGCACCAGGAGTTCTGTGTGCGTCTGTGTGTGTCACTAATCGAGTGAGTTCTGCCCTCAGTGGATGGCGGCTGGTCCGTATGGACGCCCTGGAGTGTGTGCTCCGTGTCCTGTGGTGCTGGGTTGCAGTCGCGCTATCGGTTTTGCTCCAGTCCCGAACGGGCCGGCACCGGGCTGCCCTGCCTGGGCCCTGATCGGCAGGACCAAGTCTGCGCCCTCCCTCCATGCAGCCGTGAGAGACCTGCCCACAACACTCTGCTCTAACGCATCGTTCTAGCATGAAGCATAACAGTACTATGGCGCTCACCGTGAGGGCATCTGTAGGACTAGTCAGACGGGATTTGTAGAGGAGAGTGAAGTACTTTTCCTTACTACACCATTATTCGCACTGTTAGGCCACGGAGGATGGAGCGAGTGGACGTCCTGGACGGACTGTACCAAGTCCTGTGGCGGGGGTGTGCGGAGCCGCCGGCGAGAGTGTGACAGGCCAACAGTGGAGGCAGAGGGAGACTTCTGCGAGGGTCTCAGAACTGAACTTACTGCTTGTAACACAGACCACTGCCCAGGTACAGGATATACTTTCGTAATGTGTTGGGCCTAATTCGCGTGTGTGTGTGTGTGTTTGCATATGTGTGCGTGCATATCTGAGTGCACGCCGCTGTGTCTAAATGCTGTGGCCTGGTTCATGGCTGCGTTAGTGTCGGAGACGTGAACTGCGTGTTGTGTTTCCAGTGGCTCCGTGCTCAGCTGTGCCAGGCACCGCGTTCAGTAGCTGTGGGCCCTCGTGTCCCCGCTCCTGTGATGAGCTGGCTGTAAGTACATGACCCTGTCATAGCTACTTCAGCTCATTTATTTTAAGTGTTGGTCTGGCAAACTGCCAACCGCTCTGGTATTCCACTACAGTCTTAGTTTATCAACATTATTAATCATTGTTTAGAATTTATAATGTTCCCTGTCATCCCAGATCCTAATGACTCATGCATTACTGCTAATGTCTGCGATGATGATGATGATGATGATGATGATGATGATGATGATGATGACCCCACAGCACTGCGAGTGGCGTTGTGAACCTGGCTGTTACTGCACCAATGGCAAACTGTTGAGCGTTAACGGCACGGCCTGTGTAGAGACGGAGCAGTGCCCCTGTCTGGATCTGTCCAGCGGCCGCCGCATCGCCCCCGGAGACGCAGTCCTCTCTCCCGACGGCTGCAACAACTGGTGAGGGAAAGGAAGCCAGTCGGATCCAGCGATCAGTGATCAGCGAGCACTGCAGTGTGTTCTGATGTTCAGCCATGTGTTTTGTGTTTTCTGTGTTTAGTACCTGTGATGGAGGGCACCTTACCTGCAGTACCCACCCATGTCCAGGTTTGGCAGCAAGCTTATTCTTTATTGAACAGGCTGGATTTTTCATTCCTTTGCATTGAAAGCACATTTGTTTATGGATTATGGATTGTGATCAGTTTAAAATACAACTCTCTCTCTCTCTTTCTTCTCTCTCTCTCTCTCTCTCTTTCTCTCTCTCTCGCTCTCTGTCCTGCCTCTCAGTGGATGGTGCCTGGTGTGAGTGGTCGGGCTGGACACCGTGCTCTAAGACGTGTGGTGCTGAGTGGGTGTCTCGGTACAGACGCTGTGCCTGTCCTGAGCCCAGCGCAGGCGGGGCGGCGTGTCCGGGCATGCAGGAGCAGCACGGGGGCCTGGGGGTGCAGATCCAGAGACAGCAGTGCCCTTCCATCACCTTCTGTCCAGGTTACACTCAGCTCTACCGCTAGGAACGCATGGGTTCAGAGGGCCGGAGCATAACTGTTGTAAACTAAACATTTTTTTCTTAAATAAAAAAATTATCTTGATTGTCTCTCTCTCTCTCTGTGTGTGTGTGTGTGTGTGTAGTGCATGGATCATGGGGTTTGTGGAGTGCATGGTCAGAGTGTGATGCGTGTGCAGGTGTCTCTGTGAGGAAGAGGGAGTGTAACAGCCCCCCCGCCCGCTTCGGGGGTCTTCCCTGCCACGGGGAGCGTCTCCAGAGCCGCAGCTGCCATGACAACTGGACCGTGTGCACAGGTCAGCTTTCTTCCAGCATTCCGGCCTTTCTTCCGGCCTTGTGTTGCTTGGCTTGAACTCTGCTTCCTGTTGTGACCGTGTCTCTGCCGCTCAGACTGCGGAGGAGGGCAGGTAGAGTGGCCTTGTGGGAAGCCATGCCCTCGCTCCTGTGAAGATTTCCATGGTGACATGGAGTGCGTGGACACACCGGGGTGCAGTCGTACGTGCGGGTGCCCCGGAGACATGGTCCTGCAGGACGGGGTGTGTGTGGACAGAGAACAGTGTCGCTGTAAATTCCACAACAGCACAACAGGTGAGGGAAGTCTGTAACCGCTGTAACATCACCAGAATGCTGCTTAAAACTGCTACATAACTGAAAAAAACTGTTCTTGAACCCCCCTGTAATTTAGAGGGTTTAAATATCAACGACACGTTGTGGGAGTGGCCTGATAAGTCAGATTGGCAGTATGCAAATCCAGGAGAGATCATCATCAGAGACTGCAGCAACTGGTAATGTAGGCCAGACCCTCCTCTAAAACAAACTCTAGTGTTTAAGTCCTAAAGCTCCAGGACGTGTAGTGTTACATTTACATTACATTACATGTAGTTAAGTAATCAGCTGATTTGCGTGTGGGTGTTCACTCCTCAGCACCTGTGAGGCGGGAACCCTGCACTGTGACTCAGTTCCTGGTTGCCTTGTCGATGGCAGCTGGAGCCAGTGGGAGCCCTGGTCAGAGTGTACAGACCCGTGTGGGGGTGGAGTCCAGCTGCGTATTCGTCAGTGTAATAACCCCACCCCTCAAGGAGGTGGGAGAGAGTGCAGTGGAGCAGGTGACCAGCAGAGGGAGTGTAACAGTCAAGCCTGCACAGGTTTGTGAACCCAGGCATAAACTGCCATTAAGACTCTACTGCCCAGTTCAGTTGGGTCCAGCACAGAGTGAGGAGCAGTCCATCAGCCTCTCTGTCCTCCACAGATACGGGACCGTGGTCTGACTGGTCGGCGTGGTCCGTGTGCTCTGTGACCTGTGGGGGAGGGGAGCAGAGGCGCACACGCTCCTGCCGCACCCCGCCTTGCACGGGCATGACGCGCCAGAGCAAGACCTGCAACACGCAGGTGTGCCTGGGTGAGTAGCCCCTTCAGGTGCCTGGGTGAGTAGTCCCTTCAGGTGCCTGGGTGAGTAGCCCCTTCAGCAGGCCCACAGGCACCGCCAGGCACCATGCTCAGAGACCACCTGGTTTTCTGTCCTCGCATGACTGCCCGCGGTTCTGAGGAAAGTGACCGGCCTGATTTTCAATTTCAAAAATAACAACCCTGGATCAGTCAGAAATCATGTGAGCGGGACCTTCATTAATATGCAAATATCTGACATTTTAGATGTGTGAACCCACCAGTGGCCTATCAGACCAATTTTTTCCACCCAAGCCAGGGTTGTCACTATTCATCACTGGCAGAGGCACAGGGTGCGGTAAGAACACCTCCAGGACTCTCAGGACACCTGTTTAGCTGC
Organism: Brachyhypopomus occidentalis; assembly: GCA_020368025.1. Lineage (NCBI taxonomy): Eukaryota > Metazoa > Chordata > Actinopteri > Gymnotiformes > Hypopomidae > Brachyhypopomus > Brachyhypopomus occidentalis. The sequence goes on from JAGXOD010000075.1 coordinate 389,150, forward strand.
TGACTACCTGCGACTGTAATGAACGGTGTCTTTTTTGGTCCCTCTGAGGAACTTCCCTTTTAAAACTCCTAATTAAAAGAGCCTAGAGCCACTTTCAAAAAGTTTTTCACTGTTTGATGCAAAAAAAAACAAAACAATTAAAAATCTTTAAATTTGTCATCTAGGAAATAGTCAGACTATACTATCTCATACTATCATACTATCTCATACTATCTCATACTATCTTACACTATCTCATACTATCTTATACTATCTCATACTATCTCATACTATCTTACACTATCTCATACTATCTTATGGGGGCCGCAAGTGTGCTGCTGTGTGAGGGCTGTTTGCTATTGTAATTAAGCTGCGGTGTCTGTGATGGAGTCATCTGTGGTGAGGGGCCTCCCAGCGCCCCGGTCAGTCCCAGCCTGCGGCGGCGGATGGCGTAGACGTCACGCTCGTGTCCCAGTGAGCTGGCTCTAGTCTCTGGCCCCCTGTCTGTCCTCGGGGCCGTGTGATTCAGTGCGAGCTATTTCAGGACCCTCGCTGAGAAATAATCTGCTCATTCTGCAATTCCGATTTTGCAAGGGCTGCATGTTCTTAGAGAAGACAAGTGAGTGGATCCTTCTATAAAGCACGTCGGTTGTAGATGTGGTATCGGGTCAAGGAGTACGTGAAGTGCAGATCTGTCCTGTTCTGCTGTGGAAGTATTAGCTCTTGTATCACTGCTGTATATAGCAACAGCAGGAATTGCTCCTTATTAGACTGCCAGCCGTGATGAATGTGCAGCGTATCTTGTGGCCGTTTGTGAATAGTCCAAAGGATTGTAAATATTGCAATTATATATCAAATATTTTTGTGTTCAGTGTGCACGGTTTTAAGCTGATTGTAAAGCCGCGATTCACAAGGGGGTCATTGAAAGTCTCCGAGTCAATCTTCTTTGCTCTCCTAGACAGAATTCATTTGGGATTCTGTGTGTGTGTGTGTCAGAGGTGGGATGCCCCCCAGGCCGGCTGTACCGGGAGTGCGAGAGAGGCGAGGGCTGCCCCTTCAGCTGTGCCCAACTCAGCGGCCTGGAAGGCTGCTACTCAGAGGGCTGTGATGAGGGCTGCCACTGCCCACCCAACACGTACCAGCACCACGGAGCCTGCCTACAGGTCAGAGTGCTGCCCCGCCAGCGTTCAGCCGCCCGGTACTGCGGCCACCGCGCACACAGCAGTGCGCTAGGAAGCGCTGGAATCATCGTGTGGATACTTTACATGCTCATCAAATGGCTTGTTCACTCTGTTTTTAAGGCTCTGCTCTAATATAATGGCTGCAGAGAGTTTGGAAATGCTGTCTTGTGTTGTGCGTAGGAGTGTCCATGCCTGGTGGATGGAGAGATCTTGAGTGCACTTCAAAGAGCATCTGGGACCCCGGAGTCAAGTCCAGACCTACAGAACGTCACCATGGGAACTGAGCTCTGGTCCGGAGAAGAGCTGATGCACGAGTGCAGCACCTGGTAAGAAGAGGCGCTTTTGAAAGCCTTTACTTAATAGCCGTCGGGTCGGCGGAGATGACCTTCTGAAAGGTCTGTGTGCTGCCTCCAGCCCTCCTGTGGTGTAACCGAGAGGCGTGTAGGTGGGAGCGCTTTTCTCAAGAGCAAGGCACAAATCATTCACAGTGCCACTAGACTCTGTAGCACCTCAACTTTGAATACACACTCTGTTCTCCGACGCTCCTGTTGTGTGAGTGTTAGATGTGGAAAGCATCTCTGGTTGGCTGCACAGATGATTTGCAAATAATGAAAGCAAAAGATCCCACCATCTACAATAAAAGTGCAGTTGGCTTGTGTTTGAGACATGTGTTCCGGAGAGGGCAGCCTGCTCCAGAGCCAGAGCTGTCGTTGCCAGGAATGTGCACAGTCACTCAGTGTAACCTCATTCTGCCTGGACGTCCCTCTCAGCTTGTGTCAGCACGGCCGGTGGAACTGTTCGCTGGTGCCCTGTCCCCGTGACGGGGGCCTGAGCCCCTGGGGCCCCTGGGGCCCTTGCTCGCTCAGCTGTGGGGGTCTGGGGCAGAAGGTGCGCAACAGGGACTGCAGCAAGCCCAACCCAGCCCATGGGGGGCGTGACTGCGTGGGTCCCCTGCAGGAGACGACATACTGCCAGACCCCAGACTGCCCTGGTGAGCCAATGACCCCCTCAGCACTACAGATCACCATTTAGTACAAACCCTGTCTAGTACAACCCTGATTTTAGAACTAGTATTACGTTGCAGATTTCATGCGGTACATCAACATGGTGTAGTAATTGTTCCTCTGAAAACTCACTTATTGCTATGATAATCCTAAAGCGCTGTAAGATTTTTGTGTGTTTCTGATTTATAACCACTTTACTTGCAGTAGATGTGCATCCTACGGAGGAACCACCTCTATCAGGTAACCAAAACATTTTATTGTGAAGATTTATGATGCTGTGGTAGGTGATCAAAATTCTGCCAACTCATTCTTAATTCATGTCTGTTCCTTAGTGTATTCCTAGGCTATTTACAGTATTGCATCCCTCTCTCTCTCTCTCTCTCTCTCTCTCCCTCTCTCTCTCTCCCTCTCCCCCTCTCCCCCCTCTCTCTCCGTAGATGAAGATTTGGGCTTCTCCCAGTGGACAGCGTGGAGTCCATGCTCTAAAAGCTGCAGCGATGGCGGACGCCCTGCACTGAAGTTTCGCACAAGAGAATGTGTCCGTGCGCCCTGCTCAGGACAGCACAGGCAACAGCAAGTCTGCAACCTGTCTCAGTGCCCTGGTACGGTCCACTCTCCACCCTCTGCTGCTGGCATCGTTTTCACATCCACGTTATCCAGATCTACTACACATTAGCTTTGGAGCAGCCCTGGCCTTCTGTCTGTGGTACACGCGTGGCACTAATTATATAGCGTCATATCCAAGTTTGAATGGATCCTTATTCGCATGTATACACACAGTGCACTCGTTGTGCAGACATGTAAAAGTCTTGTGAGTTCACTTGGCTGTCCTGCTGTCTGGGAGATGGTGGTGTGTGTGTGGGAGAGGAGTGCGCCCACAGGAACTGTTCGTGGGTGGAGTGGGCCGCCTGGGGGGCATGCTCACGCTCCTGTGGGGTGGGGCAGCAGCAGCGCTTCCGGACCTTCCTCGCCCCAGGCGTCAATGGCAGCTGGTGTCCGGACATCCTTGGGGGCAACGTGGAGAACCGCTTCTGCAACATTCGCGCCTGCCGCGGTACACGAGCGCCTGACTGTTCCCTTACACGTTAAGCTCTAGTGGTAGAACATGAATGACTGGCCCTGGTGATGTGTCTCCCTTACTTTAATGACGTTTTGAAACAGACACAGCCAAAAATGGACTTGTGCGCTCTACGCACTGCAGCTGCGGTACACGAACAAAGATGCTCAAAATGCAAAAGCCTTGTTTAACGATCTTTAAAGAAAGCCTTAAAGCTGTCACGAGCTGTGTGCTGTCTCTCCTCAGTGGACGGAAGCTGGTCTCGCTGGAGTCCGTGGTCCCTCTGTGACAAGTCGTGCGGGGGCGGCCGCTCCATCCGAACCCGCTCCTGTTCCAGCCCCCCCCCCAAAAACGGGGGGCACAAGTGCATCGGAGAGAAGAACCAGGTCAAACCCTGCAGTACCAAACCGTGTGGTAGGACTGTTTAAAACACACCACTCCTTTCACTCTTCCAGGCAAGGCATGAAGGCCTAGGAAGCACTTATTTAATATAATGTAGTTTAATGTAGCAGGTTGGCTGCTTTGCTTCTAAGCGCGTGCCGCTGTGATACAGCACCCGTGCAGCGGCTGTAGCTGCTGTGGAACAGATGTGCTGATGCCACTTTCCCTTTATTTGGCATTTGTTTTGTTGCGATTGGGCCTCGGGATACATACAGCAGCTGGTGTGTAATCTGGAGTGTGTGCTTTGTGATTGTGCTGTCCATGTGTGTACGTGCCAGATGAGCAAGGCTGCCCGCTGGGTCAGGTGTTTGTGCCCTGTGCCAATGAATGCCCTCAGCGCTGCTCAGACCTGCAGCAAGGCATTCAGTGCCAGGCCAGTGCGGAGTGCCAGGCTGGCTGCCGATGCCCTCTGGGTAAGGGGGCATGTGCAATTATGACCCTTCGAAGTTTTCACTATTTTCACTATTATCCATGATAGTCACTATTGTGAACAGTATATTTAATTGTATCAAGGTGTATCAAGATAAATACACAGTGACAGGTTTATGCTATGATAACATCTGGTGTGTGTGTGTGTGTGTGAACGTGGATGTGCGTGGGTGTGTGCAGGTGAACTGCAGCAGGACGGGGTGTGTGTGAAGCGGTGGCAGTGTGACTGTGTGGATGCTCGGGGTCAGAGCTGGGCTGCAGGCAGCCACCACCAGGTGGCCTGCAACAACTGCAGCTGCGCAGATGGAGTGCTGTCCTGTACAAACCACAGCTGCACGGAAAGCAGCTGCTCCTGGAGCTCCTGGTCCAGCTGGGCGTCCTGCAGCGCCACCTGTGGGTCAGGACAGAGGTCGCGCTTCAGGTGAGAGCTGAAGTGGTCTGCTCCTCGTGCCTAGCCATGTGCTGCATGCTCTGCTCTTCAGGATTAGGAAACCAGGATTAGATAAAAAAAGAACTTCAGATGGGTTTTTCACATGAGAACAAATGTAAAGACTTGGATTAAACACAATGGTCCTGTCATTCTGGTTCTGATGTTTAGGAAAGATTAGGGATGAAAGACTGTAATACTGCAATGTGATGGGACCAGGAAGGGAAATGGAAACTAACAGAGAGAGGACAAAAACAGATCAGCTTTGTGGACCAGTACTGGATGAACACTGACTCTCTCCTTTACAGATCACTGATAGCAGAGACTCCAGACACCGACTGCAATTTTGAGGAAATTCAGCAGAAACCATGTGACCTAGGGCCCTGTCCACCACTTTGTCTCCATGGCAATGAGGAGCTGTCTGTTGGAGACACATGGTTACAAGGAGAATGTAAACAATGGTAGGTGAGAAGGAGAATATTTTTAGGATTCTCTCTGAAATATCTGGGTAGAGATAAAGTTATGCCATAATGTAAACAAAGTCGATGTACAGACAAATCCTCTGCATCACAGTACAGTATGTCAACGGGGGTTTTCTGTGTGTGTGTGTGTGTGTGTGTGGTTTTATATTCAGCACATGCATCCCTGAGGGAGAGTATTGCCAAGAAATTGACTGTCGTGGTGGGTACAAGCTGCACTGACCTACACATTTTCTTGAAATACCCATCTAAAAACACATTTTGAAGTTACAGATCAGTCAGTTAAAGTCACCTCAGTCCCAAGTGCACATTCTGTTGATAGCATGTGAGCTCTCAGAAGGATTATTTTCTTGCCAGTGGATGGAGGTTGGACTCCGTGGTCCATCTGGTCTGCCTGTACGGTTACATGCGGTCGGGGAGGTCAGGTCCGCAGCCGGGCTTGCGTTAACCCACCGCCCAGAAACAACGGCACCGGCTGCTTCGGACCAGAGAGAGATGCCCAGCAGTGTCACTCTGCTCCATGCCTTGGTACGCTGATGTTAAGTGCTTACTGCGTACTGTACTGTGTTCAGTATTTCTTACCTTGTATTGGTTACTTACAAATATGTATTCATCCCTGAAAAATCTGAGCATATCTTTAAATGCATCAATTGAAAGGTGTAGTGGCTCTGTTGCATTTAATGGTAAATCTGATGAAGTTCTGTCTCCGGGCCCCAGATGATGTGTGTCCGTGGTCCAGCTGGTCGGCATGCTCTCAGAGCTGTGGTGCGGGAGTGGTCTCCCGACGCAGGCAGTGTGTGTGTGAGGAGGAAGGTGATCACGCCTGCCCCGCCCAAACAGAGGCAGAGAGGAACCGGGAGGACACTCAGCTGTGCTACCGGAGACCTTGCCCAGGTGAGCTCTCCACATGACACCCCACAGGGGTCAGTCCCTGAAGGGCAGTGCCTGAAATACCTACTGCTAAAACAAGAATGATTGTGTTCTGCTGTAAAACCACGCAACTCACATACACAACCACAGGGGCAGTTAGACCATGCCTGTACCAAAATACAGGTGCAGATTGACTTTTTCTATACATATTGCCCTTTCTTCAGGGTATTGAAATTCTGACGTTGGTGCCGACATTTTATGTGAAAACACGGTGTCCACAATTTTCCATTCACTCACATTAAGTTTGCGGAGTGTGTGTGGTTTCCCTGTCGATGATGTGACATGACTCTGTAGCGTTACATTTCAAATTCTGTAGAATTCCAAAAGATTTCCACATTGATTTTTTTTTCAATCCACACTGTTTAATCAAGATTGCCATGTTGACTCACTTCTACTTTTCTGTCAAAACAGCAGAATTCTTCACCAGTTTGTGAGGAATGCTCTCGTAAGCTACCTGTAGCTTCTAATGCAGTCCGATCCCTCACCCACAGACTGTCCCATGTCCGAGTGGTCTGAGTGGACGCCGTGTTCCTGCGTGTCTCCATTACAGCTGAGATACCGTGCACCACTGTCTTCTGCCACTAGGGGCCAGCACTGCACTGAGCTTGAGCGCCAGACCAGACCATGTAAACCTCAAGACTGCCAGGGTGAGTGTACTGTGTGTGAGAGGGTGTGTGTTGCGTGTGTGCGCATGAATGTTCATGTCCACATCCATAACGAATCTCGAAAACAGATGCACCGTAAGACGTGTTTGCCCTTATGTGATCCCGAGTGTCTCCACTATCTGCCTGACATGCCGTTTCCTCCACATCCGCACGTGTCAGACTGTGCAGAGCCCTTCCAGCAGGACTGTGGTTCGCCGTGTGAGAAGCAGTGTGTTGTGCATGGCCAGGCAGATGCCTGTGCGGATCAGTCCGAGTGCACGCCGGGCTGCTACTGTCCCCAGGTCAGTCTGACCCTCCACCACTGAGTACTCAAGGAAACCTATCCAACTGTCACTGCCTAGCCTATTTAAATCTGTGAATTCTGGAGTGCTGACCTTGCAGTAAAAGTAGAAAGTTTCTGTGAGGCACCACCTCTCACCTCACATTTATTTCCAAGAATATAAGGTTGGTGTCAGTCTGTCAACATCCCTGAGCTAATTTTACCATCAGACATTGCAAGGTAACTTGGCAACAGGCTAACACAAGAGCACAAGTGTTCTTCCAAATGCATTATTCAAGCTGCAACTGCATAGTTCATAATGCCAAACTTGGGGACCTTCTTTTTCGGGTGAAAGCCTGGGTGAGGTTTCGTTAACGCGGCGTGCACGTCTGGCCCCCCACAGGGTCTGCTGCAGCACAATGCCACGTGCATACCACCCGAACAGTGCGGCTGTCTACACCTCCTCCAGCAGGACTCAGCCGTGCCTGTTCCTGTCACCCTCCCCCAGGGGGCGTTGGTCACTGTGGGCTGCAGCACATGGTTAGTACATTGATTCTTGTCCTTAGATCAACTTTAATAATGAAGTGTGACTTTCCATTGGTTCCTTTGGAGATGCATGGTCAGATAGTAAAAGGTAAATACGTATTAATTAAAAGGACACACGTTGAGGGAGACAACATTTTCTCTGATATTCTCTTTTGTGTGTTTTATGTGTCTTTTAGTTTATGCCATGATGGGTCTTTGCAGTGTGATTCTCGGGAATGTGAAGGTAACAAACTTCAGACCTTGAAGATGTCCAAAAACAAGGCTGTCTAACAACCCACTGACTACCTTCTCATTTATTCTCCTTTCTCTCGGTCTCCCTCTGTCTTATTAATTCTCTCCCTCTGCCTCACTCTTTCTGTCTCTCTCTCCCTGTCTCACTTGTTCGGTCTCTCTCCCTCTCCCAGTGTCCCTCAGTGAATGGTCAGAGTGGACTCCATGCTCTCCGTGCATTCCTGCTTCCTCTCTCCTCCACTCTGATATCGCTGGGGGCGGAGGTGTGGACGGAGGCGTGGGTGGAGATGCGGGGGTGCGTGAGGCCGCTGCAGCTCTGGTGTCAGTGCAGAGGCGCTACCGGGCGTGCCTGGATGTGGACTCTGGTTTGCCTGTCAGCACTAGAGACGGGGAGTGCTCCAAACCCCTGGAGGAGGATAGAGTCTGCCCACAGCTTGACGTCTGCAAAGGTGGGGTAACCTGTAGAATCACTGACCTCACTGATGTTACCGAGCCGTCATAAGCGAATGTGGACTCTGCTGTTGTTTGCCTGTCTAGTGGGAATCCACTGTAGAAAGAGGCACAAGAAGTTGAGCATGTGGTGGAAAAGCTGTGGTAGTGTTCTGTCCCCGTCACTTCAGTCCAGAGGCCGTAGCTCCGCCTTTGTAGCTGAACGTTGGTCTCTGTGCTGAGTGTGTGTTTCCAACGTGCTTTCTTCTGCAGACCCATGCCAGTGGAGTGTGTGGGGGCCGTGGAGTGTGTGTCAGGAGCCGTGCAGTGGGGGATTCCGCCAGCGTCAGCGCAGGGCCCTGACACTGACACCTGGACCCCAGTGCAGCAGACAGCAGAGCCAATCACAGAGCTGCAATACTGCCCTCTGTCCTGGTACACACACACATAACACACACAGCACACGCTTAGTCTGGATATATAAGTATATATGTATGCACAGAACTTTTACAACTTCTACATCTGTACACAACTTCTACATCTGTATTAGGCTATATATACATACTGTATAGCTGAAGAAGATTCCAGGTGAGGAACTGCAGTGTACAGTAGTATGAGATATAGAGATATATTCAGAACAGTAGTGAAGAGCACAGTGTGTATATACTTATAGAGATACTTTAAAAGTACACAAAGTTTCCAAAGAATCAGGACATTTCAGACAGAGCTCCTTCAGAGTGCCTTGCTTGTACAGCTGATGAAGGAGCTCTGTCCGAAACGTTCCTGTTTCTCTGGAGACTTTGTGTACTTTTTAATAGATATATATATAAACACAACACAACACAAAATGAAAATACCAAAGTTGCTCAGTTCACCTTGTTGACTGCTTACAGGTGAGCGCTGCGAGGACAGGGGGCGGGTCTATGAGGCCTCCTGTGCCAATCAATGTCCTCGGAGTTGCGCTGACCTGTGGGAGCATGTGCAGTGTCTGCAGGGAGCATGTCACCCAGGTACCGCCATCATCTCTGATTACTGCTTACTGAAGTGAAGTGCTCTATGCCAGTGTTAAATCATTGTCAACTGTGTGTTACTGACTCTGGGTGTGTGTGTGTGTGCGCGTGTGTGTGTGTGTGTGTGTGTGTGCGTGTGTGTGTGTGGGGGATGTGTGAGCAGGTTGCCGGTGTCCTGACGGCTGGTTGCTGCAGGATCGGGACTGTGTGAGAGTGTCAGAATGTCGCTGTGGGCATCCAGTGGAAAATAACACACTTGAGCTTACACCTGGCCAGAATGTCTCAGTCAGCTGCAACACTTGGTAGACAACACACACACACACACACACACAAGGGGGTTATGTAAGCTATGGCTGATAAACTATATGTTATTTTATAACCTATTTATTAAAGATGTTTGTACTTTAAGTAAATGCTAATCAACTAAGAACCCTCTTGTTATTAACATGCCCAATGTTAAATTGTCTGTGTAGTGTGTGTACAAATGGGTCGTTGGTGTGTACGGACCGCCCCTGCCCCATTTACGGCCCCTGGGGCTCCTGGAGTGAGTGCTCGGTGTCGTGTGGGACAGGACAGAGGACACGCACCCGAACCTGCACACACACACCTGGAGGTCCCCCCTGTGCCACGACCGTTCAGAACCACACCTGCACTCTGCATGCATGCCCAGGTCTGCCATACTTACAGTCCATATATATATTTACATTACACACACAATCATGCAATCATTGGTCCAACACTGTTGTTTAATGTTTGAGGCAATTCATTAATTTGTTAATTCAGCCATTCAGTCATCCTGGTCAATTTGTAGTATATTTAGTCCATTTGGGTGACCATTTATGGTTTACCATTTAGTCACCTGTTAGACAGCTGTGTACTAGCCAGTCCTGTTCTGTTCTGATCCAGTCCATGTGTCTCCTGATAGCTGGTTGTATAGTGAGTGAGTGGTCCACCTGGAGTGAATGCAGCGCCTCCTGTGGTGGTGGAGTGTCCATGCGCAGTAAGAGTGTTGTACAGGAGCCTGAACCTGGAGGTCTGGCCTGTCCATCTCTTATGGAGCAGCACAGTGCCTGCAATACCAACAGCTGCCAGCCTGGTGAGGAACGCACATATGTTCATGAGCAAACACACACACACACACTCACACACACACACACACACACACAGTATACCATTCCATGTTATCTTTGAATTCTAAACCTGAGTTTAGCATTAAATGTTTTAAAACCTGATCACAATTCTGAATACACATTGACTTTTATTCATAAGTTGCCGAATCATGGACCAGAACTGCACCGTCCTGCTCATCTCACATTCATGACGGCTCTGTGCCCTTCACACACACACACACACACACACACACGCTTCCTCTTAAACTGAACATCAAAACTAGTTCTGCAGTTTCGTACTGGAGAAACATCTCCTATGTGACATTAAGTAAACTTTACCATGTGACGTTTCTTGTTTCACTTCCAAAGCCACTTTTATTCTGTATTTTACATTATGATAATGATGTGCAGTGATATAAAACATTCTGGAGGATTTCTTAAAAAAAAATCTATCCTCACCATAGACAGCGCAGTTTACCCCCAGGAGTAGCTGCACGCACTGCGGGATGGGGAGGGGCGTTGGGGGTGACTGTGCCTTTCAGGGGATGTCAGGCTAAATTTGTTTGCCACACACAGTCACATAGTAAGTCAAGGTGTTGAGCTTTTGTCATAGCTGTCGAACATACACAGCGCACTCTACCTCTGCTGCGCGACCAGTGACAAGAAAATGTATATATTTTGCGACCAGTGACATGAATATATATAAGTAGCACACCTCAGATATCTTAGGTATATAGGCATGTTCTTGCTTTAACCACCCGGTTACTGGCTAATGTTTGGAAACAGGTGAAGATTAAATGGAAAAAAAATGCATTTTGCTTTCATACTGGAAGGTGTGTATGATTTACACACTTACCATAAACGTGTCATGGCTAACGTGTAAACACTGGCATGTCAGCAATGATGAGTTGAATAGACTCATAAAAATGGAGGACAGCATGGTAGAAAGTAGAAACTGCCATGGAGTCTCTGTGCTAGGAGACTTGTGTGTGGGGCTTCCCTGATCTGGCCCCGCCCCTAGCTCCTCCCCTTCCATCACTGCTTCCATCTGTGTCTGATAGTTGGCAACATCGCTGCCTGTGTTAGCCAGTTTCAATTTTATGATTATGCATCCATGTCTGATCACTTGGCCCGTGTGCTAGGCTGGTTTCTCCTGTCTGACGTGGACTGCTGGAGAAGCCTTAATCAAACCCCTTTGCACTTCCCTCCAACTACCTGTGGCTTCCACAGACTACAGAAATGAAGTCTCTAGCAACCTTCATGTTCATAAATTGCAGTTGTGCAGCTAATAACACGTAATAGAATATGATTTGACAGGTCCATTATAAAGCGGTAAGAACATTAAAATGAAGCACCACTGAATGAATGTTTCCTGCAGGGTAATAGGAGTAGAGGCGAGTGCTGTCGGTGGGATATAAATTGCAGAGGCACAGCCTGAATGTTATTAACCCAAGCTTTAAACCTTCATTTTCATCACAGCTGGCTAAAAATAATACGGTCAGCATACTTATTCCTAAAATTAGGACCGGTGGCTGGCTTGACTGAGTTGTTTTGCATATGACTGCTTGGCTTGAGAGATGTTCTTTTCTCTGTCTTCTTTGCCCCGCGTCAGAGTGTCCCGAAGGTCAGGTGTTCAGCCTGTGTTCGGGCTCGTGCCCGTTCTCCTGCCAGGATCTGTGGCCTGGGAACCAGTGTGTGGCAGGAAGTTGTATCCCGGGTTGCACCTGCCCTCCTAACACAGTGAGTCAGCTTTAATTCCAACCTAACATCCTCGTAACAAGTCTGAGTGTAACCCGAATGCCTCATAAAAGGGCTAAATGTAACCTGAACACTGCAGAAAAAATCTGAATGTGACCTGAACACCTCAGGACCAGATTTCTAGTTTCATGGCCTTTGTGTAATCTTTTGAGCTTCAGCCACTTGTTTGTAACAAGCAACACACATCTTGCTATAAAACAAAGAGAAAAGGGCAGCAATTAATCTAAAGTCCTCACAGAAACACTGTATTTTCACCAGTGTGGTCAACGTATGTCAGGATAACCCAATAAAATACATAAAATCATGGTTTGTGGACCAAAGGCTCTGATGTGAGATGAACACACTGCAGACCAGGTAACAGGTGTTCTTCTCTGCTCCTGTAGGTGATGCTCAATGGTTCCTGCGTGGCCCACTCTGAGTGCCCTTGCTCCTCTCTCTCCCTGCTCCTCCGCTTTCCCAGCATGCCCCTGGATGGCCTGGGAGAGGAGCTTCCCCCTGGCACCGTGGTGCCACACCTCTGCAATACCTGGTACGCACTCTGGCTACTCCTCCTGCAATCATGCTCTCTCTCCCTCGGTCCGCATCCATACCCTCCCCTCCCTTCTCCATTGGGACCAGGATGTTTCTGGAAGCATATTGATTATGAAAATGTGACATATGTGTGTGTACACAGCGCACCGCGATCGACTCCCCCCCAGCGTCACGTTTCCCACGACGACACTTCCTCGTGCTCTGATTTGGGATTGCTTCACTCGCTTTCTCTTTTCTTCCTGCTCTTGCTTTCTTCTTTTGGTTTTGTTCCGTTCCGCCCTCTTCTTTTGTTTCCCCACCTGTAATTGTTTTCACCCGTGTCTCGTTATGCCCTTATCGATTCGTATGTTTGCCCTGGTGTTCCTCTGAGCAGTTATTGTGCTGTGCTTTGCGTGTTCCTCTCAGCTCCACGTTTCTCAGATCCACGTTTCTCTCAGCCCCACGTTTGTTCCGCTCTCACTCATTTCCTTGCCTTGCCGCGCCGTGTTCCGTGCAGTCCTGCCTTTTTAGCTTCCTCGTGTTCCCTGCTGTTTTCCCTGAACACCCCTCCTTCACTCGCATCCTGCTTCTCGCCCCGTCACTGCTAATGTTACGCCGGGTGTCTTTGCGTATGGAATAAGTATAAGGCTAAGAACGATGTTGACATCGTTTTGAAAAATTTAAAGTGGATATGACAAAAAGATACTCTTATTGGACCATATGTAAAATACACCAGGAGCGGATGAGAGGTTATTTGACACGAGGGTTGGGGATTGCGGCGTGACTTATATAGCACAATAGACACGCATTAGAATCAGCCGCCCAGCGCATTATAGGTGTGCATATGCCTGTGAGTGCACTGCGTCATGCACCATTTTCCCCCTTTCACAGTGTGTGTGAGAATGGAGTGTTCGGCTGCACAGAGGAGTCGTGTGATGGTGAGTGACGCTTGTGTCTTTCACTCTTCCTACCATGTCAGCTGGACAGAGAGCTCCAGGGCCTGTCAGAGCCACAGCCCAGATGTCCCAGGGCCTGAGACGGCACAGAGCAGTTCCACATGCCTGTGCTGTACTCCACGTCTTGTCTGACTGCTTCGCTCAGAAGTCTTTGTTGTTGTTTCTTGCCGCCTTCAGCAATTTATGGCTGGGCTTTTCAAATGCCCCTGCTATGCAGTTGCCAGTAATGGCACTGTAATGCTGCTCTGTGCATGTTCAAATGCATACATGCCTGTGTGTGTGTGTGTGTGTGTGTGTGGTAGTGGACTGTGAATGGAGCAGCTGGTCCACGTGGAGCTCGTGTTCAGTAACCTGTGGCTCAGGACAGCAGAGCTCCACCCGTTCTGTAGCTCATCCAAGGCGCTACGATGGCCACGAGTGTGAGGGTCCTGCCCACAGGAGCCGACTCTGCACACAGCCCGACTGCGGTAAGACGTTCGCACGGTACCACATCAGCACTGGAGCCTGTAGCACCGCAGGAAAGAGCTGCCTGGGGCTTAAGCCCTGCAGGACGCTTTAAATACACGATGGCGTTATTATAAGTAGAGGTGGAGGGGAAGCCGACTGTGGCGTCTCTCCCTGCTGCTGCAGACTGCCCGGAAGGGGAGCGCTGGAGACGCTCCGTGTCCGAGTCCACACGCGTGTGTGAGAGGGCGTGTGCAGACATGTACAGCGCTGAACCGCTGAACTGCAGCCAAGCCAGCGGAGCCTCGGAAGGCTGCGTGTGTGAGGACGGACGCTATCGCAGCGCAGACGGCCAGTGTGTGATCCCCGCTCTCTGTCAGTGTGAGGAAGAGGACGGCACACTGCAAGAGGTGCACACACACACACACACTCACACACATTCACTCTCAGATAAAACACATTCATACTTAAAGTATGGAAATCATAATTTCCATACTTAAATGCTTATATGTAGTGAAATGCAGCACCCCCATGTACACTTTAACTTTGGCTTAGGGCATATGAGCAGTCATAGCCCACAGCGACGTTCAGAATCAGCCATCCGCAAAACAGCTCGCGCTTTATCCTGTAATTGTAATGCCAGCTACATTGTATATTTATCCCTGAAAGGGGCCTAATTATTGGACCTGATGGATTACATTCCTGGCTCCTTCTTTTGAATGCCACTATAATAATTACTCTCATCAATAATGCATAAAATTGTTGAAGGATTATTTTTTTATGAATTAAAGGTTTATTTTCTAGGAATAAAACAAGTGTATAACTTAAATGTTGTGTGTGCATAATGTTCAGCATATTTGTATAATGTGTGTGTTTCTGTGTGTGCGCGCGCATGTGTGCACACATGGCGGTCTGTGTGTGTGTGTGTGTGTGTGTGTGTGTGTGTGTGTGTGCTCCAGCCTGGCTCCGAGTGGGAAGAAGAATGCGACACCTGTCGTTGTATAAATGGCCTAAAGCAGTGTAAATCCATCTGCCCCCCACTCCAGTGTGAAGAGGTGAGCACATTCACTGACATTATTATTACCGTTATTCCTACAGCTACTATATAGCTACTCTTCTGGTTGATCTATACGTTTCATCATGTGTAGACTGTGCAATTGTTGGTAGCACATTGCAACCCTAATGCCCCCAGAAGTCAACAGTTCTAAGCCGCACAATAGATGTTGTGTGAGAAAGTGTTCGGCGCATGGTCAGGGTCCTTGGAGAGCAGCAGATGCTGGTGAATAGAGTGACTCATTGTGCAGGCCACTGCTCTGGTCAGATGTCGTACGGCTGACGACAGCTGAATGATTCCACAGGCCTCCTTGGCCTACTTGGAGAGGCAGCAGATCTCCTCGGTTATTCGGGGCTCCGGGACACTGTTGCCACAGTTGCAGCCCATGCCAAGACAAAACGCTGAGGCAGCTGAGCCCTATTCTTCACCCAGGGTCCTGACGGCGTCGCGGGGTTAAAATCATCCTCGGTTTTAGAACACAGCACTGCTTGCATTTCTGAAAGAGGACCCACGCCTACTCTTCAAAGAAGACATCGTTTGGGTGTCTTTTGGACTTTCCTCGTTGGGTCATTTAAACTTTAACTGTTTCTGTGGGCCTTTAGCCTCCGTCCCCCATAACACCCGCAGGGCCGGGCGTGCTGCCGGCTTCCATGGGAACTGTAGTGTGACAGGCGACACCAGCCGTGGCTCTTCCCGCCGCCGGCCGTCTCTGGGGCGATGAATCAGTGCGCTATTCTGAGCTGGCCGTTGCGGACTGTGATCCTGTGCTCTTCTCTCTCCACTCTGTCCAGGGCGAAGTGAAGGTAACGGAGGCTGCACACTGTTGCCCTGTCTGCAGGAAAGAGTACACAGGTATGGATGAGGAGCCAGGCTTACATCACCCTACACATGCCACATTATTAGTGCTACTCCCAGGCCACCCTGGGATGTGGGAACTTTGTCAGCGATTCAGGAAGACATGGTTTGTTGCAGAGTATCAGCTCTGGTATGAGAATCAAGGGTGGTCGTTCCTGGCCTGCTATTCCTTTTATATACACTGACTGAAATGAACCACTGGGACAAAATGGAAGAGTCAACAGAAAAGTTATAAGTGCTGGAAACACAATACTTTTTACAAAAGGAATCTGGAAAGTGATCTCAGCACATCCTCAGCAGACTTTATTTTATTAACTTTTTAGAGAAATAACGGTGCAGTTCTGTTCGTAAAAAGAAAATAAGACACATGACAAACGAAGCAGCCATCAGCTCTTGTCTGAACCGGCGAACCACTTCAGAATAAGTTCAGTTAAGGCTTTTAAGTTCAGCAGTGTGACTCATGCATTGTGATCAGGGTTGCGGGCCTTTCAAAGTCAGCGTGGTCTCTACGACCCTGCACGCTAATTCTGCCGCTTCCATTAAGTCGAGTACAAAAGCCCTTTCTTCAGTCACACTCCCTCAGCCGGGCTTCCTCCTCCTCGACTCCTGCTCTGCTGTGTCTCCTCTCCCCTCCTCTCTCCTCCTTGTCCTGCAGGAGATACGCTTGCCCTCTGTCGCCGCTACACGGAGGTCAGGAACATCACCAAGGGCGACTGTCGCCTGGACAACGTGGAGGTCAGCTTCTGCAAAGGACGCTGTTTGTCCGGAACGGATGTCATTCTGGAGGTATGGTTTACAAAGCACTTATAGTACCTATATATATATACCTATATATAAGACCATGCTAGTGGTATGTGCTTATCAATCAGACCACTAACTAAAAAACTGATAATTACTACACAGTAATTAAATAATCTGTGTCTGTTGTAAATCCAATCCGATCTTAATGAGACCTTAGATGAGATTTATTAAGCAATAATTGTAGTAATATGCTCAAATGAATACAAGATCATATCTAAGTCTAAGTCTCCTGTGAAAGGCAGCTGCAGTCAAGGCTATGATCTAGAGATATATTAAGAGTGCTGTTTCTAGGTCAGTTTGTATTTTTTTTTCTTCTACCACACACTGACAGACGCCATGAAAGACAGCAGGCCTCCTGATCAGATCTCCCATTACTAGATGCTTTGTAAACAAAAGCCCAGATCTGCTTGTGTGGGATCAAAAATCAACACTGACGTTTTATCAAAATGTACTCAACATGATCCGACCTTTCACTGTCTGCCAAATAAAATGTCACCCCGATGGTCCTTCGGTCCGCCCATCTCATTTGGAGAATTCTATCTCTGTCATCTGTTTGCTGCAACTGTTAAAAATATGCTTCAGCTCAGAAAGTCTCTCAAGTTACCATGGAGACGAGAAGCAGAGGACTTGCAGTTTGATACTTTCAACACCAAGAATCACACCTTTCTCTTCTCCCTATTTTATTTCCATTCATATTCCTCCTAGAATCCTCAGTTCAGCCCCCAGTACAGCTGAGCACATACACTCACTTCTTGCTGCCCTAAATCACACCAAGGTTGTGCTCAACCAGAGCAGGCCAGGGTGTGTAGCACGGAGAGCTCCGTTTGGATCGGTGATGATTCTCTTCCTCTGCTTCCTTTCTTACCAATCCTCTGTCTGTTTGCTATTCACCCATCAATCTGGCGAGCTGTATTTTTCACCTCTCTCTCTCCCCTCTCTCTTTCTCCCTCTCCCCTCTCTCTCTCTTTCTCCCTCTCCCCTCTCTCTCTTTCTCCCTCTCCCCTCTCTCTCTCTTTCTCCCTATCCCCTCTCTCTCTCTCTCTCTCCTCTCTCTCTCCTGTCTCTCTTTCCCGTGCTGTACTCTTCTCTCTTGTTTGTCTTGTTTCTCCATTGTGCTTTATCCCCATCCTCACGCCAATACAACCCACCCAAACTTCCCTTGGCCTATGCTCCATTCCTCCTCTTCCCTCCCTCCCTCCCTCCCTGTGGCAGGAGCCCTATCTCCAGGCTGTGTGTGACTGCTGCAGCTACAGACTGGACCCCCAGAGTCCCGTGCGCTTCCTGAGCTTGCGCTGTGCCAGTGGAGAGAGTGAGCCTGTTGTGCTGCCCGTCATACACTCCTGCGAGTGCACCAGCTGCCAGGGTGAGTAGAGGCCCCGGCGTCTCCACCGCACACCTGCCGACAGGTGCCAACATCTGTCTGTGGCACCAGGGGCACATGACACAAGTCTGAATGGAATGCCTGTGTATAATATGTGGCCGTGTTCTAAAATCTTTACCCTGAGGAAAAAGTGAAGTGAAAATGGACAACTTTTCTATCCAGGAATAATTTGAGCCCTTATTCCTACACGTCAGCTTATTTACACACTTGCTGCTTTTATCTTAATCATGACTGACAGCCAAACTCACTTCGCTTCAGATTTATGATCTGCCAGCAGATTTGCCTCCCCATTACAATGACACCGCAGAGCTACTGTATCCAGGATATCCACGGCCCGTTGTCGTGACAACAACCCCTCTCCCCATTGCGGGGAGAGCGTTTTTTCACCGTTTTCCATCCCGGCATTCCGATCAAACTGCAGCGGCCTCACTGAGGGGCATGTTTGCGTTTCAAGCACGCGTAATAGCATCAGGGTCTCCCCTCCCAGCAATTACACACCAGGCCATTCGTCAGTGCTGCTGATTATATTAGCTAATCGAATAGCCGGGCCTGTCGTTTAGCGGGCCACATCTGTCATCGTACGGTGTTACAGAATCATGTTTTTTAATACGCTGTCTTTCACAACAGGATTTGAAATGAATTAGGCCGTGGTGCATAATGTACGACGTAGAAGAATGCTTTGTGCTTCTGAGCATTTCGAGATGACTGCACATTCAGGCACTCTGTTCACGTTTTTTTTGTCCTTTTCTTTTGTATCGCAACAGTGAAGTAATAATGCAGCCAGTAGGCACACACACAGCGGGTGATACTTAACCTCTCTGCTGCTCTAATGTCTGACTGCTGTTGATTTAATACTCTCTGTTCTTTTTCTCACAGGAGGAGATCTGTCCAAACGTTAGGCTAAATTCTTTCAGAGGGATGAACAGCTTTGGGGAACGGCTTCTCTTAAGACACCTCCACTATACTGTTATTTAGCTTGTAGTCATTATATGACTGAATTCTTTTTATAGAGTACTTTCTGAAGCTCTCGGACATCTATACTCTGTACAGCTTATAAATTATGGGTTTTAAGTTAATGCATTTTAGTACTTTTTCATTTTTAACTTAATTACTTTATTTTGTACATTTACTTTATTGTGTCACTTTACTTAGAAAATTAGCTAGAGAATTAGTGAGGCCTCAAGCTCTACACTGTGCATTTTGACCAAAGATATTTCTGTTCTACTGAATAAATAATTTCTTTAACACATTTCATATTTTTTTATTAAGAATGTGACGTGTCCCCTCAGCACCATAATCCACACTTGCGCTCAGTACGTTGCAGTGCCGCTCGTGACCAGTGCTTGCATGCAGAGTGCGTGTAGCAGCGGATGGGGGGTGGTGATGGCGAGGAAACAGTGAGCGATGGGGGAGGGATGGAGGGCGCTGACACATGTAGCAGCGGCAGGCTGGAAGATCTCACTGCTAGGATGCTTCAAAGACAGCTGAGTGTCCTTAACAGCGCGCTCCTGACTAAATATGGGAGTTCAGAGGGGAAAAGTGCAGCGCGCCCCCTTGTGAAGAGACATAAAACCCCGTTCCTTTTACTGAGGATGTATATTTACCCCTCCAAATTAAAAACACGATTTTCGTTCAGTCAGTAACCAGACGTCAGATTAACAGTCACCGAGGCTGTAAGACATTCCTCCAAATTATATCATTTATGTTTATAGGGTCGGATGTCGGGTTTTTAGCGATACCAGACCATAAGATGTGTCTTTTGTCTGTCTCCGAGTGACGGTAGGGAAACCCCACATCCACGAGTCTTGCATAGACGATGACGTATCTTGTACAGTCTGGAGCGCTCCCACGCGACAGTACTGAAGGTGAATACCCTAGCCCCGTCCCTGAATTAAACAAAGCGAGTTTCAAGTCAGCAAAAGCACACTATTGCAACTGCAAGGTGAGGCAACGTGCATGCAACCCATCTTTTTTGTGCATGAACTCCTATAGCTATAGCCTGTCATGACTACAGGTTCTGACTTTTGAAATAGCTTAGTCTACTATTGTGTAGCGCGCGACTCTTGCTTCCTATTCATCAATAACATTATCAGGGCGTGGCATTAATGTTTTGCCTATAATACACCTGCGAATGCAAATGAACATCTCTCTCATAATTGCTTTTAAACAAATCACTTCTATGTATTTTAAAAGCAAGTGTCCCGTTTATTATTCCTGTTTGCATGTTTCTTTTTTTCTCCTGTTCTCCATTTTGACTTGGCTAAAGCAATCAGTTAACAGCACACTGTAGATTTGTTTTTTTATTGTAGGATGTAAATAGAAAATGAAAGATGAAATTCTAGATGCTGACGTCGCGTTTTTGGTCCTCATTGTTTTCTACTACAGCACGGCGACACCATCGTTGCACAAAGGGTTAAGGGGGTGTAGTCGCTGCCACCGGTGAGCTATCATTTGTGCAGAGCGCGGAGACCTCTGGTGCGAGACACTAGCCTGCTCGAGAACGACCGTTGACACAACGAATGTACACACTGGTGCTGACACACCGCACCGAATGGTTTTGCCGAATGAAAATCAAAAGAAGAGGGTCAAGGCACAAAGGAAAAGCAGAAGACGTAATTATGGCAAAATTAGGGTACCTCCGTCCGTTTGAATATTCCCTCCGAGAGTTGTGCCTGCTCCATGTCATGAAGTAACCGCGCTTGCGTCACTTAGCTGTAAACAGGAGAAAGGATATCATTTTGACAGTACATTCGGACGTAAACAAACCCCACGCTCGCACAGACTACGCTGGAAACTAGAAACTGCAGTTTGGATAAGTGGCGGTGCCTGTTTAAAAACGCTCCTCTTTCTTTGGAAGGCTCACCCGTCGGTCGCTGATGAAGTTCTCAAGACAGTGGAGCGCCTGTGGATTACTGTGTAGAGCCCCTCACGCCGAGGGCGCAGTGATCGTGGTCCGGCAGTTTTGCGCGTAAAGGTCAGCTTTGACTACAGAAAGTCGAGAAATTCCGGCGGACTTCAGCAAGGATGCCGGTTCGACGTGGGCACGTGGCGCCTCAGAACACTTTCCTTGATACCATCATCAGGAAATTCGAAAGTCAAAGTAAGTTTAGGGCATTTTTAAATAGTTAACTGCAGTCGGATGTTTTTTCCCCCAAATATGTCACAGTAGTAGCAACAACAATAATACAAAACAACATAAGCAGTATGAAGAACGAGAACAGAAAGTCATATATATTCATAATGACGCACAGATATATATTTCAACATCCCACGTAATATGAAAAGAGTCTAACACTTGGGATATCTTAATAATGCAGACTGATGAGACATTAACGTGCACATGGAATAACTCCTAACTAAACCTGCAATTAGGAAGGCCACTTCTTTTGTGGGTAAATCCATGAATGGCGTGGCATTATAATTAATTCATGTTATCGATGTTCGTCTTGTTCCCTATCTAAGAACGTCACAGATGCTTTAGTGCGCCAAAATGATTAAAAAATTTGATATGCGAACACCTCTCTGCTAAAGTGCTATCCCACAGCGAGGTTCCATAATTACAGAAAGACGAAGATGAGTCTTCACGGGGCACAGGTCAAGCGGAGATATTGTTTTGATCGGATCTGGAATTATTATAAACTGAGGTTTACCTACTCCTTTTGCTATTTTCGGATGTTAATTATTAAAATGTTTAGTTTTTTTCTTTTGTCAATATAAAAAGAATAACGCGTTTTAATCCATTTAAGCTGGCGCAAACATAAATGCAGCACTTAAAATATGTGCTGGTTCTCCTCAGAAAGATTCTAGAAAAGGATGATGGAGCATTGGAATGTGTACCGGTGCGTGGCCAGGGTGCTCAACCAAGTTGGAAAATTAGGAAAATGTGTTTTGCAGCGCAGCGGGAATCCTAATTTCAGTCTATGATCATTTATAGAACAGTGTGCTATAGCTCCCTGAAAGTGCCAGGTCCTTTATTTATACAGTACAAACATGAACTTAAAAGAAAGCAAGAATTTATATCCCCTGCAACGTAACAGTAACAGTTGTGAGGCTAATGGTGAAGGCATCTGATGCCACAGGTGTAATTCCTGAGACCAGAAACCATAAACTAACACGATATGCGTGGAGACAAATATTGCAAAGGTCACCAGTGTGTATGACCTGGGTCCGGGTGCAGAGCCGTAGTCCTTGGAGTAACACAAGACGTCTTTGCAGAAAATCAAGACTCTGCTTACTCTCTACAAATCCAGGCCTAATGGAGGCTCTCACTGACGTCACAGAGTTGTGCTATCCCGGTAAACAAGGCACTACTGGTGTGAGTAATCCTAAACACCTCTCACCCTGCCGAAAATGTGATGCTGGGAAAGCACATGCGAAGGATGTTCTTGGAGGAGGAGAGGGGCAGTTTAATGTGACTTCCAATTCAGCATGGCGATGTTGTGTATGTTTTGCAACCAGTCCTTTAGGAGTAGCTCACTTATTGTGCTCTAGACTTGCTACTGACTCGTTGGCATATTAGACAGAGATGACAGACAATTAAGAGCTTAGAAACAAGCTTTGTGCACTCTTTCAAAACTGGCCTTCGGGACACATATTTGCTGTCCTCCAACCTTACTGAGACTCGGCTCAGGAAATAATAAACAACGATCCCCTCTTGTATGTGCAGTATTGGCACTCAGAACAGTATTGTCAGGAGAACCTGAGTCAGGCCCAGGATTATTGACAAGCTTATTTGTTTTTAAATGCCCAGTTGCTTCATTGTTAGGCAAGGCCAGGGAATGGGGGGAGGGGGATTTTAGTGGTGTATGGCTGTTGTGTATGACACTCAGCACTTTAGTGGTATATGGGTGTTGTATATGATGGTTCTTTAGTGTTGTATGGGGATTTTGTGTGACCGTCAACGGTGAGTGGTGCTGACCTAGGTCTCAAAGATACTTAAACTGAGGATGAGAAAGCAAGTCCTGGATCAGTACATGTGGAGGACTCCTGAATAAGACAGCCAAGACTGGGCAAAGCTAGAGAATTTAAGGAGGTACTTTAATAGTGTATGGGTGGTGTGTGACTGTTAGTACTTAATGATATATGAGTGTTGGATGTGAATGTTGTTCTACCCTAGTTTCAGAACAACAGACCTCCTCTCCATCTTAGGCATAGCAGGTTTGTTTCTGCGTGTTCTTGAAATAGCTACCTCTCCAGTAAACCAGTGGAGATAGTGCTTGAACATATATGCAGAGGTTATTCAAGCATGTGTGTTCTCTTCCATTTTACCTACCCTTGCCAGGTTAGAATCTTCAGGTGATTTTATAACGGATGTTTCATCCAGCACCTGTCCTAGACTGTCCTGTTCTGCCTAGTCTCATTTCCAATCTCCTAGTTGTCTGTGATGACAGTGGATCCACAGTGGATGCGGTGATGTGGAATCTGATTGGTACTCATCAGTACAGTCATGCAAATAATATCCAAAAATACTTGGCTGACAGTGCTAAAATACCACCTCCATTTCAGCTCTGTGGCATACTTATCCATCTACATTCAGCAGAGCCTTGAGTCAAATGTTTGCTATACAGGGATAAAGAAAGCTGTAAAGAACATTTGAAAATGGCAGTAGCAGTGTGTAAACAGTTAGGCAACACCAAATTAATATATTCCAGAGGTCATGAGACTATGTGTTGTGTCTGGCTAATACGAATTTCTCATTTTTACCCTTTTGAAAGTATCAGCAGTGATTTGTGGAGAACATATGGACAGAGTATTTGAACATGTTCAAATATTGCATTGTTTGTGCTGAAGAAGATTAAGCTCCATGGTCCTTGCTGAAACCATTAACTTTTCATATTGGTCATGTCTGTAGTGAAAACGATACAGCCATCTGGCAATTACGCACAGTTACTTAGGTTAGCCTTAAGTTGCTATCCTTTGATTGCATTTCTTTGAAGTAAGTGGATGGTTTTAATGTTGAGTTGTTGATTGTCAAGGGCAAACAGCTGTAATCATTGGTATACTGTCTCTAACCAAAATGTTAGAATACTTAAAGCCTCAATTTTCAGTCTGCTAAATTAATAATTTTAAAGCACACAATTGTGGGTCTAAAAATGTTATTGGCTACTTGTCTATATTGTTCCATTTTTGTAGCTAGAATTAAGGCAGGTTTATTTGTATGGTGCTACATTTGCATTCAGACACCAAGCAACAGCCATTTGACTTGTATTGATGTGTGTATATATATTGTAGCAAACAAAAAATGTAGTGAGAAGACATTAGCCACTCTGTTATCAACCTGTGATATTCTAGCCACTGTAGGTAAGTTTACAAATATTGATCAATTGATCTTTTTATATTTTTGTCAGACATTAAGGAGCCATCCTGATATTATGAATTGTCTTATATTGCACATGAATATTTAATGAAGCATTACTTATGCATTGATAATGAATACTCTTTCTGAGAGTTTGCTTTTTCGTGCAAGCTTTTAGCAATGCTATAAGTCTAGTTTGGGTCATTTGATCATTAGCTTGTTTTAAACATGTTTTTAGTACTGCAATAAATCTAGTCCCATTTAGTCCCAATCTAGGACCATTTATTTTAGTAACTTAGTGACTATCCATATTTATTGTTTTATTCCATGACTTTTACCTGCTCAAGATACACGCTCTTCTTTAAAACTGGAGGCGTAGTCTTCTCTGCAGGAAGGAAATGTTTTTGAATGAAATTTTACATCTGAGGATCCTTCAAATGTCTGTTTTACTTGTTGAAAGAACTTTTTTGCCCAGTATTAGAATCTGCTGAGGTGATAATACTAGTACATCTTGAATCTAGGCTATATTTTTCACTCTTTGCTCATCTTTTGCCAAACCTGCAGTCCAACATAAGCCAAGCTGCCCTTGTACCCCACACCTATATATCTTTGATTAATTCTACACTGATATCTAGCCCCATCAACAAAAAAAGCTCCATACACTCATTATCACGCTGTATGCCTCGTGGCACTTGGCTCTATATGGGACTGATGCTTTGCAGTCTTTTTGCTCCACTTCGTCTGTTTAGTATGGTGTCTGGGTGCATATGGTCATCTCAGTGAAGCTTTGCTCTTCAGAGCAGTGGCAGGAGTCACCTGACTCCAATTAGATGTGTGCGGAGCAGCAGGACCAGGGGAGGATATTAAACACTGCAGCATGTGCACAAACATAACCATCACCGTGGCAACTATTCAGGGCACAAACTGAGTACCTCGTCCCTTGGTGGGTGGGGCCACCGACGCTGACTTAACCATTTCTCTCTCTCTCTCTCTCTCTCTCTCTCTCTCCTTCTCTCTCATCTCTCTCTTTCTTTCTCTCTCTCTTTCTCTCTAGCGAGCTTTCTTTCCCTTTCAATCCTCCTCTCTCTCCTCCATCTCCTCCTCGTCTCTTTTATACTCTGCAGCCTTATTGTGTCATAGAATTTCCATTTTGCCTCTCCTTTTTGTCTCCGTCCTTTCGAGCCGCTCTGGGCCCTGACTTTGAGCCCTGCCTAGGGCAGTGTTATTAGAGGGTGGGGTCAGAGAGTGATGGGCAGAAGCAGGGAGGAGGGTCTGTTTGGTGTCCCAGCCTGCGGGCTCTCCACACTGCACTCAGATTAAAGGTGTGGTATTTATAGATGCCTATAAAAAGTAATGCTTACCCGTCAGCCACCTTCACTCTCTCCAGTGATACTGAGCAGTCATGGTCCAGTGCTGACTGCTTCACACACACACACACACATGCAAACACAATATCATTTGCCCCTGACCTGTGGATCTTCTTGGCACATGTGTGTTTGTGTCTGTATGTGACATCTTTAATTTTGATACATTTCTTTTTATTTCT
The DNA here is from genome assembly GCA_020368025.1 of Brachyhypopomus occidentalis. Taxonomy (NCBI): domain Eukaryota; kingdom Metazoa; phylum Chordata; class Actinopteri; order Gymnotiformes; family Hypopomidae; genus Brachyhypopomus; species Brachyhypopomus occidentalis. The sequence goes on from JAGXOD010000075.1 coordinate 414,926, forward strand.
AGCATGTTGTCCTGACATTGAGCTGTGTGTTTCTGTTCCCTATTCCATTTGAGCTCTAAAGGGTGGTGTCCTGATGAACAGCTGTAGTGACCAGCTCATGCACCACCTTCCTTTGACGCTCCCATCATCCTGGGACGCTCCCATCTTCCCTGCATCCAGCTGCTGCCCCTGCCGTGCGCTGCACTCGCCCCACTGCGTCACCTCCTGCAGCGTTTCGATCATTCACACTTTGTTTGCTGGCAAAACTTTCTTCTGGTGCTAAACTTGCTGCTGTTTGGGTAAAGCTGAAGACAAAGATCCCACTGTTCTACCGGATTAAAGCCGCGGTCTCTCTCGCCCGCCTCCAATCAGATGCTCTTCCAACGGGATGAGTCACGTCAGCGCCTCTTTTTCCCTGATGTAGCTTATAGCTCTACAAATGAATCGGTACATTATCGGTAATGAGTTTAGGTGATATGATGCGCTAAATAGATATCAGAGCAAACATCAGAGCAGTAAACTGGCATTTGAATCAGGATTAAGATGGGGTTTGTGGTGCTTTCAATCGTCTGATTTTATGCTTCTCAGGCCAGTTTTATTATGCTGCATATACATCGTTTTGTGTAAATCAGAGGCAAATGAACTCCTGGTGTCATGGAGTTAAATGAAGCTGAAAGGAAGGGAAGAGTTACGGCGGATGCTTAGGTTAATTATGGTGCTTCCAGTGTCTACTTACAGTCTCGCTGAAGGTCTCTCTGTCTGGATTGCCAAAACACACACACACACACACACACCTTTCTTTGTCACTCTTTCTTACCCCCTCTAGTCTCCTCTGTGTATCATTTTTACCTCTTTCTCAGTCTCTGACTCTTTATCCCTCCATCTCCACTCAATTTCAATTTTAAATGAGCTTTATTGGCATGACCAAATCATATTGTATAAGTATTTTATATTTTGTTTTGGAGAGTTTGGAGAGTGTGGTAGAATATTTCATCATCATATGTATTGTGTACAGGTGGTATAGGAAGTGTAGCTTTTGTCTACACTGCACCTTGACTACAGTGGGCACAGAGCCATTGAGGTTTGGGCAGCTATGTGTCTCTGTGTCTGTCTGTCTCTACTTCCAGGCTGTGGTTACTCGGTCTGTACCTGCTCCTCTGTGTTGTTGGTTATTGTACTCAGGTAATCTGCCTCTGTGTGTTCTCTGTGCAGTGACATAGCAATGAAGGATCCTTTGGCTCTTGGTTGTTTCAGTCTAATAATTGAAGTAACTTCCCTTTTGTGAGTTGATTAGTGTGGGCCAAGTTCTCAGGACAAGGCTGTTGTAGTCCTGAGGTTGTTTGCAATGTTAATGGTGTTGGAGTGTGACAGTGTGTGTAGCTTCAGGACAAGCTGAATAAAGGGCTTATTTCAGTGTTCATCTCTTGCTTCTTTAGGAGGAGTTGGGATAACTGTTTTTCAAACGATTCCAGAATCTAATGACACTTTTCCCAATGCAGTGTAATTAAGGACTTTGGCCTAATTCTGCCCTGCTCATGTTGTTTGGTGAGCTCCTCTATACCCCGAAGATCCTCTTGCAGAACTCTGTATGCAGGATTTCAGTAAACTGTTTGATCCACTTTTTCAGATTCATGATTGGTTAGTGGACCCCAGACTTTGCTGTCATACAATGCAATGGGTCCTATAACTGAATGGAAAATGTTGAGCCAGGTTCTGATTAGCGATTCAAATGGAATGGTTCTTGTAGAATGCCCTCTTCGGTTTGCCTTCGAGGTCGTTGAAGATGCGTGACGCAGCGGGGCATCTAGGGGCAAAGGAAGGGACGTACGGCGTGCTGAGCACACAGTAGACGTTTCATCACATAAACCGAAACCAAACAAGTAGATCAACGAAACAACCACAAATGACAAGCTAGCTGTGTTTAGTTAAACAGCCGGCAGTGTGAGCACAAGTTGCAGAAGCATATACTGGTTAACATGTGGAGCATAAGGCTAAACACTGACTTAGGACACGTACCAGACAGGACCTTAAATACACACACTAGCAAGCACGGTTAATATGATTAAGAAGGAAAAGTATAACATAACCTATTAATGAGGATGTGTGCCATCAGGACACACAAACACACACATGCACACAGTTTGGAGATGAAGCCAGTTGGTTGATATAGACGAGCTTTATTGAAGAGGGCGGGTGTAAGTGGTCATTCTTGCCTCACACCATGTTGTGGAGCGAAGAACTGAAGAATGCTTTGGACTGAAGAAGCTTCTAATCTCAATGGCACATTTGGTTGTTTGAATATGTTGTTTTTATAATACTGTATGTTTTTCTTCTCATACCACATTGATAATGTTTTGAGAATAGATACTAAAAAGAGTCAAAGGCCTTTTGGTAATCTACTAAGCAGGCAAATAGTGTAGATTTATTTTGTTTATTTTGTTTGTATTTTTATTTTTTGCAAAGATTTGTTGATTAGACTATGGAAGGTGAAAATCTAGTTTGACATCTGGCAGTCTGGTATGTTAGATGTGTTTTGTAATGTAATTTCTGAGTCTTGTGTTGATAATGCTGCAGAATAACTTGCCAAGATTACTGCATACACTGATTCCTCTGTAATTTGAATATGGGTGTCTCTCTCTCACTCTCATGAACAAGCACGCTTTCTCTGCTTATGCTAAGCTACCACTTAACCAGCCTACTGTTTCTCCCCTTAAAAGCCTTAATGCAGTGCCTACAGCTCTCACTGTCTGTCAGCTTCTATGCCCATTTAACATGCTAATTATGTACTCTAAACAGCTGTAGGCAGATATATATAATATATGGGTGCTTTGAAAAACAGATTCTACCTCATTACATTTGACTCAGTGTTGAAATTACATTTGACTCAGTGTTGAAAGTTGACACACGGATGTACCGTACGATCCAAAGAGTTTTTTCCTCAGAAGCTGTGAGTTTTGGGGTTGATTTGGGGCACAGTGTTTGAATGGGTATTATGGCTGTTCTGATGGCAGGGCATACAGTTTGACTGAGGCCTTCCCCCCATTCAGTAATCCATGAGCTGGTGCAGGAAATACGATCAGTCAGACACACTAACCTTACCACAATTTACCAGGCAAAATATGCGTAAGAAAATAAATGCCCTTTGCCATAATGTGTTATGTGACAATTTCCACAACACCATGTCCACCACCTACATGTGACTCATTTTCATATGAAACGCCCATGTTTGGTGTCTAAGGCCTTCAGCTTGGGGAGCGAGATCTACTGATGCAGGCTAGATGCGATCCTTCTATGTGTGGGAGCCACAACAGGAAGAGGTCAGAGGCAGGAGTGTGTCCGTGACTGGCCCCCTCATATTCCGCCTTAAACACTCACCTTTCCAACAAGCCTCCCCGGGAGATAAGCTTAGTGATTCTCATTTGCTCCAGGCTCACTCGCTCTCTCATGGCCTTTGTCCTGCTCCATATCAAAGTCCATTACGGCCCTTTGCTAAAAGCACTGAGGCTAAAATGCCACTGACACATCTTCCGGAACCAGGGGACCCGAGGGGACCCGAGGATAAAATATATGAATGTGTATCAGCACACATCAAACCCCTGCACTCTGCTTCTGGCCCTGCTTATGATTTCAGGAGGGAGCTAGTGGTTTGCTGTGTCCCGGCCCCTGACACACACACACACACACACCACACACACACACCACACACAAAGCCTTAGCCTCGCCATTCCCAGAATCCTCACACGCAGCTGGGCCCAGGTCAAACATTTCCTTTCTTCCCTTCTTTGTTTTTCTTTTCTTGTCTTTCAGCGGTGCCTCGTTAAGTGGCTCTGACGAGCCAGTGCCCCCTGCTGCATGCTTTTATTTGGACCCCACTGTAGGAAAACAGCTCCATTTAAAGACACACACACACACACTAACTTATGCTGAAGTGTTCTTTTATGGTCCTTTCTTTAACAGCTCACCACAATTCTGAAGAGATGGTCACCTTTGTCAGTGGTTTAACTTTAGGTTTTTAAGACGGGGGATGATGTAAGCTATGAGGTATGCATTTGTATGTCATGCATCAAACTGGACAAAATCCTCCAATACAGGGGTGATCTGGTATTAGTCCCACGCCTCTGGGAAGTCTCAGCTACATGAGTTTCACCTTTGCTGATCAATATTACACTTTTGACCCTGGTCTGCAGATGAGCCAGACAGTTGGGAGGTGTTCCTTGACCTTGTCACCTCCCTTCCTGCTACTGGTCAGCAGCAATGTGGGTTTGTGGATCTTGGAGTCCTACAACCCGTGTGGCAGGGGTAACGTCCTGGGTGCTTTAACAACGCTGGAGCCCCAGACCCCTGGCCCTGCTACTCTACAGGCCTCTCCAAGCTGTCCGGCTTCTCAGTCCAGGGCAAAGGAGAAATTGCTGTTTGCCTCTTGCGCAGATTGATTGGCCTGTACACACACTCAGGAAGGAGATAAGAACCTGGAACCTTCATTTACATATTTTAGCTGGTAGATAGTCTAATCTATCTGCCACTAATGGGCAGAGTAGCGGTACACTCTGAAAGGCTGTTGTTCCTTCCTGAAACAGAACGTGTGTCTGCAGAATTTACTGAGCCTCTTGTAAGAGATTAAATCTGGGTTTGGTGTTATGGATTACAAATGGAGTGTTTTTGATGGAAAGAAAGGGATTTGGTCTGTGCAAGGAATGCCTGGTTTGAAAGAGACTATATTTTCTGTTTAGTCATTCTTTCAGGGACTGCATTTCTTGTCTCAGATCTTAGACAGCGTGCATATGTATGTATGTATGCGTGTGCGTGTGTGCGTGTTGAAGATGAGGGAGCGAGTGAAAGAGGCAGAGCTGGTGTATTTTGGTGCTGTGTTGTGTCTGCTAGACCTCTGTTGTCAGTAGAGAGCAGCTGTTACTGCAGGGGCCTCAGTTCCTCACCGTGTTGCTGTTGTTCCACTGTTATTGTAAAGGAGGGTGGCAGGGCAGGTGTGCCAGAGACGGCTGATGAGAAGAACAGACACCAGGGTTTGGCATTTATACCACAGACACACACACACACACACACACACACACACACACATACGGACTCCTTATCACTTCAAAGAGCTGAAAAAGAAGTCCATTTGTCTGTCTTCTCATATTCTTGTCGGTTCTATTGACCTCTGTTGGTTTCACACAAAGGACACACGTCATTCACATTTCAGCAGCAATTTACAGGCTGTTTTGTTATGCTTTGTGATGTTTTTACTGCAAGGAGGGGCCAACTGGATCAATAATCAATACATTGGATACTGAATGTTCCATAGACCTCTGATGCTGGCTGAAATCAAGCATAAAAACACTTAATGAGATAAACAACTCAATTGGGATTTTTTCCACAACTGCCCTGTTGTTTATTCACACGCTCTCCTTCTCTCACACTTTCTGTTTTCCTTTTTCCTTCTGTCCCAATTAGTGGCTGCATCTTTTAAACGGGACTCTGCACTGTCAATATCACTGCTGACAGATAAGCTCTACTTTCTTCCTCTCAGAGACATTGCGACAGGTGTTCTGGCTGATAAATCTCAGCAAAAGGTAATTATGAAGTGGAGTTTTAGCAGAATGTGCAGACCAGGGCCACGCTTCTGGGCACCATTTAGTTCCTGGAAAAGATTCTTCACTGTCAGGATTGGCAAGGATTCCCAAGTGTGGAAATTACAGATGTGTCGGGAATGGGAATTACACATGTGAGGAATGGGGATTATACATGTGCCAGGTTTTTGATTTGAGCGGGAAAAGGTTGCAGAGGTTCGCTACTGAGGATCACAGTTCTAGTGCAATTGTAGTGTAATGCCTTACTGAGAGACACTTAGCTGAGAAAAATATATATGAGTTCATTACAAAGGTATGATGGTAAGATGTTAAGATGTTAAAATGATAAACATTCCCACTTTAAGGTGCCAAGATATTATCTTCATATATAACTATATAACTCTTGAGAGATTTGAAACTCAAATGTATGAGTGTGTGTGTCTTTGTGTGTCTTCATCTGCGTACGTGTATTTGTATGAGCGTGTGGACGTGTGTGAGTCTGTGTGAATGTATGTGGTGTGTATGACTGCATATGTGTGTCTGTATATGTGTTTGTGGTGAGTGTGTGTGTGTGTGTGTGTGTGTGTGTACATGTGTGTGTGTGTAAATGTGCAGCAAATGCGTAGGATGCGAGTATGTCATCCACAGTACTAAGGATATCTTACTGGTGTTGTGGCACATATATTACCCATCATTTCTTATCCAGCACTCCACATGCTCAGACTCACCCTCACCGTCTGCACTCGCATCCATAGCACACACATATTGCTACATGACTAAACTGTGAATTCAGTGGGCAGAGATTAATCAACAAACTAACCTCAGTCCTCAAGCTGTGATGTTATCTTGTTTCATTATCGTCTCACGGCTAGTCACCTGACCAGCTCTTCAGCCCGCATGAATGGCACACAGTACTGTCTTTAGACCTGACCACTGGTCCTCTCCCCACCGACCCTGACCCCAACCACCCTGACCCCAACCACCCTGACCCCTCCGCAGGTGGAAGGTGTGTGTAGGGTCACATCTACGTTAAAGGGAGCCTACATTAAACGCACAGTTTTGGAAATGTTAGGTGATGACTGTTTTTTAATAACAATAAATTACTTATTGTTATTTTATCTAAATACATACTAAAATATGTATTTTGATCATTATTATTTTATTTGTTTTTTGTCCTTTTTATGAACTATGTGATGAAACTCTGGATTTTCACTTCCTCCACTGTTTACACTCTTTATCCAAAACAATTTTTAATATCTTAAATAAAGTTGGGCAGACAGCTGGAAGCCATTATAATTTTAGCCCTGTCCCTGTCTGTATGGTCTGTATGGAGGTCTGTATGGAGGCTTCAAGGTTTTGCATTTTCTTGTTAGCCTTCTGGGCAAACTCACTGTGGCAAGTTTTATCAATAAATCATCTGCATAAGAAAATAGCAGAATTCCATTAGGATGAGCTGCCTAGGCGCTGCGTGGTAATGGCTGTGTGTCGTGGCTAAGCACACACTGGAAAACAGGAGCTTGGCGTGTAGCTTGAGTCACCAGTTGCACTTGGTAAATTGATTTGTGTTGTTGCCCACAGCTGCACTGTTGCCCCTCTGACCCCTGCCACTCATCCACCAGCCCTGCACATCATCACCATCTCCCATCCTTTAGCATGCACACAGACACGCGTGTGTGTGTGTGTGTGGGGGGGGTGCAGTCTGCCTTACGACCTGTTTGATAAGGCCATGGTGCAGTCTGCAAGTAATAGGACAGTGATGGTTATGATGGCTTTGGCTGTAGTTAATCAATTGTAATGATTGCCATCCATCCATCCATCCATTTTCTTCCGCTTATCCGGGTCCGGGTCGCGGGGGCAGTAGCCTAAGCAAAGAGGCCCAGGTTTCCCTCTCCCCAGCCACCTCTTCCAGCTCTTCTGGGGGGGATACCAAGGCGTTCCCAGGACAGCCGAGAGATATAATCTCTCCAGCGTGTCCTGGGTCTTCCCGGGTCTCCTCCCAGTTGGACATGCCCAGAGCGCCTCCCTAGGCAGGCGCCCAGGTGGCATCCGAACCAGATGCCCGAACCACCTCAGCTGGCTCCTCTCTACGTGGAGGAGCAGTGACTCTACCCGAGCCCCTCCCGGATGACTGTGCTCCGCACCTTATCTCTAAGGGAGAGCCCAGACACCCTGCGAAGAAAACTCATTTCGGCCGCTTGTATTCGCGATCTCATTCTTTCGGTCACTACCCAAAGCTCGTGACCATAGGTAAGAGTCGGAACGTAGATTGACCAGTAAATTGAGAGCTTTGCCTTTCGGCTCAGCTCTCTCTTCACCACAACGGTCCGGTACAGCGACCGCAATAGTGCAGCCGCAGCACCAATCCGCCTGTCAATCTCGTTCCATCCTTCCCTCACTCGTGAACAAGAACCCGAGATACTTAAACTCCTCCACTTGAGGCAAGGACTCACTCCCGACCCAAGGGCACTCCACCCTTGTCCGACTGAGTACCATGGTCTCAGTTTTAGAGGTGCTGATTCTCATCCCAGCCGTCTCGCACTCGGCTGCAAACTGATCCAGCGAGAGCTGTAGGTCTCGGCCCGATGATGCCAACAGGACCACATCATCTGCAAAGAGAAGGCGTGGAATCCTGAGGCCACCAAACCGAACCCCTCCACCACTTGGCTACGCCGAGAAATTCTGTCCATAAAAGTTATGAACAGAATCGGTCTCCCATGGGCCCACCACCTGTGGGAGAGGTAGTACTAGGGGTTCGGTGCATTGTGGTTTGGGCGGTGGCCGAAGGCGGGGGCCTTGGCGTACCGACCCTCGGTTACTGAAGCTGGCTCTTGTAATGATTGCTTTTAGGTTGAAGTTGAGATTGGCCACATTAATTCAGCAGAATTTACGCATAGGGAACCACTAACTAAGCTGCACTGTCCCACCCTTTAACTCTTACAGGACAGCAGAACTAGTTGAACAAATTCTCATAACAGCATCATGATTAGGACCTGGCTGCAAACCCTTTGCGGTCAGTGACGGGCTGAATGGATGCCAGGGCCACACTGCCACTGTTATCGCCCTAATGCAACACGGTCAGTTTTTAGTTCAAGCATCACTCCGACTGGAAATGCTACAGTCAGCTCATGACATGAACTAATGATGCAATCACGCACCACCAACCAGCAGCAAGAACAGCGATCAGTTCAATTACTCTGGGTCCCTCCAAAGAGACCTGAGTATATACAGAGCCGTAAAACCCAGTGTTCACCTGGAATGAATGCAGATAGCCTTGAGTTAAAGTTGATCTTAAACATCAGTTTCAGTTGAGCCAGTGCTCCCAGGTACAACACCACAATAATAAGACGTTTGGCTGTCCCCAAATGACACCGCATACTTGACAACCTCATTCATAACAGAGCGGTATGAAAGAAATATGAAGATGCAAACATTTACAGCAGTTGTCATTAATTAATGTCCACCTACTGTCGAATGCAAACAGATTCATGTCTTTCTTTTGTTTCTCCTTCACAAATTCTCTCCCCCTCTCCCTCTTTCTGTCTTCCTCCTCACTCTCCCTCTCCCCCCCTCTCTCCTTTTCTCTCCCCCTCTCTCCTTTTCTCTCCCCTCTCTCTCTTTCTCTCACTCCTCTCTCCCCCTCTCCTCCTCTCTCCCTCTCTCCCCCTCTCTCTTCCCCTCTCTCTCTCTGCTCTTTACCCTCTCCCCCTCTCTCTCCCCCCTTTCTCTCTCTCTCTCTCTATCCCCCCTCTCTATCCCCCCCTTGCTCTCTCTGATCAGGTCGGAAGTTCATCATCGCCAATGCACGTGTGGAGAACTGCGCCATCATCTTCTGCAACGATGGCTTCTGTCACATGTGTGGCTACACGCGGGCGGAGGTCATGCAGAGGCCGTGCTCATGTAACTTCCTGTATGGGCCGCACACCAAGCGCCTGGACGTTGCGCAGATGGCCCAGGCACTGCTGGGCACTGAGGAGAGGAAAGTGGAGATCACACTCTACAGAAAAGACGGTAGGACAGCCCAGACGACTTCCCCTGGGACAGGAAGTGACTAATGCTGATTCATATGACAGATTCAGTGATCCTCGCGTGTGATGTATGGCGTGGCAGCAGTTCAGCCTCTAACATGAAAGCTTAACTGTGTACCCTGCCACTGTGTCCATGTGGATGTTAGAGGGTATATTGAACGGGACGTTGCCTGCTGGCTAGGCTGTCTAGAACAGAGCAGGGAGGAGAGTGGAGCAGGAGCTGTATCCTGCTCTGGGAATGGATTCAGGTCACTTGCTATTGTTCTAGTCGGGTGCTCAGTCACGAGATTTTATCCAAAATCTTATTCCTCTTCTGAAGCCAGAGACAGAACTGAAAGAAAACTGTTGAGAGAAAGAGAGTCTGCCGAGAGAGAGAGAGAGAGATGCAGAGAGCGATTGACCTAGCAGAGTCTATTTTATTGAAAAGGTTTATTCCATTGATAAAAAACAAATACCTGCAGGAACCTATTAGACAAAGAAAATGTCGCCATTTGTCACCACCATGCCTAGAGGGACCAATGACCAATCACACAATGAAAGGACAATGGTCAATCAGTTTATAACAACACAGCTGCATGTCCCCAGTGTTTGTGTGTGTATATGTATGTTTTTTGAGTGTGTGTGTATTTGTAATGCCACCAGTGAGGTGTGAAAAGAGGGTGGACACAAATGCTGAGTTGAGTGAGATTTAATTGGGGCAAATCCAGAGTCATAATCATGGACACAGGTCATAAAGCCGGGTAATTCCAAGACAGAGACACGACTAACACGAACTACAGGCTCAGACATATTTGCTACAAAACATAAACTAAACAGACAATAGACATAGGCCAAACATACAACACAAGCAAACAGTTAACTCACAAATAAGAATACTCACACAAAAGACACAGGGCTGAATATACAACAACATAAACCACACAACCACTAACTAGAGAACCACATACTGTCACTTCAATAACACATTATAACCAGGAGCTGCATACAAAACAAAGGCCATCAAAGACCAGCCAAAATGACAACACAAGCACATGGGAAACGTAAACAGAAGCACATGGAACAAAGAAACCAGGAAACAAGAGACATGGCTGACAGGTGGGGGTGGGGCTATATGTGCCAGTGTTTGTGTGTGTATGTTAGTTTGTGTGTGTGTGTGTGTGTGTGTGTGTGTGTGCATGTGTGTGTGTGTGTGTGTGTGTGTGTGTGTGTGAATAAAGGAGCTGCTCCTCTAAAGCAGGGGATGTGTCCTGTAGGTTGGCGTTGGGGCAGCAGTAGCTAGTCTGTCTGATCGTGTCCTCTCTTCTGAATGGCAGGGCGGACTCTGCACCACCCATCCTAGTTTCCACAGGTTCCTCTCTGAGCTGAGGGTGTCATGTACATGCAGTACCCAGCTCCCCCAACAGCTGCGCTGGCTAAGCCAAAGCCCCAGTGTGTGACGTGACCCAGTTTAAGGTTCGCTCATGGCACTCGTCTGAGCCGTGGCTTCAAGGTGGAAGTTTTACACTTTCTACTTTCTACTTTTGAAGCTTTTTTAAGATACATTTGTCAAGACAATAGGAGATTGAAACGATTTCAGGCTGATGTAACACACCTCACAAGCACTATGACAGTGTAAGTGCAAGGTTACCATGATTGTGTGTGCGTGTGCGCTTGTGTTTGTGGGTGCTAGTGTGGGTCTATGTGTGTGTGTGTATGCGTGTGTGTGTGTGTGTGTGTGTGTGTGTGTGTATGCGTGTGTGTATGTGTGTATGTGTGTACGTGTATGTGTGTGTTTGTACGTGTGTGTGTGTATGTGTGTACGTGTGTGTGTGTGTATGTATGCGTGTGTGTGTGTATTTGTGTATTTGTGTGTTTGTACGTGTGTGTGTGTGTGTGTGTGTGCCTTTTGGCTCTGAATGAGATTCTTTGGTATACGAAGCTGCTCTGGCGTTTGTGTGAGGAAATCACAGGCCATGGGAGGTTTGCTGCACTCCCATATGTCTTATTAGCTCATGACCAACTTCTCTCCTTCCCTTTTTCTGTCTCTCTCTCTCTTTCTCTTCATCTCTCACCCTCCCTCCATCTCTCTCTCTCTCTCTAACAATCTCAGTAACACTCTAGCACCCTCTGGTATGTCTCCCCTTAGTTGAACCTATCACATCCACATATGCAAACACATGCACCTAAGAGATACATAGAAGCACAGCATGCACACGTGTGCATTTACACACACACACACACATACACACACACACAGACACACACACATAAACACGCACGGTGTAGAATTAGACCCCGGTATTGGAACACACTTCGATTCCTCATGCATAATGCAAAGTGGGAAACACAGCTTTGTAGCATGAGCTTCGTAACAAGGGACTCCAATTGCTCCTCTGCTTGTGGGTAAAGGGTGAGACGCAGAGTGGGGTGGGGGGGTTTGGGGGTTGTTGGTGAATGAGGGGAAGAAGAAGTGAAAACTGCTCCTTTACTCTCTCTTTTCCTCTCCTTCATGCCTCTGCATCCATTCATCTGGTGAGCAGCACGCTGACATCAGCCTTCACAATGATGGATGAACAGTTCTCGTGCTCGGCTGTCCCGTTGCTGATCGGACCGGCGCTTAATCAATCACTCCGAGGCTGAGCTCCACTGTAGATGCAGTACCTGTGAAAGTGAGAGGGGAGCGGGAGTGTTTGTGTGTGTGTCACTAGCGATGGGCCACAGCTGAGAACCTAACACCTCCAGGTCTTTGAGGACGTGACCCATTCTTTGGCACAGGTCATGTGAGACTCCACGTATGGGTCTGCTGTGATCCAGCCCCGCGCCAAGATCTTTTCCAGGCGGGACGTAAGCGGCTCTTTGCTTGCCTGCCCTCTAAGTGTCGCTCTCTCTGCATCTTCTAATTGCTGGTCTGGAACCATGGTGGACAGATTAACATCATGCTCTTTAAATCATACGAAGAGTCCCAGAATAAGTGTTCTGATCTAGGCTTAGTTCTGATCAATAGAGTTCAGCATATGAAAGACAAGAACATCAGTCCTAAAATGAGCTCTAAAATCTCTTTAGCACATAAAATCTCTGGTCATAATGGGATATGTATTTACTAAATTAAAATATATGTATGTAATTGTTCTCAGTAGCAGTCCCAATCAGCTGCTCACAACCCTCTACACACATCTCAACCATGCTTTTCCCTATAGAGACTTTAACCCCCTGACCTTGGGGTCATAGGAGGCCGACAGATTCTTCTCATCAGTCGATGGAGCACCAGATGCCTAGGAATAGTGATTTTCATTTTCTTAAGTAGCAGGGTAGAGATTACCATCTGCAGCCAGGACACCTGCCTCTCCGTTTTCCCAAACCCATCAAGCCCCCTGTCCTCCAACTGGCTCCTTAGCTGCCCAGTCCGGAGCTACACTTTATCCTGAGCCATTATTAGGAGACATCTGATAAGCCCACCTTGTCAATGGATGGCCAACAGTTCTGTCTGTCATAATGAAATGTGCTGGTTTATCTTATTCACAGTTATTGATTTTGTCAGACAAGCAGATCAGTCCTGTTAAAACCAGAGGAGTTGGCAGCTGACTGGAACTGAATGAACTCTATTTGGGGCAGACTGCTATGAGAGGGAGGGCTATTGTTAGTGTTAAATGGCTTACAATAGCAGGGTCCTACTCCACTGTGTATGTGTGTGTGTGTGCGTGTGCGCGCACGCGTGTGCATATGTACCTTTGTGTGATACAATGAGCTGTGATGCAGCTCAGAACAACGAGAATGCTGACATCAGCTCCAGAAGTGTTCTGATACCCCATAATGCATCTCAGTTTCTTCACAGACAAGACCAGACATCCTGTACATAACAGAACTCTTCAGTCTCACTGACATTTCCAGAATCTGCTGCATCACTGAAATACTCATGCCAGGAGTTTTAAAGTTCACCCCGTACTATGTTTCTAGAAAGGTTCTCTCAAGACCGTTCAGCATTTGTGTTGTGGATTATCAGCAATGTTGTGTTTTCAGATCATTTGATCATCATCTTACTGCTGCATGCATTTTTCATTTCTCCTCACCATTTGTAACATGTAGCTACGGAAAGTAAGGACAAGCAAACAGTATCATCTAATGGGAAATTCCATTGGAAAGCATTGACGCAGCAGTTTTAAGTTATGAGAGCAGAGGCTTCCGTCCAGCGACAGCCATTGTCCTTGTGTTTGGATGCGATAGGAATCCATATGTTCACTGACGATCTTTCATATTTTTCTTCCCTTTGATGAAGAGCTCCAGACTGATGAGGCACGTGGGAGTGTGACAGCTCTTCCTCTTTTGTTCACACTGTGCACGACTCCCTGCAACACATTTACCAAGCCAGTCAAAACACCCACATGTACATATTACGGTCCAACCAGTGGAGATTACTTAGTACTTAATATTGTTGCTAGCTAGCTAACAAACGTTTTAGCACAACAAGTGGGTAATCTAACGCGAGAATTTAAATTGCGACCAAAACGGGAAGGGGAGAAGCCATCGTGCTGAAACGCAGAGGAAACGCTAGAAACTGAGGTAAATTAACATCGGTCGCATTCATTGGGCGAGGACCAGATGTGATGAAATTGCTCTAACTACAGTGTCTCAATATACCTTATAGATGTCGGTTAGGATACTACCTACGTATTCAGTGCCTGCTTAGGCGGCTCACTAGGTGTTGGGACAGACCCACTCTCAACCCACACACACTTTGAACTTTGAACACTCTCGACTTTCCCACATTCTCTATGGACTCTGACACTAACTCTGTGGACTCTTCCACACACGCTTTGAGGTCTACCACACATTCTGGACTCTCCCGCACACTTAATGGACACTCCAACACACACTCTGGACTCACCCAAACACTCTCTGGACTCTAACACACACTCTCAGTGGACACCATGTTCAAATATGTTTGTATCTTCCATACATCCTTCACTCAAAGCAGCAGTGGAAAAGCTTATCATGTCTGTTTAGATCATTTTCATTTCCTACTACCAGTTCTCCAAATCTTTATTTTAGTGCCTTTATTTTAATTCCTGACTTGTTTATCTCAAACAACCACAACCAAACATTTACTGGTTGTTAGTACTAAAAATACACATGCAAAACCACATCCACAAGCAAAAAAGTTGGCATATTGTCAACTGAAATTTTCACTCCAATCAAAATTAGTTCTCCACATGTACCCATCTGTGTAGTGAGAACACACACACAAGCAATCACTAGGGGGCTGTGGTACACACATGCCCAGAGTGGTGGGCTGCCCTAGCCCAGTATTCAGGGAGCAGTTGGGGTTTAGTGCCTCGCTCAAGGCCCTTATAGAGGGGCCTTGGGCCCAGGAATCCTAGGACCTGGGAGTCAAACCCACAACCCTCTGGTCACAAGACCAGTTCCCTAACCACCAGACCACGACTGCCCCAGATCTGTATAAACCGACACTAACATTCATCTCAAAGTAAAGATCAAAATTAAAACGCAAGCTTTAATTCTATGGAGGTGAGCGGTGCTGTGCTGGACGTGAGTGTGTAGAGTGTGAGTCCTCGTAGCAGACAGGCAGATAATGAATCTCGCCAGCATTTCTGGATGCTGGGGCTGCTGGCTGGCTGCCTCATTACACACGCAATGAAGCCGCGCTTGCTCACTAAACACAAGGGAGGGTAGAGACACACACACACACACACACATATGTGAAGACACACACGTGTGTGCACACAAACACGCACACACAAGTGCACGTGCGCACACGCTAATTAAAGCAACTCGTCTCTTTCACTCTTCCCTTCTAGTATAGGTGTTTAAGAGTGCTAAGAAGTGAGAAGCATGGTGTGAGAGTTAATTGGCTAGCTGCTCGTCTGAACACTGTCGTGAGATAATGGGGTTTTAGGTGCTGGAATATATCCAGATGCCGTGCTGCACTAAGGCTTCTTTTGGAGTGAAACAGACTGATGTGATAAGGTTACCAGAAGCTTCTAGTCTGCAAAAAGCTGCAACGTGATGTATTTCAAACAAATTTTGCATGCTCCCTTTCACAGACAAAACAAGGCCCACGTACTTGTGGGACTTGCTAGCTGAGTTGTTGACAGGTGTGAACAAGCTTTTCTATATTGAATGTGTGCTGTGAAAGGGGAGGGGTGTGTACTGGGTAAGGGATTCCTTTCATCAGGTGAGTTCGCTTTTTTTTGGATAATGTACGTTTCATGTGCAGTACTTCCAAAGGAAAAGAAGCGAAACATGTAGTCACATTGATGACATGGTTACGAGAGCAGACCTGTGGTGTAGAGTTGTGAGTGGGGGTTATGAGAGCAGACCTGTGGTGTAGAGTTGTGAGTGGGGGTTATGAGAGCAGACCTGTGGTGTAGAGTTGTGAGTGGGGGTTATGAGAGCAGACCTGTGGTGTAGAGTTGTGAGTGGGGGTTATGAGAGCAGACCTGTGGTGTAGAGTTGTGAGTGGGGGTTATGAGAGCAGACCTGTGGTGTAGAGTTGTGAGTGGGGGTTATGACAGCAGACCTGTGGTGTAGAGTTGTGAGTAGGGGCTATGAGAGCAGACCAGTGGTGTAGAGTTGTGAGTGGGGGTTATGAGAGCAGACCTGTGGTGTAGAGTTGTGAGTGGGGGTTATGAGAGCAGACCTGTGGTGTAGAGTTGTGAGTGGGGGTTATGAGAGCAGACATGTGGTGTAGAGTTGTGAGTGGGGGTTATGAGAGCAGACCTGTGGTGTAGAGTTGTGAGTGGGGGTTATGAGAGCAGACCTGTGGTGTAGAGTTGTGAGTGGGGGTTATGAGAGCAGACCTGTGGTGTAGAGTTGTGAGTGGGGGGGTTATGAGAGCAGACCTGTGGTGTAGAGTTGTGAGTGGGGGTTATGAGAGCAGACCTGTGGTGTAGAGTTGTGAGTGGGGGTAATGACAGCAGACCTGTGGTGTAGAGTTGTGAGTGGGGGTTATGAGAGCAGACCTGTGGTGTAGAGTTGTGAGTGGGGGTTATGACAGCAGACCTGTGGTGTAGAGTTGTGAGTGGGGGGCTATGAGAGCAGACCAGTGGTGTAGAGTTGTGAGTGGGGGTTATGAGAGACCTGTGGTGCAGACCTGTGGTGTAGGACCAGTGCAGACCTGTGGTGTAGAGTTGTGAGTGGGGGTTATGAGAGCAGACCTGTGGTGTAGAGTTGTGAGTGGGGGTTATGAGAGCAGACCTGTGGTGTAGAGTTGTGAGTGGGGGTTATGAGAGCAGACCTGTGGTGTAGAGTTGTGAGTGGGGGTGGGGGTTGGTGAGAGCAGACCTGTGGTGTAGAGTTGTGAGTGAGGGGGTTATGAGAGCAGACCTGTGGTGTAGAGTTGTGAGTGGGGGGTTATGAGAGCAGACCTGTGGTGTAGAGTTGTGAGTGGGGGTTATGAGAGCAGACCTGTGGTGTAGAGTTGTGAGTATGAGAGCAGGGGGTTATGGGGGGTTATGAGAGCAGACCTGTGGTGTAGAGTTGTGAGTGGGGGTTATGAGAGCAGACCTGTGGTGTAGAGTTGTGAGTGGGGGTTATGAGAGCAGACCAGTGGTGTAGAGTTGTGAGTGGGGGTTATGAGAGCAGACCAGTGGTGTAGAGTTGTGAGTGGGGGTTATGAGCAGACCAGACCTGTGGTGTAGAGTTGTGAGGGGGGGTTATGAGAGCAGACCTGTGGTGTAGAGTTGTGAGTGGGGGTTATGAGAGCAGACCTGTGGTGTAGAGTTGTGAGTGGGGGTTATGAGAGCAGACCTGTGGTGTAGAGTTGTGAGTGGGGGTTATGAGAGCAGACCTGTGGTGTAGAGTTGTGAGTGGGGGTTATGAGAGCAGACCTGTGGTGTAGAGTTGTGAGTGGGGGGTTATGAGAGCAGACCTGTGGTGTAGAGTTGTGAGTGGGGGTTATGAGAGCAGACCTGTGGTGTAGAGTTGTGAGTGGGGGTTATGAGAGCAGACCTGTGGTGTAGAGTTGTGAGTGGGGGTTATGAGAGCAGACCTGTGGTGTAGAGTTGTGAGTGGGGGTTATGAGAGCAGACCTGTGGTGTAGAGTTGTGAGTGGGGGTTATGAGAGCAGACCTGTGGTGTAGAGTTGTGAGTGGGGGTTATGGGAGCAGACCTGTGGTGTAGAGTTGTGAGTGGGGGTTATGAGAGCAGACCTGTGGTGTAGAGTTGTGAGTGGGGGTTATGAGCAGACCAGACCTGTGGTGGGGGTGAGAGCAGACCTGTGGTGTAGAGTTGTGAGTGGGGGTTATGAGAGCAGACCTGTGGTGTAGAGTTGTGAGTGGGGGTTATGAGAGCAGACCTGTGGTGTAGAGTTGTGAGTGGGGGGTTATGAGAGCAGACCTGTGGTGTAGAGTTGTGAGTGGGGGTTATGACAGCAGACCTGTGGTGTAGAGTTGTGAGTGGGGGTTATGAGAGCAGACCTGTGGTGTAGAGTTGTGAGTGTGGGTTATGAGAGCAGACCTGTGGTGTAGAGTTGTGAGTGGGGGTTATGACAGCAGACCTGTGGTGTAGAGTTGTGAGTGGGGGGTTATGACAGCAGACCTGTGGTGTAGAGTTGTGAGGGGGGGGGTTATGAGAGCAGACCTGTGGTGTAGAGTTGTGAGTGGGGGTTATGAGAGCAGACCTGTGGTGTAGAGTTGTGAGTGGGGGTTATGAGAGCAGACCTGTGGTGTAGAGTTGTGAGTGGGGGTTATGACAGCAGACCTGTGGTGTAGAGTTGTGAGTGGGGGTTATGAGAGCAGACCTGTGGTGTAGAGTTGTGAGTGGGGGTTATGAGAGCAGACCTGTGGTGTAGAGTTGTGAGTGCCTCAGCTATCAGTGGGGTTCTCTTCCTTTCCAAGTATGATTTCACATTTTGTCTTGTTTTCAAAACTTGATATTAAGTGTGTTAGTTGGATTAGGCGTTTAGGCTGAATTTTTGACAGTGGAAAGGGAAGTGCACGTCTGCCTCGTCCCACCTGTCCTTCCTCTTTTGGCAGCCGTCTGCCCTTTTCAGTGACTGAACTGTGGTCTTTGAGCCTCTGCTGAATATCTAAAATCCTCTGCTGAATATCTGTTTAGCTTTCATCTTTCCAGTGTTCCAAATAATTGATTTTTTATTTATTATTATTATTATTAAGTAGTTTAAAGGGTTTAAAGCAGTACTGCTCTGTGTTAATGACTGCTAGTAGGCTAAACCACTGCAGGCTTCAGTGAAGGTCCCACCACACACACTCACTCACTCACTCTCTCTCTCTCTCTCTCTCTCTCCTATAATGAATTAAACACAGGCTTGTCACTGTGTGAAAAGCTCTCTACCTCTCCTCATTATTTGCATATGGAATTGTCCAGAGGAAAGCAGGAAAGAGAGGGCTGGCCAAGCGATTGTGACATGGGCTGGTAGGCAGAAGCTCCACCCTCTGCTCATTTCATCTCCTCCCCGTGATGACAGCACTGCTGGGCCTCCGGTGACGCGGATGCTGCTTCATGGTCCGCCTCTGCTCTCATGCAAATCGCATGCAAATATCCCCCATGCACTTTCCTGCTTACAGCTCGAGCGCATCAAAGGAAAATGAGGAAATTTATGAATGGTTGACTTTAATTCATGGGCGATAAACTGACAGGGATGTCCACTTGGGAAGCAATCATTAATCAGCGTGGCTAATGAATGTGAAGCAGCATTTTCTGCCCAGCACTTATGAGCCCCTCTCTCCCCACTGGACACTGGGTGGATTATAGCACTCAGGACAGATGGGCATTGGATTCTGCCAATTTAGGTCCCAGCACAACACAGCAAAGACTGTTCTAAAAATAATATTACAATGACAATAAGAGGAAACCTTTCTAGCAGGAGTTTTGAAACAGGTTTGACCATTTAAGCCTTTAACGTGTCCTGAGGGACATACAGGGACATGCAATAAAACAGAAGAAAGAGCCCTGTGGTTTGGTGATATAACCATGGCCAATGTAAGACCAACACTGACCATCTTAGTTACATAGTTAACTAAGAGTTTATTGCCATATGTACAGCATACACAAACAGTTATGTGATAAAACCCTTACTTTGCATATACTTCATACACCAATCAGAAAATTTAGGCAATACAAAACTAGATAGCATGCTTATGTGCATTGTGCGTATTGTTACATAGTTAGAAAGTTGCTGGTGCCGGTGCAAATTGCAAAGTGCAAAGTGCAAATTTCAAGGAGCAGCAGGCATAAGGTGCAATATTTCAGTGTGTTAAACCATGTGCAAAACAGCATTTTGTACCAGGTACTGCTACTACTACTACTACTACTGTGGTCTGTGTCAAGTTAAGAGTTCAAAGATGTCTATGTATGTTGGGACTGACAAGTGCAGTTACGCATGAGTGTGTGAGCCTTCAAAGACTTCAGTGGTTTAGAGTGGTGGGAAGAGGCAGCGTGTGAGTGGCTCACTGCCTGCGGGTAGAAGCTATTTGTCAGTCCTGTTGTCTTGGCCTTCACACTTCTATAGCATTGGCCTGATGGCAGAAGAAAGGAGAGGTAGTTCTGAGGGCGGGTGTACTGTCCCTGATGTCATGGGTCCTCATGATGTGCCTGGCACGGTTAATGTTCTGGAGTGCAGGGAAGGCCTTTCCAGAAATGAGCTGTGCAGTTATCACACACTGGGAGTGTGTTCCTGACCTGGGCGGTACAGTCACCTATACAAGAAGTACCTATACAATAAAAAAAACAAACAAACAAATGTGCCATAACAGTGTTCAACACTATGTTGATATGACTTGTGATAAAAGTATTTAATTGCATATTAGATGTTAATAGGAACACTGCTAACATGTTCAGTGAATCACACAACATTGAGCAAATTGCACAGGGATATCCAACCAATTAAAAAATGTGAATATAAAGATAATTTATGTCAATTTAAATCTAAAAATTAAAGTCCAGTTTCTCTTGTATGCCAGTCACCACCAACTGAAAGATTTAAAGGAAACGAATGAAAATTAAATTGAACATTAAACAACACGTATGAAAACATTCAGAAAATAAAAGGCTTATAAAGAGAAGAGCATAATAACCCACAGTTGGCATTCGGAGGGTTGTTAATGGCTAGTTAGAGCATAATATGATTAGACAAATGGTGTTAATCTTTAATCTGATAGGC
This sequence comes from Brachyhypopomus occidentalis, assembly GCA_020368025.1. Taxonomy (NCBI): domain Eukaryota; kingdom Metazoa; phylum Chordata; class Actinopteri; order Gymnotiformes; family Hypopomidae; genus Brachyhypopomus; species Brachyhypopomus occidentalis. The sequence continues at coordinate 435,613 of JAGXOD010000075.1, forward strand.
CTTAATCTGAACTAAAATAGTATGATTTACACGCACCATGCACAAGAATGTTTCTTTTGCGATTGGTTTATTACTCTGTATATTAATATGAAAATAAAATCTATTGGTCAGGACTAGATATAACACTTTCAGAAATACTTCTGTATATGTTGAGGATTTTGGTTGGTATGCTAAATTTACTCAATGTTGTTAAAACACCAGAGCCCCTGCTGGGACTGTCACGGTGACGCCCTCGGACCCCTCCCTTTGGGCGTGTGTTTGTGTAGTCTAGTCCTTATGTGTAGTTCCGTGGGTGTGTCGGTGTGGGTGTGTTCCTCAGTCGCACCTGTGGCTCGTCTCGTCATCACAAGGGGATAGTGTTGTTTGTCTATTTAATGTGTGCTCGCGCAGTGTCCTGTGCTCATCTTTGTTTGAGTCGTCTTGCATGTTACGTGTTGATTAGCGTTATACGCCATTCTATGTTAAGTACACCAATAAAGTTGTCTGTTTCACGAAGCTCGACTCCGCATCCTCGTCCGCTCGCCCCGCGTTACAGAAAGACGAGCCGTGTGAGAGGATGCCAGGCTACGTCCGGGACAGAAGAACCAAGGGGGGAAAAGCAAAGGGCAAGCGCCGGCGTGCGCCCCCCCCTCGGCAATCCCGTGCAGCCAGAGTGAGGACCTCCAATGGCGAGATGGAGGTCCAGGGTGCCTACCTCGGCAGTGAGTCGGAGGAGGCAGCAGCGGAGGTAATCCATGACTACCTGATCCGCTGTGGACGCGAAGCGAAAGAGGAAGGACTCGCAGGGTTCTACCGCAAGCTCGCGGATGAAGCCGTGAGCAGAACCTCCCAGCGGTCAAAGCGCGTTCCCCACAAAACAGAGGAGTCCGGCGAAGGCGCTGGGGCGGTGTGTATGCTATCCGCCTTCACCACAGAGGAGCAAACACCGCCTACCAGTGAGGAGGAGGACTCCGTGGAAGAGGAAGAGGAATACCCTTCCTCAGTGTGCTCCCAGAGCACGAAGGACTATGCAGGGGAGTACCTGAGCCCTCTCCCCTCTGAATACGCGTCAGGATCCGAGGTTGAGGAAGAAAAGTATTTCAGCCCTTCCCCCTCGGAGAGTCCAGAGCGTACGGAGGAGGAGTTTGGAGAAGACGACAGCCTCTCTCCGCCCGAGTGCGCGTCGGGGTGCGAGGGAGAAGAGGATCTCAGCCCCCCCCCTTCGGAGTGTTCAATGCGCACAGCATACACGGAGAATATGGAGGATAGCCCCTATTCACCGAAATGTGCAAGTCCATCCACGCAGGAGATGGAGGATGCACATTCTTCACTGTCGGAAGGCAGTACTATGGACTGCCAATCGGGCAGTTACGGTGAGGAGGTGGAAAGGGGCAGTGAATACTCCTTCGAGGAGGAAGGGAGCCTGAGAGGAGAGTCGAGGTATGTTGCTCCCTCTTGAGGGGCGTGGTCAGGACAGGAAGCCACCAGGCGCCCACCACGTCCCAGTGCGCCATCTTCGGTAGCCCCTCGGAGGGTACACAAGACAACCCAGACCCAGAAGCCGGCGTTCACCCAGAAGCCGGCGTTTACCCCTGCTCCACCCGCGGCGGGACCAGGATTCCCGGGCGCCGCGACAGGAGAGAAAGCAAGGGGATTCACGTTGGCCGCGCCAGGAAAACCTCCCCCTATGTGTGCGGGGAGTCAGGCATGGAGGCCTGGACCGTTGTTTCCTCCCCCTTCTGTGCCTGTGTTTGTGTCAGTCCCCATGTTTATACCCAATCCCCTCTTCCCTTTTGTGCCCATGTTAGTATGTGTGCCTGTGTGTGTGTTCGTTCCCGTGTTTTTGCCGTTGTCTAACGTGTTTTCCCCTGTCTTCCCAGGGAGGGTGTGCTGAGCGCTGTCGTGGTGGAGCCCCTTGCAGAGGAGTCGACTCCCGCTCGCCGTGGTCCCGGCGGTCCCGGGCCTGCCCTTAGATGTGGGTCCGGGGCGTCACAGCTGCGCTGGGCAACCCAGGGGCGGGGGTTGCCCTTGGTGGGGGGCTCTGTCACGGTGACGCCTTCGGACCCCTCCCTTTGGGCATGTGTTTGTGTAGTCTAGTCCTTATGTGTAGTTCCATGGGTGTGTCAGTGTGGGTGTGTTCCTCAGTCGCACCTGTGGCTCGTCTCGTCATCACAAGGGGATAGTGTTGTTTGTCTATTTAATGTGTGCTCGCGCAGTGTCCTGTGCTCGTCTTTGTTTGAGTCGTCTTGCATGTTACGTGTTGATTAGCGTTATACGCCATTCTATGTTAAGTACACCAATAAAGTTGTCTGTTTCACGAAGCTCGACTCCGCATCCTCGTCCGCTCGCCACGCGTTACAGGGACTTCTTGATCATGTGCTCTGATTTGTGTGAACAGGTGAGATCCTCACTGATGTAGACACCAAGGAATTTGAAGGTTTTCAACCTCCTCACCTGTTCCACGTTTGTGCAGCGGTGTGTGCAGCTCTCCCCTCCTTGGATCAACAGCCAGTTCCTTTGTGTTGTTCGTGTTCAGGGAGAAATTGTCCTGGCACCGTTCCAGCAGATCTGCCACCTCCCTCCTGTATGCTGTCTCATCCCTAGAGTGATCAGACCAAGGATTGAGTATCATCAGAAAAAATTGATCAGCCATGATCATCTGCTGTGATTGGTCCAAGGATGTAGTATCATCAGCAAATCTAATGATACTAGTGTTCTGGGAGAATAGAATGGAGTAGAATTCTGTTTGAGATTACTCCCTGAGTCAAGCAAAAGATTGAAGTAACAAATAATTGATAAACAAAAGATAATAGTAAAATGCAATACATTTATAAAAGATAACACTAAGAAGGTATTAGAACGTTTTTAGTAAGGTATGTGCAAGGTTATGCATACAGTGAGCGTTCAAGTGTTCCAGGATGTGTAAAAGTGCAGTGTGCCAATATGATGCTGTGAAGAATGTACTCTTCTGGAACTGTGTTTTGTTGGAATATTCCGGCTTTAATGCCCCGTGCAATTGGTCCATCTGATGTGGGAAGAAAGCTATTGTGAAACTGCGCGTTGTGAGTGCTGGTACAGATTGCCCTGTGATGTGTGAGCCTGTATTTTGGCATATTCCACCTAAGGAGAGCATGAGCTGGGTGGTTTCCGTCCTTCAGAATGCTTCGTGCGCTCTTCCCATGGTGCTTTGTGTACAGCGTGTCCATCGAGGGGAGGGAAGAGTGAGTGATCGTCTCTGCAGTCTGGATGACTTGCTGTGAAGACTTGATGTGCTGCCGTGGTGAGGAAGCTTCCGGCGAGTCCTCTGTTGGCCAGGGCGCGTGACTGACACACAGGTCCGGCCTGACACGATGCAGACGCTGCTGGGGCTTCTTTGCCGTTACATCAGCGCTTCGAGCTCAGCTTTGATTGGCCGACCGTCATATGCTAAGAGGGAACACAGATGTTCAGTATGCAGCCTTGGGGCGGCCCCATGCTTACAGTTGTTTTGCTGGATGTGCGCTTGCTGGTTCTTACTGATCTTAGTCTCCTTGGGTGCCTCTGTGCGCTGGGTGCGTCTGTGTTTACCGTCAGCTGGATCTGAATGTGGAGCTGAGTCTATCCCACTGTTCTGACCTGCTTCATCTCTTCTCTGTCTGATGTTTGCTTTCCTGTTATTGGAGCCGTTTTATCTTGATATCTGGTTGATCGCGGGGCCTAGCGGTGTAACCTGTAGTCACTGCATCCATGGGCCCTTGAAGGACGATTTGTCACCAGGCGGCTTCTACCACTTCTCCTACGCACAGCTTATCTCTCCCTCAGCCACCACCCAGACTAACACAGTCTCTAACTGACAGACTGTGTGCATGCATGTGTATGAATGTGTGTGTGTGTGTGTGTGTGTGTGTGTGTGACATACAGGAAGAGCCTATGCAGAATTTAGAGATGAAGGAGACCATTAAGACTTATATGTGTGAACCTTGAATCAGGACAAGCAAGAATTGCAGATGTTCTTCTCACACTTCAGTCTCATCACATCACATCACACTCCAGCTTCCTTTTTAAAATTTTCTTTAAAGTAAATCTCTGGTTAACAATGTACTGCTACACACACACACACACAGAGTCAGGAACAGTGCCATACACAAAGCCCTATAAGCAATATTTCCATCATCACCATGGACACCTGTGTGCAGTAGGATTTCAGCTCTCAGACTAATACCATTAATAAGCATAACCCATATGTCACCAATCAATGCAAATATATGACTCTGTCTATTTTATTACATTCAGTAAAGCCCAAACTAATTAAGTCTTGATGGTTATTATGAAGTGTTATCCTAAGCGTTCTTGAGTATTTCTCTGTTATTTTCTGCTCTATGGCTTTATCTCCTCCTGTTAAGTAAATATAGTGCTTGGAATCAGATGAGACTCAATGTACAGGCCAAGCTTTTAGAGCTGCTACGGTCATTTGCTTAGTTGATTAAGCGAAAAATTCTAAGCATACACCTATTAATCCTAATAGATAGTAAAACGGCTGCCATAAAAATGCACTCACTACACTAACATGTGCATCTCTCTCTCTCCCCCCCTCTCTCTCTTTCTCTCTCTCCCTCTCTCTCCCTCTCTCTTACACACACATACACACACACACCCTGCATGTTTGCCATTCCTGGCCTAGCTGTATTTACAGCTGCTGTGTGCATGCAGGCAGCTATAGCTCAGGCTCCTGTGCCTCTGCGGTGACCTTTAAACCAAAGCTGCGGCTGCCTCCTCACTCCCACATCACACCCAGCAGGACCCACAAGCCCCGGGACCAGGCCTGCCCTGCCCCGGCCCACGAGCCCCGGGACCAGGCCTGCCCTGCCCCGGCCCACGAGCCCCGGGACCACGCCTGCCCCGCCTCGTCCCTCGCCACCTCAAATGTCACTTGTTGTCTGCAAATAAAGTCTGCCAACTTCAAGGGACACTGTTAGTTTGGTGTCACTCACGATGGCTGAGACACAAAGGTCGAGACAGCAGGAGATGCTAACAGACAGCTCTAGCAGCGCTTCAGTGTGTGGCATGGTGCCATCCCTCAGGGCCAGTGGGGCAGTGAGGCCTCCAGATAGCAGTAGGTCATGCACAATGTCTTGTCATCTTCATTTCTATATCTGCTTGTTAAAAGTCCAAACAGCTGCCTCCAAGTCTTCACCGCGCTGCTTAGGCCTGCAAACAAGGAATCATGCAGCACCTTTACAAGAAGCAATCAGAATACACCTGATGCATTACAATAATCCAGCTACTGCTTGTTATGACATTACCCACCTTTATGTTATGAGAGGTTGAAGAGCACCATCCTCACAATGCCATCAGCTGTGTCTTCAGGGGGGACGATATGTCCAACTGCTGGATAACTGCATCGTCACTCCAATGCTTGAGATGCGAACTACAGAGGGACAAGAGCTGGTCTGACCAGCACCCTCAGATTAGTTAGCATCAGCCTTCTGTCTTCACTGGGAGGGATGTTAGAAGTGTCTTCACTGGGAGGGATGTTAGAGCAGCAGATAGATATTTAGTACTTTCCTTATTAATAATAATAACAATAATAATGAAAATAATAGTGATAATAATAGGTTTGACTTAAATTGTGCCATTGACAAACCCAAGGGCACGTTACATTTTAGAAGGGAAACATATCTGAGAAATGAAAAGAGAACTGTGCATAGAACAAGGAGCACATTAGATGTTTTCCAGGTAATCCAGGCTTTCTGCCTGCAGCCATGCACTGGAAATTCAAGCTCCATCCTAATTAACATCTATTTTATTAATGTATCAAGAGGACTTTTCAAGAAGTCACCCCAATAAATGATACACACAGACCTCAGGTATTGATCTCCTAACTCATGTGTCTATTTATGTATGTGGAATGCCCTACATCATTGCTGTTTAACACCACAGTATCTGTGCTGTGTGTGTGTGTGTGTGTGTGTGTGTGAGAGTGAGTGTATGTTGTGGGTGTGCACATGCACTAGTGCTAACCAGATAACAGCACTAGCGTCATGTTTGTGATAGAAATCTCCAGCAAGCGATCCACTCACAGGTATCCATTTACACACCAGGGCTTTCTGTTGAGAGATCTTCACCTGGAGGGTTTCCAGGGGAGGGAGGGAGGGAGGGCTAGGGAGAGAAAAAACTACTAATTGTGTCCTCGAAGAAGGAAACACAGCACCTCTCACTGCAAAATATGTGGCATCATGTCAGAGCCTGAGAGACTCTACACTGGTACACCCACCATTCCTCTCACTTTATGTAAGGATTACCTATATTCTGTAAATACTGTTATTACTGAGTTTGTTTTATCTGGTTTATTGTGGTTTATTGTCATTTTTACTAATTTTGATTATCATTTTGTTATGACCATCATCATCAATTCCAACCTAAAGACATTGTCGTTGTTTTCACAAAGTATGTTCAGCTTCAAACTCTGTTTGCTCTGGAAAACTTGTACCTGAAACAGCTACACCATTAAAGCTACCTTTAAATGAATTAGAGAGAGAGAGAGAGAGAGAGAAAGAAAACCAGAAAGAAAGAGTGGGCTGATTATGCAAGCAGTAAAAATTTGTAGTATCTTGTCACAGCCAGACAACCAGTAATTCCTCCACCTTCAGTTGGCTTTATTGTTGGGTGCATTTGTTTTGTAGATAAAGTTCTTTCTTTTATTATTTTCATACCTATCTCACCTTTCTTGGTTATTTTAATTTGCTTTAGCAAATAATGTAACTTATTCATGCCAATAAAGCATTGCTGAATTGAATTTAACTGAACTGAATTGAAAGAGAGAGAAAGAGTGATAGAGAGAGAGAGTGAGGGAGAGTAGGTGTAAGATCTGCATGGTGCTGGATCAGGTTCAGGGTTTCAGGCTGAGGAGTAATGTAGCCCTGGAGGCTGCAGTGGTGAACAAACCTCATTTCCGCACCAAACGCTTCAGGTTCACCTGGAGATGCATTTCACAACACCACTGAGCTGTTGCGTATTATTTCTGGCCACAACCCACTTAATATTTCTTATTTAGTAATTGAGTAATTGAGTGGCTGATCTTTATACTTTTTTCTGGTTGTAAGATGCTTTAAACAAGTATTTAAAAAAGGATTTATGTGTCTTGCCCCATTCATTTGTAACTTAAATTTTTCCTTTTTGTATTGCTGTAAGGATCTGCCCCTGCAGTGGGCGGCTGAGTGTGTTTGTATATTGGCATGGGGAGAAAAATGGAGGAGCTTCATCTGTGGTCTGCTGGGGAGGATCAGTGTACAATCTGAAGAGCAAAACCCCAGGCCCACACACTGCAACTATCCCCTGGAATGGAGCCAAAATGGAGCCCTGACAACCAAATTGTCGAGGAAGTGTGTATGTGTGTGTGGGTGTATATGTGTATGCGTGTATATGTGTGTGTGCCCAGCCATGCACACTTTTGTGTTTGTTAGCATCAGGTTTTGTTCGTCTCTGTTAATGCTACATTACCATAATAGGCCAGTAATAAGAAAAACTGATAGTGACAGAAGCTCTTAAAACAAGCTTGAGCTGCAGAAGTTCAGACTGCTAATGAGGACAAGAAGAGAGCGGATGAGGGCCAAGCAGCACACGAGAGCGCTGTGGAGATGGAGGAAGAGAGGAGTGCTGCTATAATGGGCTCTTTGGGCCACTTTGATTCAGTGCAAGGCCTTCAGCATCTGCCGCTCACACTTTGCTGTGACTCATGGCTCTGGCTTTGTGAGGTAAAATCACAGGATGAACTTCTACAGATTTGAATGAAAGCTTGTTTTTCTCCTGAGGCGATTGGCAGCTTGTGTTATTTGCGAGGTCCTGAGGTGAGACGGAGGAGGCGTGGCTTGGCCCTTCTGTGAGGGGCGGGGCCCTTCTGTGAGGGGCGGGGCCCTTCTCTGAGGAGGCGGGGCCACTCCCGGCGCAGCTGTGCTCTTCCTGCCTGGGCTTGGCAGAGCCGAGCGTGCGTAAGGCAGCAGTGTAGAATGACACCGTCCATTTCGTCAGTGGACGCTGTGAAGACTCCAAACGTGCACAAAATCCTGGTAACCGTGGAAATGGTTGCTTAAGTGACCGTTGCCCACTTTCCGTAGAAACCACACACCAAGCTGAGAAAAAAAAAGACTTACGGGAAGGTGCCATATGGCATGAGGATGTGGTTTTTTGTTGTCGTATCTTATGTCAGGATCTTAGCAAGACGGTATCCTTTATCTATTTTCATCTTGGTGTCCACACAAGATTTTGATGACCTTGATGAAGTGAAGCGTGCTCTAAGGTCAGCTGAGACAGTGGTTGAGGTTTTGCTGTCTGACCACTGACTGGCTGGCTGGCCTGTTCCGCACACCCGAGATGGTTATCATGCCTCTGCCACGTACAGCACTCAGGTTTCACGCACGCTCTCTTCATCCACTTGCAGTAGGTGAAACCTTCTCTTAGACAGAGTGTTTGAAATCGCAGGCCAGATAATAACAGTCAGGGTCATGACTCAGATGAATAAGGTTAGAATTAGGAAGCCAGTGTCAGTGTGTTGCGATTTTAGTCACTAGGAGGAATGGGATGCTGAGGAAGGACACAGTCCAGATCCAAAGTGTCTAGGCCTCTGTTAGGGTGTCTCCCATGTGGCCAGAGGTTGAAGGGTCAGCAGGGAAGTTTGCAATAGGTGTAGTGATGTTGGAGAGCTTAACCTGATCTCAGACCAGATTACAAGAGCCTCCCTCACCGCACACATAAAACAGGTGGGAAGACAGATGAATACGGGATTGATATCTAGTTGGAGTTTGAGGGAGATGGAAGGACTAATTGGCATACATAGAGTAGTTAGAGAGATTTAAAGGGAAAGAGGGGGGGCAGGGGAATTGAGAGGCATTTATGAACATTTTGTCAGTAAGGTGTGTGCATCGTATAACCTTTTTGTGCTTGTGTACATATGTGTGTGTGTGTGTGTGTGTGTGTGTGTGCATGTGTATGTGTGTCTGTCAGTCAATAAATAGTGACAGAGGAGATTTCCCTGGCCTCCTGCCCTGCCCATGTTTGAACTGCTCTGTGTTGTGTAATGGAGAGACAGGAGGGGACCGAGCATTCATGCGCATCCCACCTGTTTACGCGCCACGGGTCAAACTCTGGGCCAAGGCCAAACAACACTTCAAATGAATACAGGATCTGCCCGAAAAGATGAAGGCAAATGTCACATATCAAAGGCTGCAAAGTTCATGTTTTATACTCTTATGGTATTTATAACATCAACAGGAAATAGCATCTTTAGCACGGTTTAAAAACAGAAATTTTGTCCAATTAAGGCATAGATTTCTTTTTGACACATGTTCTATATATTGTATGAAATTGTATGGCTGTGAAGGTTGGACCTACAATGAATGGTGAGCGATTCACAGTGTGGGCACCACGATCGTCTGGTCCATGGGTCATGTTCAGACATCCTGTGTCATACTTGGAGGGGACTGACTTACAAACTGGATGATGTCGACTACCATGGGTGAAGGCTGTCAATCATCTCTGCCAAACGCCTAATAATGTCTTCCTGTCTGTCGCCTGTAAGGCTGAATTGAATGAGCAAGAAGGTTGTAAAGACAGACACAGGTGTTCCGTAGAAACGCTGGACTGGAGTGTGTGATTCCCTGATCAGCAGGAAGAGGAGAGGATGGAGCCCTTTATGACAGGAGCGATTCAGCAACAGGCGATGGAGTACGCAGCTTGCGCTGATGGTGTCCCGAGACTCGCACCAATCGCCAGAACCTCCGTCCACTGCTTCTGTTGTGTACTTCAAGCTTACCTCTTGAACCCGTATGTATTTATAGATAATATTAACAAGACACTCATAAACAATTGGTTATTAGGCTAAAGTGTTCAACAGATGCTGGTTGCTTTTTTGAGGTTTCTGATTAGAGACTGAAGGAGAGCACTTCTCCAGTACAACAGTTACAAGCTCCAGTTAGTGTTATTTTGGGCCTACCCTTGAGGAGCCTGGCACTGCAGATGACCGCCATGCTAACACAGTACTAGAGCATTTCAGTGAGCAGGACAGTAGACCACCTACATTCTGCTGAGCACTTCAGCCATCAGGTGGACAGCAGCTTAGAAAAGCAGTTCAAGAAAACAAACGCTGGACCAGTATAAAAGATGTTTGATTTTCAGTTTGGTAGTCAGATAAGATGAAAGTTGACCGTTAACATAAGATCAGATAAATAAGATGAATGTGGGAGTGGTTATAACATAGGCTAAAGAGATGAACACTGTTTGATTCTGTTTGATCAGTGAGTCACAGTAGCCAGTGAAAAAATAATTGCAGAATCTGAAGAGCACATTGAAATCAAATGAACGTAATTATACTTTAGAACTTAATAGCTAAATAACTAAAAAAAAAAAGGCATGTAGGATTCATGCTTAAAGGGGAAACATATGGGAGCGTTCTACTTCAGTTTTCTCTTAATCTAGAGTACAAGACATTTAGAAAGAAGTGTTCTTTCACGGCATGTATCATCAGTAAGGGTGACTTCCAGTTCAGCTGTTATCTGTGGGTTGGGAGACATAAAACCTTTCGTTTTAGCCTCATGTTAGCACAGGGTAACCCTCTGAAGAATGGCCTGAACAGAACGACAAGCTACCTTCAGATCCTGAAGGACTGTTTACAACACTAGAGTACAGTGTGTCTTGCATATTTTAATTATGAAGACAATAAAGATAACCAGTTCATGTTGTAAGTGGCAATTTTAGAATGAGTATCTGGTGTGAAAAGACTTCAGTGCTGAACTCGTAACTCATTCTGAAGGATGCAGTGGCACACTGCATCTGTTGAGCACCGCCGGCTTCTATTAGCAGTCCAAGGCACGTCATATTTACCGAATAAGGTTTGTTTCCTTATAATTAACAAGGACCTTTTCCATGTGTGCCTTAGCCTAAGGAAATAACGCATTAGTGCAGACCCAAATGTCAGAGAGAGAGACGGACGGAGGGTGAGAGAGGTGGTGCGCTCACGTGAGAGAGGAATCGTGGGAAATATAGAAAAGTGCTGAAGAGGAACAGAGAAATCAAGGAGAGAAAGAAAGCAAACAAAGGAGGAAGTGTAAGTGAGGGAGACGTGTCGGTGTGAGATAGAGAGACGGATGGAGAGAGAGATGGTGAGAAACATGAAAGAAGGATAGAAAAGGGAAGCAGACATGGAAATGCATGGGAGGGAGTGGAATTTAATAGAGTGGAGAAATGAAGAGAGAGAGCATGGAGGCACGCGAGCGCAAAGCAGAGAAGCAAAGTGAGAGCGATGAAGAGAGAGGAAGAGGCTGTCAGCCGGATGGGCTTTTCTTGGGCTGCATTAATGAGAGTGGTGCTTCTGCCCCAGTGGGATTTGTCTACAGATCAGTCAAGCACGCGCCCTATGCACCCCCCATCGATCTAGCCCCACTGGACTCAGCCGGCCGCGCTCACGTTGGTCTGAGCCGTGGGCAGGAGGCAGCCGTCCAGCTGGGAGCCCAGACACCAGGCCGGGGGAGAGAGGGACAGGCTGGTTGAGCATTCGCCTCACGCCACCCACCTCTGGACATGTGTCTCTCACCAGCTGCTCGGGCTGACAGAGACACACACACACACACATAGATGCATGCACAAATGCACACACACAAAACACACAGATGCACACGCAAATGTGTACACATACACAGATGCGTGCACAAAGGCACACATGTGCACAAATGCACACACATATACACACACACACACACACACATAAAAATAAAATTTCATCACTCCCCAAGTTGCACTAATGAGGGGCATGACTGGTGCAAATGTGGTCCTGTCCACTAGGCAGTGTGGAGACTGTGGGATCTTTCTTCTTGCGTGGTCAGATGCCCCTGAATATCTTCTCTTTTTCCCCCGGCAGTTGGAGGAATCCTGAGGGAAATACTCCACCGTAGATGCAAATACTGCACTTTAATAATTGCTGGCTGGAGACAGAACACCTTTCGAAATCCTGCTGCAAACCATGTGCTGACATAAGTGGTGCAATGATTTCATGACCATGTGAGCTATATTAACAAAATGAAAGTTTACCTTAATCCTCCTTTTATTATTACCTTAATAAAGCCAACATATCAGAAAATCGATTTGCTTACTAGAACATTCCGTATATCACGTTAGTAGTATTCTTTAATTGTCTCTGTACTTATAGTTATATTACTCAATATTATGGATTGTGCAAAAGATAAAAATCTCCTGCCCCAGCTATTATGCTAACATTATATTCCTGTGGCTTTTTTCATGTCTCCTCAAATCCTCTCTGTGTCTCTGCCTCTCTTCCTCTGTCTTTCCCCCCCTTTATCTCACCTACACTCTTCTCTCACCTATTCTCTCCTATCATGCTCCACAATCCAGTCTACGCGTTTCTGTGTGAGGCGATCACGTCTGCCCTCGTCTCTCCGTGCTGGTCTAGATTTCACGATGGGATCAGCTACTTGGTTCTATCTGCTTCTATCATCATATGTGTTTGTTTTGGTGCTCACTTGCTTTAGATTGTATTCTCCCTATCAAGCGTTGCTCACTCTGTGCCAACACACATGCACAAATACACACACACATGATCACATGCACATGCGTGCACACATGCAATCACTTGATTTTGTTTCTGCTTCGTGGGGTTTTCAGTGAAGGATGGCGCACTGATGGATGGCTTGTTTTGAAAGTGTGGCCTGCATAATGTTTAATAGTCCCTTCGATTGAATGCTCTCCGCCGGGTATTACAGCCATGGCTCTATGGATCTGCAGCCGGTCTCATTGCTATCTGTTTGATGACTGCTTCTCCCCAGATGCTGGGAATATCAGCATGTCTTATTGCTATCTGGATGTGATGTCTGCATGACAATGCCAAATATCAACCCAAATGGTGACTGGAAGTGCAAGGAACCTTGACAAAAGCTATATGCGGAAATGAAAAGCCTTCATCTGGCAATAAAGCGTCTACTCCCCGGGCTGGATATGGTGCAGTTTTGAAATGTGTAGGCATTATTTATTTTGTGTTTACACTCATTTAAAATGCTTCAGGGGGGAAACAGCATTAGTAGTTATTGCATCATATGTCTTTTTTGCATGCTTTAAATGTAATGCTTAGCTTTAAATAGAGACAGAGGCAAGGGGTGGGGTCTGTGTCACACAGGGGACTGATTTGTCCTTCTGGACTGGTTGCTAATCAGACTTCCACATAACTTCAGTATTCAGTGCTTGAGTAATGGCAGGCAAGGGACAACACGTCATTATTTATCTCTGTTTCACTTTTTGGGACTGGCCATTGGATTTTGACCAATAGTAAGATACAGAAATTGTAGCATGTCGCACGATCACATGATTAGAGAAGTGTTCTTACACTACAGTAATAACGGACAAGTGCACCATTATGCATGGAACAGTTGGTGGCTAGTACGTTTGCACAGGGCAACGGGCAGAACGTTTCCATAAGTGTCATTTTTACCCCACAATCCCTTATAACTAAAATGCAGCATATCTACACATTAGACTAACACACTTTGCTGTTATGTAAGGGTATTGAGATGAGCACCTCCTGAAGGTTTAGGTAAGGCTCTACAACATGGTACTGGTTTAAATTATTCACCTTTTGTGCTGGCAAGTTTTCCGCTGCCATCTTACAGAGGCCTTTTGGTCTGTATGGCCTACCGATCAAACAGGACGCAACGTTGCATCTATTCCTTGACTTTAATTATTCAGCAGGCCATTCACCTCTGTAATATAGGGGCTCGTTAAAGCGTAGTCAGTGGCTGGGCCTAATGGCAAATCACAGGGGCTCTGGCTCTGGCTGTTCGTTCACATTTAGACCTTTTTATTTGGTGAATTATAAGGTTTTGGAGTGCTTCACTGTGATAGGCCATCTTCATTAGAGAACTAATCCTCGGTGGCTAATTCTTGGCGTCAGTGGAAGTGATTCCATTTCAAACAACAGATACACTATTCTTCCAATTGACATGCCTGGATTAACTGTAGAAAATACAATGATTTTCCTATTTTCCATCTGGATAAAAATGTAAACATTTTGCCATGTTGTGCATAGTCACTGATGAAATAATGTCATGACATTTGAAGGATGAAGCCTCTTAAAATCTATTTATAAATGTGAAAGAATTAGTTAAACTAAGATTAAAAATAATTTTAAAAATGATGTGGTAAATTGAAGAAAACACTGCTATCTGATCATTTTTCAGTGTAATTTATTAGCTATTGACTCAGTCCTTTGGGACGGATGTAGTCAGGTTGTATGTCAGGATATGGTTGAGGTACATTATTTTTACTGCGGCATTAGCTCTTGAGTGAGTCCATCGGGTGTGGTTATCCAGGATGAGTGTGTGGTGTGGGTGCACCAGTAAGTGCTTTGTGGTGATAATAGCTCTGAGCAGGCCGGCTGGTTTAGACTGAGTTCATGACCGCTGTGTATGTCTTCTGCACATCATGGTTTCAGAGCATCAGTATGACAGAGTAGAGTGTGTATGTACTTTTTGGCACTTTCTGTGTCTAACATTTGTGATTAACTTAACGGCTAGACACATCAGTATTTGCTCATTGTCTTTGTTTTTAAGGGAGCTTCTTTGTGTGCAAGTGTTTGAACTACATTGGCTTTACCAGAGCTTAAGAATAACTAAATATTTTATTTCTGAATTTTACTGCCAAGTGCTTGATCCTTCAGAAGAAAGACAACCTGATGCACCAGGAACTTGTACAACTTTGCACAGGGTCTTTGGTTCTACCATGTGAGATTTGGTGCTGCTCATAGTTCTATACATGTGGCGTGCTTCAGTGAACTCAGTGTCCACGTATGTGGGTTGGTGTCGGATGACTGCCTCATCTTGTTAATTGCCCCTGTACGTGCACACAGACTAGCTGGCCTACCTGGCACCTCAACTGCACCTCACTGCCTCCCTCACCGAGGCAGCCAGCAGGAAAAACAGCAATCTGGAGACACGCACAGCTCGAGACGGCGTCCCTAAAGACCGTGAGACCTTGGGAACTCTATCTTGCCCTTGGCTGAACATTTAGATGGAAGAAGAGAAGGAGGGCTGTTGGGGGAGGTGGAGTGGGGGCGAGTGCACAGATGGCACGAGTCTACCCTGGTGAGGCCACGCTAGGCTGGGGTCAGTGTGTAACTCCAGCTCCAGGACTGAAACCCACTACCAGGCCTCAGTCTCTCCTCAGAACACACCATTGCATGGCTATGGTTTCTCCTAATTGCTTTCCCTCACTGCTCCGTGTCTCACTGTTTCACCTGGCTGGATCTCCCCATTCATTTTTAATCCCCAGCCCTAATCTAATTTGCCTGGGTGGCTGAGGGGTATAATTAGTTTAGAGAAATCAGAAAGAGACACTTCATGTTCAACATTTGTTGTAGCTCTCTGGGTGCAACAAACTCTAGTGAATTACTGCTATGTTGAACAGGGACCATAAGCATTCTTTCTGACAAGGTGGAAGGACTTATTTGCCATATCGGCTCAGAGAGTGAAGACATTACAAATGGGCTATGGTGTTTTGGTTCCCGTGCTGCTCTATGTTTATAGAGGAGGGCACATTAGCAGCTTCCATTTACCAACCCCTCCCTGAGAGAGAAGGAGATCTGTAAGCAGATAACTTTTAAGACCACAATTGCTATATGGTCTCCAGCTAAATGCCTTTTACCGGAAGACCTCTGTCTGATGGGAACAGATGATAGGCTGATTCAGGACTCCATTAGTTAGCTGGACTAACTGAATGGTTAGTGTCTGTAGCCTACAGGGAGTTGAGTCATGGACTCTCCAGCACTCCCTCTTCGGCTGCTAACTACCTTCTTAGCAGGGCTTGTTGACAAATCATCACACTCATTCGTAGGAGTCGGATGTGACAGCAGCTGTTAATCGAATCCCCCTCGATCATCGCCCAATCGCCCCCTCTCTCGACCTGCCCTGCAGGCTCCAAGCTCATCAGTCGTGATGCTTGTCGCCGTTTTTGGATGACAGGCCTCGCTGAAGTGGCTTGGCAGCAGGGCTGAAGAGCAGGTAGCCTTCATCACATGGGTCTTTGAGCCCGTCAATACCTAAGCCAAAGTTCTTTCATCAGGGTTATCGCGATTGACTAGCTGGGAGTGTGTTCTCTGGTAGTCGGGCTTTCGCGAGTGCTATTGTGCTATAGTGGTGCTATTCCCTGGGGGTGAAGGAGCCGGAGCAGCGGCCCGAGACCTGAAGAACTGTGCCAGTGCAAAACACCAGCTTCAAGATAAAAAGCATCTGGGTTTTTCAAGATGGTGGCTTGTGGAGCACTTGGTATCAGCAGAGATACCACTTCAAAGATGTTTCTAACATTTCTCACCCACATCTTTACTTTGTCTTCACAAGGAGAGGTGACAGGTTAATATGAACCTTGGTTTCCTTGGTTTACTTTCTGATAAATGCTGCTGACAGTATGCTGAAGCTGGCCTGCAGGTTCTTCAGTCAATGGCAGACGCTAGCAAGTACTTGACCCTAGACTTCACCTGGCCATAATAGAAATCACATGCAAGTGATAGATGGAAAACTTGGACCCTGTTACAAATACGCTGAAAATCCTGTAGATACAGGGGTGAGAAATGGCTGAACACGTCAGTGATTGAGAATACAGAGGGAGAAGCAAGAGCATCAAAATGATCAGAATTCCTGCGGCTGTAGAAGGAGACCTGACAGTCAGGTTTTTTCAGGACAGGGCTCTCTGATCTCTTGAACATTGAAACAGTTACAAGAAACAAATACGCTGTAGGAGCCCATTGCATACTGGCTCCCAAACCCGACTCAGCTCAGCACCTGCAACCTGTCCTCGTAAAGGCTTTACAACTACACTGACAAGCAGCAAGTGATGGATGCAGCAAGGAAGACTGGAAGCTCATGAGGGTTCATCTTTCACGATATTTCAGCTGCTACTTTGCATAAACTTAAGCCATTTCATAAGAAGAAGAAACATTTTAGGACTATTGGTGCAAAACTTTATGCATTTCCATCCCACTTCACTGAAACTGGTGAAACAAAGTGTTCGATGATCCGGATGAAATTGAGATATTTGTGGTCTCCTTGAATCAGCTGCTGTTATCTCAACAAGCTGAGGGAGTCATTGTTCAACAGTAGAACTCAGGATCCACGCTCTGCTCCATCTGCAAAATGTTGGTTTTGTGGCAAATGACTTTCTGCAACTTTCTCTGTGTTGGAGAAAAGGACACTTCACTTTTCGTTGGAGTCTTCACTTTTGTCTCTCTTTTGTCTCCCTTGTGGATTTTCTGTGGTAAGAGATGTTGTTCTGATCCCTATGTTTACCTACGTGGCTAGCTCTCAAGGTACTGTACAGGTTTATGTTATATATTATAGTTGTGTGTTTGTTGCTATTTTCCAGCATGTGGCTATTTAGGGCTATTCATGTCAAACTGGCTTATCGTCCACCTTGTTTCATGTTTGGAAGGTTCCTCTTTCTTTATGATCATGCGTTTTTTTTTGTCAGTGATGTAAATTATTGTACTAGGAATTTTAATGACGTTCACACACCATAGGTTACTTTAAAAAAGAAGAAGGTTGACTCATCTGGGTGATAATGATAAGCGTGGTTAGGAGCTGATCTTCTCCTCTGCTTTCGCTACTGGGAACAGGGGAGTAGCTGTACTTCTGAGGAAAAATGTACCTTTTGAACAGTTGTCCTGTTTTAAAGACAGAGGGGGTCACTAATTGTGAAAGGTATCAAGAGTTTGCTGTTATGAATTCGCCTCTCAGCTTGAGAGTCTGGGATTTGTGCCCCTATGTAGGTGTAATTGGCATGTTCTCCCCGTGTCTGCGTGGGTTTCCTCTGGGGTCTCCGGTTTCCACCCACAGTACAAAAACCTGGAGGTTAGTCAAAATTGGCTACCCTAAAATCTTGTCCTTGTGCGTGAGTGTGTGTGAGTGACAGCATGCCTGCACGCCCAGTGATGGATGGTGCTCTGTCCTGGCTGTTCTCGTCTCTCTCCTTCCTGCGCCCGACGCAGTCCCCTGGGGGGCTGTTGTTTCTGACTGAGAGTTCACTGCGCACAGTTGGCTGCTCCTTCTCACCAGTGTGTTGACTGTAGGTAAAGCAGCACTGGATTCTGAGAATGGTGCTGTGTACGTGTGTGAGTTCCTTATTTATAATATTTGTAATTCGGTAATTCGTGGGGATTTTAATTGTCACTTAAACATGACAGATACATTTCCTATGGGAAACGTATTACTGTCCGTCAGCCTACAGCTCTGAGATATTTGGAGTGCTCTACACCCTGCGGAGTTCACTTTTTCTCAAACATGCATAAATGTCGCACAAGAATTGGTCTTTTTTTATCCCTAATACACTACTGTAATTTGTGATTTCTGGGTCAGTTGGTAATATAGCTGTATCTAACCATGCACCGGTCTTTCTTAAAGTTGAGCCTCGTAATCTATTCCATATGCTAGACAATGTACACTTGACCCCTCAATACTGAATCTAAAATCTATATCGTTCTTTATGTCGGAGAACATTTGTATAATTTTTAGTAAATAAAACATAAATAGCTTCACCACAAACAATTCCAGTATAGCTTCAGTCCCAAAGGTCTACAGCCAAACAGTCTTCATCAACTTCATTACATTGCACTGAGCTTTTTACTTTCAGAGAAGAGAAACCTGACAGGGAAAACAGGGTGATGTAAAATAAGTATTTTGTGTACAATGTAAAAATAACTCCCTTTAGATATTGGTTACATGAATAAACCATCAAGCGTTTGCTAATTTCCTAACTAAGTCTGTGTCTGAGACACATATATGACCACAGCATGATCTCGTGCTGCTCCTGAGAGCATGCACAGCTTTCCTTCTATTAGTCAGTTACTGAGGGGCTTCCTGGAGCTCACACGCTTCTAAGCTCCGCGTGCTCATGACAGACTGGTGTGTGTGGCATGTCCATGTGCTCTTGCCTTCATTTTTTGCAGCAGAACCTTTTTAAGCACATGATGGCAGATGAGACGAAATTTTCCCGGGCTCTTAGAACCTGGAGTAGTGCTCTTGCTCCCCTCCCCCTCCCACTCTCCTCCTAACCCTCGCTCTCTTCCTCTGAGTGAGCAATCTCACCCCGCCTTCTCCCTTCACCCGTTATCTTAGCTTCCATCGCGCTTATGGAAATGTCACCGGAGGCGATGTAAACGCACTCCGCGTCTTCGCCATCCAGAAGGAAGCCAGGCGGAGAACAGTAATGTCAGTTAATTAGCTGACAATTTAATTCTTTTTCCTTCTCTCTCTCTGAGTCTGTCTGTCTCTCTCTCTCTCTCTCTCTCTCTCTCTCTCTCTCTCTCTCTCTCTCTCCCTCTCTGGGCTGTGAAGTGCTTCTTCACCCATTCCCCTCGTTCGTTCCTGCCCACTGTCCTCGGTAATTAGGCCTTCCTGTCTCTCGGCAGCTCCACTTTTACTGGCTTTTGAGACTCCATTAACTCCCTGCTCACTGCTAATCACGTGCGGAGGCAGTGTCTCTCTCCCCCGCGCCCCACACGTGGCCCGCACGCACCCCACACACGCCCCACGCCGGCCCCCCACACACACCCCGCACACGCCCTGCACGCGCCCCTCTCTGCACGCCCCCCACACATGCCCTGCATGCGCCCCACACACACCCCACACGCACCCCACACGCACCCCACACGCACCTCTCCGCACGCCCCCCACACACGCCCCGCACGCACCTCTCGGCCACCACAAGGCCGCTCCATTAGTGCCTCCCATCACATTAGATGCTGGCGAAGGAACACTGTTTGCCCGCCCACCTGGGACAGACCTTCAACTCTGCGCTGAGCTCCGCACCTCTGACATTTCATTAAGAGCATGACTGGCATTGGTGTAGAAATGCGAGCCACTCTCTCCTGCTTAATATGGCCTGTCCTCGGTGTCCACATGTCCCCCTGCTGCTTTCCTCTTGTCTTTATCTTCTCCTTCAGCTGTCCTCTGTCTCTTGATGTCACAGTGCCGGTTTCGTACCTTCCTGTCCATTTGAGTCATTTGATCTGCTACGTGTCTTCATCACACCTCCACACAGCTCTTACTCTCACCCTGTCTCCACTCCTATGTCACCCTCCACCTCAGTCTTGTCTCCAGATGTACTATCAACAGCCAAACTGCCAGCAGCATCCATTCTATGTGCCTTGTATTATTGATGCTGGACCAGATGCTCTGACCAGAGTGCACCGCACACCCTGTAGCTAACAGTGAGATTTATTGGGATTTCAGAATCCATATATACCTGTAAGGTATCTCTCTCTCTCTCTCTCTCTCTCTCTCTCTCTCTCTCTCTCTCTCTCTCTCTCTCTCTCTCTCTCTCTCTATATATATATATATATATATATATATATATATATATATATATAAGACTCATAAGCTCTTTATAGATCATCTTTGGTTTCAATATAAACAATATTTATAAGTGTATTTGTTTTATAAATGTATTTTATATATCACAAACAGACAGCAGCGCTACACAGATGTAATTGAGATGCAAAGCTTGTACAGTTTCCAGTTTCAAGAGAATCCTTGACTTGCTTGAATGAGGATATCTCATCATAGGTGAATGGTGGTGTAATCACTTCAGACAACCTTCCACTTGTTTGGCCTCCAGTGTTGGGATTAATTTAATTTTTATGGTGATGTTCATAAAATGTTTAGCTTATGGCATCAGCCACAGTTAAATTATTTTGAAATTCATTATGATTGAAATAATCTTTAAAAAAATAATAAAATGAATAATTATGTTCAGTCAGTATGTCATGTCTTCTTCAGTTCTGTTACATTACTTTAGTGCTGTTTTCAGTACATTTGGTACATGTTGGCACATTTCTCAGATCTAAAATGAAATTCACAAAACTACTTTTGTGTTCCAACTCCTCATCATCTAGTCACATGTGCATATCAATAAAACAATTTCTCATTGTTCTGAAACAACAGCAAATGCACATTAGACAAATGACTGTGAGATAGAACTATAAATGTGAACTTCTACTAGCTGGACCGCCCAGTGGAGGATGGGTTCCCTTTTGAGTCTTCCTTCCAAGGTTTCTTCCTAATCCCCGTCTAGGGAGTTTTTCCTTGCCTCTGTCGCCCCTGGCCTGCTCATTAAGGATCTGGACCCATGCGTAAAGCTGCTTTGTGACAACATGTGTTGTAAAAAGCGCTATATAAATAACATTGACTTGACTTGACTGTGTACAATTGTCTGCTGTTTCTCACATTATCAACTGCTTATGTCATGTTGGCCAAAATGTATTATATTTGTTCTCTGCTAAATAATCTTACCTAGATATTAGTTCAATCCATTCAAGTCATTTTACATGTGTTGAGGTGTCATAATCTGTCAAGCATATTCTAAACATTTTTATAAGACTTTTTTGGCACAGATATCCTGAACTGATGAACTGATTTCTTGACTCTCACTTATGAAGGGGAATGTGTTTATGAAGAGGGATTTGTGTGTAGGGAAAAGTGTGTGTGTGTAGGGGAAAGAGTGTGAAGGGCAAAGTGTGTGAAGGAGAGAGTGTGTGTAATAGGGAGTGGTGTACAACATCCTGGTCTTTCTTTTCTGTATCACAGTGACAGCATAAACAGTGGATACTGTCCAGTCTCCTGCAATCAATCTCCGTCATACAATAATGTGTAACTGTACTGTTTAAATTGATATATGCCACATGTAAAAAGTGCAGCCTTGTGCATTTTCAACTGTCATCATAATCTTACCCATCAGAAAATACTTACAGAGTACACACTTATATTGACATGGCTATAAGCAGTTTGATTATCTTGTTCAGAATAAATGACACAAGGACTTGTCATTCTGATAGCACTTATGTTCCCTGACATAAATATATACGTTTGTCACATAAACTAAGGATTTTAGTAGGCTTTCAGTACGTTTTGTGTGTGTGTGTGTGTGTGTGAGAGAGAGAGAGAGAGAGAGAGATGAGGTGTGTGTGTCAAAGGCAAAGTCAAATTTATTTCATGTATCGCTTTCTACAGTAGTGGTTGTCACAATGCAGCTTTACACGTTTGAGTCAATCCCATCTGGCATCGGAACGTCTGTCCAGGGCAGTGGAGAAGTAGCCGGCTGGGGTGGAGGGGCAGTGTCACAGCAGGGGTGGAGGGGCAGTGTCACAGCAGGGGTGGAGGGAGACTGAGATGTGTGTGTGTGTGTGTGTGTATGTGGCCACAGCAGGCGTGGAAGAAGACTTAGCCCCTGAGATGTGAGTGAGCATGTGTGTGTGTGTGTGTGTGTGTGTGTGTGTGTGTGAGTATGGCCATATCAGGGGTGGAAGGAGACTTAGCCCATGAGATGTGTGTGTGTGTGTGTGTGTGTCAGTGTTAGCATCCATCACGGTCCTTTAGCCGACACTGACATGGATGAGCCATGACTCTGCCTGTCTAGTGGTGCTTGAGTTGAGGTCTTTTTCCAGAGCCCCACGTCTGGCACCACTAATCACACTGGGACACTCACCTGACACGTGTCACTCTCCATCAGCGCTGCTGAGGTCACAGCACCACGCTGGCTCTCCCAGTGCCTGCTGAGGTGAGCTCCACCCGGTGAGACACACATGTAAGCTATTCCTTTTTAGGGTGAAGCACAAGACAGCGCTATGAGCACAATTGATTCTCATATTAATCTAGACTAATTGGTATGGGATTACACCAGCTGAGATTTCCAATCCTGCAGAAATGCTGGATTGGAAATAGGAATCCTTCCGGTGACTGTTGTAGTGAGAATGATGTGGCTCACAGATCCATAGCAGAAATGCTACCATGGAGCCCAGCAGATGTCTGAATCGTGCTGAGCACTTATTTACTGACTCACATCAGAGCGGAGCATAAAGGGCTTTTACAGCCTCGTAAAGCACGCTTTGTGTTTTATCTCTTAATCAGTCAGAGTTTAAACTTCATGGAGGTAAGCAAACAGGAATAAAGATTTACTATAATTGGCTACTTTTAGCTACCCTAACAAGTCTCCTGGGTGTCAGCAGTTAAAGCCAAGCCTGTCGCCGTTAGACTATAGATATACTACATATTATAGTTTTCAGGTAAATGTATGTAAGGACATGTGTAGTGTGTAGTGTAGTGGCATCCTGAGACCACATGCATTGCTAAAACTTTTCTGCGAGTGTGATTTTTGATTTTGATTTTTGATTAGAAACTTAGAGTCAATGAATAACTGGGCTTTTATTTATTTTTTTAAAGAAAAGTAATTATGGTAATTTAAGAAAATACAGGTATTTCCTGTCTGCTTATGCCATTTGTCACAGTGTGCAGGGCACTTTGCAAGACATGCACACCCACTAAAACACACACACACACACACACACTCACACACATACACCTGCCCTGCTCCCAGCCAACTGATTACTGATCACGAGCACCTGGACCTTATTTATCCTCTCCATATAAAAATCTCACAGGTACATTTCTCCTGTGATGTGTGCTGCTCGTCGACACTGTATAAGAAGACGTTGTCCAGAGTGGCCTGGCGTCGCCACGCCACGAGCCTTACTGCTCACGTGCCTTACTGCTCATGTGCCTTACTGCTCACGTGCTTTACTGCCCACGTGCTTTACTGCCTTACTGCTCATGTGCCTTACTGCTCACGTGCTTTACTGCCCACGTGCTTTACTGCTCACATGCCTTACTGCCCACGTGCCTTACTGCTCACATGCCTTACTGCCCGCGTGCCTTACTGCTCACGTGCTTTACTGCTCACGTGCTTTACTGCTCACGTGCCTTACTGCCAATGTGCTTTACTGCCCATGTGCCTTACTGCACACATGCTTTACTGCCCACGCGCCTTACTGCCCGTGTGCCTTGCCCACGTGCCTTACCTACGTGCCTTACTGCCCGCGTGCCTTACTGCCCACGTGCCTTATTGCCCACACGCTTGTTTCTCTTGGTTTCATGTTGCCGTTTGCCAGGTCAACACTGGGCCTTTGTGTTTTTCTTTATTACCATGGAGACTCTTCTCAGCAACACTCACGTCACACTGCCTGCCTGCTGATGTCACACCCTTATTTATTGAGATCTATAAAACAATCAAATTATAAATAGACAGACAGACAGCTGCAGTTGTCTGAGATATAAATCCATTGTTTTCATCCGCCCGGTATACGTATGATAAATAAATTGGCTTGTCTGTGATTGCCACTAATGCTTCACAGTTGAAATCATCCAGTAGTGGTGGTGCTAACCTTATATTCCTGCTGAACAGGCCAGTGAGATTACGGACCCATGTGAGTGTCTGAAGAGGTCGATATTTCCTCTGAGTTCCCATGATATTGTTAACTTTCAGGCTTGCCCCCGTTGGTTTCCAAGGGCAACCACTGAAGATGCAGGGCAAGCCTAACATTAATCCCATCCCTCCAACATCTGTTAATAGCGGCCATGGTTATAATTAGAAGGTGCGGTGATCGCAGCCATTAAGAGTATTTAATTATTTAATTGACTGTTATTTATGTCTGACTCACCCCATATACTCACATACAGTTTTACACACACGCACACATACACACACACAGATGCACACACACACACACAGATACACACACAAGCACATACAATCACAACTGGAAAGACTTGGACCTTTTCCCACTTTTCTTTCTTCATTCTCTTCTTATGTCATCTCATGTTCTATACTCTATATTTTTGCTCTACATCTTTATCTCTCTCCCTTCCTCTCTCTCTGTCATTCGCTATCTCTTTAAATCTCTCTAACCTCTGTGTGTCTATTTCTGTGTCTCTCCTTCTCTCTCTCTATCTCTCTCTCTCTCTCAGCAATGTCAAGTTTTGAAACTCTGGATATTTTCAATTAGATTTAGAATGGCTTTTCCAGTAATGATTCATTTATCGACTGCACAAACGAGGCAGGCACCTCTCTGGGAGCACCTACAGCTAGCAGCGCATTGCTGATAATGGGAGCAGTGTTGTACGAACAGGAGGGGACTGTGGTATGACTCATTCATTAGGCTACCCTTAACTTTTTCACCTCAATAAAATCACCCCGGTGCCAGATTATATGTTAGAAAAGATGAACTTGTATCATTACTTGACTCTCTCCCTAGTGGAGATAAGAAAATGTACTTCAAGGCTGAGTGGTAATGTGATGATATCAGTTAATCCCCAATCAAATCTAATCAGCCCTTTTTGCACCTATGGTTTATCAATTTAATAACCCTTTCCATTTCCTGTGCCCTTTCCAGCTCTGTGTGTCGAGATGTAGTGAATGAATATCAGAAGCACAATAGGTGGAGTAGGTAGTAGCACTTTAATTAACTGTCCATACTGTCGTCAGAATAGGATCAGCTGTGATTTGGCACTGTGGCTGACTGGACTGGACAGGCAAAAATAGCAAAGTAAAATAGAATCTAAATTGTCACTGTTAAAATCTTTATTAGTCTCGTGAGCCGTATACACTCCTGGCATGTTGAGCAGAAATGTGAGGACACTAGAAAGTAGTGAAATTAAGCTTACCCTGCATAGATTTGATTAGATCCTGCCTAGATCTGATTAGATCCTACCTAGATCTGATTATATCCTGCCTCGAAGCCTGCCCTGGGCGGTGAGCTTTTGCAGCTTTGCTGTTGATCACAAATGCTCTTCACTCCTGAAAGTTCAAAAAGCAAATGACCAAAACAAAGAACCAAATTGCGCAGTGCTCGGGGTCGTGCTTCTGGGGCTTGTTCGCTGCGATTGTGGAGACATGGTGGAGTGCCAGCATGTGTGGTGTGGTGGTGGGATTAGTGGACGCACGCTGGGCCTGTGTGATTAATTACAGAGCCAGCCTTTAATATGGCTGCCACCAGAGCTCGATAGCCATCCGGTTTAATTAATACTATCTGGACACACTCCATTTATTAGCAATGCCAGATTTCCAATAGAAGGCCAGAGAGGCAGCACAGGGAGGGTGGGGGTCAGGCGTGGGGATCATTGATTTAACACACCACTTCCCAAGATGGCGGATAATAGCTGGCCATTTTCAAGAGTGCCCCAGATATGATTTTGAAAAGCTACTTTCTGCCTTTGGAAGCTATCGTTCTCCGCTGTGGCGGGGGTGGGGGGGTGTGGCGGGTCACGGACCTGCCTGTGCTTCTGACTTCCTTTCTGTCTATCTGTCCATCTCTCTGTTTGCGTCAATAATGCAGTGAAGCGATAAGAGCGCTTACCAACACTACGCATGTATTATCTACAACCTATTGGCAGTTAAACCCTCTGCTAGATTTCAGACAATTACATTTTGTGATCCTAACCACAAAGACATTTTATGTATGTCTCTATAAAATAAGACAAATTTGGGTAATTAGAACTGTAGGTAAGTTATTTACTTAGTGTTAAATGAGCACTACTAGTTTTCACTGCTCATTCGTCATCGATCTGATCTGATATTGTACCTCACAGATACAAAGCAGGCTGTCCATGTGTGATGAAATGCACAGTTGCTAACCTATTATTTCATAACATCTCCACAGGCACTGCAATGTGGTGCAAAATGGTGCAACTTGTTCTATGTACCATGTGTAATATCATTATTACCCTATGAGTGCTTTGGTCATGATGCAACCGTGGTCAAAGACCCTGAGGAGACACTGCTGAAAGTTGCTGGGTTATATGATCAGGGATTGTCTATATCTGATATGTAGACCTGTAACCTTGTAGCCTTCCTTCATTAAGTATTATAGAGGTCATGTCTCTTTTCTTCAGAGCATCATCTCTCTCTTGCATTAGGTGCTAATTAGACATCAGAGAGACGGCAGTGCCCTCCAGCTTCCTCTCGAGTCATAGGGGTGATCTGCGTTCACACAAAACATTACAGCTTTTCCATACTGCTGTACATTTCTGCCTTTATTTAACTTTTTTTCCCCTTATTCTCCAGACCAGATCACGCATCTGACAAGATAAAATCCACACTGTAGCAAACTCCTCCTGGATAATGCTTTGGAGAGACTCCGACAGTCACAAGCTGATATTCTGGTGTCATGTTGAGAACAGGCACCCTTGGCACTAGCACCCTTGTGTTTAGACATATTTGTTTTTATTTCCCACAGTACATGGCTTGAGTAGCATGGAGAAACAAGGCGTCAAGCAGATGCTAGACCACAAAGTGGATAGGGGAGCAGTTTTGTCAGGCTGACAGAAGTGCTGTAGCCTTCCAGATGCTCACATTCAACTATGATTAGTTGGGCAGCTGAAGTTTCCCGATGCTGGTCTAAGTAGCCCCCAGAAGCCGCTAGATACTTTAAACATGTTTTGTGGCGTGGTGCAGTACAACCTGTTTATCCTTGTGTAAACAATTATGCGGTTGCCCTCAAAGATGCTTGACAGTCCATTTAGCTCTGCTAAATACACTCACAGCAGAACAGTAGGCTTTGCAAGGCTTCAAGAGGATCACTTTTAAAAGTTAAAAGTTCACAAACTTGTACTTGTTGTCAATTAGGCCTTTAATCTTACCTTGTGATTTTTACACAAGTGGTGAACTTTCCTGACCTTTTCAGCCTTATTGGTACTAACGGGATTCTACAATATGTGTGCCAAATGCACAAAATGAATAACTCCGAGAATAACTCACCAGAGGGTGAGGACGTTGTTTTCTTGTTGAAGGTGTATGAAAATGGCTTACATAATCAAATTACATCTGCCAAGTACCTACAGTATATAGAAGATGGGATTCCAAAGAGATAAAAAAAGTGGGCTAACAGTCGAATATGTATGCTGCAGTAATAAAAAACATTTTGGGCTTGTATGAAGCCCAATCCAAAATGCTCTGACAAAAATCTTGTGCCAACCCAATTTAAAAATGAAAACATAATAATGACTGCAATCATCATTAAAAAATTTACTTTTGGGTGATTGTCTATTGTGTTTGGCATAGGGTTGGTTAAGATTAACATGAGCTAGTCTATTATCAAAGTCAGACCACAACATAAAATAATATAATTTTAGCACAGCTACAATTTAAAATAAGTGGATCAGAGGATGCTTCTTGCTTCTTTCGCAAGTTATTTCTAGCACTGAAGGTGGTGTTGTAGCCTTCAAACATTATGTGTTATCCATCATTTTCAAACATTCCCTGTTGTATAAGGTGAATAATGCTGGCTCATAACTAGCATATTTACTATTTGAATAGAGTGAGTGACAGATTTGCTGATTTATTAAGGCACTCATTTCAGGGTGCAGATTAATTATACAGCTTCTACATTCATAGTAGGTTTCTAATGCTTTTTAAACACTGAACTTTGCCGGTGTTTCGAAACATTTTTAAATTTCAATGAAATGTTGAATAGTTCAGTTATTTATTAGGCTATTTTAGTGTATCTTTTTATTCTGTGAATAAAAATACTGTTAGTTGCTGAGATTTTAGATGTGTTGGCTATTAATATAACAATGGAATGACATACAAAACGTCAATCCTCCATAACTGTGCTCATGGGAGATGTTTTATATCAGCCCAGATTCTTAGATAATCCAGATGGGTTAGCAGAGATGGTTTTGTTCTTGTTTGGAAAACACAGGTGATGATATAATATTGACTGTATTGCACCACTAGGAAGTTCTACCCTAGCACAAAACACTACATTTTGGACATTCTATATGATCCATATACTGTAATGTTTATAACCTAACCACATATAGTATCACAACTTGTTATGCAGTTTTTGCAAAACATATTTATCAGAGTAACTTATTAGAATCTATTTTAGCTAGAACCATTTATGTTTTATGTTTGAACAGTATGTAAACACTTCTTATTTCAGTTAGTACTCAGTACTCAGATGACTCAGATGATGTTCCTGTGGATGAATCTTCCCATGATGCACTTACCCCACTCTTATTGGTTCCTTTCACGTAATGATAAATGGATATTTGGGAAGTGTCAGGTGTTCAGTTCCACTTTCCTAGTTAAAGATAGCATGCATCACCCATGGAAAGTGCCTTGGCCATTGAGCTTGGTGTCCTGCAGTATTGTTGCTGTCAGGATTTACTTAGCACCTTTATAACTAGCATGTTCACATGGCAGATGATGATAAATGGCATCAAAGCTTGCCAGATGGTTCTGAAAGGCAGTTGTCAGCTTCTCTAACATAAACATTTTCTGTTTTTTTTTTTACCCCTTTCTGTCCTCTTAATTATCCACTAGCTTTTAGCCAGGTTTCAGTTACAGGGCTCCCTTTCTACGACACAGTGATTTAAGGCTTTTTAATATTGCATGGCTTGTGAAAGATTCACAGGCTGGCTGTCACTGTGTAGTCCTGACCTTCACTCTTACACAGTGCTTCAGTGCACAGCCCTGTGGTATGTTTGCTTTAGCGCTAACCATACGTTAGCATCCAAGACTTTCCCATCATGCTTCCTGCAGTCATTGTACATTGATGCCACTAAAAGAGGCAGTGCATATGAAAATATGCTCTGGACTACCAGCGTTCTATTACATTTGATTATTTTCCCCCAGGCCTCTGAGCACTGTGATTGCATCTGGCAAATGGAAGGAGAGGGCTGTTAGCTCTTAATCACACCTACCAGCATCTTCATTGGCGATGTAATAAAAACCCGTCTGGCTGCCTGGAATTCTCCAGTCCTATTAAAGACATGCCTCTCTTAGAATGCTCATACTGCTGGTAATGGATCATAGTGCAGGTGTCAGTAGTGACAGAATTTCTCTCTCCTTCCTTGTGCTGGGATATACACAAAATGTCATTTTCATCTTTGTAATTAGTCCCCCTGCCCCCCTCTGCATCAGATTATGTACTGATGAAAAACGTGTTAAACATACATATTGATATGTTTTTGGTGCCACTGAGTACGTGTACGTTACCTTATTAATGTAAAATAGTGTTTGTTAGTGTTTGGAAATGTCATTGTGTGGGGTTTGTTCTAACATTAGTGCGGTGACCTTCAAACCTTTTCATAATGATTTTACATAAGTTCCAGTCAAATAACATTATTACATCGTAATAATATTTGACTGCTTATTGTCCACCTGCACATGCTGTACGTTTTGCATGTTGTTTGCGTTCACCATAGACGTTTCCACTACATGGATCACTCTTGATGTGTCTGGTGATGCATTGGCATGAATGTGACACCCACTTAACGGAGATCTCTACTGCCATTACATGAATTAAAACTGCCCTGACATATTCTTATTTCATTACAGCGACAGGAGAAGCCTTTTCACAGGGAGTCAGATGGCAGCTAAGTGGCATACATTAGATCATCGTCATCATCACAATCAGTATCTCATTACCCTGTTTCCATTGTCCCAGATCACATTTGGAAAATCATTACCTCCCTGTCTCACCAAGTGACTCCAGAGAGAGAAAAAGAGACGGAATGAGACAACTTGAAAAGTTGAAAACATATGTTTTCAATACAGGTCGCCAAAAGTTTCTGCTAGTTCAGCCTCCAATACTGCTATCTTTGTATTAAACTGCCTCCACTACGTTTTGCTTGAAGCTTAGTGTTTTGATGTCCTTCTCAAGTGGATATTTACGAAGTATAACATTACGAGATTTCAGAAGCAAAGACACATCTACCCTGTGTGTCCTAGTGAAAACAGGAGCCATACGGTGAATGGATGCAGGTTATTGTCTACTGTCTCATATTTCCAGTCTGGCAAAAGCAGTTTGCTGTAAATTGGCCTGATTGAACCCAGCTATACCAGATATAGAGGTAAACAAATACCTTACATCTGCTATGTCTAAGATTGTGATGGAGATGGTTTGTAATGGGAAATCTTTTTGTATTAATTTAAGTTATAGTAGCTGCCATGCAGTCAAGAGACCAAATGGGCATTTAAAGTGATTAAGTAATTGTGCT
Organism: Brachyhypopomus occidentalis; assembly: GCA_020368025.1. Taxonomy (NCBI): domain Eukaryota; kingdom Metazoa; phylum Chordata; class Actinopteri; order Gymnotiformes; family Hypopomidae; genus Brachyhypopomus; species Brachyhypopomus occidentalis. The sequence continues at coordinate 466,446 of JAGXOD010000075.1, forward strand.
GCCTTTTCCACTCCACTGCTTGGTGCAGCGTGTGTGTGTGTGTGTGTTTGCTTTTGTTAGGTATTGGACAGGCTTTATTCTACATGAGCTTGTCTCTTTTGAATTGACACCCATTCATCCAGCTGGCCCAGTAGACATGCTGCATTGCGAGGTGGATGAATGATAGTTATTGTTCCTTACTGCTGTATGGCTTGTGGTGCCCCCCCCCCCCCCCCCCCCAATCCTTTTTTTTTATTCTTGTTATCCATTCATGCTTGTTATAGAAGGACCATTGAATTTTGGCTGATGTTTTAAAAGTTCTAACTAAACTTTAAACTTTGAATTGACATAGCAGGCAAAGGAATAAGAATTTAAAAAATCATAAAGTAATAAAGACTGGACTGCACAGCACAGAGCATCTCTGTTTTTTTGTCTATTGTGCCGTTTGCTGGCACTGTCCATGGTGCTGAATAAGCTGAATTTTGATTGACTCTCTCTTTTTCCCTCTGACTCCATTTCTCTCTTTTTATGAGTAAGAGCAGCATAATGCTGCATTTCATTCTGGTGTTCCGTTCTGTTCTTGAATCTCCCCTTTCCTCTGTACCACCCTCACCTTTTCCTTTTCCCTTGTCTGTTCAACAAGGTACACCGAGAACTGTTGCCTCTCCTTGCCTTCACAATATTGTACAACACCCTGTCACATGCATTCAGATGCAGAATATACTGCTAAGTGCTAAAGTTGCCAGACGGTGCCCCCTCTTCTGTGAGCCCTGGGGCAGACTCCGGTTTAAAATGTGGGCGCAAATTAGGCTTATTTTCAGATATACACTAGAAGGCCTGATGCCAGCCACCATCCGGCCACTGAAGGAGCGAGATTATAATGCAGGTCGTGGCTGTCTCGCAATCCAGGCCCTCCCAGTCCTTAGTGGGTGACAGAACTGCTGGCAGCAGCACTCAAGAAGGGAGAGGCGTGTTTGGAGTAGGCGTGACTGCTTGAGGGTGTAATAAGCTTGCTGTCGTGAAGTGTGTATGGATCTTCGCACATCTGTGTGTGTGTGTGTGTGTGTGAATGTGTGAGTATGAGTGTGCAGTAGGAATAGAGTTAAGGAGGCTGATGTCAGTGTATGCAAATTAAATTTAATATCTATTCTAATATCTGTGACAAATACGTACTCTGGAGCCACTTTGAATCATGCGGTATGGTCCCATACGTGAAACAGCATGTGTGGGTTGTGCATGAATCCTCTCACCGTTGTGTGGTGGTAGGTGCTGTGAATCATTCGGACCCCCAGGTCCAGGGCAGCATTTCCTCGCACAGCTTTAGCTGGCCAAGGACACTCAGCTTCCTGTCTGAGGAAGGATGATTTCATAGCAAAAAAGTGGACTTTTGAACTTAAGCTGGACTTCGGCCTTACTTCCTTGTTCATTTGAGTTTGATGAACAGTGATGCCTGTCAGTGACTTCTGACCTGAGCTGCACTGATTGACTTGAGTGGATTTTTCTCCCTGAGTTGACGAGCCTTGTAATCAGATGCGTGAGCTGGGATCTCTCTGAGATTGGCATACACGACCCAAAGGTCTTTTCTCTTCATCTTTTCATTGCAATATCACTAATAGCTATGACTGAGTGATTAAATAATTTTTTTTTCTTCTGTCTTTCTTCTTAATTCATGTTCACACATACAGGTTATTACAGCAAAGAGCTGAAACATTTAATACATTTGCCATTCTTACATTCTTTTTAGTGTATCTCTCTGTCTCCCTGTAGCTCTCTGTCTCTCTCTCTCTCTCTCTCTATCTCTCTTTGTCAAGATGTCTAGAAACAAAGTATTTTTAAAAAAAAGCACACATTAACACATTAAACACATTAAGACCGAATACTGGAACTGACGTATACTGAAGTCATATTATCTTTGTGTTGACCAGCATTTCTACCCAGTCCATCTTTGGCCTATCACAACAGAGGCTGTTAACACAACAATTTGCTGTTGTTAGTACTCAGATTTAAACCTCGGCTGTTGTAGAAGCTAAAATAAATTATTTTTATGAAAAGAAAAAATCAATAACATGCGTTGGCATTATTTAGCACAGTGTACTGTTTATCGATTAACTTTTTGCTAACTGAATTTAATTAGTGAGAACATGTAACAGGGGTACATAAAACCAGGTGACAACTACCAACCAGTAGAGTTTCATTTCAACCCTAACACACTTAATGTACTTATTGAAGGCCTTCAGGAGGCTAGCATACAAATGTTCTATTTTTTCAGTTTTGTTCAAATTGGTGATATCCGGTTTGGGACGGGTTTTTTAGGGGCCAGTCTGCTGTTGCACAGTGGGGTGTGTCTGGCCATCAAACCTATGTGTACTATCTGTCCTGTTGATTTCATTCTTTGAATAGGCTCTTTGAAGGGAATGACGGCAGCACTGCAGAGTGTTATTAAGATGAGTGTGACAGGTTCCAAAGTGACCCAAGACAAGTGTGATAACTGGGTCCTGAAGTTTTTGCATTTCTTTCTTCAACTTAAATAAGTTTGTTTGTAATTTTTTGTATCACTCAGAAACACTCACACCACTTTGAAGCACGTCCCTTCCACATTTTAGCTTTGTTTGCTTGCTTACACTGGTCTGAATTCACACAGTGGCATCACTATGTAAAAACATGGGACATTTACAACCATGATCAGGGGAAGTGTTGCAGTAAGATTAGTATACATAATTACTACAGCAGCAGATAAGAAGCACTGTTAAAATATAATCATATATATTTAACACTAAGCTATTTAACATCAACACATAAATCTCATTTGTATTTGTCCCCTGGCTCACAAGGTCGCTAGACGACCGGGATCCTAGGCGACAGCCTACCTTTGTGCACTGGGCCTTGTGTTCTGTAGGGAAAGCACAACACACTTGTGCTGAGGTACTGTGTCTCCCTAGAGGGGAAAGCTCATGTCAGCTTGGGTGTCTGCTGTTAGTACAAGAGATGCAGTCAACTGCAAAGTGAGACTCTGAGGTGATCTTCCCTCGATGGGACTCTGTAAACCTCCTCAAGTACAAGTCCTTGTATACAGGAAGTTTTAAACTTTTCACCACCAAAATACGCCAATATCATAGCTGGTGCCCTTGTTATTTGGATTGTATTTCATGTCCTGTAACAGGTATCAGTGGATGCATTTTCTTTATTTGCTGTCTTTGAAATTTCATAGGGGTGGTGAGTCCTATGGTGACTAATATCCTGCTTTCAGGTAATAGAATATGAAATTCTGTAATAATACTGCAAACACTGGAAGTCTTATGAGACTGGAGGTATTACGAGAAATTAAGCATATTCTTTACATCACCAAAATAGCTTGATATCGTAATACCCAGTGTCCTCATTCTACTTGTGCATGTGTGCAAGTGATGCAAAACCAACACTCTTCTGTAATTAGTCAAAATAGCATATACAGCACCGGCATGCAACCATGCAACTCAAAGAGAGAAAGTTATTCCATGATTTACCATTGCCCAGTTATAATTACAGTTCAAGCATGCAGTGACTGTAAGACACAGAAAGACCAAACTTTGCAGCATGGTGTAGCAGCTGAGAATGGAATCAGTCCAGTAAAGCAACTTTCACTGGACTGATGGTGGCGCTATATCACAGCCTTTTACATTTCGTGATTTTCTCCCTCCCTGACAAAATTCCACTTTCAGAGCATACATTGGCTCCATCCTGTCACGGTGGCGAGGCGGTTTAGGATGCAAAGACGAGTACTCGCGTCGTTGACAGACAGTGATTTTATTTATGTTGAACATATAACGCTTTTGCGTGCTAAACGGACATATACACATAACGTGTGTGACTCAAACAAAGACGAGCACGGGACACTGCGCGAGCACACATTAAATAGATGAACAGCACTAACCCCTTGTGAAGACGAGACGAGCTACAGGATGGACGAATGAACACACTCACACCGGCACACACCCACGGAAATACACATATGGACATAGACAACACGAACACACGCCCTAAGGGAGGGGTCTGGGGCTGAGTGTGACACAGCCAGTCTCTAACCACTTTGATTTTTTTCTAATTTGCATAATATGTGAAAACAACTTTTGAAAACTAGTACTAGGTTTTTCACTTTATCACTACAATCATGAGTTTGAACCTCAATAATTATCAAAAAACATTTTAAAACAATATGGCCAACACATGGAAATTAATCCCTCAGGGCGTTAGCATATTTTGCATAAACACTTAAAACTTATGAATGCTTCATCCAGTTTTGACGAAACTTCACAACACTTTTCCAAGGTAGTCTGTTGAATTTGGCGAATGAAAGTCAATAAATGCTATAAAACTATACATGTCAAAAAAATGTTTGATCTCCATTGGCCAATCAGGATTCAGAAGGCATTTGACAGGTTTAAAATTGACCGTGATGAAGCGAAAATGCTATGCATGCTTTAAGATTCTCTACGATTCTATAATTTCAAAGCTTTCACTTTAAGCCCCTAAAATGACACAAATCAGGAAATGTTGTTCATATCAACACAGAAATTTACAAACATACATGTATGATATTGAATGATATTGACTGCTGAGTTGGAGCCAGAGGCTATAGAACTGTAGAACCATGTGGAGGTTCTACAGTGTACAATTAACTATGTTACATTCAATCACAGGCCTTGTATTGTGTTACTTTAATGGACAGAAGTCATCAACAGTGAGTTAGACCAACATGACACTTTGGACACATGTTTGGCACAGCAATCTGGTGATGCTTTTCAGTTTTGACCTTGATTGGATTGCACAGGGCACTGCAGTGCAGTGCATCAGTTTATACACCTTAGAAAATGGTACCACTTTTGGTGTTTGTAAGGGGGACACAAAGAAGTGTTTAAAAAGCCTTTGCAAATAACTTTCAGTTCACTTTAAAAACTCTAATGACTTAATGTTTAAATAGATAGATAGATTTACATCTTAATTCTAATGCATACTAATCAAATTACAGTAAGCTTTACAGACAGTACAATTATGGAAAACCAGTATATGGGCTGCAACATACTGTTACTTTGTTACCACTCCTGGCAACAACAAAGAACCAGTTAATTATTATGTTGCACATTGATTTATACATTCCCATCTGAGTCGTAGGCCGCGTAGGCCCTTTGTGCTCTATGGGTCCTGCAGTTGGATCTTTAAAGTGGGATCTTTAAAGCATGCACTAAATGTGCAGTCCTGGCTTGGATACTGCAACACCTGACCTTGCGTTCGCTGTGGCCAAACGCTTTAACTCAGACTTCAGTGCAGTTTGTGTTTATCACTTTTCCTGCCTGCAGGTTTTATGACGGTCAGATTTTGCTGCCCCCCAACCCCCAAGGACATTCTGTAGAAAGCATGCAAAGTTTATCCTTCTTGTCATAACACCCTGGTTGTTAGTAGTCCCCTCAACTTCACGCATACTTTAACAGGACCTGCAAAAGCAGGGTCCAAAAAAACAACAACAAACAAACAAAAAACACATATCGGCCACCATCTGTTACTGGCACAATGTGCATGTCTGTACCCGAGCATGTGTGTTCGCCTGAGTGTGTATGTGTACAAGTGTGTGTATTCCCTATGTAATCATCACAAGCACGCGAAACATTCCTCAGTCCAGAGTTGCACACTGCGGCCCGCGCATCTGTCTGACAAACATATTAATGCAACATTAATCTCTCTCCTCCACTGCACCACAGCCACACGCTCTCACTCGCTCTTGACTCCAGGCACTCTCGCTCGCGCACACCAGCCGCCTCACACTTGCTGTGAGGCCCTTTCGCGCGCGCCCTTGCTCTTTGTAGCGAGAGCCCCCGTCTCTCCCCACACCCTCAGGCTCGCTGGCCCATCTCCTGCTATCGCTGTCCTCTTCTCACCGTCCGGGAGGGGGCTCGGTAAAGCAGAAGGATGGATGGAGGTCTTTGCAGCTTGGACAGGGTGTGATAACTGCTCTGGGTCCTGCAGTCTCAGCAGGCAGGTGATGGCCATGTTCTCTCTCTCTTATCACCTCCGGCAGCCTGATTGAGGGAGCGGGGAGGGGGGGTGGGTGGGAAGGAGGCGATGTCTTCTGTTGGAACATCTCTTCAGCTGCACTTGAAGAAGCGAGTGTGACCTTGGAGCTGTACGCAGGAGGACATGGAGTTAGTGTGTCATGAATCTGATGTTTACACAGACTGTATTCTTCAACACATGCTTGTCAAAGAGCTCTGTGGTATACACATAGAAGCACAGATGCATTATTGCACAGAGCAATACTGGGGTCTTCTATGGGGTTCTTCAGAGGTTCTTCAGTATTGTTGCCTTTTCTCCCTTCATCGTGATTAACTGTAGTTTAACTATTCATATCGTGAAGGACTAACAGACAGATGAGGAGAGGCCTGGTTGTCAGTAAGCACTGGAGTGCTTTGGAGCTCAGAAGAGCTGGTCTCATCAGCCCTGCAGGGTGCCAGGATGTCATTGGCAAACCAAGAGGTGACTTTTCCCTGCGTGCTGCCTCTGACATTGAACTCCTGCTTGTAAGTGCTTCTCACATGACTCCTCTCTAATGGAGTCCAGTCCCATCGGACCTGCCCACTGACACACACACACGCACGCGCACACACACACAATGCATACGTCTCCCCCTTCTATACTTCCAGAACCCCTTTAGGCCTGTCACCGAGGTGATGGGAAAGGGGCACCGCTATGACAACAATCTCCACAGCAGATGTACATAAATGTCGTCATGGAAAAGGTCACATAGGCTCAGCTTTACAATTGTTTTTTTGTCCGCTTTTGCTACCTCCTCATTTCTGTCTGTCACAACCCCCCCCGTGTGTGTGTGTGTGTGTGTGTGTGTGTTGGGGGTGGGCCCCAACACACACACACACACACACGCACTCCATCTCTCTTCACTTCCGTTAGACCAGAAAAGACAAACTCTGCGGGTCCCAGCTGTTTGTTCCAAGGCCTGTTTGGAATTTGGCTGGAACTGTCCTGTGATCGTGATGGTCCACGTGTGCCTGCTTGTTCGTTAGGCAGCCCTGCCACGGTTTCCTGGCTTACTGAGCTCACGCGCCTGGCCTTCACTTCACTGTGCTGTTTCAAAGTGTTCGTGCTCATGTCAGAGCCAAAACACTGCAGAGTTACTCTTTCAGACGTACGGCATTCAGAGCCAGGCCTACCTCAGGCCCGCTAATGAAAAACTCCCCACCTGGAGAAAAAGAAGAACAAAAATAAATAAATAATCATCTCCCTGTTGATCCAAGTGTTTCAGTCATGTTTTGTTTCAGTCATGTTTTGGTGTGTCATTTGTTTGGAACACAAGAATAGATAAAACAACATCTGTGATGGAAAGGAAATGTAGAGAGGAGTTTACGGAGCTGCTCCAGCTGCACACAGGATCTGAGCAGACTTCCATCAGGGCTGGGTGTAAAGTTGCGATTAGGCATGCATTATGGGTGCTTGCCACAAATGTTTCTTGTCAAAGCTGAGCAGTCCTGTGGCTGCGTAATGGGATTCCAGCTACCTGCATTGGTCAGGTTGTCCTCTTCACCATTTCCTCCTGCTCCTCGTTTCGCTGACCCCAGCTCCCGGGATTCGCCTGGCTGCCTCCGTCCCCAGCCGGGCGCTTTGATCCATGACCGGAATCGTCAGGGAGCGACGGCGTCCAGCCACTCTTATTACACCCTCATGCGAAAGCTAAAAGAGGACACTCGCTTTGCCAGGCCCGCCAGCCGACTGGATGATCCGGGAAATGATGGGTTCTCTACGTAGGCAAATGGCCCTCGCCAGCACTCCACACGCCCCTTTTTTAGACCCCACTCTCATTTTCTGCTCTTCAATCTGTATCCAGCTTGAGAGCCCCATTACCGAGAGAGGGAAATGGAGGGAGGCAGAGAGGGAAAGAGACAAAGCCGCTCGCCAAACGAACCCGGTCCTTTGCTAGGTAACAATACTAACGAGGGTTCTTACCACTTTTGAAATACCACGCGCGGTGGTGACATTTAGCCCGTCTGTCCGAGGCCTGTGTAACAGCGGAGGGAGCTCTCCTGGTTTGTCTCTAAATGCCATCGTCCCGCCCTCCGGGTTGGCCACGGCCGCCCGCGGGCGCTTCATTAAAGAGGGCCGGGTGCTTCTCTTCTCGGCGCCACATGCTCTGGCTTCCCGCGGAGGAGGGTCAGTACAGATAGGCCCTTCGTCGCCGTGGTGAGTCCCCACCTGCTGCCGCAGCACCTTGCCTCCGGGATGCTTCAGCTGGTGTGTCTGTGCATGTGTGCCAGGTCCCAGGCAGCCGCTCAGTTTTTAGCATGGAAGAAACGAGACGATTGAGCTGAGCCTTTCTTCACTTTGTGTAGCTCAACTTTGGTATTTTTCCCCACTGTGCAAAACCAAAGCAAGCAAAGGCAGTGAAGATCAAAAAAGGAGATGCATATTTTAAATGGACTTTACACTGTAGGCAAAACATAGCCTGACATGCTACCTCAGAGTTAGCGGTAAAGTCAAGAAATGCTGCTTCCAGAATTGACAGGACAATTAGCCTGCCAGGAACAAATCCTGATTGGCATTTTCCGATTGATAACAAATGGTTCTCCAGACCACATCAGTGAGTGTTAGGATGATGAGACTGGCTGGCCAGACTCCACTAGAAAATAGGACGACAGTCATTTCCACACAATGATGAAATTAGGCTGTGGGTACTGCTTTTACCCTATTGGCTCTGTGGGAGCAGGTAGAAGAACACACGCCCAGCACCCCATATGCAGATAACATTTGCCCCGTTGGATTTGCTATGTGGGCCGTATCTTAACGCTGTGCTCGTGTAAATCCCCTCTTGGGCAGCCAGACGTACACAGGGATCAGTCGGAGGAAGGCATCGAATGCCACCGGCTAAAGCAGACACTGAATTGGCGGTAAAGTTGAAGCCCGATTTGTAAATGGGTGTTTTCCTATAGACACTGGCTCCTGTTAGTCACCTCATGTCTGGAGTGGCTCAAAGCCTTCTTGTGTTTGGAGTCCATGGGGAACCATGCGTGCTATACTTCAGTCTCTTGTGAATGGTTCTTACAGAATGCAATGACAGAATGCACAGTGACTCATCATATTCTGAATCATATTCCTCATTTGAAGGCAGAAATTCAGCAATATCATTCTATAATTAAATGGGCTAACCCCCTCCCATACACACACATACAACCCATTTAATATGAGGGAAGTAGTAGGTTAAGGGACAACCACTTTCTTTAACTGGTGATTAGTTTTGCTTTTTGCATTGGCATTTTACTTTTTCTTGGCAGAACTGGGCAAGCTGGAAAATGCTTAAAAATCCTTTATGTAAAGCCAAACTATATGTACTGTAAGAACAATATTCCATGTTTCATTTGTGATTAAGCATGATTATTTTGTGCATGCTGTATAAATAAACTTATTTACAAAGTTCTTGCATACTGCATCCTCATTGGAGATTTTATCATGTCCATAGAAGGTCCAGAACTACTTTACTCTTTACTCTTTACTTTACTACTTTACTCATGAGGTTGCTTGAGGATATCTGACCTTCTTCTTCTTCTCATATTTCATATCAGCTCCTCCAAGTGGTGGACGATGAATGAGATCATCCCAGTATTAGAACCCCGTTTATACTCCCCCGAGACCTCCCCACTCTCTCCTCAGAATCACATTCTGCTCAAATTGTATAACAGCTTCACTCCGCCGATACGATTTCTTGCACCCCTTTTCCCCTTGACCACCTTTCAGTAAAGTTTTCTCTGCCTGGTTTTCTGGTGGAGCTCATCTGATCTTCGCTGCAGGCTCGGCTGAAACATGGTCGCCGGCTTCCTTCTCTCCTTTGGGGTCTGTCTGGTTCTCTCCTCCGTCCTCCACGCAGCGGCTGCTCCGGGACTGCGTGGTCTCTGCTGTCCGGGCCTGCTCTTCACGCCGCCCTTCTCCGCCCTGCATCCTGGACACTGGAGGCTGTTTGTGTGAGGCTTTTGAGGTCGTCCCTCCCAGCTACAGGCTGAGGCTCTCCAGCCTTATTTGACTATTCACGTGGAAATGGAAGGAATGTCCCGTGTATGGAATAGATGTAGAGAATGTGTGTGTAGGGTCTGAATGTCTGTTGGGAGGGCTGTTGAAAAGGGCTCTCTTTTCCACTGCTTCCTGTCTCTCTGCCCCATTACTAGGTCATGTTGCAGTGCTGAAGGGGTATCAGAGAGGATATGTGCTCTCCTCCCGTGAGGAGGTCTTTTGTTGATGCTGTAAGATAAACACACGTGCATAGTCACGACTGGCCCTCATCCTGCTGTCAGTGTGTGTGGTCTCGCTCATTGAGATACGGCCCTGTCTGCATCACCGCCACCACCAGCAGCACCACCCACAGGGCTCTACTTCTCCTATTACCATCCCAGAACACTGGCCAAGCTCTCCTTCTTCTTCTCGTCTGGCCACTAACGACCACAGGCTGCTACTGACGCACAGCACTTAAAAGAAACGTCCAGTATGTTAATTATCTGTTTGTTCCCTTTGATTAAACATGGAAATGTTTTTTTAGGCACAGATTAGTCCTACTCTTTGACAAGATCATGTTTTGAGATCCTGTGCATTGAAAATCCCCTTGAGTTTAGGACTAGACACTATCTGTGCACCCAAAGACCCAGTATGTTAAGCAGCCTTTTCCTGTTGCCATCCAATCAGTAGTTAAAGTGCTGAGTAAAGGCAGTTGCACCTGGGGGAATACTCTCATGGTTTATGATCCCTGTTAAAACACACTCTGAACTCCCATTGGACAGTTTTTTTTCTGCAATACTTCATTTACCGCATGGCTTGTTAATGATGCTCCAGTGGTAGAATAATCTTCTTAAACAGATTTGTGTGGAGGAGGAACAGAGGGACAACACAGGACAAAAGGCATTAACTGAACATTTTCCTTGGCCAATTCTGAGTGGGGAAACACTGACAGGACCCCTATAAACAAACTTAAACGGGGCGGCGCGCCATATTTATTTAGATAAGGTTCTCTTGCTCCGTTTCGTCTTTTGCCTCTTTAAATCTGCCTGTGTACACTCAAACCCGGCCCTGTACATGATGTCTATCCTTAATCTCATGCACACCAGACCCAGATGTATCTCAGGCCTCTGCTTGTCAGGCTGATGCTCTGGCGTCGGCTCCTCCTGTCCAGTCTGTTACCTTGACCGGGATATGACCGACACAGCCACAGCTCTGTCTCCACTGTGAGAAGTTTGAGGAGTCTGTGAAGTGGTGGAGGACTAAGCTCTCTGCCTGCGCCCCAGAGCCACGCCGTTATCAGCACCTCCAGCGGGGGACAGGCCATTCTGCACGCCACCCTGTGATTTAATTGTACTTTCTGGATGACTGCCCTTAACCTTCACTGGCTCACCAGCTCAGCACCTACTCAAGACACTGCACAGACACGAGAGAGAGAGAGAGAGAGAGAGAGAGAGAGAGAGAATGTGATTTAGACAGACAGTCAATGAGAGTAACAGAGGGAAGAAGTATAAAGTGAGGTTTGACAGTGAAAAAAACGTATTATTTACACCAATTTAAACTGTAATTGGGATGTGGGGTAGAACTATTGCACACCCTGTAACAGAGCTTATTGTCCTCTCCTGTACTATGTGTAGTTCACAGCCCACTTCTCTTATGACTGTCTGTGGAGTTTGATCTGGGAGGTGGAAAGGAAGCTTGTTAGGGAAGGAACAGTGTTCTGCCTGGTAATTACAAAACTGCATTGTTCTAACCTTTGTTTGGGTCTTTTGCCACAATTGTGAAAAACAAGTTTGTCTTAAAATCACAGGAGAGGAACTAAGACTGCTTGTTAGCACACACACACACACACATGCATGCACGCACACACACATACTGCACCATTCATCCATTTATATTGCTGATGAGCATATGAACGTAAACTCTCTGTATATTGATTTTTTTGGCTTAGCTATATGTCTCCAGAGGATGGCAGAAGAAGCCAGAAAGTGTTGTATTCCTGACCCAAAGGCGGACGTGTTTGGCGTCTCTGCAGTGGAGCTGGGGGAAAAGATATGGAGAGGTTGAGGTTGTCCTACAGCAAGCATGCGGAAGGCACAGTGTTTTCACAACTGAAGTGGCAACACACCTCACATCATCCCCTCCCAACACACAGTATAACACTCTGTCCAGCAATCTGACTGCTTGGCATATATACTGAACATTAGTTAACCGGGCTTTCAGTGGGCTTTAAGCGATTCAAGCGTCTCATGGATCAGTTTCACTCTTCTGAAGCTGAACTGGAACTGCGTTGACAATTTCCATTATCTTTATCACATCCTTTAATTAATCGCAAGTCAACTATCTCACTTTGTCTTCACCAGTGGATCAGTTCAGGGCGGCTGGCTTTGGGGTGCTGAAATCCCTCAGCTCTGCTGACTGCAGACAGCTGTTTCATGAAAGCACTGTGCTGCAGAAACAGGATGACTGCTGGCCTTGTAGCAGGAAAAGGAAACGGCACGGGATAAATGTTCTCATTATCTCTTTAAATATAAATCAATATTACTGCAACTAAATATACAGTGGAAACATACTTATATGGTTGCTCTGATTTAAAATGTACAGTATTATGTGATATGAGTCTAATAATGGACTTATTTAAGAGTGCTTCTTTTAGGTGTTCTTTGACAGTGCATCTTTGACAGTGTGTCTTAGGAGTGCGTCTTTAGGAGTGCATCTCTGGGAGTGCGTCTCTTGGAGTGCATCTCTGGGAGTGCGTCTGTAGGAGTGTGTCTCTAGGAGTGCGTCTTTAGGATTGCGTCTCTTGGAGTGCATCTCTGGGAGTGCGTCTTTAGGAGTGCGTCTCTGGGAGTGTGTCTTTTGGGATTGCTTCATCATGCTGCTGTAATAGTTTATTTTCTTAAACAGATTTTTCCCTTTTATGTAAATGCAATGACAACTTCTAAGTGGGTGGTTAATGACTGTAATAATAAGGTTTGCTTTTCCCTGTACATATTCCAGTCATTGTGACAACAGCCTGATTTGTTGTGTTATCATCCTTAAAATTCAATCTCACTCCTTCTTAGTTCTAATTGTATCCATTAATTATGTTACATTTTAGAAGCATAAATCTGAAGTGGCATGTAATGGTCCTAAATGAGGAGGAATCCCTTGCGGCTAAATGGACATCGTGGCTTTGTGTCTGACCATGGTAAAGTGAGCGTGAGGAAGCGGCAGGAAGTTGCCTTTCCTACGAGGGCTTTGTCTAATTTAATAGGCTGAACTGGATAATGGAGAGAAATGAAGGCATAACCAAAATCAGTTATGTGAAAATGCTTTTAAACCTGCCAAGATTTCCTGTCCTCGTCCTGCTTGGATAATGGTTGTTGATGGTAGTGTGTACGCATTAAAGATTCATACGCTGTGGTCAGACCCTCTCAAGCCACTACTTGAATGGGCCAACAGTTCCTGCCATTGAGACCAGGCCCTGGACTCTTGACAAGGTACGAAGGACGATGACGAGGAGACTTGAAAACCTTGGATATGCTGATCAAATGCTACAAATTATACATTCTGTCACTAATGGTGAAATAAAGTTGGTATATATTCAATCTTCTGAACACAGTGCTGACTTGAATGTGAATTCTTAACATTTTGAAATTATTCACCTGTTGCATGTTTCTAATAAAGTGGTATTTTAAAAAAAGGGTAGGCACAAGGCACCTGATTCTCAGTTATTATTCTTACGGAGAAATGGATGTCAGATACAGATAGGACAAAGCAGGCCACGTAGCTTTGATTTCATTCCTGCCAAAACTTCACAGACATGCTACAAATAATGAGCTCCAGCCTCCTGCCTACATCAGAAGCCCAGCAGCCCAGTACAGTGAAGGCACAGACGTCTGCGCTTTTCGGGCCCCGTGCTTCACAGAATGTGGCTCCAACCAGGCGGCTGATGGTCGTGAAAGAGGAGAGACGGGAGAGTGAGGCAGGTCGTCTGCAGTGGTGCTGAGCGTGAAGCGCTAACGCTGTGCTCGCCGCTTTACCCTCAGTGTGCTGAGTGGACCGGCCCTGTGCCCAGGCTGAGACGGGGCATCTCCCCCAACTCGAGCCCCCAGCCGGGGGGGCCTCCTCCGCCAGCCGCTTTCATCCCCGCAGCCTAACAAACTCGGTACCTCCAGCCGCAATGAGCAGATTTGTATTGGCGTGCAGTCCGGACAGCGGGAGGAGCCCGTGGGGCCCCCTGCCCCTTAATGGGAGCAATGATCAGGCATTTAATCACAGGCAGAAACGCCCACCGCCTGGCCGCTCCTCTTGGGGCATCACACATGACTCTACATACTAATCAGCCTTCAGGGCTTGCGATACAGGGCTGGACGTAATGGAAACAGGCGGAGGTTAGTGAGCAAGCCTCTTTCTCCCAGCAAGCTGCAGAGTAAACACGCTTTAGTGTGTGCTGTCACTGATCATCCAAGTTCTGGGCATCGCACAAACTGTGTGTTTCCATCTACAGGCCTGGCAGGATCTCAACAGACAGATGAATGAGGCTATTATTATGGGACATCTTAGGTGTTTACTTGAGGTGTTTACTTCTTTACTTCAAGTGTTTTAGTTTATTCAGAACTGATGTATTGCTGATATATTGATGAACTCCATTCAAGAACTTCATTTTAATTATATTTTGCTGAATTCAGGGAGATTATCTGCTGTTTGTTAGTAAATACATTATTCAAGGTTTTTCTGACATGGACATTCCAGCACAGTTGTGATGGCAACCAATCAGTCTGACCCACTCCGTGTTCACCAAGGTGTATTACACCCAGAATTCCCTTCGAGGTTGGGTTTGGCCGTAATACAGTTAGTTTTCCATTTCGCTCTGGGGACTAGCGTTACAGGGCCCCTGCCTACACAGCTACTGCACAAACCACAGCTCATTCTTCACCTGGTGTCCTGTTACCGTGGCTTCTCCATCAAGGTCCTGCCAGCGAGCCATGCTTGTCCCGTGGCCGCACTGAAAATGCAATTAAAACAGACATGAGCTCATCGAGGCCTCCTGCCTGGTCCCATTCTGTCATATGGCCCGTCTCCCCTCTGCAACCTGACCCACCGGGGCAGATATGGTGACATCTAAGGGTCAATGGAAATCCACCCCAGCCTTCTGCAGTGACCTCTGCTCCTTCTGCAGACCTCAGGTAGTTATTGACTTCAGAGATTGAAGTTATGATGTTTTAACAGGTTTATTGATATGAGTTTAGGGCCCTTCCTGTTTAAAAGCCGATGGATAAACGTGTTTGGACCTTTTTGGTAGGGTTACTTCCTGTGGCAGTGAGAATGTGCTCTTCTGTTGGTTGTTCTAACACCAAGCACCCATGCAATGCACAAAACCGACAATGTAATAATATGGTTGAGGCTTTTTTGAGTATTTAATGTTTATCAGCATAAATTTTGAATATCAAAAATTCTGTACCCTGTGTAGTCTACACTTTAAAGTGTAACACAGAACTAATAAAGAGCACTGCAGTGTGTCTGACATTTCTTGAGCATATGCTTATGTTCTCGGTGGTCCCCTCATGGTAATTTATTCTTGCTTCCTTCTTTCCTTTCTGTCATGCACTCATAGTGGGTAGTGCCTACTGAGGCAGTGTAAACACAGCAGAAAGGCCCTAACGGGGGGGGGGGGAGAGCAGGCGCAGGGACTTGGCACATGCCAGTCAGTGGGCAGCCAAGTGCAGCGGCCCGGATTAGCCAGCCTGACAGCCGCCGAGGGGGCAGCGCACCCTCCCTGCAGCTCTCGCCCTTCCAGCCCTGCGCCCGCTCCGCTGGGCCGAACTCCCTCGCACCCTCTCTGCCGCATGCCACCCACAGCACGCTAGGGGCCGGCTGAAAGGACAGGGTCTTTTTCACACGCATGTCTTGTTTACAGCAGAGATGGGCACCAGCACGGCATCAGAATCAAGGGGAAAAGAGTAAGCTGACACCCTGGCACCGCCCCCAAGCCACACCCCCTCCCCGTGGTTGGCTGCTGTGTCCTGCCGCTGTAGTGCCTTTCCTGGAACCCTTGTTGTATGAAAACATGTGCGCATCCTCATTCTCTCGCTGTCACTGTGCAGAAGGAGGCTGGCTGTGTGGTTTTCCCTGCATGTGTCCTCACTGACCTCTGGAAGTCACCTATGCACATTATACTGTGTTTAATGATGTCACAGGCGAAGAATGTTAAACAAAAATAAGGGAGGAAGAAAAGCGAATAACAGAACACACAAAACAAGAGCTCAAGTGATAAGGACAGATACCAAAAGCAAAGTTTATTAATAATGTTAATAACCAACAAGCACTCCTGACACTGCGGCGGTGCAGTGCGTAAGACCACACACCACCTGTCTGGGGAGTGTCACAAAAACCAAGCAGGAAGCACATGGAGAGGCAAAACAGACGGGCATAGCAAGAATAAATAAGTAGATAAATATATAAATAATGGATGGGAAATAGTTCTAATTGAACAACTCTCAAGTTCTCAGAGAGTAACCGAGAGCTTTGGTCATGGTAGCAAAAAGCTGCTAAAAAATCTGACTGTACATACATGAGAAATGCATGAGAATATATAGATGTGGTCACTTTACTTACTGACTAACATACCACTACCATGCCACCATGACACTACCCTGTGACCATGATACTACCATGACACCATCAGGGAACTGTTGTGTCAGTACAGTGGTGAGAATGTTCACAACTCCATTAATACTTAATAAGCAGTACATCTGTGGTCAGAAGCTGACAAGTGATGATCTGAATGGTGAGTGGTTGACAAATAGTGGATGGCAACCACACTCCACTCTGGCTCCCTTCTGCCAAAAAGAGAGCAATAAATAACATATTGCTCTGTAAATTGGATTGCATAGGGAAAAAAAATGACCTGCTCTTTTGCTAATGACCTGCACTTTTGCTAAAGACATGCTCTCACTGCCATCATGCGGCTCCTCGCATCTCTGTCTATCGCGGCCCGTCCGTGGTGTTCTGGAGGCGGGCGGGTTTTTCACACGAGCACACTGCGCCTCACAGCCCCCAGTCCCAGCCCAACTCTCAGCGGTATGCTGGGACGGCAGTCCCGATGGCTGCTAGGACCAGCCTTTTAATGACGGGGTCGCACATGGACGCTTACTGGACCTGCCGCGATCGAGCCATCCAAATGCGACCCCGACGGCCGAGGCTGCTGCGCACAACGCGTGTCTGACAGGTCGGAAATTCTCTGTTAATCACACCGATCAGACGTGAGTCGAGATCCCACAATGTGCGCTAGGTCATTCATGGCTGTTGGCATGAGGGTGGGAAAGGAAGGCAACACTGTGACAGGTTGAAATGGGAACATAATGAGACTCAAAGGATTTACTTCCTCCAAAGGACACAGAGCAAATTCTTGATTGCAATATCTTGAGGCACGAGAAATGAACGACCTTTATAAGTGTCATGACATACAGTATTTCTCTGGCTTTGTTTAGAAGGTGTGGTGTCCTTATGCATGCTGGTTCCCTTATATTATGTTTTGTATTATTGTAATTGCATGTAGTAACCGATGCATTCACTACTCCGAACTCAGGGGTATTCTGTGTGTGTGTGTGTGTGTGTGTGTGTCATCCAGGAAACCAGCAGGACTATCATGCATCACCTGGCTCCACCTAGGCCTTCGTTGGGATTTGTAGTGCTCTTGGTGCTCATTAGGTTTAACAATCTGTTATAACTCATCCTTAACAAGTTGCTTGTTATATTACGTGGGGCACTGGATATTTACTTCTGAGTTCCCTCATCCGTTTCACGGTGTACCCTGATTTTCAGGCAGGGAGCTTTTTAATTGGATGATTTAACTGTGAGTGAAGGTATGTCTTTTCAGGAGCACTTGTTGCCAACCCTCCAAAAGATGCAGGTTTTGCCTCCTACCCATATGTAACATGCTTGATTCAGCTAATCTGCCACGGGAGCTCCAGAATTAAAATGTAAAAAAAATAGCTGGGAAAGGAATAGTTTGTCCTTTACACAAACATTGTTTATGGCAGTTTGGTGGTGACAATAATATTGCCTGCAGGGGTGTGTAGAAACATAGGTGTATATGCTCATTTACTTTCTCCAAATGGTGAAATCTGGCGAGTTTGAAAAAACTTGTTTTAGAGTGATAGAGGAATTGCATGGCAGAGTGATAGTGGGATTGTATGGCAGAGTGACAGGGATTATGGTAGAGTGATAGAAGGATTGCATGGCAGAGTGATAGAGGGATCATACGGAAGAGTGACTGCATGACATGTGATGTAATGGATCGTATGCACTGAGCATTAAAGCCATCCGCGGGCCTTTCTGTGTAGTGCTGTGGTAATTGCCGTTGCTGAGATACAGCTCTCGAGCAAACAGGGGCGCCGCCATGGGGAGGTGTTAGCGTATACACAGTCAGTGCATGCTGTGCAGCAGAGTCATAGCAGCCATGCACCTGTACACACCCCGCGTTCATCAGCACACAGGAGACGCAGCCCTCCTACCCAGGCCTCAGCCCACCACTCCAGTTCTGGCAGTCTACAGACACACATGTGCGGCTGCTAATGGGCCACTCTGTGTTAACATTTTAAATGAAGTTTAAATATGAATTGCTGCTCGTTGGCATGCCATTAAAGTAAGACCCATCAGCGTAGCAATTACTCATTGCTAATGAAGCTATCAATTTATTGATCAGTAGATTGGATTGCGCGGTCTACCGTTGAGCCCTAATCGGTTCTCCGCCTAATGTCACTTTCTGTCTTTTGGTGAATTCTCATTTCCGAGATGAAGCCGCTCATGTCACTGACGGTAATCCTCACAGAGTTCTAGCATCCTCTCATCTCCCATCTGTTTAGAACCCAATTACTATAGAGTCCAAATCCCCGATCTGCACTTTCTTGGTGGACTTTCCGTGTTCTCTGTGAAATCTGGATGGCCTTTGTCATTGCCAACATTGGAAGCATATGAGTTTCATTAGAGCATCTTTTTTTTCTTGCCTGAAAGCAACACTTTCTCCTGTTCTCATAATAAACCTGTCAAGAGGGGGGACCTTCATCATCCAGTTCCACCTATCTGAGAAGTACAGAGGGAAGCTCTCGGTGATAAAGACATAAATACATTTGAAAAAAGAGATTTAAGAGTATCACGAACCAGAGCCTTTTGAAGCGGGACTGTAGAGAGACCTTAGAACATGTCTCAAGAGTCTGGGCCCACTACATACTTCACACATACTTCACACAGTAGAAAGACCTATTGCTGTTTCCAATGCCTACCTAATTTACTGCACGAAGAGCTCTCAATACAGTGGAACTTATTTAAAAGACTTGCTTCAGAGTAAAGTTTATAATTGCTTCACGAATATCTGGCAAGACCTCTTTGGAATATCATTTCAATTCAGTTCACCATAATGCTATAAGCTGCATTATGTATTTTTGGCAACTCGTACCTTCATTTTTAATGGTGCCCAAATTGCAGAAAACAAATGAATGTTTAATGTATATCAAGCAGATTCAACAGGGGAAGGTTGATTTTGATTTACCTTTACTGTCTAAACTAAACGAATAGAGGATCCTGCACTGATTTTAGAACACTTCAATTAAAGGTAAAAGATTTCACACGAGTCAAAATGAGCTTAGCTCTGTTTAATTCATAGCAAAAGCTCAAGAACTTCGTTTCCGTGGAAACTAGAAAAAGAGGATGAAATTGCGAATCAGAACAAGAGGGAGAGAAAGACCAGTGCAGTAGAGGCAGTCTGCTGGAGTAGGCCCCTCCTTTTACTGTCAAGAACGACCATTAGTTGCTCTTCAATTGGAGACTTTTTACAGTGTGTTAGGTCCTGGATGCATCATGTCTATCTCTGTAACATTGTGTGTGTGTGTGCCTATGTGTTTTGTCTGTTTGTACATTTGTGTGTGCTCATGCACATGCATGTGTGGGTTTTCAGAGCTCATATAATATTTTGTCACTCTTATGTGCCGATAAGATGTGTATTCTGTCATACCTGGTTGAACTTAGTGGTTGTGTAATAGCATGTAAAACACAGAGTACAGCCACTCCTAAAACGAGGCATCTCCTGTCCAAACTGTGGCCTAGTGCTTGTTAGTGGAGTTAGTGGAATTATAAGTCCACAGTTCAGGATGCACTAATTGCAGAGGGGTGGGATGTCGAGAGAAATCTCCTTGTTAGACTGCAGTGTCGCATAAATTTGTCAGCCAAGCTCTTGTATGATGACATGATCATGTGACTTTTCCGTGCGATTGGAGAAAGACTCCTGGGAGCCCTTAGCAAAATTTCACTGTCAGCCATTTTACGTTCACCACGCTCTTATTATATATTTGCTCCAACACGGTGTTAACAATTCTTTCACCATATCTCACTTGTCTTCCTGTCAAATCCACATTTGTGGCAGCCATCCCAGTACCTTTTGACAGTTTTCTGATCAGCAGATGTTTAGCCCCCTGAACAGTACATTTAGACACACCTCAGCATTGAATAATGGCTTGTGCTCTTTACCTTTCTACCCCTAGAAATCAGTCCCAGTCTCCACTGAAACTCCCCCAGTAGGTCCACCCTCTTTGCTGGCCTACGCAGTTGCCTGGATAAACAGTCACAGTCAAGTTGTTGGCTCCTTTTGTCCTGACTACTGTCACCGGCTGAGGTAATAAGGACCAGAGTGTCTGACTGTCTGACTAATTGGTGCAGACGGTTTGTTTCAAGCGACACCGAGATACATCATGGCTAGGCTATTACTGTCTTCTGTAGACAGGGCTGAATTAATACTCGCCTCCAGTACTGTTGTGCCTTTTCACACAAACCTGAAACCTTGGTCTTTCAGCAAAAAAGTGCACATGTACATCAAATACCACAGTCCAATCAGCACACCCGAAAATCTTAGCAATGACTAACTCGAAAAGTCTCTTCGTGTTTATAGCATTTTATTTTAGCAAACATTGCTAGAACTAGCCTAAGTAAACTTTTAAAAAGACACTTTAAGATATAAGAGCACCACTGGTAAATGTTAGTCAAAGAATATTTATTGCCTGTGGTTGTTGATTTACTGTGCTTTTGTAAGTGCTATTTAAAACAAAGGGCCGTATCGCCGGCACCCTGTGGTGGAGTGCGTGATGAGACCACTGCTGGTAACATGTATTGAGTGGTAGCAGGGCAAGGAGAGACAAATTACACCCAAAAGAGTGAGCCTTTAAGGAGAAGCAGATTACACCTTGAAGAGTGACCCTTCGAGGAGAGATTACTCCCATAAGAGTGAGACTTATTGTGTTCTGTAAATATTACATTTGTCTCAGTGAAGACATCCATGTTTAACCGTTAAAATGTTGATGCAGTGTGGGTTGTGATGATGTGTATATGAACCACACAGACTCGGGATATTGTGGGTGAACATCCAGACCAGATCAGAACTTTTTTTGTTGTTTTTGTTGCTCCACTGTTGTTGTTGTTTGTATGGTCTACTGTTTATCACATTTTGTGTGGGTTTGTTTCATAGAACAGTGCCCAGTGGGCAAAGCAGAGAGAGCAACAGCAAGCCAAACTTTCTGAAAGAGAGTTAGACAGAACCTTCAAACACTATTGGTATTCACTTGCAGTCTGGATGTACTGCATGTTTCTGTGTTCCCTACACTCTCAGAGCAGCTTCACCTCTTCGGGGGTATGGTAATTAGCTAATGAGCTAGGTCAGTGCAGGGACGATGCTAACCCGCGTGACATCGGGGAAGCCAGATCTCTGAAAGCGGAATGCATGGTGCCCTCCTCTGTGGTGACCTCATATCATTGTGTGCTAATCCCCCTCACTGCTGCGCTGTTCCGCTCCAGACCCAGCCTTACATACTGCATCTGCAACTTGACTCCGCCTGCCAAAGGTTTAACATGACACCTCTAGCAGCTCCGTGCTGGGTCCGAGAGACCCCTGCCTCGTGGAAATAAAGTGCTCAGGCTGGTCCCGCCGTGCCGTTTGTGCATCGCTTCAAGCCGCCGTCAGTCAGCAGATGGGAAACACGCTCAGGAGCTACTTCCTCCGTCAGCTTGGCCCGGTCCCAAAGACCCGATCCGAAAGGCTGTGTCTGAGCAGCATGTCGGAACGAGAAGGGCTGGCTTCGTTCACATGGTGCTCAGCGAAAGCTCCTTTAACTGCATGACTTAAGACAGGACTGAAATAAACTCTCTTAGAGACTGTGGTTTTAATGTGGGGGTGTGGAACAAGCTGGCTAAAAGTGTTAAAGGTGCACCTACCATGAGAGAGGTGAGATCCAATTCCCAACAGAAAATTACCTGCTAGCTATAATAACCGGCTGCAGAATTTCTTAATTTAAGGTTCTTGAAATCTGTGGGAAGGCAACCACAATAACAGCTCAAATGCATTTTCATTTGTGCTAATCTAAGATTATACTGGAAATATTGTATGCAATTGTATGCATTTTCAGTAAAGTTTCAAGCAAATGTATGTGTTTCTTTTTTCAGTTTATTTCATTCTGTTTAATTAAGGTTGTACCTCATTTATTTGTTCTGTATTTGTGTGGTGGATGGTGTGTGTGTGTGTGTTAGAAGGCACCCGTGTATGGACCATTTGGCTTGGCAGCTGTCAGATTGCCACTTCTGTATTTAATTGTATTTAATTGCTGCAGTATAAACCTCTCAGCTGGATATTTGCATATCTTTTCAGTCGCTAGTTACATGCAAACCAGACTCATTCGAGACATTTGCTTACCAGGCAAAATGTGGAAGTTGTAAGCAAAAACAGTAAAGGCTTCTCCACCACGTGGTGGTGGCTGCTGTGTTCTCCCTCACAGAATACACAGGGCAGTTTATCTGAACCATGCAGCAGAAAACCCAAACCTACTGGGCTTTTATAGAGCATGGAGTGCCGTGTTGCAAAACCACACCTACATTTGTGTGAATTCAAACCTTCCGAGGTCTTCCATAAATAGAATCTGTGAGGCTTATTCTCATAGTTTTAAAACAGTATGTACAGTAAAGACTGGCCTGAATAACCTAACGTTACCACTCATCTGCTCCAAATCCTAATTTGAATCATAGTCAGAGACTAAAGCAATGTTCTTACACCTAACCAGACAGCTCTCATATAGTCTGGCTATGGAGTAGAGTTATAATCAGTTTAGCTAAGCCATAGGAGAAACACAGAGCAGACTCACAGAGCAGAAGCACAGAGCAGAAGCACAGAGCAGACTCACAGAGCAGAAGCACAGAGCAGAAGCACAGAGCAGACTCACAGAGCAGAATCACAGAGCAGACCCACAGAGCAGAATCACAGAGCACTCGGGAGGATCACAGAGCAGACTCACAGAGCAGAATCACAGAGCAGACCCACAGAGCAGAATCACAGAGCAGACCCACAGAGCAGAATCACAGAGCAGACCCACAGAGCAGACTCACAGAGCAGAAGCACAGAGCATTCAGGAGGATCACAGAGCAGACCCACAGAGCAGAAGCACAGAGCAGAGCACAGAGCAGAATCACAGAGCAGAAGCACAGAGCAGAAGCACAGAGCAGAGCAGAAGCACAGAAAGCACAGAGCATTCAGGAGGATCACAGAGCAGACCCACAGAGCAGAATCACAGAGCAGACCCACAGAGCAGAATCACAGAGAGCAGACTCACAGAGCAGAAGCACAGAGGATCACAGAGCAGAATCACAGAGCATTCAGGAGGATCACAGAGCAGACCCACAGAGCAGAATCACAGAGCAGACCCACAGAGCAGACTCACAGAGCAGAAGCACAGAGCATTCAGGAGGATCACAGAGCAGAACCACAGAGCAGAATCACAGAACTCGGGAGGATCACAGAGCAGACCCACAGAGCAGACTCACAGAGCAGAAGCACAGAGCATTCAGGAGGATCACAGAGCAGACCCACAGAGCAGAAGCACAGAGCAGACCCACAGAGCAGAATCACAGAGCAGAAGCAGAGCAGACTCACAGAGCAGAAGCACAGAGCAGAAGCACAGAGCAGAATCACAGAGCAGAATCACAGAGCAGACCCACAGAGCAGAAGCACAGAGCAGACTCACAGAGCAGAATCACAGAGCAGACTCAGGAGAATCACAGAGCAGGCCAGGATGCAGGGCATTCATAGGCAGTCTGTAGGCTATAAAGGATCTGGGTAGTGCATGTTCACTTCCTGTAGTGGACTATGAGAGAGAGAGAGAGAGAGAGACCAAGAGAGAGTGGGAGAGAGAGAGAGAGTGCAGGAGAGAGATAGAAAGATAGAATTCTAATTCTAACTAATGTCTACAAGGAAACTGACAAATATTGAAACTAAATGCAGGTGGATATGCAGACGTAAACCATCATTTTATACATTCCAAAGTCTTTTCCCACAAAACATCCCTGAAGATGTTTATATTCTCTAGCTATCTGGTCGTCTCATTTCTTCCCATGTGGAGTTTTCTTTTTCATGCAAGAGCCAGAGGAAGGCATTACAGACCGTCCGCATAAACACATCCTGCAGGGAGGACTGTGTGTGTGTGTGTGTGTGTGTGTGTGTGCGTGCGAGCAGCAGATCCTAATCCTAAATCAAGGTTGCTGGCTGCAGGAAGTGCTTCTCCTTCAGTTGGAGCAATGGGAAAGGTCAGAGTACGTCTTCACCGAGCAAAGCCCCTCACGCTCTCACACACCATGCAAAAGCAGCAACTCACACTGCAAACGTGACTACGACACAGGACCCAAGGGACACGAGCAAGGAGCGATCACTGTTCCTGGTAAAGGCATAGTAGTGCTGTGGCTTTTCATCGGACAAATCTAAGGCTTTATCAGGCCTAGAATGACCTGAAGAATCCTGACACAGTCCCAGGTGTGTAAGGGACACATCAGTGTTTTGCATCATTCCCTTTAGCCTCTGCACCCTTTTTATACATTGTTGTTAACATCAAGATACAGTGATAATAATCAGTATCATTGCCCTATTATTAAAAAAATCAGCTTTATCAATATTTTTGTTTTCATGTTATTATTATTATTATTAGTAGTAGTAGTAATAGTAGTAATAGTAGTAGTAGCGTTATCATTATATAAATAATACAATTAACAATAATAATAAATATTATCTTTATATTTGATAACAGAGCAGGAAGATGCAGATGCATTACTCATCACAAATGAAGAGGGAAGAGTCCAGTCTGCTTTTGCATGTTTTCTAAAGGTCTTGCTATATCAGGCTAACTTGTAGGTCATTGCAGAATATACTGATAATGCGGAAGAGAGCAAATTAGCAGTGTTTTCAAATGTTCAGCCTCCTCTGCTGGCAAAGTGCGCTAATTGACTTGAGACCTACTAAACTTCAGACAAATATAGATAATGCTGTCACATCACAGCTATGCAGTAAATTCCATACGGAAGGAAACAGATTGGTCTAAAACGGTGATTCAAGAATATGCAACTACAGATGTACTTAGGATTCCATCTTAATGGCTGCTCAGTCAGCTCTGAGGCTGACAATGCAATTCCACTCCATCACTGACAATGTGTAGTGTTGAGTGAACAACTGAAAGCTTCAGTTTACATTATTGTCTAGCTGTTAGCAAATTAGACACACAAACCATGAGATTTTGCCCCCATTCCCAAGTCTTACAACCACACTTCAGACTTAGTCCTCTTAAACCTCTAGAGTGTTGCCGTTGCCTTATGCCATGTTTCACTGACACTAAACTATGGTGAATGCTGCATCTTTGCGCTTGTGACTGGGAGACTTTTGCTGGCTTTGGTCGATACTGGACATGAGTTTTTCAAACTGCTGTGATCAACTGCAGTTTTGATTATGAGATTCAAATTATGAAACAGAAACATTAATTGCCTGGGATTTCACCATGATGTACAGTGAAACTGGTAACCATTCCATTCCTATTTTACACATTAACCCTTGGGAAATCCCCATGTATGCTGATCCATTATAAATTGTCATTATTACTTATTGAAGGTTCAGATACAATGCATAATGGAAACAAGCAAGAAACCAAATGATGGATAACATAACCAAAGACATCGACATAGTGCTGAATGTCTGGAGCGCTCATCCATCACAGAGCAGAGAGCTTAGTTAGGCATGGCAGAGAGAAAGTGGACTACACGTACCAGCATCCCTTACACCAGCCTCTCAGAGTCAGTCCTGCCTCTCGCCCGTTAAGAAGCACGTCCTGAACGATTGCTCTCACAGAACGCTTTCTCGAGATAGCTATTCGGTTCGCTTCTGTCCTGTGTCTTGGCTGATTTAAGGTTGCATTTTAAGCTTTTCCCATTGTACACATGCAAAAAGGTCATTATAGACCTAAATAGAAATGCAACTAATTATTTTTCATTCATTTAATAATTTGTTCTAGTGACAGACGGATGTGACTGCTATATTTAGGGACGTATTAGGAGACAAACTGAGGTGTGTGTGTGTGTGTGTCTGTGTGTGTATGTGAGAGAGAGAGAGAGAGAAAGGTCACTCTCACCGTACCTCCCCTCAAACATCACTTATCCGAAAAGCTTCAGAACAGGCTTAGCCATCAAAGCCTGGGTGACCTTCCAGCCCAGTCATATCGCTCAGGTGGTTTTCGTACGTAATCCTACTGGTTGACAAGTCATCTGTTAATAATTGTGTGTGGGACAGGCCCAGGGTGTGGAACCCGAGCTGTGTGTCCATCAAACTGTCAGTGTTCTGACAGATAACTTAGTGCCAGTGCAGGATCATGCTGACAGGATTATCAATCAACACAGGTGCTCACACGGACTCTATAATGGGGGGTGTAATGAGAGAAAGCACAAGTATAAAGATTTGTGTTTGAGTTTTACATATACCGTACAACACACACACACACACACACACACACATGCGGTTCAGCATGGCATTCGGTGGATGTGTGTGTGAGAGATTGTGTCCACATTAGTAAAGAGGAGCTTAGGATGGCTTAAGTCTTAGCAAAGATGGGGATGAAGTCAGGCTCTGGTAAAGGTGAGGCGAGTGTTGAGTGGGCTGGCCTCACTATCGACAGACCGAGACCAGTTCTCTCCCTACGAGAGCACCGCAGCACGTCTGGTGAGGCTAGACATTCTGTTCTGGCAAACAGATAGACAGTCAGAAAGAGAGAGAATGAACAAGTAGAGAAATGTTTTTTTAACAAGGGAAGAACAGTATCTAAACCTCACGAACTAGGCTGTTAGAGGTGAGTGTTGTTAGGACTGTTGCCAAGGTATGCTCAATTAGAGAGAGAGCAAATGATTAGCAGTCAGGTTCTGAGTTTCATTATACCTTTAACTTTCAGTACACTTTGAAAGCATCCTGGGGCTCACTTTAAACTCATCATTTAGAGTGCCAGCACTCTTCTGCTTCCCATCTCTTGTCCTTTCTGTCGAAGCTCAGCCAATCAGTGTGGGTGAAGCAATCAGTGTGGCTGTGAGTGGAGGCTTGAATGGATTAGATTCAGAATTGTGACAAATGGAGTCCATTCAAAGTGCCATCTGCACACAGCTGCTCAGAGTCAAGCAGCATCACAGTAAGTGGTGTGTGTGTGTGTGTGTGTGTGAGAGGAAAATGTTTATGTTTACATGTGTGTTGATGTGAAAACTGTGCTACATTTTTTCTGATTCTGTTACACACAAAACGGAGCTCAGATCTACCCATAGAAGTACTGTTTAAACACTACCACTGTCAAATTCTGCCACAAGAAATCCACAATACTGCCATCAGAAATAAAGATTAATGCCTTTTCTCAGTGGTAAGTTAATAGATGTATGTAGATAAAATCTGGAATTGTTGTGCCCTCTAGTGGTAAATCTTTGCTCTTGTCACCGGAGCCTTAATGTGTAAAGTAATATCCGTTGTATATTGCAGCCCCTTTTTCACAGAGACTATTGCTTGGACTAAGGTTTTGATTAATTCCTGGGGTTTGGGGTTGGCTGATGCACAGCATTTAAAATGAATTTCCTTTAAAAATAAATGCATATAGATGATGCATCTAACTTTGTCTCCTTAAAGTCTAAACATCTTACTCTCTCTTCAAGCCAGACATTGTGTTGTCATGCCTCATGTCCCATCTTTCCTGCCATAGCATAAACACGTGCTCCATTGTTAGATTATCCATCATAACCAGGGCAGCTTTTTTTATAGCTACGAGTGATCTGTCTTACCTTGGAAAAAGTCGACGCAGCAGAAATGTTACCCAAAGATGTCAGCTAGCTCATACGCCGGCCTGATAGGGAGGGCATTACTCTGATGGATTTCGGTAATAAAAGGTCAAAAAGTTCAGGACGTGACAAGGATTTTGTGACTAAAGAAATGCATGTGTCAGCATGAATAAGTAACTCGGTGGTCTTGGGGCATTGAGATATATATACTGTAGGTATTGATAAACTGCAACCTTTCTTTACATTATTATGCTAATATTTCTTATCTTAAAAAAATCTAAATGTTTTTAAAAATCATACATTATTCATACATTAATCTACATTATAATCATACAGGGCTACTCTCTGGCCATTCTTGCATCCTTCCACTAGAGGGAAGCAGTTTACTTCTGTAAAATAATTGTGAGCACCTCCATAGTGAAACTTATGCATAAAAACGTCTAAACAGAACAGCAGGCCTGGGAAAGTATTGTAGACTAACTAGAGAGACTGATTTAAACTGAGAAGAGGCCTTGAGTTGTTTTTGAAGTAAATTAAACCGTACTTCAGTCATTTAAACCCTTAAAAAACAGACTTAATTCTTTGCAGCATCTGAGAGAGATTTAAAGAATTAAATCCTTTCTGAATTACTTCTTCCTTAATCCTAATTCTGTCCAAAGGATAATGGCAGTATTATGAAGAGGTGGGCATTGCTATATGAATAAAACATGGCCTAGGATGTTCAGATCCATGTTTACAGTTTTTCTAATCCACTGTCATCCCCATTAAGACATTATCAAATCAAGATGTTACTGGTCTTCCTCTGATGGGAGTTACTGGTCTCCCTCTTCTCCAGACCTCTGAATTATGGTCTTCATCCTCTCCAGAACTCTTGAGTTATGGTCTCTCTCCTCTCCAGAACTCTGAGTTATGTTCTCCCTCCTCTCCAGATCTCTGAGTTATGGTCTCTCACCTCTCCAGACCTCTGAGTTATGGTCTCCCTCCTCTCCAGACCTCTGGATTATGGTCTCCCTCTTCTCCAGACCTCTGAGTTATGGTCTCTTTCCTCTCCAGACCTTTGAATCTGAGTTATGGTCTCTCTTCTCTCTGGGCCTCTGAGTTATGGCCCCCTCCTCTCCAGACCTCTGAATTATGGTCTACCTCCTCTCCAGACCTCTGAGTTACACACAAACATAGATCACATATACTTAGCCATATTAAAAGCATGTGGGTATTAAATGTGGGTATTATGTTATTTTAAAATGACACTACTGACTAACCTGCTGGGTAATTATAATGTTACAAATACCATTACAAAACAGGTACAATACAACACCACAGGTTTGATTTGATTAGTGTTTGGCTCTAGTCATTAACATCCAACATGAAGAGTCTGATATGATGAATCATCCTGGATTATGGACTGCAAAAATAAACATTAACCACAGATGTATAACTTTTTAAATACCCATGTTATGCTAGAGAACAGAGATGATTAAGCTGATCACCTGTTTTGCATTAACTGGATGAACCTGGGCTGACACACAGAGAAGATGACAGATTGGAAAGTTTCATCTCCACTTGCTTTTTAATCATTGATTTGGACTGTATTAAATCAGTTTAGAAGTTTATAATAAGTGCTGTTGAGTCTTAATTTGTTTCAAAGGCTCACATAGCTAGTGTTTTAATCATGTTTATTTAATGTCAGATTATAACTGTATTGCTCAAGACTCATAACCACATATTGATTCTCTCAGTCCTGTCCACCTGGATTAATTTTGTCTCAGTCTCTTCCTAATAATTAAGTTCATCAAGTATCTCATCCATAGGAAAAAAACTGCAGTAGTAGTGAAACATATCACAGTGACCAGGACATGACACAAAGGATGTATTTCCTCCCTTTGAACCCACTAAACATTTGGCACATTTAAAACTTCACATTTAACTTTCTGGACAACAAAGTGGCACCATCATTTAGTAATCAAATTTAAAAATATAACAGAGCATTTATGACAAAGCACTATTTCCTTCCCTCTTGCATGTTGCAAAGATTCATGTCAAGTTGAAGATTCTCACTTGATGAATGAAAATGACAACAGTAGAGAATAGATCTTATTAGTTTTTCATAAACAAGCTCTCTATTTGGTCAAAGTTCACAGAGTTTGCAAAGAGTCATGATTTGATTATTATTATTATTATTATTATTGTTGCTATTATTATCATTATTTATACCAAGTTATTTAAGTGGAGCAAACTCATTTCCAGTGTGTTGTGGAGGTTATAGATATATCACTATAAATGTTCTCTTGTTTTCAGTGGCTGTAAGTGCATCTGTGAAAAAGAGAAACCAAAATGAATGCCCTCCACCCCCCCCCCACACACATACACACAAATAATAATTACATAATCTTTTTTACATCTTTTTTCATTAAATCTTGTTTTTCATGTTTCCTCTTGTTTTGAGATGCCATTATGTTGAAGCTTTAGATCGATGTGGTAAGATATTGTATCTGGACGTTAGCTAGAGATTACAGATTAGTGATCCCTGTGAGTGTGCTGGGCTTTACTGTTCCAGACCCCAGGACAACCAGGACAGCCACATGAGAGTATATGTGTGTGTTTGACTCCATATACATGGGTTGGCCTCATGAGTGTCGCAGGGATTGAGAATGGAGCCCTAACCTTAGAGTGGATCAGTCCTTTTAAGTGGTGCACAAATAAATAAATAAAGAACTAAAACAGGGAGCATAACAAATTGAAGTCAAATCTCTTCCTGCAAACACAATATAATCCGTCACCGCTATTGTTTTTTTTTTGTTTTTATTTGTGCGTGCGTGTGTGTGTGTGTGTATGTCTGAGTGTGTGTAGGAGTGTAAGTGTGTAACTACCAGATATTCTACTAGGGGGATTATGAAGTTATCAGCACACTGTTTTCAACAAAACACTTTGCTTCTAGTTTTCGTCTCCTCCTGCTTCACCCTGTACAAACAATATGAAATAGGTTCAACAGAAGACAAACAGAAGAGTCCCTAAAAGGCTATAAATAGAATCTGTAAATGCCACAGATGTATAAATTTAATCGGTTCTGTCATAAAAGGAACAATAACAAAACTACCCATCTTGAGAAGGACTGCTTTAGCCCAAGCTCTCACACAGGCAGCCTTGGTCTGTAACATATGTTTCCTCTGTTCCTGATTTGATTGTTTTAACAAGTGGTTATTCACAATGACAGCTCTTGGTTCCACTCTTCCTTGTTTGGGGGGAGTCTTGAGTAAATCTTATCTATGGTTCTAGTGTCTGTTAGTTAGTTTTATTTGTGGAAGTCATTTTCAAAACATACATTATTGACAGCAACAACTTAAGAGCCCATATATTGTTCAAATCTCCGCTCATGCTTCTAAGGAAAAACTCAACATCTAAATTTGGATTAATGTCCTAGTTTACAGGACAGCATTGTCTGAAATACAATTAAATCATAAAGGCATCTTTTGACTTTTTGTAACAGCAGACTTTAACGAAGAAACCTAATGAACACTGTCACATTATATTGTAGTGGGAAAATGTAACACCCCCAAATCACACCATATGACGATAACATAATGTAACATCCCAGTAGGGCGGCATGGTGGTGTGGTGGTTAGCACTGTCGCCTCACAGCAAGGCGGTCTGGGTTCGATTCTCGGTCTGGGCTGCTCTGTGTGGAGTTTGCATGTTCTCCCTGTGCCTGCGTGGGTTTTCTCCGGGTACTCCGGTTTCCTCCCCACAGTCCAAAGACATGCATCTTAGGTTGATTGGTCACTCTAGATTGCCTGTAGGTGTGAGTGTGTGTGTGCGTGTTGGCCATGTGGTAGACTGGCGAACTGCCCATGGTGTACCCTGCCTTCGCCCGGAGATGCTGGGATTGGCTCCAGCCCCCCGTGACCCCAACTAGTGGGAATAAGCGGTACGGATAATGAATGAATGAACATCCCAGTATAACACCATTTGATGCTAACATAATGTTGCATCCCCATATCACACCATATGATGATAACAATGTAACATCCACATTTATCGGTAACAGTAAAATAAGTAATCATGATGTCATGATCACCTACATTAAAGTAATGCTTTAAGTGATGTAAAGTGTCATACAGAGGAAAATATCACCCAGCCAGAATCCTCAAAGGTGCAGGGCTCCCCATGAGGGTTAGGACCTGATTGTGCCTGGTTTTATGTAAGACATCTCTGCATGCTCTCCTACTACAATGCAGTGTTTTGCATACAGACACAGGAGGTCTGTTTCAAACTACTGGTCCATGGCACCACCCATACTACACACTCAGCACTCAGCCAGATGGCGTTAGCTTGTCTGTAATCCATGTGTCATACCCTCTGGTTCTGCCACAGCTGGGATTATAGAGTGGGTCAATCTCTGCTAGCCCCCTGTCTCTGTCTCTGTCTCTATCCCTTTTCCCATTGAAGAGAACGACTGTCTTTCTGCCAGTCTCCTCAGAACATGTACTACCAGATGTCATTCCTGTTTCTCCACTGGCGGGAAGAGGGAGGACAGCAGCACTTCCTTTACATGACACGTCTACTGTGCCACTACAAGTTCGGATGTTGCAGTAACCTGTAATATCTGTAAGATCAGTGTAGATCTGGCTACATTCAACATCTGCATGACTGAGAAAAGCAGCAGACTGTGTGGATAAGAAGGGATTAGTTGGTGGGTACAAAGTTTTTGTGAAGGTTTAATTACTTTGTGGTGCTCTATAACGTTAAAATGGATGACTTTGTAATTCTTGTGGTAACAGTGAAATGCTTGCAAGAGAGTCTAGCTGTACAATGTAAATAAATACAAGGGTTCATTGGAGAATGGAGGTTTGCTGTATATGGTTATGGATTGCATTACTGATTTTGGATATTGTATATTTTCTGATAGTTTGATCCTACAAGATCAATATATATATATTTTGTAATTAATTTGTAGATGCTTGAAGAATTCATTGGGATAGGAGAAAGATAGAAAGCAAGAGAGAGAATGAGAACGAGTGTGTGATTGCATCTGTGCATGTGTGTGTGTTTGTAAACAGTCTGTCAGACCTAGCATGTTCGCTAAGACCAGGGTTTTAATATATAGAAGCGCAACTCAAAAACGTAGACAGAATTATAGGCAAAAATAGAAAAGGCTGAAAACCCGACAAAGCTCCCAGGGATGGTATAGGCAAAACAGAGTAAACGAAATGTTTTTAAAATGCTTTTTTGTTTTTTGTGTGGAAAATAATATTTCCGAGAAGAATGCTATATATTCCAGGTAACTTCCATTTTTTCTGGATACGTTTACATTAAAGCTATTGGCTAACGTTAGCTAGCTATATTGGGCTGGTTTAATCAGGTATAACTAACAGTCTGACTACACACGATGGGAGCTACGCATGGGAATTGACAAATGTTTTAAAAAATGTATCATATAACATTATTTAAAAAAATTTGTAGTTGAGCTAAATTACATAAAAGTAGCAAGAGTTGTCCTACACATTGCAGTAACCCACCGGTCCCTAATATAGAGACACCATCTGTAACATTACTGAGTGAAATATCAGCTGAATGCAGTGATTGTTAATTAAAAATAAAGACTTACCAACTTACCCACATGTACCCAGCAAGTATCAGGAAAGCTGTTGCTTTAAGCTTTATTTGACCGGCAAATGTACTGACCCATTTTTAAAAGGAATTCGCAATACAATGTCTGCCACAAACGTTTGTATCTGGTATCACTTCAACCTCAGAAAGAAATCTGAGCTATTTTGATTTGGTCTCGTTTTCTGGAATAAAATATAAAGAGTATCCTTTCCCACACTTGCATAACTGTGCTATCTCTGTTACTCAAGCAGTTATGTGGAGTGAAGTGTGGGTCAGTTAACGCTAAAATATAAAGTACAGCATTAAATATGTCTTTGTTAGAAGTTAATGTGGGTTAGCGGGTCATTAGCCATTTGCTAGCGAATGTATTCCTGTTGTCAGTGGTTTCATCAACAGCTAATGAAAACGCCAGATAACTGCTTATCTCTTCAACCAGCTGTGTTGTTAGGTTTCCTACTAGTTCTGTAACTCTGCGATGGTGTTTCTTGACAAACTGACATTTTCAAAAATGCACCTTTTGGATAACATTTACAGCCACAATAGTTGGCTTTCACTTGTGCATCACTAGCACGTGCACAACAAGACTTCACAATGATTAATACACACAAAGGCGTTCCAGTGCACAGGGAATCAAACGGGGATTACCAATAGATGGGACTAATAGACGGGAATTATAATGAACCAGATTGGCAGGAGGATCATGGAAAACGTAGTCTGAAGAAATGGTGACTGGTTGCAACCCGTGCATGACATCAGGAACATCATATATGCACAAGATTGAGCATGATGCCTTTCTTAACCCGAACCAGAATAGCTTCAGTGCCTGCCCTGGTCATGGAGCCCTTCTGCTACTCTGTAGTTAATGAGCGATGGTTTTAATTGGTTACTTAAAATATTTTGTGATTAAATTACTATATAAAAATTGTATTTAAAATAAAATATTTAAAAAAAAACTGTCCTGTAATCCTCCCCAGGTGCGTGCTTCCCATGCATGGTGGATGTGGTGCCAGTCAAGAATGAAGATGGTGTGGTTATCATGTTCATCCTGAACTTTGAAGTCACGACTGACGACACACCGCACAACCCCACTCTGCAACTCAACCACCGACTGCCTCTCTCCTGGCGACCCATGAGTAATCCTCCCCTCCATTCTCACCCTCATTCGTTTGATTTTTCACTGGCTCACTGACTCATTCTTGGGGTCTATATATTTATAAGGCCATTTTTTTCTTGAAGTCTATATCTCTCTCTCTCTCTCTCGCTTTTAGATCGATCATGGCGTCTCCGCCTACGTCTGCCTCTTCTGAAGTCACACACAGCCAGCCAGTCCTCTCTTCAGGAGGACCCTGAGACCGGCCATGTCGTGGCCTTACGCGGCACTGCTGCTCCCCAGGTCAGCAGCAGTCACGAGTCGCTGGCCCTGACCGAGCTTCTGTCCCTCAGAGAGCATGAGCATGTCCGCCCCGCCACCACCACCGCCGCCGCTGTGGAAACCCCCTCGTCCTCGCTGTGGCTGGAGGACAGGCGCACCCTGCTGGCCGTCGAGCTCACACCTTCCCCCTCAGGCCCTCCATTGGCCCCGGCGGGGGCGCCCCCGGGTCAGTCTTCCCCGCGGCCCCGCAGGCTGAACATGGACGCCTCGGTGTCCAACTGCAGCCTGACGCCCAGCCGCTCGCGAGAGAGCTTCCACAGCATGCGGCGCGCCTCCTCCGTGGACGACATCGAGGCCATGAGGCCTGAGTGGGAGCGCAAGCACAGCGCTCGCGTATCCAGCGGCAGCACGGGTGAGCCAGCGAGAGAGGGCGGCCCCGGCCACGCTGCCCTGACCGCAGTACAACACAGGCAGGCGGTTAGGAGAGGGCAGCTAGTGAAGTGGGAGGATCACAGTGACAATGACATGCTTTTATAAACTCATAAAGAGGCAATGTCATTAAAGATCTATGTTAAATTGGATCTTACCAAAGCATCATAGTACTACCTCATAAACAAATCTCCTTTCAATTTACTGCTGAAAAACAATAATAATAATAATAAAACATTTTATTAATATAGTGCCATCCCAGACATAGCTTAAAGTATTGTGGGCACTGTTGTGTGCTATCAGTGGCACTGGTATCTCCACACTTTAACCCAGCTGTGCTCCTTTACAGGTGCTGTGAACAACAAGTCCAGCATCCTGAACTCTACCTCCGACTCAGACCTCATGCGTTACCGCACCATCAGTAAGATCCCCCAGATCACCCTCAACTTCGTGGACTTCAAGCCGGACCCCCTCATTGCACTCCCCCCTGGCGAGATGGACATCATCGCGCCCTGCAAACTCATGGACCGCACACACAACGTCACAGAAAAGGTCACGCAGGTAGGGCTGAGTGTCCATTTAAAAGAGTGGTCCTTCTTTCTAATGGTTTGAAGACAAAGTTGCACATTACCTGTCTGGACCTTTTGTGTTGTTTTTGGATAGAGTCAAATTCAAGCTTGCATTTTTAGATTTGAAAGGAAGTTCTGGACAAGACAGATTGCACTGATTGCACAACTTGGCATGCTGACTGTGCTGTGCTGGTCTCATTTTTGGCTGGCCATTAATATTTTTAGCAGATTTAGAGGTTCATAAGCTTCAGCATTTTGACTCCTACTTCTAGCATTTGGGTCCATGGTGTACAACTAAGTCTGATATGTACAGTGCCATATGTTTTCCACGAGTCTGGGCATTTATATGGGCATTTAACACTGTATGATCTGATGGCTGCTATGGGTATGAATCGCTGCAGGTGCTTGAATGGCACATATGTTTCCTTGGCGATTTACTCTTAGAATGGCGAGATTCCAGAACTCCTGATTCGTCAGCAGCGATGGGCAGTGGGGGCAGCAGGGGATCCTGGCTTTGGCGATGCCTGAGCAAAGCCATCTTTACATTTCTTGCTGTTCATCTTCTTGGGTTAGATTAGCAGCAACACTTCTCTTTTCCAGTTGCATGATGATTAGGAAGGTGATAACACACTGGCCAAGTGAGAAAATGCATTACTCATTTAAGAGGTAATTATACAGAGCGTGAAGTGTGAAAAGTCTGTTTTTAATTTGTTTTTGCAACTGCATAACGATTGTGTTATCGAAGTTGCATTGTAGATTGTAGAGCTACTGAACCTCTCTCCAAAATCATGACCTTAATCTGCGGTCAAGTAGTGCACTTGACAACAGTCATTAGTGACAATAATGACAATAATGGCATTAGTGGGAGCCTCGTGCTCCTTGCTGCGTGTACTCGGGTTAAGCTAATGCACCTTCATGCTATATGGCAGAACTGGTCCTCCTTGCTGGGTGTACCCAGGTTAAGCTAATGCACCTCCATGCTATATGGCAGAACTGGTCCTCCTTGCTGGGTGTACCCAGGTTAAGCTAATGCACCTCCATGCTATATGGCAGAACTGGTCCTGCTTGCTGAGTGTACCCAGGTTAAGCTAATGCACCTTCATGCTATATGGCAGAACTGGTCCTCCTTGCTGGGTGTACCCAGGTTAAGCTATTGCACTTCCATGCTATATGGCAGAACTGGTCCTCCTTGCTGGGTGTACCCAGGTTAAGCTAATGCACCTCCATGCTATATGGCAGAACTGGTCCTCCTTGCTGGGTGTACCCAGGTTAAGCTAATGCACCTCCATGCTATATGGCAGAACTGGTCCTGCTTGCTGAGTGTACCCAGGTTAAGCTAATGCACCTCCATGCTATATGGCAGAACTGGTCCTGCTTGCTGAGTGTACCCAGGTTAAGCTAATGCACCTCCATGCTATATGGCTGACCTGCGCTGCTGTGCAGAAATGAATAGAGAGATTGATGACTTGGAGGTGAAGTAATGATAAATGAGGCTGCAGGAACTCTACACTGTGGTATGAGACTCTGTCATGCTGCCAGCTGCTCAGTGGTTTGTGATGTGACAGTCATGTGTCTGAAAGCTATTTTTGGATAGTACTGGGCAAAATGCATTTGTTTACATTGGATGTGTTCAAAGAATTGAGATATCTTTCTTGTTAGTGTTTGCGATGGATAGCATGTAATATTTCAGAAATCTATAAAATAGTTTAAAAAGTCATCTGTCCCTGGTTAGAATTAGCAGCAATTTCCTAATAAGAGAATACGTGACACAGCCTGGCAGGTCACTTTCCTCTGCATTTCACGGAGACTAGCATTCACGTACATCAGACACCTCCCAGATTAAAGTGCCGGATCTTTCTTTCACTTTCATATCATAATAAATACCTGTCACGGTGAGCGAGGCGTTTTCAGAAAGAAGCCGGAGATCACAGGCGAAGACAGATAAACGGATATTTTTATTCTTTTTAACATAAAGCGCAACATAAAGCGCAATCGCGCAAGACAAACACTAACCGACACACAAACACGGTGACTCAAACAACGACGAGCACGGGACACTGCGCAAGCACACATTAAATAGACGTACCACACTAACCCCCTTGTGAGGACGAGACAAGCTACAGGTGCGACGAATGAACACACTCACATTCACACACACCCACGGAAATACACAGAAGGACATAGACACCAGGAACACACGCCCACAGGGAGGAGTCCGGGGCTGACCGTGACAATACCAGTGTAGACAGCAAGGAGCTGACCCCGGTCTGTCCTCTGGGATGCTTGATGTATACCCAGCCCCAGATAGCATGTCTTAAGTGTTTTATGGTGTGTTCTGTGTGCGTACACTGTGTGATGATGAGTAACTATTGGACTGCATAAATTACACATGAGCAACTGCTAGCACCTGTGCCCCCTTAGACATGGGGGGGCGTGGACACAACATCTCTAGTGTCTCTTGCTGCTCCCAGAGAGCCTCGTGGGGAAGGGCATGGTTGTCATGATGATGTAGAACTCTCTGATGTAGGTGATGGATTGTATCCATCTGATCAAGCTTTACTGGATGCTCAGACCAGGTTTGCACTCTGATGTCATAATAAAAGCATGATTTCATCATTTAAAATTCTTTCCATGATTTTCCACAGCAAAATCAGATAAGGAGGAATTCACTAATTATTGCCACAGTGAGTGTCAGATATATTTGCATATTATTCTGCATGGTTTCTTGCTTTTGAGTGTGTTGGTGTGTGTGTTGTGCTTGAAGCTTTCGTTTCCTGGGTTGGACAGCTCATTGGGCGTCTCGGCTGTTTGACACATTCTGCACAGTGTGTTTTATTGAGGTGAAGGGAAGGCCTTTCCCACCCTGCAAATGTACCAAACTGCAGAATAAGATGCTGTGCAGAACACAACACATTCTGCTGTTGATGTATCAGTAGTACATTTACTCGTGTATTTGTGAGAGTGTGTGGGGGAAGTGGCTATGTATGTGTGTGGGTTATTTTGTGTGTGTTTGTAGGTCTTTTTTTCTCTGCTACAAGAAGGGGCCCATTCAAAATACAGCATAGTTCAGATGCAGAGAAGTAGGCAGGTCACAGTGCTCATGCAGGAGACACCAGCTGTACCTTTAATTCATGGTGGGATATTTTTATCACAGAAACACACCCACACACAGTCTTACACCCACATACACATACATACTCACCCACACACACAAACACACAATTGCACACAGACGAAAATGCACACAGAGTGTAAATCTACAAAACAAGAAAAGTCAAGTCAAAAATCAATTTAGCAATACACAATGGCAATTCAAAGGACTCCACAAAAAAGAGTTGCTACATAGATAAATAAAACTAGTGATTTCAAAAATATATGTAAAACAATTGATTAAAAGGAGCAAATTACAAATAGTGATCTAAATAAACTAGTAACTAAAATAAATGTTACAATTAAAGTACTGAAAAAGTTCCAATTAAACATGTAAAGTGAAGAAATAAAGCAGAAAAAATGTAATGAAAGAAATGTGTATATGTGTATTGTAGTGTTGAAAATTAAAGTACAAGATCACTGTCACACACACAAACACACACACATGCACACACAAACACACACACATGCACACACTGTATATAACTGTCCTTTTGCTTCCACACAGCAAGTCTAGCAACTGTGTAACTACCAGCTCCACCAACTCTATTCAAACTGATGTGGACAGCCTGCTATAGTGTACTTGACCTGCTGATGAACTACGACTTCAAGTTTGTCATGCTGAAGCAAAGAGAGAAGATAATATAAAAGCCATATGGGATTTATACCACCAAAATTTGCAATATTTATGAATGTTTATTTCTTTCCTTAAACTGTAGCTTACATGAGACGAATCATCAAATTGCTCTGTAGTTCTCAAATGAACTAGGTCCCCCAGGTGGAGCTGGCAAAGTTTTAAATGTTTAGTACAGATTTATTGCGGAATGTCTGAAAAGCCCAGGCCACTAGGTGGCAGTATAATGGCTGTTTCTTTATGTGACGAAGAATCACTGGGGAAAAATTACCTATTGCTCCTTTAATATTCATAATTTATGTTGTATGTTATTTAAGAGTGCAATAATAGTTCAACATAGACTCTGGTGATGTGCTTTGAAATCACATTAAATGAGTCCATGGTTTATGCATAATGTATGCTCCTAATGGAAAGTAGCTATTGATGTTCTTCTAGCAACATGCTAACTTATGATTTAGTGTCAATTATTCACTATTTTTGCAAGAAATAGAATATGTGTCTGGAGCTTGGTGTTTAGGTTTACACACACCTTCATGATCAATGGAAACATTATGAAGTGAATTATACTGCGTGTTCTTGCTGTGCATTCGAGGACTTCCAATGAAAGATCTCCCTCTGTGGCCTACCTGTCCCACTGTCCCTGGTCCAACACCGTAGGAAGGAAGGAGCTCTGTAAAAATGTAACAGCAGTGGACACTTGACTAATGCATTTTATTATTGGTTTAACTGATTATATGGTTTTTTTTCATAATCTGTGTAGTTTGTATGGGGAATTTATGGACTTAGCATTCTAAGCAGTGCATTAGCAGTGCATGATCATTCACTAGTACTAGGAACCAAACACAGTCAGGAGATCAAACCACAGAGGAAACTGCGCTCATGTCAAAGTTCACTTCGTGGACATGCCAAAGCCAGAACCTCCCTGATCACATAAAACCTCAAATTAAAGATTTAGCACCTCTCTGTGTAGGCCTGTAGGGTCTGGTGATGAATAATTTATACAAAGTGTGCAACACGTCTATTTAAAATAAATGACTCATGTTAATTATTCTGTTTAGGTAAGAGTTCTAAAGGGATCTGTGTTCCTATGTTTTTAAAGCAGAGGGATTTTTTTTTTTTCAGACCACCTGTCAAACTTTCGAACAATTAAGGATCCTCGATCGAAGATTTCATATATAAAAACAAAAATGTGAGACCACTGGTGTTATGTTTGGAGTTGCAGATTTAATGATTTGTTTAATGAGCAAGATATGAAGTTATAGTTTATTTCATATTCATATTATATTTAATTTATACTTTAACTGAATGCGCATTCTAGAAACGAGAGGCACGGAGAGGCACTTCTGCTGCCAGTCATGCAAATGCTAGTCAGCCAGTGGCATTAGAGAAGGATGCAGAAGGACGACACACCCTCTTTGTTTATGATGTTTTGGCACCTGCTGTCTGCACATGCACGTGGAACATCTAACACGTGGACTCTCTCCCCTCTGCTTTTGCTCTGCTCTCTTGGATGATCATTTCCTGCTTCATAGCATGATCTCTATTAGGAGCTGTATGTTAGTCAGAGTGCGTGCGCTTTATAGACCCGAGTGCTTCATCCAGAGTGGCCCGAGAGGCAGTAGCCTTGAGCTTGGCCTTGGCATCAGCCAATCACGGGCCCCGGCATCTACAAGGCTGTCATGCCATACCGAAACACCTTTAATCAGCGACAGGACCCGCAAGCCCACTGTTCCTCCGCATATGTATCATTTAAAGAGACTATATGGGTGTCCTTGAGATGGTCAGCAGGACGCATTGCCTGCCCAGCATGCTCGGGCTATAGGTGGATTTGATTGATGCAGGTCAAAGTGTCAGACAGCTGGGTGGAGGTCTGAGTGATTAGAGCCCTCAGGGGCTCAGGGTACAGCCCGCCCTGATGCCTTTGAAGTGGTGCTTTGGTCCAAGGTAACGGGTTCCTGAAGCGCTGAGGTGAGGAACTAGTGCGGTAAAGAATGATGAACTTAATAATATTGGTCCTGTGCTAAAAGCCTGTGCGTGGTTTTCTGCTACACATGAACATGGGAACTTCCAGGGTCCCTCATGCCCTCTACAGTGGGACCTGCGCTTCATCACAGTCTGCTGCCCTTCCCCTCCAGCTCACTGTTCTCTGTCCTCCATGCTGCCTCTCTCACCCCAGGCCCTGATTTACATGTGTGCAGGGATGCTTTTCATACAGCTGATTACTATTCCCTGCTGTTTCCAGCCTGAAACCTGTGCTTTGTATTTTGCATGCGTATTGTATGTGTGTGTGTGTGTGTGTGTGTGTGCGCATCTAGTATGCAGCTTCTCTGAGGGGGTTTGTGCTCTGACGTCATTGCTGCTGACGTTCACGCTCACAGACAGATCAAAGTTAAAGTGGAGGATGTGCACCATCGTGTGCCTGGCCCACCTCAACTTCAGTCCCTCCCTCCTACGCCCTCCACCAACACACACACACACACTCACACACATGCGCATAGACATACACATGCACACATACACACACACACATACACACACACATATGGGTGACCCATTTTGGCAGCGTCAGTGCCATTAATCTCAGTGAGTAGGGGCTGGCCTGGCACTTTGCCCTCATAACTGGCCCTTCTATTGGTCCCTGCTCTAAGCATCATCGATTTAGGGTGCAGCACTAACCTGTCTGACGCATCTGACGACCAAGAAACCAACAAACATCCTTTGGTACGTTCTTTTTAATATTGCCCAACAAAACATAAATGCCAACAGCTGACTTTTAGGACTTTGTTCTAACCTCGGATTAGGAAGAGTGATTATGGTATGCCTGAGTGGAGTTCAGAAAAGAAGCCTGATTAACTACTGACGCTTTCATGCCCACATGCGCAATCCGTCTCTGTTACCTACAGTTTGCACCTACAGTTTGTCACCCTCAATGTACATAGAACAGCAGTTGTAAGTAAATCAGTGCTGTACATCCCAGCCCCAGAGTGGATGGTATAGGAGAAGCATGCTTTCCTCTGGCTGAACTAATTGGCCATATAGTTTTGACATCCACTGGTAATGATTTCTGCCAGTGCTTGGGCTCAGCGGCCTTGCGGGCCTAATCCATCACCGCAGTGCTT
Source organism: Brachyhypopomus occidentalis (assembly GCA_020368025.1). NCBI lineage: Eukaryota > Metazoa > Chordata > Actinopteri > Gymnotiformes > Hypopomidae > Brachyhypopomus > Brachyhypopomus occidentalis. Next base: position 509,448 of record JAGXOD010000075.1, read on the forward strand.
CGAGCACGGGAGCCCGACAGGCTCATCTCTGGGAGCACTGGAGTGAACACGGGCACGTGGGAGTGCACCGTCCATGCCGCACGCAGCCACCGCTCACACACCGCTCACACGCACAGCGCCGGCCGGCAGAGTGCGCACACTCCAGCCGCACCAGCACACCGAGCCACATGCGTGTTTTTGGCAGGAGTCTCTGGAGGGGTTGGCCGTGGGTGATGGTGTTATTTACCCAGGCTGCCCTTCTGTCAGGCTCCACCCAACATCTGTCTGACAGTGTAAATGGCACAGCAAATGCCAAGAGACTCATACAACTGAAGCTAATATCACACAATCATAGAGCTTTTCACAAGTTTTTCTTGTGACAGCTATAAGGCACACGCATGCACACACACACACACTTACCATCCATTGTCTTTTGCCTATTATTCTTCTGCTGTTGCTGATGTTTTTGTACAGTAACCGTATATGATTTTATGAAAGGTGCTTTTACTGTATGTAATCCTGGCATTTGTAAACCAGTACATTTACATTCCAATATTCCATTCTCCATGAATGACCTAGGCCTAAGACTTTTACTTTGACACATCCATTTCACACACCCCCGCTCTCGCCCACTTTCCATTAAGCTTTGCTTAATAAAAGCAAGCAAGCACGCCATTCTTATGCTGTGGATCACTGTTAATGATACCTCATTTCTCCAGATGACATCGTTAGATAGACTCATGAGCCAGCAGAATGCAATATCACAGGGAATTCACTCCAGGGCCCCATATGTTGACTTTAGCAAAGCCTGATAATCCACACAAGACCAGGATCAGAGGACTGCAACACTGAACTCTGATCTTTTATGCTTTGAATGACACGTCTGCCCTTTATAGCTGTCAGGAAACAAAGAAGTTCCTCAAACCACCTAATATTTTTTCAGAAGAAGTTTTCTATATTTTTCACTACTATCAAGTTTCATATGCTGAGAGAGATTAGACCCTCCTTTGACACTTCCTCTCGGGAGATTTATGGGTCACTTCACGGATGATGCAGGAACAGCCATCTTAATTTAAACCAGCTGCTATTCAGCTCAAAGGAGCAGCTACTGATTTTAGTCCTAGGTTTGGTTCTTGTCTTACTCTCCTAAAGACACAACTTTAGTGTGAAGTGAGTATCTGTGGTAAGGAGAACTGAAATCCTGCGCCGAATAAGGCAGCAGACTCGGGGAGAGGAAGTGTCCTCTTTAGTAGCTCGTGGTCCATACCATCTGCCCATGTCAAGGGTTGTGGGGAGGGGGGGGGGTGGTAGGCGTTGACACGTTCTTGCTGTTTCTGCTCCATGGCTGCATGTGCGAGTGGTGGCCACACGCATGGCTTCCCTGTTTTACCGGGACCATATGCTCTCAATGTCAGCCAAGCAGACTGAGAAAGAAGCCCAAAGGCCTAGATCCACATGTCACACTGGAGGAATGCGAAGACATACATGCACTTGCATACACACGCAGACGGGCACGCGCGCCTGATCATATGTTCACTGGTCTGCTTTAAAAATAGCAATTATAATTTTTTGAAATCCTGTTTTCGTGGGTTTTATGAGCTAGAAGCCCAAATTATGTAAAAATAAACAAATCAAATCATGTTTGTTATCATGTTGATAATGATCATGTGATTTTGCTGTCATGTTAGTAATGATCTGTGATTGGTAATTGCTGTGATTTTGTTGTGATGTTAGTTGATAACAATCATATGATTTTGCTTACATTGTTGGTAATGGTCATGTGATTTTGTTATCTGGCAGTACGGCAGTCTCTTGTCGACACTTTCTGATTGCTCTCTTAAATTGCTTTTTCATATTACTAGAAATATTCTGTAGGGGTACACCTGAATTTGTACAGTTTGGAAATGAAAATAAGTCTTAGCGTTTGAAGCGGTTAACATTTGTTTGTGTGTGACTATACATGGAGACACATTATCACCTGCAGGGAGGGTGAGGTAATATATAATAATAAAGGTCAGTTTTCCATAGAACAGCTTCAATGTGGAGAATTGTACCATTAGTGATCTAATGGGATTCTTTTGCAGTAACAGCCAGAAACCGCTTGCAGAAGATCTTTCGTTGCCCCTCAGGGAGCATGTTGCAAACCTGTGGACGAGTAAAGATGGATATGAAGGCTTTACCAAACGCTGAGCACGGTCTCTGTGTTCGAGAATAACTACAACTGGTTATTATTAAATTTGTAATGACATGGAATTATATAACTGAATTATGTAATGAAAGTATGTGCCACAAGGGTAAAGGCTTGCTGATCCTGGGGATGAAAGCTTCCTCTTTTTGAGCTCATACCTGTGTGTATAAGCTATTCGCATTTGTTTGCCTTCATGCACAAACTGCATTTAGAGATGGAGCGATGCATCATGGCGATGTGACTAGGGGGCGGGGCGTGCCGTCATGGCGAATGCCTGCAGGGCCTCCCCAGTGAAGCGTTCCCGTCGCTGAGTCCGCAGGACAGAAATAGAGCCGTCAGGAAAGAGTGGCTTCGTGCTTCTTCTGCAGCTGCATGTGGAGCTAATCAAGTCCTGAGGATTTTACGCAGCACACACCCCTAATGACTGCGGCCGGCGCTGCTCCCACACATCCGCTGAGACGCTGAACGTTCTCTGAAGGAGCTGCGTACTGTATTGCACGTACCTGTGCTGTATCAAACGTCCGTCTTATTAAACGTATGGCGCAGTCTTCTTCGCTTTGGTTTCATCTGTGGTAAAGTCCAGCCAGACATGTTTAGTCTGGGGTTTGGTAATATTTGCCCTTGCCCCCCTCCCCCCCCCCCCCCCCCCCCCTGTCCGCCCTCGTCTCACCAGCCCTCAAAAGGCTGAGCTGAGCCCATGGATTTGATGGAGCTGATGGATTTGGGTGGCAGCGCTGAACCATGAAAACCATGAACGGGCATCCATGCTGCGTGTTAGCACAGCCTTGCTGGAGCCCAGGAGAGCCGCTGCTAACCCTAGGCGGGTGGAAGTGCCTCTCACTGAGTCACGCAGGATCCTCTGCTGGGTCTGACGGTCACGATACTCTGCCGCCCTGCTAATTTCAATGCATTACACGTGAGCGTTTTGCTGTGGGCGATGTAAATCATCCTGTAATTTGGACTTCTAGAATGTAATGCTTTCTGATAGTGATTGGGTGTCACAGTATATCATGAACAATCACATAGTGACACATTTATTCAGACTAAGTGGCACTGCCTAATCAGCGGTTTTCACATATCCAAAGGCAATGCATTTAAAGGCAAGTACAGACAAAGAGCAGATGCTGTGTCCCTCTGGCTTGGCTTTAGGTCTTCTGATGGAGTCTGATTACAGCTTTGCTCATTCACTTGCCTTGTGCACCTTTCGTTGTCGACCCACCGGGGCTCCTCTGAGGGTGGCGATCGCACCGCAGGACACGTGACCCCTGGCTCTGCATCAGGCCTCCACTAATTAGGGTTCAGGAGGCCCAACTACCCCCACGGACGCTGTCACAGCCCCTCCACGGAGAAGCCGCGTTCGGTGAGGAGAGCGGCCGGTGGCTTCCTGGCCGCTGCAGGCGCTCCAGTGGGATCGCGGGGGCCGTGATGGCCTCCTGCGCAAGACAGCGCTTTGGTTTAAAGAGCAGCCGCTTGAAACCCTCACAGGCTCACGGCATGAGGCCGTCTCTGCCTTTGTGAAGCGTCACGAAAGGTTATTTCCAGCTACAGAGAAGCGGCAGGCAGAGCTCTGTGGGGCGGAGCAGCCCGGGAGACTCGCTTCTCAGGTACAGCAGGCCTTCCTCAGGGACAGCCTCTGAGGACATGTCCCCGGGAGTCAAAGCGTTATCTTCGCCGATCGTGGTTGATGGCTCCGTGCCGCATTACTGCATGATTTCCAACATGCACGTAAACACACAGTGCCTTTTCACTGGGTATTTGTTTAGCCATGTCCCTAGAGTGTGTGGTCCCAACTAAGGGGGCTAATTTGGGGTGTGTGATGAATGCACGGGGTGCTTATTAATTAAGGGTGCCTGCGTGAGCTGCCATGTGATGCATTGTCGCGCCGCCGCTAACTAGATTACCTCCGCCATCCTCGGGGACGCGCCTTGGCGCTAATGACGACGGTGAGTCATCCCGCCGGCCGGATGAGCGATTGTGGTGAGCGCCTTCTCCGCAGGGTCTCTTCCAGCGAAGCCGACAGCCTGCCACGCTCTCCCCGCCGAACACTCTCCGCCGAACGCTTCTGCTGAGTGGGCCGAATGCAGATGGGCCGCTGGGGTAACCCGAGCAGGCGCGGGCGGAGAGGTGACCCCGCTCTAGTGCTGCCTGCAGTCTGGGCCCGCAATGAGCCACTGACACATTAAAGATGTTACCGTACATTAAGCAGAACTGGCTTCCCTTTCTAATCCCCTGGCAGAAGCGCTGACCTTTGCATCACTAAGTCAGCAGGCGAGCACGCCTCCATTCTGGCGCCCTTATCCATCAGCTCGTAGAGGAGATGGGAGTCATCCGTCTCAGAGGAGTGTCTTATCGGGGGCCGCGTCTCCAGCTCCAGCGCCGTAGCCCTGGGGAGCGGGAGCAGGCTGAGGAATGACAGAGCTGTCCTTCCCCTCACCTTGAGCTGCAGCAGCGTCGTCGGCGCGGGGCTGGATGGTGGGCTGTAGGCCACACCTGCCCCCCACTCAATGACGCCTTTGGGCAGGTAGAGTCGAAACGACGCGGCTGTCTGACGCAGGTGCTCTTTTGTGCGAGATGAGGCCCGTGAGCGATGTGGAGGGATTTGAAACGCCGCCACCTAGACTGCCTCATGTCGCCCCCGCCTGCGCTTCCTCCCTCTCTCACCAGGATGGTTGTGTTTCTGTCAGAACCAGAGGTGCGTAAGCAGATGCTAGCGGCCTCTAAAGCCTCCATCACTCAGGGCTGGACTGGCAGGTGTTGCATCTCGCATTCTGAGCCAGGGCGTTGGACGCCGGGTCTATTTTGAAACATGCTACATGCACGTGCATGTGGTCCATAGAAAAAAGGACATTGTCAGGACATTGCAAAGTGTGTGTGTGTGTGTGTGCGTGTGTGTGCTCATGAAGATACATTAGCACAGTCTTTGGTATTACAAGAACGTGGCACAGAATTGCCTAGCTCAGCTCTTTGAGGTGTAAGTGGGGCAGAGTCATGTGGGGAGTAGAGGGGCCATCTGTTTTCAGGGCACAGTGGAAACAAAACGAAAGCAACAGCTGGAACAGTGGCTGCTTCTCACTCCAGCACCACACTCCCCAGTCCCGAACGGGCTCGGACCTCTCTGGTTCATTTAGACAGAAAGCAGCGAACATTCATGATGTAGACGGACGCTCATATGGCACCTGTGAGAGGACACTTCATCACCAGGGGGTCCCAATCACATCGTAAATGTAATGAAGTTATACTGATGTCTAATTTAATTGCAGCTCCAATTAAAAACAGAATGTATGACCAAAGTCATTTGAGGACATGATATCATTTTAATCATTAAAAAAGACACCAAAAGGTGCCATAAAGGAAATTGTGTAGTAAAAGTTTGATTAGATTCAGAAAGCAGAATGATGGTTCAGTGGCACTTTAACTCCGCCTAGACCCTATGGATATTAGCAGGTTTAATTAGGAGTTCTCACTCTCCACATCTCAGTGACACCACTTATGTCTTGATTTCTAAATATATGATTCACGATATTCATTACATTCCAGTATACATAATTGGTTTTAGAACCTGTTCCTAATTTAAACATATCATGCAGTGATAGTGGGGGTGTAAATGACTCTTATCTGCTGCACACTCTTTAACAGGGGTCTAGTGTAAGGTCACTTTTTTCCGTGTCATACTGCAGGATGTCATTAGTTCCCAACCTGCTGTTTGGTATGAGCTCTGTGACCTTGGCTTTGCTGAGCATGCGTTTACGTGCGTGTGTGAGTGTGTGCATAGTGTATGCAAATGGAGAGAGCAGCAAGTAACTCTTCACACAGTAGATATTCACAGTGTTTTCTTTCAGCACAGTTGTCCATCTTTTAACCTTTGTTCAGGACCTCATATTTTCATCTTTTTTTTTTTTACATTTTTTGCTTAAATGTTCTTCATTTTTAAAAATGTATTTCAGTTTATCATCTATTCAGAGACAGGAATGTCATTAGGAGATTTACTGACTTTCTGAATGACTTAGAGCAGACCACAAAGACCACTCCCAGAATAAATTTCTGAGTTTGAACAGAAAAGATCAATAAAATCAATGATGGTCAAGGATCTTTCTTTGGAGGTATAATTGCCTCAGCAGACAAAATTAAATCCCCACATGACTATTCCTAACCATCAGCCCAGCAGTTCAGTTTTATAAGCAATGGAATCTTTGATATTCTGTAGACACTGATGAGACAGACAGACAGGAGGTGTAGTGATCACCTCATTTCCCATTTAGTTTGATAGTTTGTGGCTTCCTTAATCCTCTCTTGAGATCAACTGGATTTGAAAACAGTTCAGATGGCAGGACTTCTTTTCAGCCGTGATTACACAGCTGAAACATGCTTGGTTTTGGAAGGGCAACTTGATTACAGGAGGATCATGACTCAATATTAATAGTTAATAATAAGTTCGATTTAAGTGCACAAGGTCCTGACTTGAAGCTCTGCTGCCCAGACCCACACTGTGTTGAGAGGCGCATTATAGGGAGAATGTAGTATCTGGATTATGAAATAGATGTACAAAAGAGATACACACACAGATACAAGCACACACATGTACACACACATGCACATACACACACACACACACACACAGATGTGTGTGAATAGCGATATAATATTAGACTAGTTTGTACTGCCAGAAGGTTTCAGTAAATGTTTTACAAATGTTTTACACTGGCTAAATGCGTTTGTAAAAAGATTCTTTTTTCAGAATGATTTGGACTCTAAAACCCACCGGCACATCAGATCAGAATTTATTTCATCATCATAAACAGGAATTAATAATATTATTATAGAATCTCTTTTTGAAGATCTGTTGTTTTACTGTATTTGACCTTATATGGTTGGGTAAAGTATGCCATAATCTTGTAACATTCAACTGTGATCTGAGTTCTATTTTTTCTGCTGTTTTTTGAGAAAATATTCTTAATGTAGCTCTAAATTTCTCTTTGAACAGACCAGGCACTCTGACTATACAAACAAGAAGTCCATTAAGTTAATGTATTTATTAGATCAAACACAATCATTGTTTGTCTGCCTTTGGTCTAAAAGCATTAAACAACACCAGTGCATTTCTTTAGGTCTCTATGGTCCGTGCTGCTTTTATATAAACACTGTGAACATAAGCATTTTTGTTTTATACGTAATGCGTAAAGTTTTACATATTATCTCCCTTCAAATATTTATACAACTTTGAGATGCAGCCAACATAGTACCAAAAAAAAAACACTTTTTTGTTTACAAACAAATGTTTTTTTTAGGCAAGTATCAAAATTTCATATTATGATTTAATTGTAGAATGGAAGATGCATATCCAATGGACGATGCATTGGATATACATCAGGTATAATCTGATGAACTTCCTGAATCATTGACCTTCGTTTTTGAGTTAATAAATCATACAAAGATATTAACGTCACTGGCAACACAACACCCTCAGTAATCATCACTGTAGGGGCGAGGTCAGTGCTCATGTGACCGCTGGCCCAGCCAATAGCAGCACACTTGGGCCAAGTCAGTGCGTGGCTGGGTAATAGATTCGTGCAGACTCATGCAATGAAACACAGAAACAAAGAGGGGCGATGGCCCATCACTTCATGTTGGACTGGAAGTGGTGTAAACGCACTATTAACCACCCCATCCGGATCCAGGAAGAATTACACAGAGCTTAACTGGTCCCAGCATTAAAGCGCCAGGAAGCAGTGACGTGATGCCAAGCACCTCCTGCTTCCACAATGCTTGTGTATCAAAAGAAGAAAAACAGTCACCACAGATTAGAGTTTCGCTTCCTCTGCCCACTGTGGTCAGCAGTCACTCCTGTTCTGCAGTTCCTCCCTCTGTAACAATACTCATAAGTCTTCATCTCTAACCGGCTACAGTAAAATTACGTCCTGGGTTCAGTGACCGCGTCACCATAACTGGGTTATGAAAGCAGTGTAGTGATTTTTAATTTGTGATGATTTAGCCCAGGCTTCATCATTACAGTAATGAGCACCTCCGAGTGCAACTCAGGGAAGCACTCTGCTTCACACCCGCTCACTCCCTCACTCAGCACCGCCTTAGCCTGCTCTGCTGACTTGCACAGGCAAAATGCGTGTGTGTGTGTGTGTGTGTGTGTGTGATACATGACGTGTATCAGTGTGCTGAATTGCTGTGGGAGGTGGTCTATTAATGGTAACCCTGCAGTAATTGCTGCTGTGTATAAAAGTCTAGTGCGTGTAGGTGTTGGGGTTATGTCTCAGGGAATGAAGCCCTATGGGACAAACCCTCTCTCACCTCACTTTAACAAGGACCACTCACTCGCCCGACCCCTGAAGGACACGTTGCAGCACTTCAAAGGCACATGTCTCTGACTTCAGATGAATGTATGCTGCGATCGCACACTTTCCGGGGTCATTGACCTCTGCATCTGAAAGGGTTTAGTCTTAAACCTGGAGCTGGACACCTGGGCATCGTGGGTGGTGCTGAGTGCTCCCTGGGTGCCAACACTCTCTCAGGACTCAAAGGCTAATTACGGAGCTGGCGGTGGTGTGATGGAGAGGATTCGGTGTGGCCAGAGGTCCACAGAGCCCTCTGCCTGCTGCTTTGTGCCTCCTGACTGAATGATGTATAAGGGGGGGTCTGAGAGCAGACGCTGCCTGATTCTGTTGCCTCTGGCCCCAGGACCTCACAGACAGCAGAATGAATCCTCCTCCTCACACACAGTGATTAGACTCTAATCCGAGCAACCTTTCTGATACAGAATGTTTAGACACTTCCAGAGTTTCAGAAACAGATATTTTATATGTGACAGTTTCAACCATCGGTGGTAACCAAGTGATACTGGCATCTCAGTGAAGGAATACAAGACGCTGGTGACAAAGCAGTGCAGATGTGGACGGTTAACACCAGGGCTGTCCTGGTGGTGTTGAGCCACGTGGAGCTATGGCCTCTAAGTCAGAGGAGTAGCTTCAACAGATCCCAGGACTGTTAACATCAATATCAGCCCAGAAGAGCACAGTTCTAGCATTCTAGGAGCACTGTTCTAGGATCAGCTAAAATATAGCTACCATGTGCCTTCTCTCAGGCAAAAGTTAGAACGAAAGAGGGAGGCAGGGAATGATACATGTTTAGAGATTTCTAACCATACTTTGCAGTCATGTAAACAGCATATAGAATTTAAAGGCAGAGTTTGAGTTAGGGATTCAAAGCAATGCCTCTGAATGTTTGGAAGAGAGCAAATCACCTTGAAAGAGCTTGAAATCTCTCTTACTGACTTCAAATATATGGGCAAAGACCTAATGAGCAAAACGAAGGGCAAATGGTGAGAGCACAGAACTCGGCCAAGACATGCCTCATTATTTATATTGTATGATTTACTTATATTCTGCACTTTTTTTTTAAATTATCCAAATAATATTGTTGACCAGTTATTGCCTTGTTTCCTCCCTGGGTGTGTTCTGGAGCACTGTGTCTATGTCTGCGGTCTGGTTATGAAACTGTTTGCACTGTAGATTAGTTTTGTTAAACTGGACCACCTGCTATGTAGATGGCAGCATGGCTGCTTCTTAAAAACATACCAGTCCCACCAGTCAAGCACATCTACATAATCTCAAACAGATCACACAACAAAGACGGAAAGACGGAAAAAAACCATCTATGTAGATGGATAACGGGAGCCAGCGGAGCTTCTGTGGTATAAGCTTTAGTTGTCTTGATAGATGCTGGTGGTATAATGGAGCTACATTAAAGCCATGCTGTCCGTCAGTGTTGGGAGACAGCCAGGGCCCTACAGTTGATACCTTTTTAATTTGTAAAATAAAAGCGTCTGAATACACAAGTGTGTTGTTATGGGAGACCACAGGCAATGCGAGCAGTGGCATTCTCTCCTCCTGTAATATTCTCTGGACCTAATGACAGAAAAAATCAACAAGGCTTTTCCCACAGAGGTGGATTATTTAAGGGAACGTTAAGCACAAAATTCAGCACAATTGATCAGTATCTTTGCTAAATTAAAAAATGTGATACTGCATTAAAGAGGAAGAGGTAATCTTACCTTAACCTCACCTTGGAGCTGAAATGTGACCCCCATGACATCAATAGTAATTGAGCAAATTGCTTTACATAAGAGCCCCATCCTGTCTGATTGGGTGGACGTATTGTTTGTTTGTGTGTGTATCTGCGTATGTATGTGTGATATAGTATGATGGAAAAGAGAACAACACGTGACACACACGCACTAGAGAGTGAGGGTTCATTTTGCAAGTATCTACTAGTATCTACTTAGAGAAATACAAAAACATGAAATGAATTAAGTCCCAAAGCTAGTGGAAAGGAAAGCAAGAGGAGGTGGGGACAGTCCAGCAGAATAGGGGATCAGACAGGCAGCAGCAATTAGCCCTGAGCAGGAGGAGGGAGTCACCATAGAAGAGCAGAGCAGAGCAGCAGTGGAGAGGAGGAGAAGAGAGCACTGTGGAAAGGGGCATAGAGGGAGGGGACAGAAGTGCTCCCCCAGACTTTGACTCCCCTTCTGATAAGACAGCGAGGGAGGGGAGGAGTGTGAAGGGAAGAGGGGAGGGGAGTGTGATCGAGCGGGAGCGCAGGAGCGTGGTTAGCGCGGCGTCTGAGAGTTCGCACACAGCCAGTGAGGCAGATGGGGGAAGCCGGCGCGCTGTGGCTCCCACAACAGCTGCACCACTGAGAGGGAAGTACAGAGGCTACCCAGCAGCTCCGCCCCAGACACGGGGCTGGCTCCACGTGGCCCAAAGAGGCAGCCGTGCAGGAGGACGGTGAGGGGGTGCTTCTGCTCCTGGCGCTGGCCAGGCGGGTGTCGCAGGTCGGGGGTGGCGGGCCCGGGGCAGGGGCCGAGGGCGTGCTGGCGCGCGGGGCAGATGGGCAGGTGGTGGATGAGCGGTGGGATGGCCGCTACTCGGCAGGGAGCGATCAGATGATGAGCGAGATGTCGCTCAGCGGTCGCGACAGCATCCCGCAGGAGGGGGCGACGGGCGGCAGGAACGGCCGCGTGAAGAGGGCCGTGCGGATCTCCAGCATCGTGGCCCAGGAGGTGAGTGCTGCGGACACACCTCATACACCCCTCATACACCCCTCATACACCCCCACACCCACACCCCTCATACACCCCTCATACACCCTCACACACCCCTCATACACACCTCATACACCCCTCATACACCCCTCATACACCCCTCATACACCCCTCATACACACCTCATACACCCCTCATACACCCCTCATACACCCCACACACCTCATACACCCCTCATACACCCCTCATACACACCTCATACACACCTCATACACCCCTCATACACCCCTCATACACCCCTCACCTCATACACCCCTCATACACCCCTCATACACCCCTCATACACCCCTCATACACACCCCTCATACACCCCTCATACACCCCTCATACACCCCTCATACACCCCTCATACACACCTCATACACCCCTCATACACCCGTCACCTCATACACCCGTCACCAGCAGATGGGCACAGGGAAGCAGGTAGAACTGAAGACACAGGCATGGAGGTGGTGTGGTATTTTCTTGGTGTGTAATATATTTTGGATATTTTGTTTATTGGCTTGTTTGTGGATAGATTAGTGTTTGCTTTGTGAATAAAGAACTCAACACCACATCTTGGTACGCTTTTAGTTAACACTCGCATATAACACTTGCATATTTCTTGTCCTAACTTTTGTTCTCTGTTAGTATTTGCTCTGAGCTCTGACCAGTTCTCCCAAGAGCTTTTCATAACACAGCGGTATTTCCCAAGTGGAGAGCCTCAGGGAGAAACGTCTGTTTGCCGAATGGTTTTTCCAAAAGCTTCTTCAGAGAGACTCGTTCCTGCAGTCAGGCTCTTATACGGCTTAGCTTCTGCTCAATCACATTACAGTGGGTGATGGACTTCAAAACTGCATACGTTTCTCACAGCCTCTCCTGGGCTGCTCCCGAGCTAAAACAGAGGGTTACGGAGACGGAAGACGACCAGGTGCTTTGTGTGTGTGTGTGTGTGTGTGTGTGTGTCTAGGTTTGAAAAAGAGAACAAGAAATATCGTGCAAGAAAAAGGTCAGAGAAATCACTTCAGAAAGACACCAGGCTTCATTTACATTATTTTGATATCTTCAGGAGTTCTAGTTAGACTGAGCTTTCTCTATGCAATTGGCCGTCAGGGTGTATTTTCGCTCTCAGTTGGCTTGTATTGTAAGTGTATTGTGAGTGAGCTGTAAGGGGGAATTGCCAAGATGAACTTTTAGATGGATCAGTTCTCTAGCTGTCCTCTGGTGGGTGTATCAGTGTTTATTTGAAATAAGACATAAGCACACATTCCTTTTCTCAGATGAGAATGTGTGCAGATGGAAAATGTGTGTTTGGAGTTGAAACATGACCCGCCACACCATTAGCAGTGGCATCAATAGTAACTGAACAAACTGCTTTACAGACAGGAGCCCTGTCCTGTCTGATTGGGTGGATGTATTGTTTGTTTGTGTGTGTGTGCGCACACATTTGTTTGTATATGGTAACTCGAGTGCTACTTTATTTGCTCCCTTGACATTTATAGGACAAACGTGTTTTCATGATGCATAGTGTACATCATTTATCATTTAACTGTGTGTCGGGGGGGGGGGATGTGTAGTTTTGGGAGGATGACTCTAATCACCCTGAATGCACATCTATCAGTTTTGACAGATAAAACCTACTGCTATGATTCAGCAGATATGGTACTGATGATCAAAAGCAGTTCGTAGTCCCAGATAGTGGGGCTCTACTAGAACTAGGATTTGACAGTCTGCTCAGATGTAATAGCACGCATGCTTTGGGTGGCTATAACCAGCCGAGGTTATATGGTGTGTAATCAGCATCGCTGACTCATATTCAAAAACGGTGTGTTCTTACTAGTAAAAAACATATTTTGTTAATGTAAATTAACATATTAATGTAAATACCAAATAATTCATGGCTAGTATAGCAACATCTGATATTTTTTAGGATGGCTTTGATTTTTACCAAGTGTGGAGCTGTGAATATTGCTTCTTGCTATAAATAGTCATTTGATATATATCTTTATACATTTTTTTGCCTTTCCTAAGCGTTTGTGCTCCGGATCCTCCCTCTGTTCTCTCTGCTTAAACATGCTTGTGGCTTGTGATACATTATACGACCTCTTCGCATGCACATGCGTGTATATAATATCTGTCATGCCTCTCATTCTTTTGTGACTCTTGGGTCTCTGTAAAATCAGCTTGTAATACAAGCCCCCGTCTGGCTGGGTCAGCAGTCAGGCCCAGCTAAACATTGACCATAATGGGGAATATTCAGGGCCTAAATGAATTATTATTATCATTATCAGCTGCAAGACAAATTGCCTTTTTTATGGCTGCCCTTTTTCCCTCAAGGAAAAGTTATGTCGACAATTTCCAACGAGACGGTTGGCCTTGCCATGCACAAGTGACTGAGGAAGGTGGGGGAGGGGGGGTACTGGAACACAGAGAGACAGAAAGAAGCGCGCGAGAGAGAGAGAGAGAGAGAGAGAGAGAGATCGGCCTTCATCCATCACTTTTATAAACAATGCCCTTGAACACAGCAATCAGTGACTGTGGACAAATAAATCAAGAGTGTTCCCTCCTACACTTTAAATTGTATCCCCTACAACCCTAACAGCCACCCCTTCCCCCTGTGGCCTTGCTGTGGGTTGATGGAGTAGGGAACCACCGTGGCCCAGGGCACTCCCCTGCTGCACAGCAAGAGGAGATTATAATTAGAGGCAAAGTCCTGAGTTGTGCATATCGGGGTAGAACTTTAAGGAACATGGTACAGCAGGGATAAGACACGCATGCACTCACAGATGTGCATTTACAGTGTTACATGCACCCAGTCACACAAATTAACACTTTCTCTGTCTCTCTCTCTCTAGCACCCACACACACACACACCTGGTTGGAATGGAGTACTTTGGCTCTCCTTGACTCTCCGTGTCTCACTTGGCATGGTTTATGTAATCTTTCTCTTTGGTGAGCCCACAGTGCTCTAATGGACAAGAGGGTGATTAGTGCATGGCTATAAAAGAAGCACCTCATAATAAAAAGCTTGCAGTGCGCTCCTGTGAAGCCACATAAAGTGACGATGATGTTGGATCACATTTGGCTGGGGAAGTGGAAGAGAGAGAGAGAGGGAGATGAAGTTGCTTGTGATTGATTTACAGTCAGAGTTTCAAAGGATCAGAGATAATGTAAAAGTGCAAAGAGTGGCCTATAATGAGACTGATGGTAGAACTGCTTTAAGATGACCGCAGTCCAATGTCACAGAGTACTGCCAAAAGACTGTTGTGAATTCCCAAATAATTCAGTTCAATATTATGTACATATCACTTTTAAAAATCAACATTATCACAAAGGATCTTCAACAAAATCCACATCCAGACTCTCAGTGTTGACAGTGGCAAAAGAATGCTCCGTCAGAGTTGTTGATGAAGAAACCATGAGAGGATCTTAGACTTAGAAGGAGACCCTCCTTTTCTAGAGATCACAAGTGTGAAATTTACAAGGGAATAAACAGAAGCCCTGGGATTATACAGATGAAAGTGTTACTTTAAGTCCGTGCAAAGTGGAGCACTGATTGAGTGGAGCATAAATAAGATGTTGGATATGAGAGCAAGGCATGTATGAAGTCTGTAGGAAGTTTCTATTAATTTTAGAATATTAAGAAGCAAGTTTTGATTTCATATTAGCAGGTTGGTGGTGCTTGCAACTAATCGTGATGCAAGAGTCTCTGGAGCTTTGTGGGGGTTTTTGCAGCCAGACAGAGATTAAGACTTGCATATGCTTCAAGATAGTAAAGGAGGTCAAAAAGGCAACTGGGGAAGCACATCAGGATCCTGCCCTGACATCCTAACACAGCACACACACACACACAGTACACTGCACAGCACACACAGCACACACACATACACACACACACCACATGCATAGCACAGCACACCACACACACACAGAGGCACAGCAGAGTGGTTAGAAATATTACAGAGACCCTGCACTTAAGGATGTTACAGGCTTTAAAACCCAATTCCTGAAACTATGTCTTCTTTTGTCAGAACATAACACAGCAGATAAAGCCACACACACACAACATGCAAAACATCTCACACTTTTGGAAAAAGCAGTCACAAAACTCTTTAGTCTCTTGCCAAAACTGGATATTTGCTTTCAAACTCTGCACATAAATGTCAGATAAACAGCCTTTCCTACATGACAACTGCACACTGATGTGACAAATGGAAAACACTACTGTGTTTTCTGAGTGTTCAGTGTGTAGAATATATCTTCGACCATTCCTCTTTGCACAAGCTCTCTAAATCGTCCTGGGTCTTCTCCTATGCACTCTCCTCTTCAGCTCACCCCACAGGTTTAATATTGGGTTCAGGTCTGGGGACTGAGATGGCCATGAGAGGAGCTTGATTTTGTGCCTGGTGAACCATTTTTAAGTAGATTTGACTTCATGTTTAGAGTCATTATCTTGCTGAAAGACCCAGTGACGACCCATCTTTAGCTTTCGGGCAGAGGCCACCAGATTCTGATTAAAAATGTCCTGATATTTCAAAGAGTTCATGACCCCATGTATCCTTACAATGTTCCCAAGTCCTTTGGTGGAGAAACAGGCCCACAGCATCACCGATCCTCCCCCATACTTAACAGTGGACATGAGGTGTTTTTCTGCATACTCATTCTTGGTGTTATGCCAGACCCACTTAGAGTGTTTGTTGCCAAAAAGCTCAATCTTGGTCTCATCTGACCAAAGCTCACGGTCCCAGTTAAAATCCCAGTACCGCTTGGCAAACTCCACCCGTTTACGATTATGAGTATAACTCAGAAAAAGCTTTCTCTGTGCATGCCCCCCATCAGCTTGTTGGCATGTAGATAGCACCTGATGGTTGTTTGGGAGGCCTCGTAACCCCAAGATGCTACCATTTGATTAAATTCTCTTACAGTGAGCTATGGAGACATTTTTACTTCTCTTACCATCCTTCTCAGTGTGCATGGTGGCAAGATACACTTGCGTCCTCTTCCAGTTTTGTCACAGTTCCAGATGTTTTCAACTTTTTGCTCTGACTGTAGATAAGGGCATCTGCAGGTGAGTGGCTATTTTCTTGTAGCCATTGCCTGATTTATGCCTTACTTGAGTAGTGTGTTCTCTTGTATTTCCCATGTTTAAGAGTGAGTAAGAGAAATAGGCCTCTGTATAACGCCATATTTATACCCCAGGAAAATATGAAGTGATGAATTACTAATTAAAGGTTCCTAGATACTTTGAAAACCACACTACAGTAGAAATGACATAAATGGTTCATAAATGACATTTTTGACAATTGTTAAGGGTGCCAGTAATTGTGGAAAAGGTCATTTTTTCTTTTTTTTTCACTTGAGTTGAAGGTTGCTTCTTTATAAATTGTTTCAGAGTGAGATTAATCTTCTACAATAAAAAATAATTTATTTTATGGCTTTTAGCACATTTTAACTAGGGGTGCCAATAATTATGGAGAGTGCTGTAAATGTTTTTTTTATCTGAATTGTGTGTGGTGCATCTGCACAAAATAGTTGGTGAAGTGAAATGAGAAAAATATATTTTGTATATGTATTCACCCCTTTGCTATAAAGCCCCTAAAAGGTTCTGGTGCAACCAATTACCTTCAGAAGTCAGAAACATAGTGAAATGAAGTCCACCTGTGTGCAATCTCAGTGTCACATGATCTCTCAGTATATACACCCCTTTTCTGAAGGGCCCCAGAGGCTGCTACACAAGAGGCACCACTAGCTAAACAACACCATGAAGATCAAGGAGATCTCCAAGCATGTCAGGAACAAAGTTGTTGAGAAGATCCAGTCAGGGTTGGGTTATAAAAATATGTCCAAATCTGTAATGATCCCCAGAGCTTCATCAAATGGAAAGAACATGGTACCACAACAAACCTGCCAAGAGAGGGTGTCCACCAAAAATATCAGACTGGGTAAGGATGGCATTAATCAGAGAGGTAGTAGCACAGAGGCCAAATGTAACCTTGAGCCACAGAGTTCTCAAGCAGAGACTGGAGTATCTGTTTATGTGACCATAATTGGTACACTCCATAGATCTGGGCTTAATCAAAGAGTGACCAGAAGAAAACCTTTTCTTACAGCCAAAAACAGGAAGGTTCGTTTTGAGTGTGGGAGACTCCCCAAATGTACGGTGGAAGGCGCTCTGGTCAGATGAGACCAAATTTGAACTTTTCACCCACCAAGGAAAACCCCATATCTGGCACAAAACCAACACATCTCATCACCTCAAGAACACCAACCCCACAGTGAAATGTGGTGGCAGCTATGGGGATGTTTTGCAGCAGCAGGGACTGGGAAACTGGTAAGAGTTGAGGGGAATATGCATGGTACTAAACACAGTGATATTCTTGAGGAAAATCTACTTTGGTCTGTCAGTGATTTGAGACTGGGATGGAGGTTCACCTTCCAACAGGACAATGACCCAAAGCGTACTGCTTAAGCAACACTCAAGTGCCTTAAGGGGAAACCCTTGTAAATGTATTGGAATTGCCTAGTCAAAGCACAGACCGTAATCCAACTGAGAATCTGTGGTCAGACTTGAAGGTTGCTGTTCACCAGTGGAAACCATCTAACTTGAAGGAGCTGTAGCAGTTTTGCCTTGAGGAACTGGCAAAAATCCCAATGCCAAGCTGTGGCAAGCTCATAGAGACTTTTCCAAAGTGACTAGCAGCTGTAATTGCAGAGGTGGCTCAACAAATGACTGACTTTAGCCGGGTGAAATAGTTATTCACACTGAAGTACATTGTCCTATTTCACAATAAAAAGAAAATCAAATGTTCAAAGTTGTAGTCATATTCTGTAAATCAAATGATGCAAACCCTCAAATCCATTTGAATTCCAGGTAGTGAAGTAGCAAAACGTGAAAAATGCCAAGGGGGTGAATACATTCGCAAGGCATTATAAGTACCGATATTAGAGGATGTACTAGAATTTATGTAATCGGGAACATGATTTGGGAATATGAATGATGAAAAATACACCTTTGCTCATGTACTGTATATTGATAGATATCCATTTTGGGAAGACCCCATCATGGATGGATGGCCATGTTTCAAACATGGCAAAACAAGAGGAAAGGTCTTCAGCAAAGAATGCAGCAGATATAGCAAAGTCAACCTCAGGTTGCTGTGGGGGTTAAACAGAGTGAAGATAAACGAAGGCCAGGTGTCTCCATGAACAGATGACAGATCAATGACAGATCAATGATCAATGACAGATCAATTCAATAAATGGGTGATTGGGACCAGCACACTTCTTCAGATTCAAATATCTCTCAGAACTTGCTTACTTTTCTGTGTTGGTGATTCAGGCAATCAGGTAACACTATATCCAGACTCCTTGCACTGCTGCATCCAAAGTGAATGTGACTGGTGGATGTAGTCTGTGGGGGCTAGCTGAGTGCCTGCCAGGGCGTGACCAGTTGTAAGTCCTATGCTCAGTTGTCTTCAGGGAATTAGACAATGATCCAGAAAGTCTTCAAAATACTGGAAGTGTTTCCTTGCTTCCCATTATGGTTACCAATGTAATGTTTTTGTTTTAGCTTGAGAACTGGTGAAATGTAACAGTTGCAGATATTTATTTAAAAAGTGCTAATTTGCTCAGTCATAAATGTACAATGATCAAAGTTATTTATTCCAGTGAACATTAAGTTCAGAAGCCTAATAGTCCTGATTTAAGAAGGGAAAACTGGATTAAGATAAATAGGAGATTTAACTGATTAAGTTGGAATAAATTATATGCTAAATACAAATATGAATTTAAATATAAATATAAAAATAACTATATGACTATTGATTAATTCCATTCTGCTGTATTTAATCTGTTAATTCTTGTAAACAAATCATGATATTATATCAGTATATAGCTTGGACTTAAAGCTCCACTATCTTTGGTGAGATTGTTCATGTACATTGGTGGATATGTATGTGTATGAGTATGCATGTATATTTGTGAATGCACAGATATATATGTATACATGTTCGTGTGTGGATATTCCTCCAGCTTCTCTGCTCAGTGTGTCATGAATCTAGCAACAGCTCCGTGACACACAGAGGGGCTTGAGCAGCACAAATTGTGCGTCTTTGGTGTGACAGTAATGGTGCTTTCTTAAGCTCTTGTCCCCTGAGAGACCCAGCCCTGATAGGACACAGCGCCGTGGCGCTACCCAGCTGCTAGGGACAGCACGAAAGGACGCTCCGTTACAGAAGTGCCCCATAATAAGTCATGTGGGGAGACCAGTCTGAGGGGAACAACACAGCCGCGTCATGTGCCTTGTGCAGCAGTCTCAGAACACAACGCTGTCGAAGCAAAATTTACTGATTTACTCAGTTTCCTCTCACCAGCCATATTTGCCATCTCCCCGTTGTTTAAAACATCTGTCGAGAGTGGACAGGAATGTCACCCAGTGTAAGCGACGCTGTGCTGTTCATCAGCATCATCAGCCAGACCATTCGCTTGCTGTGGCTTAATATTTCATTGAGTATTTCAGGACTCACCAAGTGCATCTGTATTGATTCAATGTGTGATTAGTGATGTCTAGAGATCAGCAGTCTAGGGGTGGGAAGCTAAAATGAGTAGACTGTAGTAACATGTAACATTAGACATTTGTCTAGGTGAACACACTCAGATGAAAATGCCAACTCTCCTTGTCAGCAAGCATGAGCACACAGACATCCATGATTGGCTATCACTGCTGTGATTGACAGGGGACTGAGTCGTGTCATCCCTCCCACCCAGAGAGCAGCACCAATTTTGCTCTCATGTTCTCCAGTCCTCGGATGGCTTCGGAATCAATCAGCGAATCTCACGCTGATGCTAAAAGGACAAACACTCTTCTGTTACGTCCCTAGTTTGTTTGTTTGCTTTTTCTTTTGCTTACATGAGTTCAAGTTCAACTTGGACTTGCTCTCATGTCTTCCCTAAATGTGTTTCCTCTATTGCCACTTCCTCTATTACTCTGCGTTCTCTCTCATCGATGGGGGTCCATGTCCTCCGTCTTCCAGTACACTCTCCTGAGCACAAGTGTGATAAATGGAGACCCCCCAAAACAATCCATTTTCACACTAAAGGTGAAGCTAATTAATTTTCACAGGGAGTGTGGCAGTGTATTGTGGAAGACCCTCTGGCTCTGGCTCCTATGTGTCTGCCAGGGCAGAGTCATCTTTCTTTCTAAACACATGCCTGTCAGGGCCAAGTTACTGCTGTGATCGGACTGGATTCTGGCTGTTAGCTCTCACAACCTATCACCTGACCTTACCATGGAAAACGTCATGTGGGCAAGTTTTAGGTTTAGCTAATTAGACCATTTTTAATATGGGAAAATTATAAAGCATCGGGGAAGTTATCTGCTGTGGAAATGTAAAAGATTTGCTGGGACCCGTGGTGTTGTTCTGCATACTGTGCAGTGTTGTGGTGCTGGCATGAGTTGTGTTTGGACCTGCAGTCACTGGGGAGTACTTGCATTTGTGTAAGTGGTTCTTTGAAGTTAAGAGTAGGATAGTTCAAGTTCCAAAAGTAAAACTCATGTCACGATTTTGCATCACCCAGTTGTTTTCAGTAATAATTCCACATGCTTTTGGTACAAAGCTCTGGGGAGGAATTTTACTATGAGCTAGTGGGAATAGATAAGCCCAGTCGTCATTTTTTCTAAACTCCTTTCAGATCCTCGCACCTCCTAGAGAGTGCTCCGGGGTTCTGTGTAGTCCCGCCCCCTGGCCCAGCGCAGGACTGCGGCATCACGCCTCTGTGCTTTCACGCCCAGAGACAGAGATCAGATTGGTTACCGAGGCCACCACTGGCCAGCCCATCCATCAGAGCAACAAATGGTGATTGGGCGGGCGGGGCCATCCATCAGCACATGGCAGCGCCTCTGGAGGGTGGAGGCACGACAGGCACTGATGGCTCTTTACCGTAAGCCAGCTGCTGGAGTCAGCCCCACGTGGTCCTGCTAAGGCGGAGGACAGAAGCGCAGTAGCTCATGCTAGAACCTGCCAATCTGTCGTGTTCTCCAACAGCTGCTAGAGGAACCGCTATCTGAGTAATCGCCCAAGCCGCTGGGTCATCGACCTGAGAGTCACTTTAATGCCAGTCTTTCATTTTCCCTGTGGCATGAGAGATTTTTCCTGCCTACCATTACCTTTTCAGCAAAATGTTTTACATTGATGAACTATTTTCCCAAAACCTAGCTTACCGGTTGTAGCTATTCCTGACCACTTCTGCTGACACACTCTGCATATGAAGAAGCAGCTGTGTGCTTTATGTCTATCAGTTCCTCCCTGAGGACATCTGTAGTGGCTGAATCGCAGTGAATCAGAGTGAACCCACGTCTACTCAACTCCCTCAGGATCACTTTCAAGAGAGAATGGGAATAAAGTAAATGTTTTAGTTTAATAATCAATTTAAGAGTATAAGACAACATGAAAATTATGGAGCTGTAAACTGAATTGCGAAGTTAACATATTTTAAGTAGTACACACTGATTTTTAAATGAATACTGCATGTAGTTTTCTTGCAAATCTACCCTTTTGAAAAAAAAGACAATATTGATTTATTACCTCACAGTGATGCTGACAAAGCACCTGGCTGTTTTAGAGCTGTGTGTGTGGATAAGCACGAGTCCTAATTAGTGCAGAGGGGGTGTCTGTATATTTTCAACCTGCAGGTGTCTCTCTCCACAAACAGACACCTCTTCAAGACAGGCCCACAGGGACTTACTGAAACTTCACTTTCATGTGTGTACTGTTGCTGAGGTACATACTGTTCCAGGCACACACACACACACACACACACACACACACATGCACATAGCACATACACTGCGATGATGAAATTAGAGCCATTTATCAGCCGCAAGAGCTGAAGCACATTCTCGTTTGTTTGAAACACGGCAAGGAGGCAGGCATTTAAAACATATTGATTGTACATCATGTCTGTGTAATGTAATGGTGAGTTTAATTTGTGTGTGTGCGTGTGAGAGAGAGAGAGAGACAGAGAGAGAGATTAGTTTGATTAGCATGGCGTGAGGGACACAAACCCCACATGCTCATCCCTTCTCTCCTGTTTATTTTTAGTTCTTTTCGCTCCGCTGACACTTTCAGTGTGTTGCGAGATGACTTTTATTCCTGAGATGGGATATTTTTATCTCAGCATACTTCAGGAATCTCTGGCTGAATGTGAAATAAAACAGCAGTTATTTCCTCTGTTTAATGTTCTGTTGTGTTCACACTCCATAGACCTCTAATGAAATTTTATGCCTAAACCATGTATTTTGCTGTGATTGCCTTAGTCTGTAATAACTCCTTATTACGGCCTGACGATAACCCCTGTTTTAACCCACTGGGAGCTCCTGTGTCGCCGTGCACTCTGAGTCGATTAGTCTTTGCATCTGA
The DNA here is from genome assembly GCA_020368025.1 of Brachyhypopomus occidentalis. Taxonomy (NCBI): domain Eukaryota; kingdom Metazoa; phylum Chordata; class Actinopteri; order Gymnotiformes; family Hypopomidae; genus Brachyhypopomus; species Brachyhypopomus occidentalis. The sequence goes on from JAGXOD010000075.1 coordinate 532,120, forward strand.
GCTACAACAGTCCCACACTGCAGCGTCTTGTAAACGCAGTCTGTGTTTTCTCCACTATTCCATCTGCAGTCCAACAGACGTCAATCTGATTTAAATCATTCTGCATGAAAACATATGACAGTTTTGAACAACTTGGCCATTTACATGTTACTGTCGGGTTTTGGAAATATCTTTTACAAATTGGAATTCCATCACTCAGGAAATGCTGGGTTGTTCATTGATTCCCATTTCTAAGGTATTTCATAAATGCACAAATGTTAGTACCTTTTTACATTAAGAAATACTATAGTAATAGAGACCAGTGTAGAAGCCGTCTTCCCAACCTGTACCTCACTTCCATCACCGGGGACGTTGTGCTATTAGGACAGTTGATGGGACAGTGTGTAATATTCCACTAGTGGTCCTTGCCTGTGTGTGTGTGAGTTAGTAATACAATTAAGAGATTATTCCATTTTCATGTGACACTGCACTTTCCTGATCCTTTTGAAAGCCTGTTGAGAGACTGTTCAATAAAACAGATTTTAAATAAACCTGGAGACGGGTGTCCTAATGGAGGCTGGCCCAGTGTACCTGGTCCTGTAAATCCTTCACTCTGACACTTTTTCTGACACTCTTTCTTCCTCTCTTTTTCTTACGAACTGGTATATATACATACATAATGAGAGAGAGAGGGAGAGGGGGAGAAGTGAGCTGGCTCCTATACTTTCTATATCCTGTAACCACCTCTCTTCTTCTCTCCTTCACTGATTCCATTCTATTCATCAGTTTGTCTTTGTGAGGCAAAATGGCCGTGGCATAAATCAGTCCGTGCAGTCTGGCCCCTGACTGAGGAGTGCTGAGTGGTCTGGTTGTGCCCAGACAGTCGCCCCTGCCCCAGGCCATCAGGTGGTTTAAAGCACGATCTTTCCCCTTCTGGACTGGCACTGCCACACTGGGGCTTGAGTGTGATGAGAAGGTCCAGCTCACTCACCCCTTAGTGATTTTGTAGTAAGGTATTCTTTCAGTTAGAAATGTATTTTTAATGTAAAGTGTAACTAAGTGCAGACTAAGATGTTATAATGTAATGTAAAGTGCAGACTAAGATGTTATAACTTTATGATTATGATATTTAATAAAGTATGCGCAATGGAGTGGTAAAATGTTTATGAAGACATATGAACATGCAAGATATTAGCAATGTAATTTAACTTTTTGCATACATTTTCAGGCAAAACAGTGGAGGTGATAAGTTGGCTAGATATGACATGTCCACATTCAGTACAAGGCTAGCCAGGTCCTGGGAGGCCTAGTCCACAGAAAGCTGAAGGGTTTTACATGGATTAAACAATCAATGTAGTTATGTAATTAATTAGGCATGACCAGTAGATGTCATTGATTTTATAATAATGAGACTGGAAAGGTTAAGAAGTGTCAGGAAGAAGCTCTCTCTCATACTACATGACTGAACTACAGCGAGGTTCCGCAGGACACGCCCTCAGTGCAACGTCCTGCTCAGGACATGCCCTCAGTGCAACGTCCTGCTCAGGACACACCCTCAGTGCAACGTCCTGCTCAGGACACAATTCAGTGCAATGTCCTGCGCATGAAATATCCTCAGTGCAGCATCCTGTGCAGAAAACATCCTCAGTGCAATGGAAACATTCTCAGTGCAACTTCCTGCTCAGGACATATCCTCAGTGCAATGTCCTGCAGGTCTATCTATCTCCACAAGAGCAGAGGAGTGACACAATGCTCTGTATCCTATTAAGTCTCCATCTCTGGATCCACAGGTAGATTTCCAGTATTAGAGTCTGACTGTTAGTGGACCTCTTAGATGTGACATGATGGATTTCATTTCTCATCTATCTCCATGGAGAGGAGATCCTTTCCAGGATGTAGATTTAATAGCTGCACAGACTAATGTCTTATACAGAAAGGCTATGATGATACAGAAAAGTATGCACAATGATTGAATTTCACATTCCTGAGCTGAAATGTGAACAGCTCTGGGCTGTGAGGAATGATTCTTTAGGAGCATTCTAGAAGACCTTCCTTCTGCTGCTAAACCCAGGATAAGGGTTTAAATCCCAACTGTTACTTTCCCAAGGATTATAATCCTTGGTTGCAAGTGTTAGCCTGGGCTGTAGCTGGTGATGCTAGCAGCAGGTGTCATTATGTGCAGGAGTAATAGTTGTGAGAAGCCTTTAGAATTTACTGAAGATATGAGTCAGTCTTCAACATTAATGGCTGCTTCTAGTCTTCTTCATAAACATGAACAAATCAACACTAACAAAACAAAACACAGCAGTAGCTCTTATTGAATATTAAAGTCTACCTTTATGCTTTCCTGCAATCTCCTCTTCTTAGTCTCAGACGTTAAATTTAGACCAGAGAGGCTACTCTTTCTCTCTCTCTCTCTCTCTCTCTCTCTCTCTCTCTCTCTCTCTCTCTCTCTCTCTCTCTCTCTCTCTCTCTCTCTCTCTCTCTCTCTCTCTTTTTCTCACTGGTAGCTAGGCAACGCAGTCCAGGCTATTGTGTAAGTGCTTGGAGCTGGCTCCTATGCTCATGTCTAAAGTGAAGTCAGAATCCTAGTCGACGTTCCACAGAAGCAGAATAGCTATACAAAAAGCGTGAAGATTAAACAATGAACAATCTATCAAAGACATGTTAGTCTGCAATCAGTGCAAGCATGCACACACACATACACACAGACCCTGTGGTCCCTGCTGCTCTTCTGATTACAGCAGCCTTACAGATGACCTGTGACAGGGCGGCGGAAGACAGGCCCTGTCTCGTTCTCAGCCGGACTGGACACGCGGCTCCCAAGACTACCACTAAGAGTGGTGTGTTCTCGACGTTTGTCTTCAGGGGGGTTTCTGTGCAGTGGCGTCTAGAGATAATTGAGCGCTGCAGTATACTCGCTGTGACAGAAATCAGAAATCAGGCCTACAACAACTAACAACTACAGTTACAGTTAAAATTGAACCAGAGTGATATCTTTGAAAGAGGTTTGGTGTGTGTGATGTGCCTGTGTAAGTCTGGAGGATGTGTGTGTGTGTGTTTATTTGTACAAGTGAGCGAGAGAGGGAGAGAGAGAGAAAGAGAGGAAACAGTTTTTCTTCATCAAGGTCGCCCTGTAGAAAAGAGTAGCAAATGAGTACCATAGCCAAGTATTCAAATTCAAGTAAGAATCTAGCCCTAGAGCACACCAGCTGTGTCCGGATTAAGAACACACACACACACACACACACACACACACACACAGACACTAATGCTGGTAGCAGCTCCATTTAAGGCCGTGACATTTACTAATATTGGGCAGTACAGTATATGAAGAAATATTGTAAAATGCTTTCACTGTGTCCAATGTCTTAGGAGACTCATAATTGTTTTGCCGCATATATTAAAAATGCATGATAACTGCACTGCAGTGAAGTGATTCATCAGACAATATGAAGATAATGTGGCAGACTGCCTTCATTATTATTAACATTTCCACATCCATTTTGATAATTATCAGCACAGTACAAAGTAATTATCACAAAACTACACATTACGGGCCCTGGCTCTTTCCTTTATACAGACATCTGAACTATGACACTGTGACATCTGAAATCTGTGACATCCAAGATATTTCTCCTGTTAAAATCTCTTCAGTCAGTGTTGATTAAGGGGAGGAGGTGGGTTAAAAAGGAATTCAAGACATGTAAGACATGGATTATGCATTTGAGGACTAAATAAATAACTTTAACAAAGTAAATAATTTACTTTGCAAGAGCTACCACATGGATGGGCTTTTAAAAATCAGCAGTGTCCCATATGTTTCTGGAATGGTCCACCAGCCAAAACCATCCCAGCAACTAACAGAGGCAGAGGACCACTGAAAGAGGCACAAAGACACTAAAACAAACTAAATAGCCCCACAGACACTCGAGCCATATTCTGCTCCAGGGTGCTTTCAGCCATAAAGCTGAGAGGCCTAGAACAGCTGCCCAGTTCACCAGTTGCTGGTTTGAATGGGATTTGGCAGCATCATGTCCAGCATGCTGCTCCTCTATCAACACGTGTCCCAGTGCGCTCCTGGACAGAAACGCTGGACACTGGAGGATCAGAGCATCTTTCTCTTGGTTCCACTGGTCCTGGACAGAAACGCTGGACACTGGAGGATCAGAGCATCTCTCTCCTGGTTCCACTGGTTCTGCCTCCTGTTGTTTCATGCTTAAACCAGGTAAAACATGAGACTGCATCCATCCCACTGCTTGTCAACTCTGCACAGTCGCACTGGTGGTGCGGGGGGATTTGTTTGCGTGGTGTGCAATGGGCATCTTGATAAGAGCCTGTCACCAGTCAGGTGCTGTCCCTTACCAGCCAACTCCACAAAACTGGCCACCCTTCTGAAATACTTTCTCAACTTTGCTGTTTAACAAACAGGTTGCTGAGGGTTAAACATGTTGCATTGGAACATTGAGAGGACATATGTACTATATTGTGCTCTCACTGTGCATGCAAAAGTATGATTTACATTTCTGAATTGATGGGAGTTTGTGTATTAACATACACTTACAGCAACATACAGCTGTGTATGGCTTGGTGATTAGCATTAGCGGATTTAGCACAACTAACATGGGAAGTTTAGCATGCTACAGGCGCCTGGCCTATATGTGCAGTTAGACCCTGCTCTGTGCTGATGTTCACTGACCTGTACAGTGGGAGCGGTTGTACTTTGTGGAGCCACAGCATTGTGTTATGTGAGTGTGAGTGTGTGTGTTTGTCTGTGTGTGTGTTCAAGTGAATGCATGCATGTTTGCTTTGTGGGTCTGCTTCTGTGCTTCTTCTCAGCCCACAGGGTCCCTAAGATCCCCCTCCACCTACCACCAAAGACACACACCAAAAACACACTTGTGTGCACGCACATATACACATACATGTGTACGCATAGGCAGCTGTCACTGAAAATTGACTCCAACTTGATTTACACACACACATGCGCACACACACACACACTAATTTTTATTGATGTTGATGTGTGTTCATTTGATGTTACTCTTCAGCTCAGCATAACCTGTGCTATTATTATTATTGTTATTATTATTATTATTATAATGATTATATTAGGACACATGCCCCAACCAGTTTGTGTTTGGGGCTTGTGTCCTGTGGCACCTTGTGTATGACATCTAGGAGCAGGGACAGAGCCTCTGCTCACCTGCTAGTGGACGGGGACTGAATGAAAGCAGTGAGAAATGTCTCCTAGTCTTGCCCAAATGAGCGTTAGACCCAAACATATCCCCTCTCTACCCGTTTAACAGATATTTCCATTCATTCTGCTCTCACATACTCTCTTCACATGGCATCATTTTGATATGTTTCTTTTCTGGTTGTTTGAGATCTCTGACAGCTCTGATGACTATCACCTCCACTTCTCTTTCTCTCTGTATCTCTTCATTTTTCTGTCAGGGCTCTCTGACTCCCTCCCTTCCTCTCTGATTATCCTCAGCACAGCATGTCTCGCTTGCAAAGGGCTTCCTTTTTTTTTTTCAGTCTTAGCAATCACTTCCCAGAACACACTCTTCTCTCCCTCTCTCTTTTCTCCCTCTCTCCACCTCTCTCCCTCTCTCCCTCTCTTGTTCGCTCTCTGGCAGAAGCCTGAGCGCTTGTGAAGATTCTACCAGCATCACTCTTTCATGCGCAACTCCAGCGACGAGGCTCCTGTTGCTATCCAGCCGGGTGTCCGCGCTGCTTCGCAGCAGGCGCTCCGCTTTCCTCCGTGCGCCTCTTCTCCGCTCGTTGAATTATTCATGGGCAGCTGAGTGGAGCCGGCGCTCTGAAAGCCACTCGAAGGAACCCATTGAGAGAATCGGCGGTCGCAGTCCGAGATCAGCTGCCGGGCGAGGGACCGGCCTCAGTGCCATGTCAGGGAGCGCCTGATCCGGGAACAGTGGCCCCTTCCCCCCAGGAACTCTCGCCCTCTCAGAGTCAGGGACGTTAGAGAAACACGGCGAGCTGGGGTATGGGTTGATGCCCGCCGGGCGAGTTCGAGGCATGTGTGGCCGGCGGGCCGCGGAGCCGGAGTTGCCCCCGCGGAGGTGCACCGGCCCGGGGCTGGCAGCGGAGGGGGCTGGCGGTCTGATGCGGCACTGAGGATCATGGTCCTTTCTTTGGCACTGAAGCTTTTGACCGAGCTGCTCCAGTGCCCCGCTCCCATGCAACTCTGCGAGGCTGGTTCCACCAGCTGCCAGGGCTGGGACGACAGCAACGCGACGCACGTGACCTCCGAGCGGAGAGAGGTGAGAGTGCGACCCCCGGGGTGGGCTGAGAAGGGGCATGCATGTTTAGGGGGAATGTTTTGATTTGAGATTGGATGAAGTGAAAGATGGTGCGTGTCATGCTGGAGAAGCATTAGAAAGAAAAATGGACTTAGAATTCACAAATGCGCGTATTCACATTCTAGCGTCAACCAAATGTGAAGTGAATGAACTGAGCTCAGTAGATGAGACGTTCTTGCACTTTTCCAGTTTTGTTCTGGTGCTCGGCTGGCCCAGACACATCTGTGTGGATCCCGCTTAGATGCTTTGATATCCTCATATTTAGACTTTACTGCGTGGGAGGATTGTTTGTCCTGGCTGTGTCAGAGCTCTTACTCTTCAGAGATGTTTCCAGATTCTTCATCCACCCACTCTACCCACGCACATGGCGTGGACGGAGGGAGAGCTTCTCCGCCCCTGGCCTGAGCCCTGGGGAAACAGCTCACAGCCTGTAGCAGACTTGAGGGAGTGAAGGACATGTGGGAAGACGTCCCGGCTGCTCGTTATGTCCTGCTGAAAATAGCTTCGTCCACGTTTTGTATGCACTTTAGCGTGGAGGACGTTCACGCCACTCATCCCCGGCGCTCTGAACAGGGCCCAGCTGCTGCTCCGCACTGAGACTCTGTGTCTCACACACCGAGCCGAGGTCCTTTAATGCCTGACGTCCTCAGACACCGAGCTATGGCCCTTTAACACTGATGTCCCCTGCACTGAAGGCTGACGGCATGACCCTCTGTTTGGCGTTGCAGGTTTATAAATGCTTTTAGACCTGGCTTACTTACCTGGCAAATGAGTGAATTAGGAGATCTGAAATGTGTCAACTTGTCTGACACCTACAGGGTTAAGATCTTTTCATCACGTCTTAATCCAGCATGGGGATTAAACTAAACTGCAGTGTTGATGAGTTGAAATGTTTTATTTGTGTGCTTCTCAAACTATTAAACCTTAGTAAAAATGCACTTGCATTTAAACTTTGGTGCCAAATCATTTAAAATGTAAAATAACACCAAAGAGTGGTCTTATTTAGTGGTGCTTGGTCTGGGCTTTTATTTTCTGCTATGCTTTTTTATTATAATACCTTAATCAGAGGATGTACATTTAATTGGTTTTGAAAAAAGTTTTTATTCCTTAATGAACTTAGGGCTAAAGGAATAAAGCTTTTAAATGATTTAATACTTTATATATGATTTCAGAGACAGTAATTGTATGTTGAAATGAGAGGTTTCTCACTTAATATGAAGTTTAAGGTTTCAGTTTGTTCATCAGAGGTCCCTGTGTGTCTAGCACGCTCATTGTAGATGAGGGCACGAGAATCATGCTGTTGTGGTGAAGTGGACATCAGCGAATGTTGACCTGATTCTATTTTGGAACATTCTACATGGCTGGCCTTAGTGGAGGGGGATCCATGTGCTCTGGGGGCACGTGCTGATGAAGCTGCAGTATGAACAGTCTCCTGCTGCACTGGTTACTGTCTCTGCCCCCAGGAGACTGTACACACACACATACACACACACACACACGCACACACACACACAATCACATGCATATACACAAAAACAAACATGAACACAACCACATGCATGCACACACACAAAACATACACACATCTCTCTCCCTCTCTCTCTCTCCTCTCTCTCTCTCTCTCTCTCTCTCTCTCTCTGCAAAGAGCACCTAACTAACCTGATGATAGGGTCTGTTAGCCAAAACTACAAGCATGGCATTCTGCACTGACTGATGAAGTACTTGGCTAGAAAGCAGATGAGTGATAAATGATGCCGTGAAGGATGCATTATCATGGCTTCATGTGCCACAATGAAAAGTGCTTTGGCTGATTTAAATGACTGACTCCATTTCCTTCTACCTGGGCCCTGCCACTATGACCATGGAGCAGTGGGGAATGAATCACATCAGTCAGGTTCTTGTGTGTGAGCACTGCCTATGAATAAAAGATACAACATCAATACAGAATATTTATATTGATCTTTTCAGAGGGCACAAAAGTGCATTGCACTGCGTATAAGAGTGTCCCAAAATGAGATTAAGCGGACCAGTTCCCAAACCAGATCAGTCCCCGGTTTCTTGATTTGTAAGAGGATATCTGTTAAAATATATGAAGCGGTTGCCATGCCAAAAATCTAAGTGCATTATAAAGCCGTGAGGACAAACAGCAGATAGAAAGGGCAGGAATGTTAATTACACAGGAGAATTTGATTGTGTTGTTAGCATTGGGTTAGAACTGTTAGATTCAAATAGAATTCCGTCCTGTTCTTTGTTGCCTTTGTTGTCTCTTTACTAGGCTGTTAACTTTGTGTGCCTCAGTGCCTCACTGATGGTGTACTGTCCTTCAGCTGCTACCCTCTAGGTGATTTCTGGGAAGAAAGGCTCCTCTCCTGTTTTTGTTCTTCTTCTCCAGTTTGAAGGTGCAGTCAGTGTGGGTAGTGCCACTATGTCAAGTTGAATTCATTCATTCCTTCCACCAGAATTCATTCGGTTGTTCATTCCAGTTGAATTCATTTTTGTGTATACTGCATGTGTAACAATTCTCTTTTGGCAAACAAATAAAATGTATAAGATCTGTGAATGTTATAAAATCCAGATTTGAACTGCGGTAGCATGACTATGCTCTGTTTGCTGTAGGAAATACATTTAACTGGCACTGAAAGAATGACTCAGCTAGTGAGATTGTCTAACCTCAGGTTCAAATGCAGTCAAAAAAATTGATTAAGTATGTATTTTTTTAATTTGTTTTTGTCTATTCTATTTGTGGCTGTTTATACATTTGATCTTCACATTCACAGTACCATGGAATCCTGATCCTTTTCCTGTTATGCAAGAATTTGTTTAATTAAAAGTTTCAATCAGGAGGCGGAAACGTGGAGATTCTGAACTCAAAAGTAAAGTTGTCACTAAGGCGATAAGGTGTTGTTGACTACCACGTCCCCCCACCCCTTGCCTTTCGCAAATGAATGTCTTAGGATCGTCTGCAGACTTGAGTCACTAACTTTATTCAAATTCCCATCTCTGTACTTGTGCATGTGCAATCACTCAGCGGGAGAGCAAATGGAAAGGTGGATGAGAAAGACAGCAAGCAAGAGAGAGCAACAAAGAGAGAGAGAGAGAAGGGAAGGAGAGAGAAGGAGAGAAAGAAAGAGTGAGAGAAGAGAGCAGCAGGGGGATAGAGAAGGAGCGAAGCAGAGCTATTGCACTGATGAAAATGGAAGGAGAAGGCCAGACACAGCATTAGGGAGGGTGCGTGAGATTGAGGAGATTAATACAGCACCTCTTCTGATGTGTTTTAATTAGAAGCATCTGTACCACAAAGGAAAAGGTCTCCCAGAGTGTTGTGCTGCTCCAACCAGTATGTCTGCCTGTCGCTTATGACACCAAATATGGTTGTGGGATATTTTTACTCACTCTCCTTCAATATGAGGTGCTCTGTTTTTATTGGCTGAGCTGAAATTGTATCAAGTATCAACAAAAAATAACCCAGTTATTAGAAATGCTGCTGTTATACAGGATCACTAATGATGAAGTGATACTTGCGGTGGAGGCAAAATTTGGAAATAAATGAAGAAAGCAGATAAAGATATTGTATTGTGATGTAGTGATGGCATTTTGTCTAATTTTGTCTTGGAAGCATTTATTTAATTCTGTATTGTGTCCCATGGCTGACGTATTTATTGCTTTATCAAAGCTAGTGATGCCAAGATAACTGGCCATCCAGATCCTGTTAATATGGACAGATCTAGGCTACAGTCCCAGCCATTGTTTACAGTTGAAAAGAAGCCTCTAAAAATTGTATGTCCTATCACTGTAAATGGATCCAAAATTGGGCTCCCTTGCACGGTGTATACATCTGTGCATCCAGGTTCCATAATATATTGACACACTTTTCTCTCGAACATATTAATTAAATAACTGTGACACTGGACACATCATAGCTGGGCCAGTGATTGTGTGCTCAGGTGGAGCTTATTGTGTGCTTATAATGTGGAGCTTATAAGGTGGAGCTTGTGTGTGCTTATAAGGTGGAGCTTATTGTGTGATTATCAGGTGGAGCTTATTGTGTGCTTATAAGGTGGGGCTTATTGTGTAATTACACGGTGGGGCTTATTGTGTAATTATAAGGTGGAGCTTATCGTGTGCTTATAAGTTGGATCTTATTGTGTAATTATAAGGTGGGGCTCATTGTGTGCTTATAAGGTGGAGCTTATTGTGGGGCTTATGGACTCTCATTATTTTCATGTGCCCCAAATCACTGAAACTACTGGAGTCTTCATTGTATTTCCCTGCTATGAGACATATGTGTAACAGGGTCCTTTCTCTAGAAAACAAATGCACCAAAATATATTGACAGAGAAAATAACTTCAGCTCAGCAAACGTAAATCAGTCTGACTGCCAGCTACTCACTTAATAGTGCCCTGTTTTATTTGAGCTTTTTGCCACCTACTCACACAGACATTAACGTGGAACCAGCAATAGCTCTACCTATCACAGTAAATCCCTCATAGGGAGAACACATTAACTTCACAAGTGCTTATTCCATAAAGTTGAACCTGGAATTGGAGCAAGCCTTATGGACTGGAGTATGGAGGAGAGGGGAGATGACATAGATATATCAGACAGCACTCTCGGGCTGTTCCTGTACTGCCACAGAGTATTCTTATTGAATCGTTTGCAGTGAATTACCAACATACTGGTATGAGAGCAAAGTTGTTGATTCTATGAACACTGCCCAAGCAGAAGTGCCATTGAATCCACTTTTTCAATTAACACTGTCATAGTCACTGTCGTTTTCTGCATAAGTATTTTCTGTTTAAGTAGGTTCTTTAAAGGAGTGCAATTGCAATTACATGACTGTAGTTTTGGGAAGGTGAAACCTCCTGTGCTGCAACTGAATTTGCAAGAGTTTATTACCTCTTTAGTTGGGGATGATGAAGGCTGACGTTGTGCTGCTGTAGCACATGAAACCACGTGATCACAGATGGCAGTATTATCACAGGAACTGTACTGGGAGCCAACACTTATCTTAACACTCACAGAAACAGCAAAGCTGCAGGATTTATTTGATTAAATCCAGAAATGTTCTCATCCAAGTCCATGGCCCAACCTTGGCTCAACATAGCCACCAAATGGAATATATAGAGCAGTTAATCAGAGTGCATGTGGGAGATTCCAGACTGTCAGCGGCATTACCCATCATCGTCCCGCCAGAGCTCACCTAACAGTTTCTGACAGAACTCCACTCGTGGATGACGGAGCGTGGTCACAGAGACGCTAAGGCCTACTCCTGCTCTTAGCAGACTGTCTGTATGTATGTCTGTATGTATGTATGTCTTTGTGTACAGTGCGCATATCGAGCTCCTTGGAAAATGGGCGGAGAGTTGTCACATTTTGGAAAATATGTATGAAGGCCTTGTTGTGTTTCTGGCTTAATCCCTCTAGTAGTCTGTCTTTAGCTACAAGGGCTATGAAAAACTCCAATAGGTCACTTTAATTTGAGCTCATCTTTGTTTGTACACATCTTTGTCACATGCTCCAGGCTTATTTGAGTTGAGCAGTAGATTACACCAGTGGATCAGTGTCTTTAATGTGTTAATGTGTTTAGAAAAGAGGCTTAGATGAGGAACCAGATGTCAAGTCTTAAAATGCTTCTTGGCTTCCTTAATGACCAAATGTGAAGGTCTATCCAAAGGCTGTTTTTTAGACAGAAAGAAATACCACATTTGGGCTTTCCAAAATAAGTAATCTCTAATGTTCCTGGTGATCTATTGATTGATGTGTTTTTTAGGCCTTGCAGTGAGACTTTGCCAGACCAATCAGAACGTGTGAAACGTAACTGGCCCAGGCGAAGAGAGCTAGTCAACAGATGGACTGGATAGACTCTCTAAAGATAATTAACAAGCACATAGCAGCATGAAAGAAGATTGTCCACGAATGTTTGCCCCATTTTTCATTAAGCTTAATTTAATTAAGCAACTTATTTAAAAAAGAAAGAAAAATGAAAAGCCTTAATGTCTTTTTCAAAGCAGAAGTCAAAAGAATGTTAACAACACTTCCTGATATACAGCAGCTTGGTTCATTGTGAAGATTGCTGTGTGCTGAAGATTGCAGAAGACTCCATTACAGAAACACTGTATAAGAAAATATTACTTTATGTTTCACTCAGTCTCTCAGCGCACTATTCCTCATGCCTCAAAGGACGGCAATGCGACAGAGCATATAAAACCTGAGAAGGCGTGTTTCACCACGAGATGTCTCTCACAGCTTCCCCTGTCCTACTGCCTGTTTGATTCCCTGCATGACTGTGCTAAGATGAAGAAAGTGTTTACCATACTTAATTACTGTCTTGCTCCACCATCTCTGCCAATGGGGACGGGCCCTTTGCTCATTTACCTGGGCACTGGTTTTGTCTGATACATTACTGCAGTGCAGCACAGCTACAGTGGCATATTCCCATGGGTGGGGAATGTAACAGCAATGGAAGGTTTACACAAGTTAAGCCTACCAGACTGAAGTCTACTGGTTTGGTCTATGATCAGTATACAGTAATTCAGTGTCCAATCTAGATTTTATCATTTGAAGCCAACACCTCAGATGAAACCTGATATGGATTTTGTAGAAAATGTATAGAAAGTCCTATAAGATTTTAAGTTTGCTTGTGATTTTCAGCAGGCAAGATAATGGTATTTTGCTACTGATAGTTATTTCAGGTAAACTAAGCAAAATTATACAAAAGTTACACACATTTACATACACCCAACAGACTTTATGATAAAGACATCCATGTGCTCTCTGGGTGTTCTAGAATTTTTTCTCCATAGTTCTTTACAATGTTTATTAGAATTATTAATATATTTTGTTTCTTTTTTACTATTGTTTATTTTGTTGTTGCTTTTGGTGTTGCCCTTATTATTCATTTTTACTCACACGCAAAGCTAAAAATAAGCCCACAGTGCCCCAGGAGAAGAGGCTCACCCCAGAATAGGGTCAGTGCCCAGATGTCCTGCCCATCAGGGCTTCTGGGAAACAGGCTGTAATGAGCAGCGAGAGCTGAGAGGAGAGTGCTGGATCAGCCTGCAAGGGCCCACATCAGGTCACTCCTTCCATGTCAGGACCCGGAGAAGATTTTGTTGGCTGAAGCCTGTAAATGTGCCCTTGCTCGTCTTACCTGAGTAAAATGAAAGCTTTGGTCTTGTGACAAGATCAAGTCATCCCTTCACTTCCACCTGCTGTACATGGGACAGGAATGTTTCTCTTCCTGTTCACCGTGTGCTTTCCTCTGAGGTCTGTCTTGTTAGCATGGAGTTTGCAACTAGCACTACATTCTCTCTGGAAACTGGAAACTGGAAACGATTTTTAAAAGTACGTAATGATATAAAACTAAACTAAAAAGTCAAACGTATATAGTGTAAAAACACTATATAAGTTTGACTTTTTAGTTTAGTTTTATATCATTACGTACTTTTAAAAATCGTTTCCAGTTTCCACATCACTTGTGAGGAAAAGTCAGTTTTAATGATTGTGATTTGGCATTAAACCGTGCAGCTGTGGATAAAGGGAGCAAGCAGTGAATGAGACATTGTGAATTCGAGTCCTGGCAAGCATGCTGTATCATCCTGCTCAATTAGGCATTAGCTAAATGTGTCAGAAGCAATGGATTTATGGCTCTGCTTTGCCTTACCTGACCCCAGTTTACCCTTAACACTGAATCTGTGCACAAATTGCACATTAAATCTGCTATTTGCTTTGTGATGACTCTCCCTTATCTCCAAATGGAAGAACACCAACAGGTAGCATTTCTATTATTTTTATACCATGTAACTAACTAACTAACTATACTTCTATGCTATCCCGCCAGATTTATTTTACAGTGAGTCTGTGTTCGGGGTAAAGGTGTGGCCGGTGCATTGCCTGTGGCACCTGTTCTGTCTTTCCATGGTTAGCCAAACCGCTGTCATCCCAGGTACTTTTTGGAAGACAAGTCAAGACCTTGGGGCAGGGGGAATCCCCAAGTCACACTTATATAAACACATCTCTGTCACAATTGGGGAGAGGGGGAGGAAGCAGATGGGCTGAGTCCACCAAAGGGTGTGGCTGTGATGACACAGATCTTTAAGTGTTAACCAGAGCATGTGATTTGGTTGATATTAGAGATTTGCGTATATGAGACAACAAGGTGGTGTGCAGGATAACCAACTCATCTTTAAGAGACACTGCTCCATGAAAAACCTGACACTGGATAACTGTCTACAAATATTTTGTACTAGAGAAAAACAAAACAAAGGGGTATTTCAGGAGCAGAAGTGGAGGATGTACATGCGATAAAGGGGACAGTGCACCACAAACATCCCAAAGATACAGTCTGTGGGTTGTGGATATGGCAGGTTATGTGAAAATTTCACAACAGGAGTGAACACAAGTGTACAGCTTGTCACAAAGAAATGTGGAAAACCACTTTACGATAAAGTGCAAGTCTATACCTGATCAAAGCCAAATGAAAAATCTCTATGAGGCTACAGAACAGGACAGTTGTGAATATGAGACATCAGCATTACCAATACAGCTGTTGACCCTGGAAAAGACTCTAAATACAGTGGAAACTGGAAGATACTGGAAATTCAACTGTTTGCTGGCATGCTCTGGCAAACATCGTGTGAAGATTTTTTGTGAAGATATTGTAAACATGGTGCTGGCTGCAACATCATTATGGTAAGAGTCCCAAATATTGACAGAAAAATCAAGTGTTTGCTAATGTATAATAATAGCAAACTGAAGCCACTGGGGAAATGCTGTGTTCAGTTAAGACATCTGAGAAATCAGAAATGGAATTGATTGAGGTGTGTTATGAGAACATCTTAGCAACAGACAGCATTGCCACTGTGGAAAATGATAGATATTTTGTGGACGGCGGAACACATTACAAGGGTGCAAAGATGTCTTTGCGGGTGATTGCAAAAGGAGTGCAAATGTGAGATTGATCATGTTTGGAGTAAAAGTTGTAAAAAGGGTAAGTCCTAGTTGGCAGGGATCGTCATATGTGTGCAGACAGAAGGACAGACTTGACTAGTAGAATGGAGCTGATACAGAAAACCAACAGCAAACCCAGAGAGAGCATTGATCCAAGGATAAGGCACTAAATCGTAGTTGTTTCTCTGTCAACCATCGAATACTACCATACATCTGTGAAGCAACAATGTTCACTTTATGTGATGTTAAATGTGGCTTCTAGTATATCATACTAGACGCATTCAGTTACTTGACTACATTTTCCTCAACATGTGGGTGATACAGATGCCTTAGCATGCCCATGGGATCTTTTAGAGAAAATTCACAAACTCAGATATATGCATTATAGCCAATGAGGTGCTGATCACAGGGTAAGGTGATGCACAGGAAGTAACCAGTTAAGACCAGTCAATGAAAACTCATTGCTGATTAATGTAAAGTACAGCAGCTGGAAGTTCCATACATAGGTTACCTACTAACTTCTACAGGACTGAAAATTGACCCAGAGAAGGTTTGTCCTTGTACACATGCCTAGACCGACAGGTGTCAAAGATGTTCAGCGGATGCTGGGGATGGTGAATCACCTGTTCTGTTCTCATCTGCCTGACAACTGTGCAAGCCTGAGACAGTATATCCATCAGGATAGCACATAGGAATAGACAGTTTAGCATGAGGATGCATTTCTCAGACTGAAAGAAGCTATTTCAGATGCACCGGTCCCAACGTACTACAATCCGGAGGAAGAACTGACTGTCCAATGTGATGTTTTGGGATACAGGTCTAGGTGCTGCACAAGGGTGTATACTGATCGCATTTCTGAACAGCTCACTTACACAGACATAATGTGTTTATGCTCGAAAAGAGAAGGAATTCTTGGTCATGGTATTTAGTATGGAAATCTTTAACAAATACATGTGTGGATGCAAAGTCACAGTGCAAAGTGATTGCAAACCGTTGGAGATTATAGTGCGTAAACCACTCTTAAATATCCTAAAAGGCTGCAATGAATGATGCTTCACATCCAGAACTATGATGTGAATATAGTTTATGTTACTGGAAGAGACATGTTACTTACTGACACATTGAGCAGGGTATACCTGCCAGAGTGCCAATCAGCAGAGCTGGTAGCTGCTGAAATAGAGATAGTCACTAGAACACCTACCTATTTCAGGAGACAGGCTCCATAGGATTTGTCCTACTGCAAAAGGAGATATGTCACTACAAACACTCATCAAAACTATTCTGCAAGGATGGCCAAGTCGCAAAACCGTTTTCTTACTGAGTGAAATTTTCATTTCAGGATGAGTTGAGCTACCAAGAATCATCCTTAAGGAAGAGTATGCAGCTATACCCCATTCTCTCAGTGGAGCAATCAGCCAGTGTATCTGCTCCTCTCATCTAAGGCTGCTTAGAGAGGGCCAGAGAGTGTGTGTACTGGCAGACTGTGAATGACCAAATAAAGACATTCATATCAAGATGTGAAATCTGTTGCTCAATGGACAATAAGCAGCAGGAGGAAACACGAAATGCTCCAAAATCCATGGGAGAAATTGGAAGCGATTTACTCGCCTGTGACGGTGAGGACTGCCTTTTCACTGTGGACTATTTTTCAAACTTAGTCAAATCTACCAAACATAAAGTGCAGTACAGTCATTAGCAAAATGAATGGGCCATTTTGCCCATTGGGGAATTCCAGATATTCTGGATACTGTGATTGTAGACAGTGGTGGACAGTTTCATATCTCAGCACCTTTGGAGATCCAGCCTACTGTGGAGATTGTACCACAGAACCTCTTCATTAGGCTATCCACACAACAACAGCAAAGCCAAATCAGCTGTGAAAACAACCAAAACATTTATGCAGAAAACAAAACATCTCACTACACTGAAAGACTTTAGGCCAGTAGCTCTCACATCCTTAGTTATGAAGGGTTTATTGAAAAGCTGGTTAAAGAAGAGGTATTACATAGTGCTTAAACATCTAGGTTATCCAATATCTAGCTAAACACATTTTTTTCTCAGTGTTTAACAGAATCCAGCCATACATTTTAGTGAAGAAACTCATGGATAAATTTATTGTGAACCCTTGTGTGGTAGGATGGAGTTTAAACTTTTTAACAAACAGAACACAAAGACCTTTATCAGGATCAAAAGGGTCATGAACCTGTTGTGGAAGAGTTTATCAAATTGTGTGATAAGGCCTTTTTATACATCAATGT
Organism: Brachyhypopomus occidentalis; assembly: GCA_020368025.1. Lineage (NCBI taxonomy): Eukaryota > Metazoa > Chordata > Actinopteri > Gymnotiformes > Hypopomidae > Brachyhypopomus > Brachyhypopomus occidentalis. The sequence goes on from JAGXOD010000075.1 coordinate 549,633, forward strand.
AACCAAATCTAAAGATATTTTCACTGAGGTTTGACAAAAACCTAACGTTAGTGAATATAACTATCTAGGTACGATAATTGACAATGAGTTGTTATTTAGTCCCCAGATCGGTTCTCTGCATGAAAAGGGCCTACAGCATTTATTTTGTTTGAGGATGCTTACTTCTTCAACACTGATACATCCTTAATCAAAATGTTTCACAAGACTTTAATCAAGTCTGTTTATGTTTATCAGTGATATGTTGGTTTTGTGACTTGGAGATGAAATACAAGAGGAGCCTAAATAACATAACCAAGCCAGCAAGATCCCTGGAGTCCAGCAGTGAAGTGTAGTTGAGCTGTTTGACAGAAGGTTTGGCCATAAGGCCTGGCCTATCCTCTTGGACTGCCAATGTCCACTACACTTTGATTTTCCTCTTCTCCCATCTGGCACTCATTTTAGAATGTCCTTAACGAAGTGGTGAAAGTGCTTTTTCATGATGCTAGTTGCCCCAATGGGGACTTCACTAAAAAAATTAATTAAAGGTCTAGTGAATATCCAATAAAGTTAGCTAACTGCATCATAGCCTAGCTGTATTATGTATAAAACATTGCCAACTCACAATCTCATGTTAACTGATAAATCTCATCTACACTCTAAATAGAAGCTGGATTGACAAAACTGAAGTTGAAATTAATTGAAAAAATTGAAAAAAAAAATCTACCATATCAAGATAGTTTGCTATGCATGGTAGCATTGCAAATTGTATGTTTTGACTCTTGTAAATCAAAGCATTGTATAATTGTATGGCGAAAAATATACTTGGTTGGTATTGGTTTGAAATATTTTTGAACATTTTTATTCACCACAAGGCACCACAGAATTTCCACAAGGCACACAACACAATTTTCAATTACTTCCTTGACAAAAAAGTCTTTAGATCTAGAATATCTTATATGTATGAGCAGGGGTATAGAACCAAATACTGCATTGAGCCCACTAAGTTAGGCTATTAGCCTAATTATGTTGTGGCCCAATAATAAATATTAATTTAGTTTTCGAATAAGTATACTGTTAAAATGGTAATTGCTTTATAGTTTACCTCAGATTACAGATAAGGCATTATGTTATTTCTAATTTTGTGTTATGCAGTTTTTAGCACTGACAATCACGGTGGTCTTTAAGTGTATTATAACCTCAAAAGTTCATTTAATGTAAGCTGCTTGCTTTCACATTTGGGCTCATCTTTCTTGAGAAAGAGGTTTGTTAGCAGTTGCTTTCCCATATTTTGTTTTTTGTCTTTTCTTTTCTGAAAACCGGATTTAGCTTTCTTGGGCATCGTCTTCCATAGTACAGATACAATGCGCACTGCCGCTTCAGCATAATGAGCACCAAGTTAAATGCATCTAGTTAAAAAGCCCGGTGAAGGCGGACTAAACCTTTTTGTGCAAGGGGTGAGGGTGCTTGTCCTCAGACACTATATGTAGGCTAAGACACAATTCAATCCATCAATCAACCAATTTATTTACCCAAACATTACATGTACTTTAGTTAGTAGCATTTATTGTGATATTTAAATTATATGAATATTTAAAGGAAAATAAAATTCCAGACTCCTCAAAGGCCCTCCCCTTCCCCGCCCTGGTAACTCAGTCCCACTTTTCACCCCACTACAACGACGAGCTTGTTGCTGTTGACCATATGATAACATGGCTGCTGTGGTCTATGCCAATTTAAGTATTGATAAAGAAATTTTGTGAATTAAAAAGTTTTTACAAGAGACTGCAATCTGTCCTGTGCTTTCATCAGTCTGTTTTTGACTTTTGAATGTCTTGTCACATTTTTAAAGGGAAGCACTATGGATATTTTCTTTTGTCTTTGAAGTGCTGGATGTACGAAAGCTCTGTGTGCGTTGAGCTGAACATCTTTCAGTCACTTTGCTAAGGCACTGCAGGGTTCCTAAGCACGCTTACTTAACTGAAGATTAAAGAAGATGGCAATTCAGTGCATCTTTGTGGAAAGGGAGGTTTTAAAGGGTGCATCTGGGGATAGAGCTGACTTGGTTGAAGATGTTGCAGACATTGGTGGAATATTAAACTTATGAGACACTTGGTGCATTCTGAGCAAGCATCAGTGGTAGAGTTTTTGATTGATCCTGTTCTGGAACACAGCCAGGGGAATGCTTAAGATCCACTTCAAGGCATCACTGAAAATAGATATATGCTGTAATGTTTTTGATGCTAAATTGCTGTGTAATTCTCTTGCATAAGATATGTCTGTTCACATTTGCTAAACTCTAGCGTGTTGCCAGATTACCATGGTGTCAAGAGTGGGAGTGGCTGTTGTGGGGGAGAGTTTTGTGGAGTGTGGAGGCCAGGAAGTTGTGTAATTTACAGGACGGGGCAGGGTGCAGAAAGAGGAACTGTGTATGTAGATCTCTGGGAGCATGTGAAGATGGGGTTAGTATAGAGAGCTGCTATGGAGGTGGTTGGTGGTGAAGAAGGGGTTGCTGATACAGAGGGGATGTAGTCGCTGGAGGCCTGGCTCCTGGTCATCCACTCTGCTCTCCTATCTGTCTCCGCTATATCCCCGCAGGAATCCTCAGAGTGCACATCACCAATAGCTTGTTAAAATGTTCATATGTGGGCTTACAACTGAGGCACTGAGGTGCCATAAAAAGGTGTATGATTCTCCTTAGTCCCTGTTACATGTGATAAGACACTGAGACACTAATCTCATTGGCTGTACTGTTTCAGAACTACTGATGGCTCCTGTTGCCCCATGTTGGATGAGATTTGTGAGGATTTCTGTACATGAGTGTGTTTAAAAGTGTGAAATTATGTTTGTAATTAAACATATAAACAAATATTTTTGTGTGTACATGTGTTACGTGAAAAATCTTTCATTGTCAATACATATAGTTGAAGATATGTGTGTATCAGGTATGCTGATATGCCAGTTCAGATGGGTGGGAAAAAAAACATTTTCAGTTTGTTGCTAGTTTGGGCTCTGGACCTAAAGTGGAGACATTATTTTGAAAATTTAAAGTTGCATTAACAGACTTCCTAAACCCCATATTCTCTTCTCTGCTCAGAAGACATTGTGGTCAGTGGTTGGAAATAATCATACGACAGCACATTCAGAAGTTCATCAATGGAAACAGCAGCAGCCTTGTGTTTTTACACCACTCATCCTACTCCTTCTCTGCGTATCTGTAACTTTCCATTCAGTGTTGTCAGATAATTCATGATTTTACTGAGGCATAAACAGTGCAAGTTAGGCCACCACGCTTTCAAAATGTAACAGTGAACATAACGATCAATTTTGTCCTCAGGCAACTGTATACAAAGACTTAAACCGACAGACTATCATGCATATTTCAAACTATGTGGGTTGCATGGTGTAGAATTACTAAAAAAAGTCATGGAAAGTTCATTTAAAAACAAAACGCTCCAAGTCAACAACAATCGGGGCTGAATGACATTAGCCCCGGTCTGATCTCGAAGCCGAGTTGTGTCCGTGGTCGAACACACAAGCCTCTCTGCTTTTCGTTACACAGGTACTGTCGTTAGGCGCTGACGTCCTGCCTGAATACAAGCTGCAGGCGCCGCGGATCCACAAGTGGACGGTACTGCACTACAGCCCCTTCAAGGCCGTGTGGGACTGGCTGATCCTGCTGCTGGTCATCTACACGGCCATCGTCACGCCCTACTCCGCCGCCTTCCTGGAGGACAGCGGCCTGCCGAGCTGCAGCTACTGCTGCCCGCTCTGTGTCGTCGACCTCATCGTGGACATCATGTTCATCATCGACATCCTCATCAACTTCCGCACGACATACGTCAACGCCAACGATGAGGTAGTGAGCCACCCGCTGCGCATCGCCGTGCACTACTTCAAAGGCTGGTTCCTCATCGACATGGTGGCCGCCATCCCCTTCGACCTGCTCATATACAACAACGGCGAGGAGGTGAGAACAGTCGTGGGAAACCCTCCCACTTCCACCAAGCACAGAGAGGTAGAGGAATATAAATGAGTCATGGTATAATCAGCCAATCACAAAACTTTCTCTCACTCTTTCTCTTTCCTCTTTTAGATAATGGAGTGATTCATTTAATTTCTCATAAACCATTATCCTGCAAAATGTATTATCCTCAGATGGATTATTGCTAGGGGTTGAAGAGCATTGGTATGTCAACAGAAACCAATGCTGACAGTTTACAACAGGAATTTTTTGTAATATTCTGGTGCAGTCTAAAATGGGTAAGAATCTTGCAGTGTGTGGATGAACGCGATATGCAGAGATGTACATAATAGCAGTTCTGCAATAGTATATATTCTGTTTGTCCTGACTAAAACTGACAACAGGCGTTACCCCATCACTCCATGAGATGCCCAACTTTTATAGATTTACTGCACTACAGAGTTTAGTTACAACCCCAACTGCAGTTTTCAGCCTGACATGACTTTAGAATTGAATACCTGCAGTAATTTCAGTAATTTGTTGACTGAGTACTTTAAATGACTTATTTGTGATCCAGGCCACTGAACTCACGTTTGTCAATTTCTTTTGTTCCAGACGACCACTCTAATAGGCCTCCTCAAGACAGCGCGCCTTTTACGCCTGGTCCGTGTGGCACGGAAACTGGACCGCTACTCGGAATATGGCGCTGCTGTGCTCTTCCTTCTCATGTGCACCTTTGCCCTCATCGCTCATTGGCTGGCCTGCATCTGGTATGCCATTGGCAGCGTAGAACGCAATGGTTCCATTGGCTGGCTCAACACGCTGGCGGATCAGCTGGGGAAGCCCTACAATGACACGATCCCCAACTCAGGCCCCTCCATCAAGGACAGATATGTGACGGCCCTGTATTTCACCTTCAGTAGCTTGACCAGTGTGGGATTTGGCAATGTCTCACCCAACACCAACTCAGAGAAGATCTTCTCCATCTGCGTCATGCTAATTGGATGTGAGTATCAGAAAAATAAACTATTTTCACTTCATCCATAATGCTCAGCCATGATGGTAGATAATCTACATGCAGAAAAACCTTTATAAAACAAATTTAAAGCAAAATGCTTTTACAAATTCAACGAATAGATCCCTGTGGAAGATTTGATAAAGTAAAAAAGAAACAGTACATTTTAAACACAGCACATATTTCCTGTTGATGTTCTGCTGATGTAGTCATGACTGTTTTGCTTTCCACTTTGCACACATTCAAATACAACACTGAAGCATTGTGGGTCATAAATGTAACCTAAATATCCTACACATTTTACCTTTTCTGCACAAGTGAAACATATGAATGCACTGCCCACCATTGTATATGTGGCCATGCATTCCTTTCCCTGCAAGCTTTGCTCTGTCCATTAATAAAAATAAAAAAGAACGATGGGACCCTACTGGTGTTGGGCAGTGCACACTGTTTTCCATGTGTATTGTTATTCACAAGGACATCCGCTTTGTTCCGCTAGCATCTTACAGTTAGAAAATGAATTGTTACTTCTTTAAAATTTGCATTTCACTCATGCTAAAATGTGAACTTGTCTCATGTGGGAATCCCCTTTTCTCCTGATAATGAGAACATTTATTAGGCCATGTGATATCTACTTACTGCAGACCCATACATTTATCAGACCTCCTGCAGTGCATTTACTACCATTAGAGAGGATCTCTGGACTGCTGCTGGTGTTGTTTACCAAACTTTAATTACAATTTAGGTCCAGGAGGGAAAAAATCATCATCATCTCAATCCTAGTACAGTCAAATATGGAAAATGGCTCAAGTACTGGTGAAGGTTATCAGACCTGTATTTCACCTTATATAAACCTGAAATGATCAATGCTTTAACACCAATCTGTGACAGGCTGTAGGTGCGAACGAAAAGGAAGCGATCACGCCAAGTCTCAGAGAAAAAGAGGGATTTAATGAATAACGTGCACAAACCAAAAACCCGTGCACTTGACCCCGATTAAGGATATAATAACCAGCAGTCAACTGGTACATAGACAAGGCATATATAGCCAAACAAACGACCATCAGGTGAGGGAGCTAATAAGCCCCGCCCACCTGAGGGACGCACACAACGCAACAACAACAAGACAACTGCCGCTGTGCCGGAGGCGACCGGTAGGGGGAGCCTCCCTCACTGTGACACAATCTTTTCAAGATGAAGTAATTTGATTAAAGTTTAGCTGTTGCTACTTGTGTGTATAATATGTTTGTCCTTTATACATTTTGGACAGCAGTTAGTTTCCCTACAACTGCATTATAATTTGTGGAAATGCCATTAAAGTTGCGAAATGTACCGAAGCATACTGTCCGTAACATGCATATATTCAGTGAGCAATCACAAAAAAGCTGACATTCCGTAATGTCTCTTTCCAGCGCTCATGTATGCTAGCATCTTTGGGAACGTGTCAGCCATCATCCAGAGGCTGTACTCCGGCACGGCCCGCTACCACACACAGATGCTGCGCGTGAGAGAGTTCATCCGCTTCCACCAGATCCCCAACCCGCTGAGACAGAGGCTGGAGGAGTACTTCCAGCACGCCTGGTCCTACACCAATGGCATCGACATGAACGCCGTGAGTCTATCACACACACGCGCATACACACACACGCATGCACACATACACACATGCACACACACACACACAGATATACAAATATGTTATTACGTTTTGGGTGTGTGTGACCACAAACACTTACTCTTGGTTTTTAGGGTACGTTGATGAGTTCAGTTGTTCTGCAGCGCAAACGTAACTCTTCATCTCTCTCCTCTAAACACAGCTTGTACTCCACGTTATGAGCAATTCATTTTTTATCTTTCAGTATCTCATGCTCACTATAATGTAAATAGAATATATTTTGATGTAATTTAATTATATTGACAGTAAATATTCAATATTTTAATAATAATATTTAAATTCCTATATTGGAAATAAAATAAAATATTAAACATTAGTAGTTTTATATAACCTGCATATGCATATTTTCAGTGTACGAGTATATACATGAGAGGTGGTTTTCATGTGAAAGGGGATTCTTCTCTATAAGTAACAATACTGAAGAGACTACATAATTGGGTCTTCACTTAAATGTGGCATTGTGTCCTTTTGTTGGGGAGAAGTGTTGCTTTGTTGTGAAACCTCTGAACCTCTGAAGTTTAGGAATGATGTTCCTTAAAGTCTTTTGTCTTTATCTTCTGTCATGTCTTTTACAGAGGGAACAAGGAAAAACATCCCGCAGAGTTCAAAAGGTCAACTATATACACCAGTATTCTAACCTATAGTGAAGATGCCTCTTTCACATGAAAATAACCCACAAACATTCATATATACTAAAATATACACACATATAGATTAAATAAATGCATACACTAATTTTACTATTAATTGTAATATTTAAAATATATATATGAAGTCTCTGTTAAATAGATTTAATATAAAATATCAAATCACCTTTCGACATATATTTCCTATATGCATGGCTTAAACAGAAAGAGCTCATTTACGACGCAACGGTTCTCCTCCCTCCTTTTTGATGGTTTCACTATTTCCTTTTCCAAATGCAGCGATTTAATAACATTTTACTTGGGAAAAGAAAAGAAGTGGCAAAGCAAGTGTCTGTTCTATTCTGGGCTTTTCACTCATTATATTCCTCATTATGTAGGGGAGATGGGCCAGTGGGGCGTTGTGGATTAGGTGGGTACTATAATATTTGGGAATGGCTCTGGGTGAAATTGAGTCCTTTCCTCCACCCACCTCATTCAATGTTTCATTAGTAATAATGAGGAAATATGGCAAATGCGTATGCCTGGGAAGACACATCATGATGAAAAAGAGAAAGATGAGGAGGCAGACATTAAATGGAAATAGGATGTTGTGACTGATCATCTGAGAACAAAATGTTGGATGATGGCAAGGTTTCTCATTAGTTTAAAGTCAGTTAAAGTAACGTGGCATATATAAGAAGAAAAACAATCTTCAAATGTTAATTAGCTGTGTTTGCATCCAGATCTGAATTCTCTTCTATGATCCCTGTGCAAGTCCAAATTTCATCAGGTCTTGATTTCCTGTTTAGGTCTTTAGACATGACCCTTGCTGTCAGCTTAACTTGTTCATGGCAGGTTTCTCTCTCTCTCTCTCTTTCTCGCTCTCTCTCCCTCCCCCCACACACACCTGCCCAGGTGCTGAAAGGCTTTCCCGAGTGTCTACAGGCAGATATTTGTCTGCACCTGAACCGCACACTGCTGCAGAACTGCAAAGCGTTTAAGGGCTCCACAAAAGGCTGCCTGCGAGCCCTGGCCATGAAATTCAAGACTACCCACGCCCCCCCGGGTGACACTCTGGTCCACCAGGGCGATGTCCTCACTGCCCTCTACTTCATCTCCCGTGGATCCATCGAGATCTTACGTGGAGATGTGGTAGTGGCTATCCTGGGTAGGTTCTGCTCGGAGTCAAAAACTATTTGGAGTAATTGTAATTTCTAAATTTGTATACTATACTACTTGAAAAAAGATGGATGATGTCATTTGATGTCCTTCAGTCTTTGTGGTTTTAAAGTGCTACTTATTGAGAGTAAAGCTTTTGTCTTCTCCTCCTAACCTGTGTGGAAATAGGAACCACCATGTGTGGAGAAGTACACCGTGTTTTATGTGCATGTGTGTGTGTTTGTGTGTGTGAGAGAGTTTGCCTACTCTAGTGCCATCTGCTGGCTCTAAAACTTAATTTCTTTATTTTACACAACAGTCATATTCACAGCAGCAGAAATACATGAATACATTTATTTTTCATGTAAATACAGATTTAATTTAATTTTATTTACATAACAACTATCTAATTTGATATTGTTGCTCTTTTTTCCACAGGAAAGAATGATATATTTGGTGAACCCATCAATCTGTATGCTCGGCCAGGGAAGTCAAATGCTGATGTAAGAGCTCTGACTTACTGCGACTTGCACAAGATCCTCAGAGAAGATGTATTGGAGGTGCTGGACATGTACCCAGAGTTCTCTGATCACTTCTGGAGCAACCTGGAGATCACCTTCAACCTGAGAGATGTGAGTCACTGCCTGCAAGCCATAGAGTTGATCTCCTACTCATCCTCACGGCCATCCTCCTGGTATACAACACATTTGACAGGCAGCGGTGAAATGTAACCATTTCTACATTTATCTTGTCATTTCAGACCAACATGATTCCTGGGTCTCCAAGCAGCGAGGATTCTGACTGTATCGGCTTCAACAAACTACGAAAGAGAAAGCTTTCATTCAGGCGTCGAACAGAAAAAGGTACTGTCCCTGTTCACCCAAGCTCTCTTTAGACTCATGAACTATTTTAAGGGATGAGTGATATTACAATACATGGAAAAAAAGATTTGAAGCATGAATAATTCCATCAAACATGCTCATCTGTAACACATGTGAGCGTAATGTTTGCTGAAAGAATAACTTTGGTATGAACATACTGTCTTTGTGCTTCATCAGATGATGCAGATGCTGGAGAGATCAAAAAGAACCAGAAGCCTGTGCGGCGTAACAGGAAACAAACCAGAAGTAAACCAAATCAGGGACTAAAACCAGACTGGGCAGGGCCTCACAGTTCTATCTCCTCCCACTCCAGTGATGATGAGGGGGAGGAATCTGTTCATACATGCCCCGCCCCTCCAACTACACTGCTAGAGCTTTCTCAAGCACAAGGCACTTCTATGAGCTTCAATGACAACATTGAAGGGGAAGGTGATCCTAAGACAAGCAACACCTGCAACGCACTGTCAGGTAAGACACAACTAAGCTTGGAAATAGAGTTAAACTAAACTCTGTCAGGTTTCCTAAAAACCTACAATGTATTAAGTGGGTAATGGTTATCTCTATTAACAAGCCACTCTCATGTCTAAGACATTGTAAATGCAGGATTACAGTAGGAAAAGGATCAATGAAGGAAACATTATGCACTACACCAGCCATCCCCCAGAGGTTCCTAGCAGGACGAGAAGGCAATCAAAGCTCAGCTAGATTTTTATTCAAAATACTTCTTTTCAGGCAGATATTTGGAGGCCTACCACACTCTGTTCAGGCCTGTCTCCACAACCCATGGCTAGATGTTCTCACCAGGCCCCTCAGATGTAATCAGTACTCAGATGAGAGAGAAACCTTTTGATCAAGGTTTCTCTTTCATCTGGCTCTCACCCTGGTTGAATGTAAGAACAAAATGAATTGGCTTTTCAAATGTGTAACTCTGTACAATTCTATTCATTGCCAATTCCATCTGAGACTATTATATTACATCATTTGCAAAAAAGATCGCTGCTACCGTCCTTGAGTAAAGAGTGAAAAATGACTTTCAAAAGAATAAATCATAACTGTAGTTTTTACTTTTTGGTTGTAATTCTTTACATAATACATAGCTTTGGCTTCATTTGTTCATTGCATTTCTCTTAGATGAAGAATATGTACCATGAGTCTTTACACCATGTACATAAAGGGTATTTTGGTGCACTTTGCTCCACAGTAAAGAAATTAGTGTCAGTTAGTACTTGTTTACAGAGGTAACTTAATTCCTGCATACGTCTGCATAAATGTTTGTAATTGTTATATGTTGGCTGTATCTCCCTCCCTCTCCCTCTGCTTCTCTCTCAGGTGCTCTCTCAGGGGTATCCAACATCTTTAGTTTCTGGGGCGAGAGCCGTGGACGCCAGTACCAGGAGCTGCCCCGCTGTAACCTTCCCTCTCCCCCGCCGCACCTCCACGTGCCCCTGCACAGCATCTCCAGACAGCAGCGAAGCCAGCTGGAGAGCAGGCTGGACTTGCTGCAGAAACAGCTTAACAGGCGAGGGAGCCCTCACCACATACAGATGCCAGCATGCCTGAACTCATGGCAGGAGCCATTGTCTGCAGCTATTATGATAAGTTAGCAAGACCTGTGCATAAGCACTTTGTACTTGAAGGCCATGGCGTTTATTTAAAAGTCAGTAAGTTGAGCAGTGTGTCAACCATGGCTTTTCAGAGCCTTACACATATACTTTTTGTACTAAACCAGGGCATGGTATACAGTATTCCATATGGCACTAACTCAAAGAAAATGAAAAAAAAAATCTATAGCTACCTATAGGTCTGATTTGATGAGAGAATTCCCCCTCATTGAAAGCTGGATTTGAGTGCATAATGTCTGATAATAATCTGATCATTGCAACTGGTTGATCGGTGCTACTTAAGGTCATCAGGTAGTGTGATTATGCCACTACAGAATGAATTTAACTGTCAGCAATTATTTCACTTCTGCTCTTTTTACATTTACTCTTTGAAATTTGCAGGCTGGAGACTCGTATGGCCACAGATATCAGTACGATCATGCAGTTGCTGCAGAGGCAGATGGCACTGGTACCTCCTTCCTACAGCACAGTGTCTTCCCCCCCACAGGCGTCCTCATATCCTGAGGCTGGTGCAGGACACGGAGAGAGACTCGCACAGCCTGTCACACCTGGGGAGTCTGAGACTCTTACCTCAATCTCACAGGTTCCTTCATCTCCAGACACTAAAACTGAGTCATGTGATGTACTGCTGAACAGCACAGTTTACCATGCATGTGTATTAGTTACCTTTTTGAGAGTAAACATACATTTGTTTAAACTCAGTCAAAAATATTCAACAGTGATTGTTTTTTTTTCTAATTAAATACAATTTCCCAAATATCCTTAGAATACAAATGTCAGCTTTCCATGTGTCTCTTCTGTCCAGATCCTGGACACACAGGATTTTGAGGAATTCCAGGCTAAGTCTTGTGAGTTGTCCCGCTCCATGATGGAGCTTCATCCAACAGAGACTCTCTTTCTCAGCCCAGGGGACATTCCTCTCCAGGGCCTCTCCAACCTGGGTGCATGTGGCGATCCACTAGACCCTGACACCCAACGCCGGTTTTCTCTCCAGGAGCCGAAGGCCCCTCTGGACTCAAGGACACCGCAGAGACATAGTTCTAACCCTGGGAGCTAGGGAGGGAGGAGGAGAACCCAAAGGGTGAGGGCAGGAAACACAGATTTGGAGCAGAGCACCCAGAATCCTCTGCTTCTGCCTCTCACTCTTTCTCTTTCTTGCACATCTCATGGGGGGTCCCTGTCCTTCATTCTCAATTTTTGCAATGAGAAAAGAATGTGAACAGGGGGAGGAGACAGCACCCATATGCGCATGGCAGACCTCTGCTTTTCTGTTGCTGGAATCAAACTGTTGCTGATCCAGATCAACCTGCAGGACATAATCCACTGATCTCAACACAAGGCCAGTGGCTCTTTTTGACACCTGTGGTCTAAATGCCCTCAAGATGAGGTGACACATTACCAAGCTGACATTTAAAATGGACACAAGGAGCAGCGAGAGTGTGGAAGGGTGTTGACCATTTTCCACTCTTTTTGGCTTTTGTTAAAAAGTGGAATGATCACCCTTGGGGCAGCTCCCATGTCCAAATTGTCCCTTTACTGCTGTTATCCAGTACTGGATTACCATTTATGAATAATAATGAAAACTAATAAGTAGCCATTATGTCTTGCACTGAAATTTTCAGAATCTTTATCTATATCATGTCCGCTGCGCTTCCGAAGAAAAAAAAAAGAAAACAGTTGTTTAATTTTTTAGTGTTAGCTGGCCTAACCGAGAAAAAGTGTCTCTTCTGTCCTGTCATTCTGCACACTGGATGGGCTGGTTTGCATTATTGTGTAATTAGGGGTGTGACTGAAGCCATGTCATTACTGAACATATCAAATTGCTGTGCACTGACACTGGGTGGCCTGGGAAAGAGAAGGAGAAAATGAAGAATATGCAAAACCAAGCAAAATAAGACTGTTTGTGTTCAATGCCGGATGATGTCAAAGGTGTTTGAAGGTGTTTCCTAGCTCACACTGGTTAAAGACGTTCACAGATTTTTTTTTTAAGGACGTCTTGGTTAATCAGATGGCCTCAGCAATACTTATCCCCAGAATCCCCAACCACGTTAAGAAAACCTACTGCCAATGTGTACAGCATTTTTTTCCAGAAACTCAAAAAGAATGAGCACCAAAAATGCTAAAATACTTTAATCAATCTAAAATTCCAACTAAAATAATACTGGTAGGTGGTGAAATGGGATACTACCAGTGTTATTGTAATTATTGTTCTTTTAGTAATGTTCTTCTAGTTCTTCTAGCAAGACTTGGCCCAGAAATGTAATCAGGCTCCTGAAGCAAGTGAGTATGTGTGGTACTTAATTTTAAGGTAATTAAGGTGCTTCTCAGATGCTTGTGTTAAAAGAACAAATGTTAGTTAACACATTTCAAACGTACTCTTGCATTTCAGTATAGTCTACATTTCAATATTTCAGTTAGCGTTTTTAACACCAAGCGCTCTCTCTCCCTTCATCTCTCTCTCTCTCTCTCTCACTCACATACACACGCACACACACACACACACACACACACACACACACACACACATATATATATATATATATATATATATATATATATAGGCGGAGAGATGGAAAGAAAGGAGAGACAGTGAGTATGTCTGTGAGTATATGTGTCTCTGTGTGTAATGCAGTGATAATAATATAAAGTTGAACAATAGCAATTTATGTGCACTGGATAACACTTTAAAAGAAGCTTCTCAACTCAATCCAGATGAAGAAACAGAATGTTCTCCAGTCATTGGCATATTTTGCTCTGGGAGTTATTATGGGGTGTGCCACTTCTCCAGCGACAAGCACCATACACACTAACACTTTTACACCAACAAACTTCAGTATTGTGAAAGGTTTATGAATTTGTAACAGAATATATCATATTTCCATTTGTTTGAATGCAGGCATATATATATATATATATATATATGCTTTCTCATTTGTGAATTGGTTGTTTTGTTTGTACCAAATACTACTTTTATTTTGCAAGAGATCATTGCAGATTATTTTGCAAGAGAATATTAATGGTAAAGAATTGAATAAAGGTTTCTGGTTGTCACCATTTGTCCAACAATTGTTCACACCATCTTCTTATATCTTTAATTATCTATGATTATGGGGGGAAATAAGTGATTGAAAGTGTTGCACATATTTGTCTGTTACCGTTATTCTCATTATCTCTGCCTGCTTTATCTGCTCTTAAAAATTGTGTGTTCACCATGAAGTTGTCCACGTAATAATTATATTGCAGCAAGACTCCTAATAGCAAATCTAGGATATATGTGCAGTACTCACAACATATTTTAAGGGAAGGACTATCAGTTTTTACGTACTGCACATATAATAGTGAATCATAGAAATGAATCCTAGATTTGCATTCCTACTCTGAATGTTTAAATGTCTTGTTGAGTTATGGCAAGTATCCCTATATAAAGAGTAACAACACTGGTTTGAGAGCATTACTAGCTGGTCATGTTTTGTGCTGGTGCACTTTTATAACCAAAGCCACACCCACAGAGCCTCCGACTTTCTTCCCCAAAGTTTGAGGTCTGTACGATTTTGTCAGTCTCTGAATGGCTTTTGCAGTGAGAAGCGGTATTAGAATAAGACACTGGACAAATCAACTTGATTTGTTGGCAAAATATGGTTGTATGGCCTTTATCAGATTTATTATCCAGGTAGTGCAATGACTCCAACAATATTAGCTAAATGGACATTGCAACACGTATACTCTATACCAATGCTTTGGTGTCTTGGAACACGTTATTCAAAAATTCTGTTCATGCATTCATAATGAAAAATGTTTAGCACCGTAATATTGTCATAACCTTCACGTGTTACCATTTTATCTCCTATGATATGTAAACATAATATCTGTGTCTTGTTATTTGTTTAGTGTACTGATGTGCACTTTAGAATCTCCCTCCCTTCACAAGATGTAAAAAAAATTAAAAGAAATTTTCTCCCTCTGTTATATCTACTTATCGCTCTAACAGCTGTTGAGGTTTGTAGATATTTTCTTGGCTTTAATTTATTTTGGTACTGCATTTACACTGGACTGCTTGTTTTCTCCCTCATGTACTGTACATAAGAGAGTCTTGTAAAGGAATCCGTTCTTGGCACTCATATAGACGGCACTATGCAGACTCTTCCTTGGCATGCTTCGAAATGCAGAAAAAGCTGTAGATGAAAAATATATGTTTGATTTTTAAAAAGCTAAGTATGTGAATACCTATGTTCATATTAATAATAATTAATATATAATATATAATGACAAAGACAATTTTATCTTTGTGCACATTTTATTTGCATGCTGCACTGAATGGACAGAGGTGTAAAGGCAGCTGATTTGCTGTTGAATTTAGAATGTGTAGACAGATGCACTGTACTTCCAGGTCACTTAAGAGAGTGATGGACATTGTAAAATTGGAAACTAGCATAAGAATGCTAGAGTGACAGAATTTTGAAATCATATATAACAGAATTATGGCCAGAAAATATATTGATATTGATCCTTATCAGATCCGCTCCAGAAAGCTAAGATAAAGGTCTTGATTGTGCTATAGAATCATAAATGGTTGACTTTATAAAAATTTCTTTCTTTCAATAAACCTGTTTGAAAACAAAAGAAATATTATAAAATATTCTTTGTGTTATTGCTTGTACGAATGTTTAATTGATATATTTACCACTTTTACCACTAGGTGAGTCATATAGCTGAAAATGGCAGCAAATGGCAACAAAAATAGCATTGTCAGCCTGTATTTTACTTTTTTATTGGTAGGTGATTTTAATTTGAATTTTGAAAGCAAATGTCAAAACAAACCTTGTGCCTTATTGTTTAAAATATAAACGTAGAAGGGGATAGTGAGGTCAAATATGTTTTGTGAATGCACACAGACATTCTAGGGACTTTTTATATGAAAACTTTTTATATGAAATATTTTCTTATCATGTCATTTTTCAGTTTAAACGATTGAGCATCCAGATAAATAAAAACATTAACCTCCCTGTTTCAACACTTTAAAGGACACTGTAGTTGTATTTATTATTCAGAAGTTTGTTTGAGATCTGCCATCTGGATCTTCAATCACTATTGATTGTACACACACACAGTAACATCAAAATGATCTAACCCTTAATTGCATTTGAAAAATGGAAATGGCAATCTGCTACTCTAAACAAATGCAAATTACGAGTCGACTGCAATTTGGGTTCATTTCTATAGTACATAAGCTTACAAGAGGTGTTTTACAAGACGTATTACATAAACGTATGTATCAAAACTGGCCAGTTAAGACCTAAACTAAACATATCTGCAGAATCTCAACATGCAGGTCAGCATTGCAAGTGCAGCCTACATTTCAGGCTTGATTTATAGCCATCAAAATAATGCAAAATTTATTTTTAGAATTGATAAAATGGTTAACCTCCCCCCAGATCTCATTAGAATGTTCTAATGATAAGTGTAAGGTTTTTGCTGAATTCTCTTTCATTTTGAACAGCTTTATATGGGGTCATCAGCCTCTGTTAACCTGTTATGTCATACCAGAATGCACCTTGTTTGAGTTTTCAGAGATTGAACCTGGAACACTCAAAAAAAATAATCTCACTCTTAAAAACTAGCTGTCCTCTAGTCAGAATACCAACAGGTTTCAGTGCACTGTGAAATTGTCACTTAATCAAGAAATTTACCTACAGAGTCTAAAAACAGCAGACATCAGACCTCTTCTAAAGAAGAATTAACCAAATTTTTGGGAATTGTTATATGCTTGTACAATTTTAGGCTCAACCATTACACCTGTAACCTGTCTATACTGGTTCTTCTTGATGTCAGTGCTGCTTTTGAAACAGTAGACCATTGTATATTGCTAAACCGTCTAAGAGGCTGGGTTTGCCTAACCGGTATTGCTCTGAACTAATTCCATTCATATCCAACCAGGCATTAGTACTATGTTGCACTGTGAGAGCAGCTCTAAAGGCTATGTGGTATCCTGTGCGGTCCCCCAGGGCTTGCTTTTGGGATCAGCACTCTATAATCTCTGCTTGTTTCCATTTGCCAGTTGTCAGTAAATGTAATGTCTCATTTCACCAGTATGCAGACAACACACAATTATATATGACACTAGTTACTAACCCTCCAGGATTCTACTGACTTGATTTTTGTCTAGAAGACACGAAGTCCTGGATGGATCATAATTTCCTGTAACTCAGTGATGAAAAAAAATAATGTATCATCATTAGGAATGATCGTGAGTGCACTGATGAACGTATCTGGATTCTCAGTCAAGGCATCATATCAAAAAGCTAGGCGTCACATTGACAAGGTTAAAAATTAAATGCCATGTTAGCAATGTCTCAAGAACAGTGATCTATCATCTTCATAATATAGCCAAGTCAGAATTATCCTCCATGCACAAAGATGAAAGAACACAATCCTTAATGAGTTGCACTGGCTACCTGTGTCACTAAGAATTGACTTTAAAAATACTACTTTTCATTTTTAAGTGCTTGCATGCTTTTTTATGGCTCTTTATTGATACATTTCATGGCTCTGTACCCCAGCAGTTTGAAATAGAGGTACTCAAGAGCCCTCAGATCAACTGATAAAAATAACTAAAGAGCTGTTTTTGATGCCATGGCCCCAAACTCTGGTATTCCTTTCTTGAGGGCCCTTGATGACTTAAATACCTTCAAGAAGAACATAAAGACATTATAGTTTTGCACAGCCTTTAATGTAACTTCTACACCGTGACAATACATTTTTACCTTGACTATTTTTTTAAATATTGTTTTTCTTTAACTATTCTCTTTGCTTTGATTCAGTTACATTTTTATTTCCACAAACAATGTTTTAAAATGATCCTTTACTTATTATTATATTATTATTATTGACAAATATCTAAGTAAACTTTATTGCAGTTTATTAGTTTTTGCCCCAAAGCATTAGTAAAGACATGACATCCATTAGTATCATAATAATCAGCAAACCTTGCACCACTGTTTTATGATGCAGGATTTCCTGTTTGTTATCCTCTATTTATTATGTAGTCATCAGTTCGAACTGTTCATATCCGGACACTCATATTGCCCCGTGTCCCCCTCCCTTCCTTCCTTTACTGACCCCACCCTACTAAGCATTACCAGTAGGGACGACAATGTGGCCAGCAGATGGAGACATTAAACAACAGTTATTACTTTAAAGAGGAACAAAAACCACGGTACTTTCCTCCTCCGTGATGGGTATACCCTCTAATTTCCTAGGTTGCTCTTAACTCTGGAAAAATATTTAAAAAACAATATATTATCTTTAAAAAATTCGGGCAGTGGCTGTCAACACCCAAGAATGAGTTAGTGTGGAAAACAGCACGAATAATCCACTGAGGTAGATAAAAACGGTAAAAAGGTAAACGTTGGCAAGAGTTTCGATCTTGCTTTAACTCAGGCGAAATGCCACATTCGTCCGACGTATGTAAATTGTATTGTTGACACCTTTATACAAAGCATGATGTGGGGAAAATTCACTGCAAGGAACCGCCTGTGCCCCACCTTCACGCAAATACAAGTTGTTTTAACGCCAGCCGCCATCGTCACCTTTCTGATGGTCTACTTTATTTGCCGTCATTCTTGTAACCACCAACGAGATTTCGTAATGTAAGCATATGCCAAAGAGTTGACCATTCAGTGAACGTACCCAACAATGATTGGGTTTCAACTCGCCCGTAAAAGGAGCTATTCTTATTCATTGTACAGTGTAGTTGTCTATCACTTAGCACTACATATGTTGAACTGCTTGATCACCCTATAGAATGCAAAGAGGTAACGTTCAGTAGGATTTTTGAAAGCAAGTGTGTGCATTTTATTGATTATATATTTTTTAGACCATCGCCAATTTCAATTACTGAGGTAATTCCTGATAATTGCAAGCTTTTCTAAAGTACTTGAAAAACATGGTATTCAGAAGAAAATTAAACTTTATAGATTTTGAAATGCTTATAAGCTCCAAGCATAAATTATTAGACAAATAAGGGAAACCAGAGATAGGAAGCAACCCAGACAAAATCCGCTGAGGTTCAACGAGGCGTCTGTCGTGTTCCTTTCAAAACAGTTAGAAACAATGTATCACGATTGAACATAGCCAGCACTCAGATAGGAGTTACTGGCTGTCAAACTCTCTTCTTCCAACATGCGAGTGGATGCCACAACTGTCAACTGGGTTGTTGGGAACTTCATTGGGCGAGGACCGTTTAGAGGGCGGAAACGTTACACTTCGGTCAATGAAGAGTGCTGAACAGGAGGGCGGATCATCGTGAGGCGAACCATACTGCAGACGCCCGAGAAACTGTCAAATATAGTGTACAAACGGTGAGTGTTACTGAATTATGCTATGTCAGTAGAGATATAAGTTACCAGATACAGTATGTGCGTACGCCTTGAGTGTGGTGGGTTAGCGAGGTTCAGATATCCACGGTGGGATGTTGACTTTGGATGGGACGTCTGTGTACAGCTCGCAGAAGTGCTGTAGGTTAGTTAGCATGGCTGGCTAGGTAGCTAGGGAGCTAGGGAACTAGGGCACTAGGGAACTAGGGAGCTCAGGAGCTAGGCTGTTGGCTGTTTCGTGTAGTCGCATCGCTCCCAATGAGCCAGAGAATGACACGGCCCAAAAGATATGGCTGTCTGTGAAGTTATGCAAGCGGGTTTTCAAGGCTGTGATTTTTAGTGACGTTCAAATGGGACAATAACGTGGCGACAGTCATTTCTTAAACTGTGTCATATTTTCGGACATGATATTTGAAGCTATCGGATCCCTGCATATGTTTTGGGGACTTGACGTTTATTAAAGTTGACGCCAACCTATTTGGCTTGTAATGATAAAGGCAGTAGCAGCTTGTGCTAAGTGGGTCTGTACGCGTAGCCTAGCTGGCTTGGCAGTCACTCAAAGTTGCAGCAAACTATTTTTAATGACATTATAAAGGAACATCTGCTTGTTTCTCTGTGTTTCAAAGTGCACGCCATAAACAGTGGGTTTCGCTTTCAGCTCACCCGCACCGGCAACCTTTAAAACATAAACTTGGGAAACATGCGCTTTCTTACATCAGTGTTCTCTTTCAGCATGAAAGAAAACCTGAACATTGACTGTAATGGTTACAATGATTGTTAATACCAGAAATGGTAAGCTTTTGAGATAAGATATCGATTAATAAAAGCTTAAAATTGTATTACACAAACAATGGTCACAATAGTATGCATATCGTAATAGTAAGAGATATCATAACTGAAAGTATTAATCACATTGATTGTATTTTGCAGACTACTGCTGAAATGCTTTTGCAAAAATATAGCCTACTTTTAAGGTTGCAAAATTTTGAAACAGACATAAATCCAGGGCCCAAAGTGCAGGGTGCATATGAGTTGAGCAATTTTACCAGAGTACGAAGTAAATAAAGGGCTTTTAGATTAGTTTAATGACCTTGGCTTAGTGAAAATGTGAAAAAATGTTGATTGTATTCATCCACCTTTTAAAAATAAATGTAAAAGTAGTGTAAAATGACATATACATACATAACCTGTTTATTTGGGGTTTACTGATTCTGGTTTAATTGTCTTTGATTGTTTTTATATTTAGCAAATGCATTCATTAACAGAAACAGACTGTTAACAGAAAGTTCCACCTAATCCTTACAATATTACACAAAGTTCAGTCTAACCTTCTGGAGTGTAACCTGCCCAGTTCTTTACTCATTAGAATACATTCTGATGTACATGAACATCTGTTACATTTTTGCATTGTTTTTTTGTCACGGCCTGTGTTTCTGTGCTTTGCCACATAACTGATGCTCCCCAAGAAGGAGTGCTTAACCTGCTGAAGTGCTTCTTTGTGTCTAGGGCAGCTTGAAAAGGCTAAATCCAAGGATATGAGTAGTCTTTCAGATTTTGCTCATTCACAACAACTGTGACAAATTATTTAGCTGAGGCATTTTATCTGAATAACAGAAGCAGTAGACATCCGTGACAAAGAAAGCCTGAGAAATGTAGAAGGCTTTCAAACGAGGGGTTTGATTCTCATAAATGATTGGGTAGATGAAGAGGTATATATAATAGATGAGGAAGTATATGTATACGTATATGTATACACACATGCAGGGATACGCATGTATACGCATGCAGGGAGAGTTTATTGCTCCCCATTATATTGTGTGTGGGTGTGTGCACGTACTCTAGTCCTCTCATGCATTCTCAGGAAAACATCTTGGTGCAGTGAACAGGTCTGAATGATTATACTCCAAGTGAGAAATGCAGTCATGGAAGGGTGTCAGTACAGTAATAAGAAACTAACTCTGTGTGTGTGTGTGTGTGTGCGTGAGTGCTCGCTTGCGCATACATGTGAAGATGCACATAGCATGTGGAGGAGGGGATCCACACTCCTGTTGCCTGGCTGCTTAAATTGCTGACTCACAGTACATCCATCTCCCTACGGCCACATGGCCATCCGAGAACAGGGTCACAGTCAGTTGCCACTGCCTTTATACAATTGATAGTATTGATTACCAACAATTAGGTTATACAGAAGCTGGCCTGCGTCAACTTTTATCTCTTATGATCCGGTCAGCATCAATGCAAAGAGCATGTTTTTCTGTCCAGGAGCTGCATATATATATATATATATATATGTATGTATGTACGTAGATTTGAATATGATTTTATGGTAAATTGTGAAAGTTAAGTAAATGCTATTGATTTAGTGATTTTTGACATTTCAAACAAATGTCAGGGCGATATAATATCCAGAGATTTTTGCTGTGGTTATTCAGACGGGAGACATCGCACATGAGCAAAGATATTCATGCAAGGGCAACCAGGCTATCCCAGATATCAGTCACCAAAGGCTGTAACTTCCAGATGCACTTTACACATATCAGGTAACTCACTAGGAATACGTTCTACTCCATTGAATGGCAGGGAGGCGAAATGGTTTGTTTCCCTCCAGGGACTGAAGTGACTGACCTTTCTTTACATTTGGTCTACTTGAACTTCTGGGACAAGTCTTGAGGAAAGTGCTTGTGTCAAGCTTGGCCTGAACCTTTAACTCAACAGTGAAACACTACCCACCAAAGTTAACTGTCATTAGACACAGTCAGTCAAGTGAACACCCACACTTGGGATCTGATGAATGGCCAACCTAAAGGCAGAAGGAAATGAAATTCAGCATGGGAAGCAGTGCATACAGCACACAAGATAGGATGTGGTTCCCAGGACCCTGTAGGCAGCCATGAGACTGGCTTCTTGGGGGTGCCCAGCTCGCCACACTACACATATTTTCCGCAATTTGATACCTACTTAAAGTGGACCTGGAAGCTTGAGGTCCAAGGTTTAGAATGGGATCACAGGCTCAGAGTAGACTCGACAGCCCCGCTATCATATACTAAGGCAGTCACCTCCACATTTCAGGTGGAGTAACATTACATAAACAGTGCATATCCCTTACAGGAACTACCTCTAAATCATCCATGTAGTGGAGGGAAGTGCTGTAGTTTAAAGCAAGACCATTTCAGCTCTGCTTTATCCATAACCTGATGTGGCATTCTGGAACCTGTAAAATGACAAGTCCCAGAAAACCTACACTTGTGGTTTAGAGTGATTTGCCCACTTAAGGAATGTGGGGATTGAGAAAGTGAATCTTAGGATGGGCTCAATCTACAGAAATGTAGCATGCAGGAAAAGCCACGAACAGCCTGCCCCTGATGTGCTGCATGGGGCAGCCCCTCTGTGCTGAAGCTCCTATGACAGAACCATAACAACTGGCTTTTAATCTTTTGAACACCACTCTATTTGATGTGTTCTGTTAAGAGCCAAACTCATTAGTAAGTGGTATGACTTGCAAAAAAAAAAAGCCAGATTTTGGCAGGAATGTTATAGAAGGTTGTTCTTTAGTGTTTCTCAGTTCTCATGTTTGTGAAGCTGAAGAAAATCTGTCTCTTGGTTTTGGATCTTTCTCAGGTACCCATTTGCTGGTTAGGTCCTCTTTGTTGCTATGGCATTTAGAGGATGAGAGTTGGAAAATGAATAATAGATTTGGTCTTACAGCATAATGGAGGGAAGGCGGGAGTCTGCATTAGGACTCTTGGCTAATGATACTGAACTATTGAGGATTTGGGCTATATCTAGCCTGTACATCATTTAGCTTTCTCTTGTTTGCCATGAATCTGCATGGTTCAGGGTTAACTCTAGAAAATTAATTGGGTGCTCCTTGTCTTCTTAGTGTAAGTGAACTGTGAAATCCATTAGATAACACAACAAAGGTCTGTTTTTAGGAAATCTTCATTCAGTGTTTAGAGATACCACCCCCACATTTTTTTTTGTTGTTGATAGTGATGATTCTAGACCATACTGAATGACCTGCAGATGGTCCAGAATCAGATAGTCCAGAATCAAAAGTAGTTTTCTGGTCCTGCTTACAGTACATGGTTGAACTGGTTGAATGACCATCAAAGGCTACTATCAGCAGTCCTGTTTGTGGAATTGATTCATGAGATATGCAAATTGTCTGAGACGAGTCCAGTGAGATTCAGAACACAGTTCTGCATCTTCAGTACAATGGCTAAGAGGACCATGGCATGGCAGATTGGGACAGACAGTACAAACAAACCTGTTCTGTGGTTACACTGTCCCATGTTGTGGTATGCATATATTAATACACACTTATGATCCTTTGTGGTGACATGGGCAAAGCATAGCCTGCATTATCTTGTCAGAAATAACTGACATTTGTTGATCATGTGTATGCCATGCTTCATCATCCTATACTATAACCCGATATGATATCACGTACAATTACATGCAATAAAAATTAAGATTGTTTAAGGAGCCTTATATGTCCATGTCTGATACCTGTAACTGGAGCTTGTGGGAGGGGTCAATCAAGTCTTCTTTGTGGGCTGTTCAGCATGCGTTCCATAGCGATGTGTTAAGCTTTACGCTTCAACAATGGAGCACAGTTCAGCTTGCTGGCAGTCAAACACGTAGTGAGCGTTATCTCCAAATGCTAACAGAAATGCACTGTGTGCCATCTAGAAATGGGTGCATTCTTGGAGATGCTCTTGTTTGTGCCATGCATATGGATGCTCTTTGCATGCATGTCTTTGCGTTTGTCAAATTTAGATGCCAAAGACTTATGTACATGCAATTAGGAGGTACTTGCATTTAAATTCAGATAACTTTCCCTTTCTCAGGCACACCCTGCAAAGACACGTAAAACCTGATGAACGAGTGAGCCGACTGACAGATGTTTGATATGATGGTGATCTAATCAGTTTTTAAAGCTTAACTGCTGTGTGAGTAACATCACAACTGATCTTAGAACAGTATAGAAAGGTATCTTGTACAGTGTGGAATGAGTGAGGACATGTGAGTAAATGCAAAAGGGCCAGTGCTGTCTATAGACACTTGCCCATAGTTTAGTCTAATGACCAGCAGCAAGGGCTGAATTACTGAGAGATATGTTGCTGAGAAAAGTAATTTGATCACAGTAACGGGAACACACACACACACACACACACACACACACACACACACACACACTGTGGCAGTGTCCTGTTAACTTGTCAACATGGAGTCTGAAGTGGAAGTAAGAATGAACTGGAACACTCATTAACATAAGTGTTTGTGAGTAGGTACTTGCACATCAAAGACGCGTGTCCCCCAGCATGGAGCTACCTCTTTAAGTTGAGAAAGCTATGCAGACTGTTTTGCAGTGGACAAACACATACCCTCTCTAATTAGTGATGAGCTGTCATAGTCAGCCACGTTTCTGTCCTTCAGCCCTGAGGATGCTTCTGTTTCTTATGTTGGGATCAGACTACACACATTCAGTTTGGTTTAGACCCCATTTTGACAACAAATTTCAAGCATTGGGCCTGAAGTGTTGCTAACAAAGTCCTCACATATATGATGGTATAGGATGTCAGAATTATATTGTTTTTTCCTGCCTAGTTTGACAACTGTTATGCATTCCTTGATTACCATGATTGACAAGTTCTTTGCCATCCACTTTGACAACCTATGAAATCACTCAAAAAAGAATTGCATGAATGATTTTTTGTCAGCGTGTAATGTGTAATGTTGCCAGTTGTTCACTATGCACCCTAGAATATCCTACTGGTGTTGTATGTACATCACTGCGACTTGATCTAGTGTGTATCTTTGGGTAAATCTTTGGGTGTATTTGGGTAGTCAAATTAAGTCATTAGTTCTATGTTGGCCACTAAAGCTGGGATGGGTAGTTGATAAAATGCTCCTTTGTATTTGCAAAAGAACATCTGTATACTCCAAAAAAAAAAAAAAAAGGACCATAACAATAATGTTAGTGT
Organism: Brachyhypopomus occidentalis; assembly: GCA_020368025.1. Taxonomy (NCBI): domain Eukaryota; kingdom Metazoa; phylum Chordata; class Actinopteri; order Gymnotiformes; family Hypopomidae; genus Brachyhypopomus; species Brachyhypopomus occidentalis. Next base: position 574,909 of record JAGXOD010000075.1, read on the forward strand.
GACCATTGTCTGTTTTTGACAAAGTGCACAAGTATTTTAGAAAAGAAAAAAAAAAGATAGGCAACTCTTAGTAAAATAATACTGTGCTGCTTGAAAGTTTGTTTTTTTATGATTCTCTTATTTTATCATCACCAGTTTTTGTATATGAAATGTCAGGTTTATCTTCATCAATTCCAATGACCATTTCCATTTACTTTTATTTGCCAGCAGACTACATGAAACATGTGCAAATGTAAACGAACGAACCACAGCTGCATTGGTAAAGTCAATTGGGTAAAAGACTCTGGTAAAACATGTGAGTCCTCCCATAATAAATTATGAGACCAATCAAATGAGACACCCCTGAGACACCCGTCAAAAATGGGAAAACTGTATGGAGCTCAGTACAGGTGTCAGAAAGCAGCTCACAGATTTGGCCAAGAAAGTAATTTGGAGCCAAGCAACTTTAAGTCCCAACATCAGTACAAAACTGTTATGTGTAACTGTTACATTATACTGAGTGAAAAATTATTCTGGAAGGCCTTGGGTCAGATATTACCAAAACAGGTCTACCATGAATTAGAGGCTACTAGAACATGGGTGTCAGTGTCCACAGTCAAGTGGGCTCCATGTTGTCATGATGCCCCTGTCCCAAAATTGAAATTTCGAAACTTTACTGAAATCTGCTGCTGGAGGAACATTTTGCACATAAAATCTAACTTTTCAGATGGCCTTACCAAAGTCCTGATGTTAATCCTGTTGACAATATGTGGATTGTAGAAGACACATAGAAGATCCTTCATTCTACCAAGTAGAATGACCAAGAAGTCACTCAGAGTCATGCCAGAAGCTTGGTGAGGGCTGTTAAAAGGCCGATTTGAGGTGAAAAGACATAAGGGACATGCAACCAAATCATAAAGGTGTGATGGTCACTCCTTTATGAACTTGTTGGACATCCCATTCCCATGCCATGGGCATTAATATGGAGTTGATCTAACCTTTGCAGCTTTTATAACCTCCATTCTTCTGGAAAGGATCTTCATAAGATTCTGGAGTCTGTCTGTGGGAATTTATGCTCAGTTAGTCCAAAGAAAAGCATATGTGAGGTCAGGCACTAATGCTTGATGAGGCCTGGCTCACAATCAGTGTTCCACTTCATTTCAAAGGTGTTCAGTGGGGTAGAGGTCGGTGCTCTGTACACGCCACTAGATCTCCTCCACATCACATTTGTCAATCCATGACCTTATGGCTCTCACTTTTGTACAAAGAACACCATAATAACACAACAAGAATCCCTCCTCCAAAGTTTACTACCACTATACAAAACGGTAGGTGTCATTTTCCTGGTATCCACCAAATCTAGATTCGTCCATCACACGGCCACATAGTGAAGCGTTATTCATCACTCCACAGAACACATTTATACTGCTCAAGAGTCCGATGGCAGTGTGTGTTACACCACTGCTGCGGATTCTTGGCATTTCACATAGTGATCTTGTGCGCAGCTGCTCAGCCATAGAATCCCATTTCATCAAGCTGATGCACAGTTCTTATGCTTGTTTTTTGCTTCTGGAGGGAGTATGGAACTCTGTAGTGAGTGATGCTACAGACAATAGGCAATTTTAACACACTATGGCTTTGATCCCTCGGCAGCTCCACCCTGCGTGGTCTCCCGCTTCGTGGCTGAGCTGTTGTTGTTGTTGCTCCTAGACAGTCGTTTCACCATAATAGCACAGTTAACTGGGGCAGATCTAGGCAGAGCAGAAATTTCATGAATTGATTTGTAGCAAAAGGTGGTGTCCTCTGACAGTGTCACATTTACAGTCATTGAGCTCTTTAGTGTGATCTATTCTACTGCGACTGTTTGTCTGCATGCATAACTTTACACCTTTTACCATTGCTGAAACACCTGAACTCAGTAATTAGCAGGTGGGTCCACATACTTTTGTCCAGTTATATTTGATCCAGCGTATTTTGTTCAAAATATTTGTCAAAATATTTTCTGAAAACTCTAATTTTCAAATTTTTTTCAACCGTGTTGTTTCCAAAACCAAAAATACTTTTATATTTTAAAATTAGTTTTTAAACTAATGTAATACTAATGTAATAATCATTTTATGCAAGAAATGTAACTCAAACATTTTATTAAACCTTGCTCCCATAAGCATGCAATAGAGGGTTAATAATACTGGTAATGATCCTAACTGTGCTATGTTTGAAAATATGCAGAACATGTACCCTATTGAGTTTTCTCAATAGGTGCTTTAGTGATTGATTACACCACCCTATCCATATCCCTCAACTATAGAATACTGATTCACTTTTGGCTTAACGTTTTCGTTTCTCACCACAAAAGACTTTCATTTGTTGTGTTTCAGCCAGCATTCCTTCATTGCTTAAATCAACCTTTTATAAAATTTTTTAATCAAGGAGGACACGTTTTTGTAACGTTAATTTGAATGACTCCACTTCGTTTACATAATTTATGTTCCCACATTCAGCTTGGTGTCCTTGTTTGGCACTTCTGTGCCGCTGGAGTGTTTCTTATGGTGTGTGAGATCTAGTGAACATTTTTGCTATGCTAAAATCTTTTTTTCACTTTCAGTAGTGAGACTTTGGGTGGGTCTTTGTTACTGGCCATTTCTACCATGGTAGATGTGGCTTTCAGTTGTTTAGCATTGTTAAGCCTATAGTGTCGAGTCTGTCTGTATACGTTTGAAAGGGGGTGGTTTTATTTTTTGGCATGATATTTCATGTACCTGAAACAAATCTACAATAGTATAGGTTTCTCTGAAATGGAGACAGGACTGTAATTAAGGATATTGATAACAGAAGCAATGTAGGATAAAAATGTTTTAGTAAATAGAATTTGGAAAGTTTAGATATTAGTAACAGCATTAAAAATATAAATCACTTTTGACTTCAATGGTATCAAGTCTTTGACTGTTTTGCATTCAACTAGTCATTTTGATGAAAAAAGTACAGATAGCTACGAGTGCCACTAGTTTCATATTACTACTGGCCCAGCAGTAATTTAGACCTCCTTCCCCACTATACTATACTATACATGATACTAGTCTACAAGGTTCAGAGTTAACAGCAGTAACTGGAGGGGTCGGGCTTGTGACTGGACAGCTGAGTGCACAAATAAAGAAAACAGTAGGCTATATTGCACTTTGACACCCCTCTGTGGTCATTTAATAAGTGAGGAAAATTGTCTGAGCTGTATTTAACATGCCTCGGCTCTCTTGACCCCTGTAGTAGACTGCTGTGTGAAGTATCACAAGGAAGCCTCTTGCCCATAGAAGGTAGAAGGTAATCACTTTTACTCATTAACTGAAAGTTTGACTGAGTACCTACTGTCCCAGTGCCTGATTGGACACATACCTTACTGGCTGATGTAACACAGGCCAGAACTTTCAGGAACTTCCTGCTGTCCTCAAGAGTGTTTACCGCAGTGTATAGTGCAAGTAGGATTTTTTAATTTCATGAGACACGTTGTTTAATATTAAATTGCATAATAGTGGATAATAGCCATAATAGTGATTACTTTTTAACTCTGCCACAAACATCTGAGGTACATATTAGATTTTATTATATGGAATGTCTATTTCTACTTAGTTAGAAATATACAAATATTTTGAGATCTCCTTTTGAATTTAAGTTCTCCTTCAGTTCTCCTACTATATACTATTATAAAGTGGTTCCATTGTAGCCAATAGGTATGTAATTAGTACTGATAGTATTGTCTGCTTCATGAATTGTAGTGTCTAATGGAAAATATGAAAGTGGCTCTTTTCTTTAAGCCATGGCAGTTTCTTGAAGCTATGAATTAACATGGCGCTGCAGAATGTGTGGAGTGAGGGAAGAGTGTAATGGTGTGTGCAGTGAGGGAAGAGTGTAATGGTGTGTGCAGTGAGGGAAGAGTGTAATGGTGTGTGCAGTGAGGGAAGAGTGTAATGGTGTGCTCTTTGTGACAGTGAGTCATGTCTGAGTCATCACCCCAAAGCTGGAAGTGCAGGGAATCCCAGGCATCTCAGCCATGAGCTCACATGCACGCTTCAGAAACACACTCGGCGGACATGAAGTGGTTGGGAAAAACCCAGGATTCAAGGTATCAGAATTTAGATTCGGAACCAGCAGACCTCAATAGCTTTCTGGAACGTGGCTGATGTAGTAAGCTGGCAAGCCGTCCCGCTGATATGTTCTCATTCCGTAAGCCTAATTTATATATTCTCAGGACTGAGCTCCAGTAGGATGTGTTAGGCTTTAATTGTTTTATTTCTGTTTGAGTGGACAAGCCTTTGAAAAGTTTGTGTGTGTACACGAAAGTGTCACCTGTGCATATCAGCAGTCATGGAAACAGACGTGAGATAGTGAACAAGGAAGAAAAGAGGAGAGGATAGCACTCATGTTGCCTTTATGGTTAGGAAGGAACAGAAATGAGGAAGCTGTTCATGGGTGATAAACTGTTATTGAGCTGTGTTAAAATACTGTTCTGCTGTTATTTTGATGTTCATTGGGCAGTTTATTTTAATTGGTCATGCTCTAATTTATGTTAATTGAGAAACCGATTGATCCACAGATGCCTTGTCCAAATTACAATTTGAGCCCCCTTCATTTTGCCCCTTACATATGCTGTGCTCACTCCAGATCCAGACCAGGCTAATGTCACTGAGAACTGTGGGGTGGAGCTGCTCAAAGCCTGCCGCACTGAGCTTGCTAAATTATAGGTTACCCATGCTAAAATAAATGCCAGGAAGCTGGCCGGTAGCACTTTTACTGCCACCACCATACAGCTGAAGGGACAGATCCCCCCCAAGACAAAAGTAAAATCAACACCACCAAAAGCAACTGAGCACGCATAAGCTAATGTCTGGGACCTGTCTGATGCACATTTTTCAAGCTCTGGGTGGAGTTTAAATATTGTTTATTAGTCTAGTTTTTTGTTGTTGTCAGAGTGGTATATCTGCTGGCGTAGTCGATGAAGGAGAAGTCACTTCACATGTCTGGCACAGGCCGTGTCTTAGAGCTATAGTAAGATTGAGAAGAGGGTGGACTTGAAAATTTGAATGAAAGCAACTGCCAGGCTCCTCCCTCCCTCTCCCCGCTGATCTTCAGCCCCACCTCCAAAGCCCCTCCCTCGCTTTCACATTGCGGGCCTAGACGCAAGCAGAAAGAAATCAAGCCTTTTCTTTTTTTAAACTAGTGCACATATTTCTGTGCTTTGATGACTGATAAAGAAATCAAGAAAGCAGTGATCCACTTATGAGAAATTAACTGCGAGAGCAGAGGCACACACAAATATCAGTTGAAACACCAAACCATTATGACTGCCTGGGCACTTCACGACGGTATTTTTAGCAGCATCCAAATACAACGACGCTTACCATCATCGGAAACGAGCTAACGTTATACCGAGTGCAACATAGCAGTCAAATGAGAAACGCGCTACGCTAGTGTTATTGGAATGATTTATCCTAGATTTGTGGGGGTCTTTCGAAATTCAACTAAAAATAAATTAAGCAGTGGTAATATGCTCCATGTTAAGTGGAAAATGGATTCAGTTTCAGTGTGAAAGCTAACGTTACCTCTTTACACATCTGAAAAGGCGCTCTGATGTTCATTATTGTTTTGTCTCGGGTTCAGTCTAATGCTTTCTTTTTAGTATGCTTTTCTTCATTTGTCAAATCCTGATTATTTATCACGTAAGCTGTTGTTGGCAAAGAGGGATGGGCAGTTTTTCGCTGACGTTTGTTCATCCAACACTGCTTTTACAAAATCTCTGAAGACGCGCACTAATTGAACTTGACTGATCGAGCGCATGCGCACAGTAGTAGTGATCGACACAGATCCTTCCTGCATGTGATTGGTTGTTTTGATTCGTGCACGGTGGATTCTTGCATTAGGGTGGAATTAGGAGCACTAGGTGGAACCAGATTTTGTATTATCTCTTCCATGTACACTTTCACGACATATTGACAGTTTTAGCAAATATAACAAGAAGTTCTTTTTATATGGGTTACCCACTGCTCCTTTAAATTTGTTTTTAGATGGTGGGTGACTCTCTGGGATCGCCAGCCTCAACCTGATGACTCTGTTATAACTTCAGGGAGAAATCTGTTGATTTCTTGGCTTTGATTAACACAGCAAGGACAAAGCAAGCATCATGGGAAATGTTCCGTAGAAGAGTCTGAGTCAACTGCCTGTGCCCATGGTGTTGGGTGTTGGGGTTCTTGTGTAGGCCTTGGCAGACAGGTCTGCAGCTGTTAGATGCCATGCAGTGTCTGCTTCCCCTCGTCTGACTGATCCATGGTCAGATCTTAATCCGCTGGAATACATCATCAGAGGAGTTGCTAACAAACTGCATTTAGATCGGAAGACAAGTTAGAAATACCACTGCTGGCTGTCTTGTCTAAGTTTGTACATTTGAACTGGTGGCTTTTACTGACACACCCACAACACTCCAGCTTGCAGTATGTGTAGAAATCAAACATATATTACTTGCTGAAAATTATAGTGTGTATTGCCTGTGTAGGTGTGCAAACACAAGCATGCATGTTTAAGAAAAACATTAAGACGGTTTAGCTCCATCAATGGCTTTTGTCACAGTCAAAGGACACATACAATGAATGTTTACAGCATAAGCTGCAAGTTTTAGTGTGCCGTATCAAATCAAACCATTCCCCATGATTTTCCCCAGATTGCTTCCTTTGTTTAAACATGATGGCTTCCGATATACCTCGTGTTTTATGAGGGTTACTCTGCTGTCCAAAAAGGACTGCCATGGCTTAAAACGGAATCAATTGAAGGCAGTTTATTGATGAAATGTACATATTTAATTAAGGCCTAGAAGCCCCGAATTCTGAATCTGACCGGTGCAGGTTTAGGACTTGGCATAGACAAATTCTTACCAGAGAAACGTCATCTAGAACCATCACACTCCATTCCCCCAACTCTTGTGGAGATATCTACAGATGTTTTTAATAACCCTGCAGCTATATCCTCATAACTACAACTTCATAACTCATAAGGGGGCGTTCTTTTAGGTATTCATGTCTTGGCATCAGCTGTAGTAAGCAGCTCACTGGACAGTGGCTAAAACAGCTGCACAGTAAGGTTTCAGACACAGTGTGCCTTGCACGTGGAGACCAGGGTATTTTCTCAGTAAGTGAGCCTATGATGACGCTTGTGGATTGCTTTTAAGGCCAGAGCAGTTCAGAGTTAGGAACTGCATAGTGAATCACTCCACATCAGGTCAATAGAGGATTATTATAGCTATGTGACAGTTCAGCTATGGAGATTATTCATGTTGGCCATGAGTGAGAGACTTGCTACATGAGCACTGCACTCCACAGCTTGATGCTTCAATTCAGGGTTTTTCAAAGCAGTCCACATTTTTTTTGCGCTATCCAAGCTTCCAGTGCGCCTGAACCAAGCGATCAGAACACTGGCTGACTGCTGCATTCGTGTAGGGGGCATGGATGGAGTGTAAGGCTCTGGGTCCTGGAAGACTGGTGAGTGACTGCAGACTCCAAGTGCTGGAACACTGCAGGTGCTGCACTAGCTAGATCATCTAGACTAGACAGGGATTGCACATGATGATGAGCCTAACAGTAACGTGTGTAGTTGATACGCTTTGGTATCAAACGCACTAGCAGAATTACTGGTCATAAAGCCCGGATAGGCCTGAGAAGGAAGAGCACTTCATAGTGACATTATAAAGGGGAGATTTTGGGAAAGGAAGCAGCAATGAGCTCAGTTTCATGGCCAGCGTGAATGGCTACAGTTACCATTGTACAACCACGTCTACCCCTAATCTGGCCAACTGTTAGAGCGTTTGCATAGCAAACACAGAAAACTCTGTCTATATACTTCTTCTACTTTTTTCTTCTGAAAGTTATAAGCATTGAATAGATTTAAAAACAATATTGTTTTTATTGATATTTGACCATTCCAGTTCAAGTTTATTATGTTTGAAAATGTTATACTGCTTGTCATATCTTTGCCTGCTTGGCATTTTACTATAGCTAGGCTTTCAGAAGCCAGTCTAGAACATTCCTGCTGAATCACAATAAAAGTCATAAAGACTTTAAAGACTTTTTTGTCAAAGTATCGCTTTGACAGGGTTGAACTGCACACCTGATTACTACCCTGCATACTGTCCTGTATATTTTCCTCCCTCTTTTCTTATGAAACTTGATATTTTGCTTGCCCCATAAATGATGTAAAACATTTGCCCATTCACATGCCGCATCTCAAACAGAATCAGAGAAGGACTAGATAAGGGCACCTCTCATGGCATATATGTAGCAAGTCTTTACATGTACTTTGTGCCATTCTTTGCAACTGACAATTCCCGAATTTCTTGAATTTTGGCGGTTGTGTGTAACTTTAGATTATAATTTGCCATTTATCTGAGGCTTTTTTATGTTTAGGGCATTTGGCAGATGTTCTCATCCAGTCAACTTACATTTTGTAATGGTGTATGTGCTCCGGGGGGAATCAAATACATGTGCTTGGTAGTGTTATGAATTTGCTCTACCTGCTCTGCCAGGTGAGCTTCAGGAGCACTTTATTCCAAAGTGATTTATATTAGCTCAAGAGGCTTATGGGTAATAGAATATTGCCCATAGAATCCACAGTCTATAGATATGGGACATTCTATAGATATGGTATGTGCCAGTGAGGGTTCAACTATAGTAATATTGTAATTTGTCTGTTAAGAGAAAAGAGTGGAATTATTTCTTGTGTCCTTATAATGTGTCAAATAAAAACATCAGAATAAAACATTAGCTGTGTTTCTAATCCTGCTCAGAGTGAGTGAGAGACTGGCTCTGGGATGGGTATGATGAGTGAGCTTTATAAAACTGCTTTGTGTGATCATTTGTCTCTAAATTTTATCCTCTCTTACTGTGAGTTGGTGAAGAAAATATATTTTATATAAAGATATAAGATTAGAGCTTGAGGAAGTACATTTTAATAATTTAAAAGACAGCATTGATAAATGGCATGAGGAATTGTTCTTTATTATTGTATTTGCTTGATTGCAGTACAATTCGGGTTCACATAACATGGTTTGTGATTTAAAATGTTCCTTGTTCTGCCCTCATACAGTGCCCTCTAGTGGTTGGAAATTCTAGAAAAGAACGAAAAAAATCCATATAACAAAATGCTGTATTGATAACGCCAATGCTAGTCTTGTACCTAATGCTCCAAGCACTTCAAATTTCCAACTATTCTGTACTAAATATGACAGTACTTTAGTGAGGTGAACTATATAAATGCATTGGTGAATCTCTGGCCCTTCTTGCTAATGTGTCTTTCTTACATATTACATATTAGCCTGTGTGCGGCAGCGGAGCGATGGCAGACCTGATGCTGAGCGACGCCCTGAGCGACAGCGTGGTGCAGGACGTGGAGGAGAACGTGGTGCAGAAGGACTTTGTGGCGTCGCTGGAGGCCGAAGCCTTTGACGACCAGGTCGGGGAGACGGTGGGCAAAGCCGAGTACATCCCGCTGCTGGACAACGACGGCAAAGGTGAGGTTCATGCACGGCGTCCACGTGAGCCTGCGCTGCATGCCAGCCGTTACCACAGTCCAGAGCTCTGTAGAATATTGCAGGAAAACAGCAAAGCAAAAGGTCCCTGCTGTTGCCAGGTGGGAGCTGGGGAGACTGTGGCAAAGCTTTCACTGTGGTGAAGAAAATGTCAATAGCACATTGAGTAAAATCATAATGGCAGCTGACCCTTAAGCTTCAGAACATAATATCTGTCCAAAGTGCAAGTACGTATATTACCCAGAGTGCTTTGCTTAATAGATGTTTTAAACGAGAATTAGTTTATCCATTTTAGATCTCTCTCTCTCTCTCATAAGACATGCGCTGAACATCTGTTGACAGTCTCAAATAATGAAAACTTTATATGGGGAGAAGCAAATTTACAATGCGTCGAACAGAAGTTAACAAATTATTTCCATCATTTCTTCTTCATACATCAGATTCTCAAGGTCACCTTGTTATAGATGTAATCTGGCCATCATGCTTGTGGGACTTGCTCTGTGTCTGTGTTCACAGGGTGCCTGTGATTCATATGCAGATTACTCCTTCTGCATGACTTCTTAGTCTAGGTTTTGCACGAGAAGACACGCGTGGCTGAGAGCGCAGTTCTGTCAGACCGAGAGTGAAAATCTGAAGCTGACCCCCCCCTCCCTTTTTTATTTTATTTTAATTTTTTATTTGGTAGAATATTATGGCTTTGATTTTGTTAGCAGTGAACCCACCTACAGACAGTGAGTTAAAACAAGGACTCTATGTAACTTAACCAAGGCTTATTAATGTGTTTCACAACTGAGTAGGTATAAATAGGCCTCATTGATTGGGTACTGACTCAATGTTATATACTTAGCTATCTTCAGCTTTGCCAGTTTTTAGACATGCAGCTTGAACTGCATGAGGGATTTATTGGCTTTTAAGTCAGTTTGCTTTGCATCGTCTTCACGGTGAACATTTCTTCAGCAGGGGAAAGTGGTGTGTCCTCCATAACAGTACTGTTCTCTGGTCGGGATCAGCGCTGTCTGAATGGCCCCAGAGTGGTGTGCTCTCCAGAATTGAGTGTCGTTTGTTCTAGCAGTAGTTCTAGCAGTAGTTTGTTCTGCCAAATCAGTGATGGGCATAGCAACAATGGCCTGCCACACAGACATTTGGTATATATCTGGGAAACCACCTAACCTGCTATTTCTGTGTTACACCTAAGTGATCTATTTTGCACCATGCTTCTCTGGCTATGTCATTGTGCACTCTGAATCAGCTGTGGTAGACCTGTGAGTGCTGGACAGGGCATGTGTTTGATGGGAATGTGACATGTTCAGTTAGCACGTTTAAGGGTGTGCCATTCAGTCCTGCAGTAATGCATGCACGTGTGTGTGTGTGCGCTTGTTTGCGTGTGTGTTTGTGTGAGCAGAAACAGACGCAGTGTTGGAGCATGGAGAAAAGGATGCCCAAGGGGCACAAAAACCTGGTAAGAGGCACCTCGTAATATCCTTGCAAACTCGGGCACGCGCCATTTTTATTATTTCTTTATACTTTTTTTATATCATTTCTTCCTCCCTTTATCATCCCCCCGTGTTTTCTCAGGGGTTAAAGATTTGACGGCAGACTGAAATAGTGCTGGGATGTGAGCTGTGCCACATGTCTCTAAGCTGACATGTCCTTCAGCTCCACTGGGCTGGGTTGTCCATGTCTGTTATATTTCTGCTAATACCAGCGTCCTTCATCTGTACTTGTTGTCGTCTTGGATATTTTTCCCGTTGTATTTGCAGCACTGTATACAGTAGTCTTTGCTGTTCATTTGTTGGAAATTCATAAACAATATTTTATTTATCTATTTTTTTTAATGCAAGAGATTATAACCATACTGAGAAAAGACTAATTGTGGTCTAAAGATATGATTGTAGTCATGGTCTCGGAAGAAGTAATTTTTAACTTGGGTCATCATATTTACATATTTGATCCACATGGCCAGTAGTCTGCTGAGATTAAAGGCATGTGAAAGAACATGTATTACTAGTGCTGGAAGGGTTTGCCTTATTTCACTTTTCACTCATTCACATTTATTATGGTAATTGTAGGAGGCTACTGTGTCTGATTTACATTTTAGTTAGTCTCTTGGGCTGCATCAGTCTAATTTTCTATGACTCAATGCAGTTACGAAATGAAAAGTCTGAGCAGTTGTGGTCATGGTGCTGGCCCATTACTGCGTCTGTTCCTACACAATTACTCAAACCGCCACTGAACTGGCAACAACTCTCCACATTAATGGAAGAAACATGTAATTCCAGATGCATTACATTGCTTTTAACAATTCATGCAACCCTCCTGGTGTGTCTAACAGCTCATATAGCTCTCCTGAGCGATTAACTCAGAATGTCAACAGTGATGTGAAAGCACAGTTATATGTGTCTGTATACATGACCTGGCACTCGTTTCCGTCCATGTGTCCGCACTGTTGACAGAAGCACATGGGCTGAGCCTGCCATGCTTTAGGTTCATGCTGATACAGGACCTCCCTGTGCTGAGGAGGGTTTGATGAGGAGATAAGTGTTTGTTGTTCTCAGCTGTCTGACACGCCTCATTCTCTGGGCTTCCTGTCATATGGCCCACATTACTGCGATTAGCGGTCCAGGCAGTGATGTAGATATCAATATCAGAATATCATGACACTGCTTTGGAAAGACGTCTTCACGTTTTTTCACATCTTTTCACCGTGTCTGGGTCTTGTAAACGTCATGTCGTTGCTCCTTGCCACTTACTGATCTCAGCTCTGTTATAGTCGTGGGTCTGTAAAAAATTGCGCTCACTTTAAGCTCTCTGAGCTGGCTGAATAGTTTAACCATTTCAAATTAGTTACTAGTCGGCAGAATAGTTTTGTTTTTGTTTTGTTCTTCCAACAGCTTACTGGTCCTAGCGGCTGTTTTTTACATGACTTCTTTGGCCAGTAGCGTTTTGACTCTGTTGTGCAGGATGGTCCATGTGAGTGAGATGTGTATTTAATCTTAAGCCGACCGTTCAGAATTTACTGATTTTTTTTATTTATTTTTTGTGTTGTCATTCTTTTTAATTTTAGGTTTCATGCTCTTTGTGGAACATACTGTGGTGCATGCTTTGTACTGTAGATGTGTGTTCGTAATGGTTTGTGAGTGTGACTGCTCACAGCCCCGTTCACAGCTCTGTTTCTTTCAGGCCTTTTCCATTTTCATTTTTGACTTTCATTTTTGAAGAAAACCTAAATAAAGATCTTTCGATTTTATTTATTTATAAACTATTATTTGATTAGCTTTTACTACAGATTTTTCTAGCATTCGTCATATGAGACTGCTGAAACATGTATTGAGAATACATTGAGAATTATTGAGAATATTTTTCAGTCTGTATGAGATATGTGCGTATAGTTTGTAGTGTTGTTGAGGTGGGCTTAAAGAGTACAGTATTATTTCTATTGTCTGACCCATACAAGAAAAGCTAATGCTCTCTGTAAGCCAAGTCCAGCCTGACATGCTGGATCGAAGAGCTTTGCAGCGTGTGGTGCATTCTGGGGCTACCCCTGCCAGCACGCCCTGCCCCCCACCCAGTCTGCTGCTGCCCGGGCGGGTTGTCTGATCCCACCCTCACTGCAGCCGTCGGGTCAGCTTCTGGTTGTGGATGTGCACATGTCAGTCAGGCTGACCTCAGCATCAGCGTCCTCCACTGATGGAGAGGTCACTCTTACAGGCTGTGGAACAGTTGGGTCTCCTGATGGCGGCGCTCTTGTTTTTCGAGCAAAGCCTCCATTTATCGTTATAAGAACTTGCACATGCCAGCTGTGTGGTATCTAGGGCAGGACATTTAGAGCAGTCTGTAAGCGACTCAATGCAGAACATTTTACATTTTCAAAATTTAGCAGATGCTCGTATGCAGAGCGACTTACTGTACAAAAGTGCTTTGTCATCTACTCACAGAACGTATCCCAGCCAGTACAGTAGAGTCAAAGAAACTGTTGAACTAGAATACAGCTAAATACAGGAATCAGTGCTGATACCTAGAAGTACTACATCAAACTATAATTGCAATACCAAGCAATATATGCTAGAAGGGTTCACTTAATCAGTAGCACCACAAGAGTTCCATAGGTGCAGGACTAGTGGTCTTTTATCGATTAATGAAGAGCGATGGCCCAGGAGCAGGGCTCACGGCCCCAGAGCTGCACTGTGCATGCGACCGCGGGGTGGGCTTCTGTGCATGCGACCGCAGGGTGGGCTTCTGTGCATGTGCATGAAGGGGAAATACAGGGGATGGGAGAGGAGGGATTACCTGATTATTTGGATTTCTTGACACACCTGATGGTGTTATGATCAAGTACTAACCAGCACTTTTATTCTCTCCCCACTGCCCTCCTCACTGGACCCGCTGTCCCACAATGCCCTTCTCAAACCTTCCTTCTGTTTTTTATCCTTATTTTGCCCATTTTATTTTATCCACCATTGTCCTCTGCACCTGCGACCCACACATCACCCTTCGCCCCCCTCCCCTGTTTTGCTTCTTTTTCTGGTTTGTCACTGTCTTCCAACTACCGTGTGTTCCCTTCCTGTCGCCTTGTTATCCACACCACCTCCTCCACCCTGCTCCACCTTCCTACCCCCCTTCTGTACTCCAGAAGTCTAGCTTTGCTGCTGCTGTCCATGGCTTAGACCTGCGTCTACCTCCCAGCGCCTCCTCCCCTGTCTCCAGCACACACAGCCACCTCACCACGCCACAGCTGTGCAGCTGCACCACACCAGAGGACTTGTCGGAGGCCTGTGGCGATAAGCACTACCACTCCCCTCTTCCCAGCCTCCCGGCTCCGGCCTCAGCTGCCCCACAGCTGCCCCACAGCCTTGCTTGTGAGGGATGAGACAAGCAGTATACATATGAACTTACAGCATGGATATCACGCATCTCAAAGACATACACACACACACACCCACACACACATTCTTTGATCCCCAGCAATGTGTGATGCTATGTAGTACTAACCTCAGATTAACAAATGAAATTCCCATTGTTTTTAAATGTATTCTTTTTTTAGTGATTAAATGTAGTGATTCCCAGAAGTGGACATTCCAGGTTCAGAAAGTAAAACTCCTTTCCAGGATTTTACTCAAGCTTGCTGGATTTTCTAATTAGTGCAGTTAAGATTAGCGGAATCAACACAATCCAGGAAGCCTGAGCAAAATCTTGGTGAGGACGTTTACTTTCTGAACCTGGAATGTACACCTCTGGTGATTCCAGATATGACTAGATCAGTCCCTTGCTACAGTGTCTCATTAGGACGGAGCAGGGGGCAGGTCAGGCAGGGCAGGGTCCTTCCAGGGTTGCTTAGCTGAGGGGGAGCTGTGACATGTCTGCTAGTGACAGACTGGCGTTGCGCCCCACTGCCGCCTGTGTCCTGGTGTGCCTCACTGTCGGCACAAACCCATGCGTGTGCACGCGCGAGCGTCGAGCAGCTGAGGGCGCTCGCGCGTCTGCACCACTGCTTCCGTCCTCTCATAACCTCACTCTGTCCACACATTTGGCTTCTTTGCTTCTCCCATAAGCCCCTTCTCCCTCAGTTCTAATTACACAGCTCCTCGGTTTCACAACTAATTGGCCAACTGAGAGCCAGCAAATTACCAGGAGAGTCTCTTGTTGTACATGGTGGCTTGAGAACATGAACTTTTTTTAAATTTAACATAAGTACACAGTCAATATGAACATTAGGCTGTTAATCACTGGCCTGCGTGCACTCACAGAAGTGCATCCCTCCCTCTTAACTATGTGACGTCCTTGTGAAGATCGACTGGACCACAGAGAACTCAGCCACTGTTATCAGACGCCCCCCCCCCTCCCCAGTGACGCTGCCAGTCCTGCCCCTTGTCCACTCCCTGTATCAGTAGCTTCTACATAACCTCTGCTTCTAGGCGTTTGGTAACGCCTACATAACCTCTGCTTCTAGGCGTTTGGTCTAACACAGTCTAAAATGGCTTTTAGATGTACTGCAGTGTTTCCTAATGCTAATCTGTACTTTCTCTTGTCTTCTGTTCCTGTTCTGACTATCTCAGCTGGTTGTGTGGTTTGAGAGGCTTACCTCGTAAGTCCTCCTTTGTCTGTCACATTCTTTTTCTGCTGCACATATCTTGGTGTTGCCATTGAGAAGACGCTGAGTGAAGTAAAGTGTGATTATTGTTCTCTAAGCCCAGTTTGACATCTAAAACCCAATATGGTTTTTCACATGTGTTTTGACTTAGAGGCATGCATCATTCTTCTTTGTACTTTTAATCAGTGTGTCCTATATCTCTAGTCCAGGAGATCCATCACCATTTTCATGTTTTGCCTCCTTTGAGAGCACCCGACTGAGGCTGCAGTCTTAATGATCAGTTCCTAATACCATTTGGATGTGTTGGAATGAGGACGACTCAAAGCTGTGCTGTGCAAAGGGGTTTCCTGGACTGGACTTTGGGAAGTTACACTGGTAATCTTGGTTCTTGACACTTTGTCTACTCATAGAAAATTCCTGCAACCATTTGAGTTACATGGACTTCATTTGTATATTATATTATATTATTTATTTATTTATTATGGTTATTATTAATTTATTATTATTAAGTAATACATGAATTAATTTTATATTATTAGTTGAGACAAGGCAGCTGTCCTTTGTGACATATGAGTACATTTATTTGGATTTTACTGTACTACGCCCAGCTTTGATGCTATAGTGTGACTACACAGGTTGTGTTGAACAAAGGCCTTTGTTTATGTAGTCTGCACATAACTAATAAAGTCTTTACCTAATAGTAACTGGCTATGTCTAAGACTTGCTGTTCTGTCCTTGGCTTCTTGAAATGTTTACATAACACATGTATTAAATAAGTACTGTAGGTTGCATTACCCTATTGGAAATAGGAAATGGGTTACTAGGCTGTTCTGGCTTGATTTCTCTTTGCTCCATTATAGAAAGAGTACATGCTTTCAGAGTTTTTTTTTAAACTTCTGCATTTGAATCTTTTTCTCTTTATTTGAAAGCTCTGTGGAAAATTCTACTGTGCTCAGAACCAGGAGGATTATGTCTGCTACCATACCGTGCATTTCATTTTGCTGTAAAATATACCACAGGCTCTCTGCGTGTGCACCAGCGGTTCAGAGCTCTCCTTGCCGTCGTTCAGGCCTTTTCAGACTGACACATTTTCAGTTTGTCAGCTCACAAATTCTGTTATCACTGCAGTATCACCAATTTAGATTCCCGCATTCTCTTATGATTCTTTTTCTGACAGTGATTCTGTGGACTTTCGAGTTCCAGTTGTGACAATTGGCACATGCATCACTGCTGCTGTGTCCCATAGCAGCGCGTCTGCTGTGTCCCATAGCAGCGCGTCATCCTCTTCACAATGGTGTGAGCTTTGCGTGCTCCAGTAGGGACGCGCAGTGCTGGGTGTGGTAGGGGCTGCACTCGGGGTGGGGGGGGTGTATGTGGGTCAGCTCGGCCTACTTACAGACCCTTTAATCATGCGTGCGTTTGTGCGGGTTTAGCCTGCCGCTCCTACAGCACATGCAGCGCCTCCCTGGGCAAGGACGCCATGGCAGGCCCCGCCCTCTCTCCATCCCCACCCCTCCCACCCGCCGCCTGCCTGCTTTCTGGGCCCTGTGAGGAACAAATGCAGAGGCGCTGGATGGCGTGGAGGTAGCACATCCAGTGCAGGGGGAGCACATTTCTGCACACAGGTGATTGGCATCCATGTTCCATTTCCTGAATCTAGCTAGATTGCACTTGTTTAAGTTGCTCATTGAACATGTTATTTAGTTCTCAATCAGCCTAAATCTGTAAACTGTTCGTGTGTGTGTGTGTGTGTGTGTGTGTGTGTGTGTGTGTGTGTGTGTGTGTGTGTGTGTGGGTGGGGGGGGGGGTGTGTGTGTGTCACAAGGGTAACTGGAATATGCAAAAGACAAATTTCCATTTAGTTGTGAACAATTAATGTTCTGTTCTAGAAGCTGAATCAACTGCTGGAAGCTGCTGCTCAGTGTCTTTCTGAACAATAAATATAAACAAAACCATAAAAATATTTACCAGTGAAAGATGTTCATTGATGTTTGATGATTGTTGCAACTGAATTAGCAACACTGTAGAATATACAGAGCTCTCACTGTAACAACACGTTGTAATGTGGAGGAATTGCAGTTGGGTAATTTCACAGAGGTGCTGCAGTACAATGAACACTGACTGAAACTAAGTCAATGCATCTGCCCTTTCCTCTTGTCCTCTCGTTTATCTGTTCGTAGGTGAACTTTATTTGCATGGTGTCATCACATTAGAACTTCTCAACCACAGAGATTTTTTTTTGTCTAATGCTCCAGGTAAATGAGACTGGCCTGTTGGTGGGTAGATGGTATTTGCAGCCAACATTTATTTTTTATTAAAAAGTATTATTTTGATATATAATGCATTATATAATATATGGTTATATTTCTGTGTGCAACACAAGCTCAGAAATAAGGCTTAATAGGTGTGTGTGTTTGTGTATGTGTGTGGCAATGGCAGAAATGCTTGCTGTATTTTTGAGCGGCTCTGTGTTGCAATTACAAAAAGACGTTGGGTGAGCGTGAGATGAACTGGTGTTAACAAAAGTTTACAGATGAGGAAACAGATACACCTGTCAGGAATGTACAGAGTCATCAGGCGTCCCACAAAAATATTTGACATTTAAAGCATTATTATTATATGTTGGTCTCTGTGATGACAATTAAACTAATATTTACATAAACATGATGTGAGGAAATTATTGCATTTATATAATTACTAAAAGACTAAAAAAAGAATTTTCATTTGGCATTTAATGCCCCAGTGCAGCTGTAAAATTAGAGCCCATATTAACATGTTGACCTAACTGTTATTTCCTCATCACATAATTTAGAATTTAATGATTGCTATTTCTTATTTTTTTACGCTTAGTGCTGTAATATTCCTGCCTTGCAAGGTAGTCCTCTTGATTCACCTTTTTCATGAAGAGCAATACATTATGGGTAGATATCCCAAGTGGTACTTTTGCTTCTAAAACTGGAATAACACAAAATCAAAGATTTTCCTGTTTTGGATTAGAGTCCTGTTAAAGTAACACTTTAACTCAAGAAGGTGATGTTTATCTGATGCTGTGTTTAGTCTAAGAGGCTATTTGCTCATAGGAAGGTGCTGTGCGGTCATAGTTTAGAGATCGGCCCACCTATGAAAGCAGGCTTGAGACGGAGTGGATGTGAGGTCAGGGAGAGGGCGCCTTCTCCTCATCCTCTCCTTGGCCCCATCAGGGATTCACTCTGCCTCTCCTTCATTACGGTTTGTCATCCACTATGTTCTCTTGTGTTGAGCTCCTTGTGTAACTGTGCGTTTGTTGTGGAGAAGAGGCGGGCAAGACAGTGGTTTGTGCGTTGTCTGGTAATGGGACTGTCCTGGCGGTCTCGGTTATGCAACGAGGCAGTGAAAGGCAGAGACAGACGGTCAGTCATGTTGTCAGTGCATCAGCTGCTCACCACCCAAATATGTCAGGCCGGCTTTGCGGCATAGCGCGCGTGTCCTCAACCACAAAGTGACTGAGGTAAAAATAGCTGGGGTCTACACGTCCCAGGAGGGGTTTAGCGGGGAAGAGAGAGAATCACGGTTGGCAAAAGTGTAGCTGCAGTAGAAAGAAACTGGGTCAGGCAAAGCCGGTGGGGGGCGGGTGGGTGGTAAACAGAGAGGGCAGTTGGGGGAGATGGGTTTTTCTCAGACTCCATCCAAAGTCTCCCAGCTGCCTCCCTGACTCCCAGAATTCCAGCAACACCTCAGCTGTGAGCAGGAACAGCCAAACTGGACCCCTCCCCACAGGCCTTGCCCTCTCCAGACCTCTCCCGCACTAATATGTGCCTTGTGTTTGTTTGTTTTTTTCTCTCTCAGAACACCCAAATGAATTGACCTTTACTCAGACTCAAGCTTATTTCTTTTCTAGCTCTGTGAGGTCACCCAGGTTCTCTGAGAGTTCACTCTGGGTGCCACTTCATAACTTGGCACAGTGGCATGTTTGTTTATTTTTAATGCTACACTTTTTACACTTTTTAATGCTATATGTGTGTCACACTCTCTCACACTCTCTGTTGTCACTATTACTTTCCGTCTCTCTTTCACTTTCAGTCTTTAGTGAATGTTTTCTTTTCAATAAAACTATCTCTAGTTATTTACCCTGGCTGCAGAGCTGTGAGTCTCCTCTTTTCACATCCCTTCTTACGCGTTGGTTCTGCTCTTTACTTCTGTTCCTCTCCTGCACTCTTCCTGTCTGCCACTCGTTCACTGGAGTGCCGTTCATACAATTCAATACAGTTTCCTCTCTCTTTTTTTAATTATTTTTTTGGTTCTGTTCACTTTATTTTGTTTCCAGACTGGCAGATTACACCTCACTTTACCAAGACAACTCACTGCAGCAACATTTGCCAAATGTCAGGAGATTATCTTAATAGAAATGAAGTTGCGAGTGTTCAGGTGTTGAATGGACTTTTTTTTAAAGTTTTGCTTTATAGAACCTTTCTCAACAGTCCTAAATGAAAGAAAAGTTTAGTTTTGCAACTATTTCCACGACACAGCACACGTCCACTGGTCAGGCTGTATATGCAGTGACCACATGGATCTGTTTTTAATCTGAGCCCAGCAGTCACCAGCAGCAAGCCTGTCCAGACGTCCTAGGAACACTGTCTGGCTTCCTCAGCTCCTGTGGTGCTCCAGTGACTCTGAGTGCTGCCCTGTCCTCTCCTCTCAACGTCACCCTCCGTAAGCCGCCAGGCCTTTAGGGGAAGGAGTGCTAATGTGGGAGGAAGGGAGGGAGGGAGGGAGGTCGATGGGTGGGCACGTCTCCCCCTGCCGGGGCCAGAACAGCCACTCCGCATCAGGCGGCAAGCCTGGATCAAGTCAGCACGTACCCTGCTGAGATGGTAGGGCAGGGGCGGCACCGCCAGTCAAGCACACACACACACACACACACACACACACACACACACACAGAGGCGCTTCTTGGGGCCTACTCTGTAGCACACACTCTGGAGGCAGAGCTCGTCAGACATCTTGCCACCAGCACTTATCGAGCAGTGGGGGTTTTTTTAACTCCTGTTTGCAAGGGATTATGCTGCTCTCTGTAACTGGAAAGAAGGTGAGTCAGGGGAAATGGCCGGTGCAGTGTTCCGTGACCAGGGACGTGCAAATAGCCATTTAAATGTCACTTTGCCGCATAAGCAGACGCGAGCTGACCTTTAACCTTTGTTGCAGGCACTTTAGGTTCTTCGGTGACACCAGTGGGACAGATTTTAACATCGCACGCAGAGCCACAGGGAGAGATACGGCCACATCTCACAGATCAGCAGGCCTTTGCGTCAGACATACTGCCAGGTGAGAGTTCATCTTTGCAAAAATGCGTGCTGTGTAAGTGTCATGCAAAGTAAGGGTTAGGCTGCAGGAATTATATAAATGTAAAATTAATCTGTGGTGTTGCTGAGTGGTGATGACGCTGAGTTAAAATGTGTTTTTATTAAGAGCAAATTATCTTTAAAAACACATTTTTATTTTTCAATCCACTCCAAATATAAATAAATAAACTGGCAAGACCGATGTCCTCCATCATGTGTTGATTTTGGGTGCGGTTGGTGTTCGTGGCTGCTTGTGCCATCTCTGTCTCTGTTTCTCTCTTTGTCTTTCTCTCTCTGTTTTCCACTCCACCACCCATCTTTTCCTCTGCATCTCTGAAGTGCAAACACAATCTTTCCCTTTGTGACACTCTCTGTTTTCGCCCGACTCTCCCTGGCTCTGCCTTCTGGCAGCGTTCAGCTCTATGGCTGCTTTTCCTGATCAGTGGGGCACTTCGTCTCACACCTCCCAGATGATGGACGCTGGCTTGATGGGACCTTTTTCAGGTTAATGTCTTTACCCAGCTGAGGGCACTTTCTCGTCCTCTGGCTTTTCTGGTTAGCGCCTGTACTACAGCGACCCTGGATATTAGCCTTAGAGTTATTGTAACTCAGTCTAACAAATATCCTGATCACTGTGCGCATAACTCCTAACACTTTTAGCATTGAGATGTTTTGAATGTGTTCGTGCAAGTGCTAATGCTGTTTTTGCTGGGATAGGGGAATTTGCTTGTATCTGTGGGTACCACTAGTAGATATCCCAGTATACCTAATCTTACACATGTGATCCTGTTAATCAGCACCATCTCAAAACACTCACAGACTGGATCAGGTGTTGGGTTCAAGCAGAAACTGAATTCTGCAGCAAGGTAGAGCTCCTTGAATAGTATATCTGACTTCTGCTCTATGGCTCATGGCAGTCTCCTAATGGGTAAATAAATATAAAGGATCAAACAGCAATTATCATGTTGCATGAATCTAGTGTATTTATATGCAGAATTGCCAAGTAAGGGACCAGTCAGGTTTGCCGCCTGGATCCACCGAGTCAAACAAAAGAAAATGTGTAAAGACACAGAAATAAAAGCCTGCAGCTGAATGTTGTATTCAGCCACATTTTGTAGCACTTTTACAGAGGAAAAACAGAACTGATTGGATAGGAAACTGAAATAAACATGAAATCACCAAAAAAAAAAAACAACCGAAAAAAAAACCCTTGCAGTATTTGAATATTTATTTTTGACATTCTTGAACATTTAGGCCTAACTGAGGAATTATTTCAGTGTGCTAGAACAGAGAGAGCATGTTGTTTTATCTTGACATTTAGAAAACCTTTCCCTGAAACCAATCCGCTCACCCAGTAAGCTTAGACACACTAATGGCTGTCCTTAATGAGCACGTCTTTGAATGACTATCTCCGCATGCTGGTCTGAGAGTGGCTGCCTGTTGCTAAATCTGTTCCTAAATGTGATTCTGCCGATGCTCCATTGAGAAAACATTGAGAGCAGCTCACTCTGCCGAGGTGATGAGTCATCCTGACCTGCACGTTTCATCTCAGGTTCAGCAGCTCAGCCTTTCATTCCCCTGGTATTTGAGGCGAGTGCCAGGGATTTACTGATTGGCTGATTTGATTGATTAATAATACAGGGAAACGTTTTAAAGCTGCTAAATTCTCAGAGTCAATTCTTTGAGCTATGATGTCTTATTTGCCATAGTGGTTTTGTCATAAATGTTAGTTTAGGTATATAGAAATATTTATCAGGTTTTTACAGTTTTACAGAAATGTATTCTCATAATTGGATATCCATACAGTGTGACTTGAAATTGTTTTAAATCAGTGTAATGTCAAAATGCTCGATTGTTAGCCAAAAGCTACGTTTATTAGCCAGATTCAGAAGAAACCTGATTACTAAATGGTGCTTTCCCAGTGTATTGCAGATGCTCTAGATGACTGTTGGAATAGCATGGTACCTTTTGTGTCCCCCCAGGTTTCTCTCAGCCTTCAATGGGTTTGGGGATGAAAATTGATGTCGGAGTTGCACCAGTCCAGACAGAAAAACCACCCAGCACTGCAGACACCCAGAAACTACCATTGCTGGCCACAGAGGCACCTACCACACCTAAGAACCTTGGGGACTTGTCTACAGGTAGAGGAGGATGACAACACACAGAGACACACAGTTTACCACACTGCTTTCATCTACTATGCAATTATTTCATCCTAGTATCGTTGTGCTAATATGGGATTGTGCGTAACAAGTCAAGATTATATCCACACCATCTGCCAAGTAAGGTTTCTCTGGCAGAAACCCCTAGCCCTAATATTCAGCCACTTCCTCCCCAGCTACACTGATGAGGTCTGGTTTTTACAGAGGATTATGGGATTACAGCTGGAGATACCCTCTGAGAGTTATCCAGATGCATCAAAGGGCACATGCATTCCCACCTTTTACCACCATGGGGCATTATAACTAGATACAGAGAGTCAAGCTTCATGCTTCATACATATATGAAAAAAAATTCTGCTCATCTGTGGTTGATGACCAATTGAAGCTATTCAGCTGGTGGAGGGTGTCATGCCTGACAAAAACAGGATTCTAAATACAGAATTGGTTTTGAGGTGCTAAATTTGAACAGCATAATTTAATTTCTTATAACTTAAACAGCAATCATTTGGTACTGTATACATGCTACAAAGAAAGATCTAAAGCAGTTTGTTCAGTATTCATTGAGGTGTGTTAACGTGCACAGTACAGAAAAACACATGAGCCAGTGACAATCAGTAATCGTGTTTTAACTACTTTAATTCAGAACCGTGTACCCTGATCCTTTTTGATGTAAGGGTTAATCGGTACATCCCAGATGTAAATCCACTATCTGATGTCATGTCTCCCTTATTCATTGTTATCATAGAAGACATGTTTATCATTTTATTTGTGTTATTCACCAGAAAGACCTTCCCATAAGAAAACATGTTCTCTCTTCATACGTTTTGAATTAAATAGAGCATTTGAGCTTTTCAGGATGAAAATAACTGGGTCGTTTTAGTATAGCATCCAGTTATTTACTGCATAGAGCACAGAAAAACCACTGCCTTATGTCTGTAATGTGGAGTCCCTTCTTCTGTGTCTATATTGTGGGAATGTATAAAAGCAAACTAAACTCAGTACAAGGCAGCTATCAAAGAGTATTGCACAAATTAAATATGGTAGACATTGATTGAGGTGATGTTCTTCCTAAACTTTGCCTATTACTCTAACAAAGTTGTGGTTATGTTGTTTGTAAATCAGGTTCTTTTTAAAAAAAAAACATTTAAAGGTATGTGATGAATATCTCACTGACTATTTATGACTATTGCGATTATTTTAAAACATAGGGTGCACTCCGTACTGTAGATGTGGCAATAGAGTAAAGAGTAGAGAGTATGTGCTGCTAACTGTTGTTCCCTCTTTGCATATGAGGTGTCTTTGCTGACTGCTGGCCACATGACGCTGGCCTTCCCTCTGACCTGCCCTTCACACCCAGTGTTTCCACGATGGTCAGTCTCCATGCAAGCCATCTGGCAGAAAGCCCACAGGAAGCCCCTGACCACCAGTGGACTCTCAGAGATGATGGCGCAGGGGATAGAGAGGAGAGAGAACATGAAGGTTTTGATCGCAAAAAGGAGAAGAAGAAGAAGAAACGGAGACCAAGGGAAGATGTCTGGGACCTGCTGGAGAATAAGAGCCACTTAGAAATGGAGAGCGAGAGTGGCTCTGTCCCTGAGAGCCAACGTCAGGCGTCACCGCGCAAGGACCGGGACAGAAACGAGATCTGGGAGCGTGAGGATTTTAGTCGGGGTGGCGGAAGGATCAAGAAGGGGAAAAGCCGCAAGAAGATTCCGGAAGAGTGGGCAGTCCATGCAGAGCCATTTGTCCCTGCCTCGGCCTCAGCACCTCAGGACTTTGGGGAAAAGCTAACAACTTCTCCACTGGTTGGAGACATACAAGCATGTGGCCAAGGCATGATCTCACTGGACAAGGATTATGCCGATGAGGTCCTCATGCCATCGTCGCTCACCCAGGATCTGTTGTCACTCACAGCAACCTCCCCACCAGCCCCTGTGGAGCATGGGCCTGCAGTTCACACTGCAGTGTCTCCCAGTCAGGGACCATGTCTTTCACCCACAGGTCTCTTGTCAGTCTCTTCAGGCTTCCATGATATGCTTATGGAAACAGAAAGTGTCAACCTGGATAAAACCAAAGATACCTTTAACCTTCCGCCAATGGAAGGTAGAAACGACCCTCTTACTTCCACTTTGAATGACGCCACAGGCTTTGTGTCTGGGGGGGGACCTTTTGAGGAGGCCATGTTTGAGCAACAGCCTTCTTTCATTAGCTCTGCTCTTGATACCCATGTTTTGGCTGATGCCCCTTTGGTTGACCCTTTGATGTCCACTCCTGGTGGTGCAACTTTTGGATCCTCTATGGAAGCTTTGATCTCAGCTCCACCATTCTCCCCATCTGGAACAGCCTGGTCTCTCAATGACTCGCACCTAAACAATAGCAGTGATCCCTTTGGCATTGCAGATGTTGAGGGTGTTTCCTATGAGAGTCCTGTACCAGCCCCTTTGCAGTCACCAAAAGGCAAAAGTCCAAAAGAGGCCAAATCGAAACAGGGCAAAAAGTCACGTTCATCCTTATCAAAGAGTCCTGCGTTACCCGAAGAGAAACAACCTTCTCAAAGCTCTGTGCTGAACCCTGCCGCCCCACCATTCTTCCCTAGTTTTGCTGAACCCCAGGAGCATGTCGCAGCTCTGCCTGTCATGCAGGAAGGTTTGTTTATTTTTTTATGGAGTGTGGGATATGGATCCACTCATTGCATGACTGTGTGGATCCAACACTGGGGAGTTGTTGCACTGGGCTTGGGTGACTAGGCTCTTTACCCCCAATCACTAACATGGTTATTCCCCAAATTTACGCCCCATTATCGGGGACCACTCAAAGTTGGCTGGCTTGGTTTTGCTTGGGTGTTCACTCTGCTCAAAGGGGGCATCACTACCAAATGGAGCACTGTGGCTATGCATAGGGCAGGACTCTCCCCATTAACCATGTGTGATCCAGCGTGTACACTACTAACTCTTGGTTTGCAGTGTTTCAGGGACGCACCCTTGTTCACTCACCACAATCCAGTCACTCTGCTGCTACCTGTTCTTGCCGTCAGGGTGCACTGGACATGCTTAACATGGTAGTCCTTTTATTCTGAACTTTGAGTCTTCATAACATGTCTGTGTTTCTCTTCTAGAACCCATTCAGTGTGCTGCACAGAGAGAATACTGTCTGAACACTTTTTACGTGGCCAGCAAAATATCCGTTTAAGCTCTTTGTGCACGAGTGCAAGAATACAGAGATGAGTAAAATGCATTTCTTTCTCTCTTTGTTCTCCTTCCATGTCCTGTTCATGGCATCGTTTTTTTCCTGCCTGACATCTGTTACTGTAGGTAAGTCAGTTATCATTTAGATAAATTGTTTGTCTGTTTGATTTGTGTTGAAAGAGTGTTGACAATTACTCTGTTGTATTTTAAATGGGCTGCTAAGTGACAAGGTCACAAGAGCAGTGCTGTTGAAACACAGATGGGCAAATCACATTATAGTAATGAATTAAAATGTGTCCACATACAACACAAATAGCTTGAAGGTGTGATTGCTGTCAGATGATAACAGCAACGTCATGTGTTATAACGTAGTATAATTGTAGTAAGAATTCTCTTTTCTTTGAAGGTTTTGATTTTTTATTATTCTTTAATGCTATATATGTGGTATACTGTATACAGCCATACACTGAACTAAACTTGAAATGGGCCACTTGTAGTCAGCATTGTTATAGATACTATAACAGTTACTATGAGCAAAGAAAAACATGTCTGACTGAAAAGCTATTTTGGAAAGTTTATATAGGAAGCACCACACAAATGGAATTTTGGATATATTAGAAACTGAATAAAGATTAGAAATACATTTATACTTAGCATTAATAAGTAACTCAGAACTAACATTTTTAATAACACATTATATGTTGACATATCAGTGACATTAGGATATGGGGGATGTTTGAGTTATGTAATGTTTCTGAAGGATAAAGTGCTTTATGTCCATTTCCTTGTGCGTGAGGCTGCAAGCTGTTGACTGTAATGAGAAAAAAATAACGTGATTCATATTTACATCTAGGCCACATTGAGTGAGCAAGTAGCTGCTATAAATAGCCGAGTGACACACTCCCAGCAGGCATGGAGCTATGATTAATGAATAGAGTGGAGGAAGACACAGTTTACTCTGATGATCTTCCTTAATTTCCTTACCACTCTGCAACTTTTACAACCACATGGATCAGGAACTCTGAGGTTCTCTTTAGTAAACGCCAGCCTCTTAACCAGGACCCGAGCGCCTGATTCTAAGTGGTGTACAGAGGTCTGCTGCTTTGTTGCATGCTGCTTATGTCATACACACTTTGAGGTTAATGAACCCTAAAAGGCACAAAGTATCATAAATTATATAGTCCAGTATTTTGTATTGCTTGTCACAAATGAAATAACCAGATTACTGAGACTGAAACTATTTGACCAAGGTGAAATTGTATTATAATTATTGTTATTCCTTTATTGTTTAAAAAAAGATGTGGTGTGTTCTTATGTTCGTTTAGTGTAGTTAATTGTGGGGATGGTGTAACGGCGAAAGCAGGTGTGTTGACTGGGCCTGTGCCACAGTCTGCTGTCATATTCTAAATGTGATTATACCATTGAACTGTTTAAAAACCCCAACATTTGATTGTGATGATGGATATTCGATTATGCGGGGTGAGGGTGTGCTACCATGTCTGCCTCGCGTGTGCTGGCGTGTGCTCGCGTGTTCTCGTGTGTTCTCGCGTGTGCCTTGGCCACCTTACTGACTGCACTGCGTGACAGACAGGAGTCACTCATCACTTTCACTGATTGATAGTGAAATGTAGGTCAAACTGAAACGAGTGAATAATTCAACAACAACCATGTGGTAACTATGGCAGAGAGTTCACAACTCAGCCACAGAGAGAGTCATGTGCATTTTGGGTTAGTAGGTGGTAAAATTGTGGGACCTCATGATTAAGTTGTGTGAAAGCTGTGTAAGCTATAGTTAGCCTACTATCCAGCACTAGCAAACTAAGGATACATCTTGAAGTCATGCACCTAAAGGAGTATGGCCTGTTGTCTTTTAGCGTTTATTATGTTTGCAAGCTAGCAAATATTTGGGGAGTTCCAGTGTTCTTTATCTATTTTAATATCACTTTATTGAACATTCTTCCTCAGGGTAAAGCATCTTCGTTGTCACATTTGCTGGAATTGTGCGTGTTAAATTTATTTAAATAGAAATACAAATGTGTCGGGTACTGTAATAACTAAACAGATATTCAGGTCAGAGACAGAAGCTTTATGCACTGCATGTCCAAAAGAGTTTGATTATTATTCCTTGTTCCATATTAAGGAAAAGACAAATGTTTGAAACAACAGACAAATGTTGAAATAAATATGCATATACAAGTCATATGTTTCTTGCTGCATTGGTTTGTGCTCCTATGGACCTAATTTGAAAAAAAAAGCATATTCAAATGGTTCAATGGTTTTTTTACGAAGGAATAATCAGCCATCATTTTAGCCAATTTTGTATGGGTGCTTGTGTGTGTGTGTGTGTGTGTGTGCGTACGAGTGTGCGAGCGTGTGCGCGTGTGTGTGTGCACGCATGTACGTACGCACAGCAGTAAGCTGGCTCTGTAATTTTCAGTACTTTCACTGGGGTGGGTCTGTGTCACTGAGGGTGCTATTTTATTCAAAGTGGGAGGCAAGATACCAGGGTGTGGTGTCAGACTGCCCAGACTGCCAGTATCTGTTATTTGTATGGTGCATTTGTATTCATGTGAAAATAGGTCCTGTCTGTGCTTGGATGTCTGCTTATCATCTTTCACTTAAAAGACACGTTAAACTTTTAAGTTTAATTAGTGAATGAAATAATGAATCAAAGAAATCTTTCTGGACAACTGTTGTGTTTTTATAACTTCTGTGATTTATTAGTTGCAAAGATGTTTTTCTTAAAGCGCAGGCTTATGTCCCCATGCACATGGTTGTGGGTGTGAGGGTTGTTGAAGCAGGTCCTGTCTTTATGGATAGGAGACAGCCAGAAACAGCATGAACAATGTCTGCTGTCGTGCGATTCTGTGATTGGCACAGTTGATTTCCTCTCTGGGCAAATTGTAGCACTTCATTTGCAGTTTACAGTTCAGGACAATTGACACAGCAGACTGTTTCTTTCTAATTCAGACTTTTTTTTTTTACTTTTATCAGGATTAATACATTACATTTTCTCAAATGAATATTTAAATACAATTAATAAAAATGTATATTCAAGTAGAGAAGTGAAATGCTCTAGTCTATGTTTCGTCTTAAAAAAAAATAATTATTTTTGATTAACTTGAAGGTCAGAACAAATTTACTGATGTGGTTTATGTAGATTATTCTTGTCTTGCTGCTGACAGTCTCAGAGCCACTGAGCACAGCTGTTTGGCTAATGTCATGTTATGAGGAAAAACACTAATTTTAGAAGCTATGGGTTTAATGAGGCCATGCATGTAAGTGCAGGGTTGTTGGGTAGAAGGCCTGTGAGGCGCTCTTCTAGTCTCAGGAGCCCCATCATACATCTTACATACATAATCCCAAGGCAGGAAGGACACTGGCAGTCCTGCATCATATTTTGACTGCATTCACAGGAGGGAAAACATCAGATTTTCAAAGCCAATGTGTATGTGGGGTGTGATGGGGAGGGTGGGGGTGTTGTGCTTGGGGGGGGCAGAGAGGAAATCTTTTTAGAAGCTATGGGTTTAATGAGGGACCCCCCTAGCAGCCTCCTATCGCTGGCCCTGGCGTAGTATAACATTGGCTAATATAGTATGAGTATAGCTATTGGCTTGGCATATTAGTATTGGCTGTGTGAATGTCAGTGAGCTTCTGCAAGCCCCCCTGCTGTGACTGAGTGCAAAGATGCTCAGGTGTGCACAGGCTCATCAAAGCTATTTTTACCCTCGTACAGGATGGGTCAGTACATCTCCTTCTCCACAGCAGCTAATCAGTACACTGGAGTTTGTATCAGTTTTGTTTGCAAATGATTGTTTTTGTAAGAATGCTTCAACACTGTTGAACACGTTTTTGTATTTCCAATACACTGAGGCATCATAGCATGATTTGTGAATATAAGATAATTAAGTGGCTTATTTATTTAGCCTTTGTGAGTCATTGAATAAATAATGAGAAGGATAAAAGCTATGTAAATTAGAAAGATTGAGTTCAGGAAAATAGCCAAAAAGGTCAGCTCATTGACTTTTTTATGTTACCCACAGGTTCCCTCTGGAATGGGGGTGGGGCCTATCCAGTTGCTATGGTGACTAAAGGACAGCTGATGTTTCCATGGTAATGGGAACAGATGCTGAAGTAGGCGCTAAGCATGGGTCTAGTTCGTCCCTCTGCAGATAACAAATGAAGTGATGCAAAGTATTTTATATTAAGGTTCCATAACACACAAGTTAGTGTACCATTTTGCCCAGAAATAATAAAAAAAAACATTATCTGTAGATTTCTAATTTATAAGCAACATATAATAACGTTTTCTTAAATGTATTCATTTATTTTTTGCAAACACACTACTATTTTTGCAGTATTGCCTAAAATAGTGGAGGTGGGTACATTGAATGAATGTTTAGCAGCATTTTGTAACGGTGTTAATTATTCAGATATGAAAATCAGGCAGACCTTGACTTGGTTCTATAACAGGCTCTGGAACTCATCGGCTTCCAAAAATGGTGGGTGGTATAAGCGATGAAGAATAATCACAGGTTGCTTCAAGATACGGGAAACTGGGATGACCGTACATATATAATGTTGGTCTGTTTTGACACAGGTAGCCTAATCTAGCCTAATCTAGTCTGTGTGATGGGATTATCTTTCAGAAGCATTTCAGTACTGATGCTTAAAGGAATTCAGTAAGCAGATTTAAAGCAGTCAAAAGGCTTGTAGTATGGTGCATTAAAGCTAAATCACTATTAATGCTACTGCATAGTCAAACTCCTATAACTACATTTTCTTAGTTGTACAATTGCCTTTATATTGTTTTACTCCGGTACTCTGTTTAAATTATTTTCTCACATTGAATATTCTGCCCCAATCATCCTGTTTAACCTTAATGTCTAACCTAAATCACCATTCCCCTCAAAAAGCATACATTGAATCGCTGATTTTAAGAACCTAAATAACAGTGTCATATGAATACCAAGAATCTCAGACAATGCCACATGGTCTGTGTGAGCAAGCCACTGGCATGGGGACCTATGTGCACCTGGGTAGCTCTCCTCTATCAAGGCTCACTGGTGTACATAACTTGGTCTGCATTACTGAGTATGTGCCTATTGCCGTCGTTTTACATTGAGGATAAAAACAAATCCATTACATTTTCAAGTTCAGGAGAAGGAAATACCCATACTGAGCGATTTGTTTAGTCCACACTACTGAGAACATGATTTCTCATTCTTTGATAAGATGTTAATTTTTCCAAATTGATCAGTTTGGTGAGAAATTTATTCTGTATTTGGGTAGAATGTTCCTTTAACAACGAGGCCTAGAATGTTTTGGCCATTAGGTTTTGGAGCTGTTGTACATGGGGTGTCTGTGTCCCAAATGGAAATGAATTGGATATTTGGCTGCCTGTAGCTTATAAATATTTCATTGCAGTGGCTCTAAAATCTGTCCTTTTAAAATTCAGTACAGCCCTATCATGGCATGATGACACGCTGACATGTTTGCCCTTGGTTTTACTGTTGCTAGTTCAGCCGAGGTTGATTGATGAATGGCTTGTTACGGGCTAGTAAAAAACACTGCTGTTGATCACCATGTATGAAAATGCGATTGTACTGACAGAGCTCTTTAAGTTTCACAGTTTTTAAACATCTTGACTGTGCAGCTTTTAAAACATGATCACAGGAGGTTGGCGAATCTGTCATATTTCAGCACCTATATAAAATATATGAACATTCAGCATTAACTCTAATTGCCTCTAATTATGTCTCTAGTTGTTAAAAGGTTATGACCACAGCATTGACTTTCCTGGATGCATGTCTGATGTAACACAGTGGCCCATTCCCCGTTTCCACTTCAGGAATCTGTTTCTTCCTCGGTTTGCAGCTTACGTGCCCACTGCCAGCACCTGCCTGTCTGCACTCATTCTTTCTGCTTTTTTTCTTTTTTTATCAGGCGAGTTGAGTTTTAGAGATTGGGCCATGCTGTTAAATATAAATGTAAATAAAAGAAATTCTAAAAGACGGAAGGCTAATTTTGATCCGTGCGGCTCGGTTGTCTGCGTCTGTTCCTCGTCTTCCTCCGCCCCTTCCTCTCGCACCTTCGTCATCCCCTTACTCATCCACCGTGTTCCTGAGATCAATATGTCTGTGAGTGCAAACGTGCCCCTGCGCCCACTCCCCCTCTAGCAGCCGTCACGGTGACAAGGCTCCTGTTGCCATGGTAATGGGAGGCAGTTGCTTTGGAGACTTAAGGAAACAGGGCTACCAAGGAAACAATGGCTGTTCACTAGAGGGCCTGGGGGAGGTGGGTTATTGAGCTAAACATAGAAACTCAGCAGCCACTTTAAGTCCCTCCTGCCCTCAACCACTTTGTCTTCTCCTTCCTAGCGTTCCAGCTCATTTTACTGTGTAGTCACCTGTGCTGTTGCCGTCACTATGATTAATGCCATGGCTATGCCAGCGACTCCAAACAGCTGTGAGGATCAGGGAATGAGATTTTTTTTTTTGCTCTTCAGTTAAGGCATCCTTTATCCTGAAGTTAAATTTGCCTAAATATAGTGTATCCTATTAACAGTTTACTGCAGTGAACTGAACCACGTACCTGAAATTTCTTTGGACACATATAGTAGACATATCCAGGTAGGCATGGTGTTTTTCCTAACTGAAGCAAGCGTTTGCTAATTGGAGTCTTTTCAAATGAGGTCGAGTTATGAACTACAGCTCTGTTTTTTGATTGATCTATAGACTGGACCGAGTATAGTATTTTTTGCTTATGCCGTTTGGCCCTAACACTTAATGGCCAAGTGAATGGGCTCATTGCTAGAGGATGACGTTCGGTGTCCCTGTTTAAGGGGCCCCAGGCAGCACTCAGTAGGATAATGTGACACACATCAGATTTTTTAATCAGTGACCACAAGTTAGCATCTGTCCCTTTCCACTAAGCTGTAGAATAAATCACTCCTATTAGAGTCATCCGTATCTTCTGACCCAACGCCAGATTCAAGCTAAATGATGAGGTGTCTAGCAGGGACTGCTTGAAACTGAATGGTGTGGAAAGAAGCCCTTTTATTGACCCACCAAAGCTATTCCTACATTAAAGTTCCATATCTCTTCATGATAGGTTTACTGCTTTGTAAAAACGTGACTGACTATACACTTCCTGCTCTTTCTTAAGTCATTACATGTGTGATGTCACCCTGTAACCTAACCAGTGACTGAACTAAAGCTTACATAAGCCTTGTTCATTAACACGCTGTGACTGGTGGGAATGTGTTCTTTGGTGCAGCAAGGAGAAAGTACTGATTGGGGGAAAATAGCTTTGACATATGTAACTATGGCAATAGTGATAGTTACTGTGACCATGTCAACCTTTAGTGAGGCGATAAGAGGGTATGCTAGCTGAATGCCTACAGATAATGGGTAGAAGCTTTTAAATTGACCTTAACACAGGAAGTATAATCTCATCTTTATGATTTATTTTCATTCTTTGTTCTATGATTGTCTGTCAACGTGCGAGGGATTGGTCTTTGGTGCCAAGAGTGTCTTCATGAATCAGTCTTGTTTTTTTTTTTTTTCATTATACACAGGTCAGCCTCATACTCTTCTCATAATGTCTGTTTACAATATAGGCCTACTATACAAATAGGGATTCAAGGATGGGGTTGCACCTTTATATTAAAAAAAAACATTTAAAAACATTGATTGTGCCCAATGTTTTGAGAATGTGGAACATACAGTGATGATGTTTTGTTCTTATTGTTGTTCAAGATTATTTGAGGGATTTATGACCAGTATGAAGCTGCAGGTTACCCACTGTGAGTTTACACACAGGCCACCTATGAGACCAGAGGCAGCAGGATTCAGATCAGCTTTGTCATGGGGCGCTGTTTTCACCCATCTGGCATGCTTCCATCTTTGTGCATCACCATCTCCATTCATCTTCTACTTCTCCCCATGTCTAGCATGACCGTAGTGTGCCAGTCCACTGAGAGCTGCTCTGTGTGCGCACACACACACACACACACCATGCTCACAGATGCATGACTGAGGGAGAAATATAAAGCAGTAAAATGGCATTAATATATTTAGCAACAAGGAGGGATGTGGTGGGACTTCAGGGCAGTGATGGGGGGAGCCCCCTGCTGGCAGCCTGAAAACATGCAGCAGACAGATGAAAGTGGAACAGCATGGGAGGGAAAGAATAAATTGGATGTCTGAACTAGCACATTGCTGTGATTGGGGGGGTGAAACAGAGATTAATATTACTCTGATATGAATGCAAAGCTGTGACGATATGGTCTAAAATCAGGCAGTAAGCAACAGCTCTGGTTAACTGTCACGCATCACCCTTTGGAAAAAGTCATTAGCTCCATGTACTCTGATTACACTCAATGCAGGTTGCTCAAGGAGAGGTGGTAGTTTTTTTTCCCTCAGAATTTGCAGGAGGGACTGGGAGAGGGAAGAAAGATGGGGTGGGGGGTAAAGTGGACAACGTGGAAGAAACCGGCGAGGCAAAAGGGGCGGGCTCATCTGAAGGGGAGGGAGCTGATATTCAGCAGCAGCGAATAAGCTTGCACAGAAGGACTCACATGGCCTGAGCCAAGGAAATGGCTGTCTGATGCGAAGGGAGGGAGGGAGAGAGAGAGGGAGAGTGGATGTGTGTCAGAGAGAGGAAGAGAGAGCCGCGCTTTGAGCTCAGTCTCAGTCTCACAGCTTCTTGCCCAGTTGTGGAGTGCAGAGACGGAGGGAGCCGTACCGTCGCACACCGCCACGCTGCCAGCCAGATCGCAAGCAGGAGAGTGAAAGTGCACATTTCTATTGTAATAAAGAGGACGAGAAGGAAGCAATAACAGAAGACCAGAAGAAGATCAGATAAGGAGCAGATAGTGACAACGAGAGGAGGAAAAGAATGTCCTCCCTCTCCAACCAGCAGCCAGCATCTCCATTCCCGGAGTACAGTGAGCTGTGCAAGGTTCCTTCCATGTCCACACCCCCTGACCCCCAGGGATGGGATTGGCAGCATGGTGACATGGGGGCTCCGAGGAGCTTTGCAGGTGCTCCCAGAGCTCCAGGGCTGACTGATGAAGACAAGTTGTGTTTCTTTGACTCTCCGGCGGGGGTGGGCGTGGAGTCGGGGCTGAAGGTACCTGGGAGAGGGGTGGTTCCTGGCAGCATGTCACTAGGCAGTGCAGGTGATAGCCCAGACAGTCCTCTGTCTTCATCCCCCTCACCTGCATCCCCTGGGAAATACACAGTACCTTTGGGATGTACAGGTAACAGCGGAATGACACTTCCTTCAATGGCTGGACTACCAGACTCACCAGCCCAGCAAGTCCCTTCTTCTCTCGAGTCTACAAAGCCAGTGAGTGCAGGAGGATGGACCTCTTCAATGCAGGGCCTCAGTCCAGAGGCCAGACCCAAAGTGGACCCTCCTCAAGCACCCCCTAACTACTGTGTCATAGGAATCGTTAATGACAGCTACCTCGAAGGCGGAAGCGAAGGTCTCGGTGGCCGGCAGAGAGCCGAGGGCTCGTCTGAGGACAGCGAGGGAGAAGCAGAGGACCTGGCGCCCTGCTTCATGGGCCGGGCAGAGCAGCAGCGCAAGGCCATGAGGAGGGCCATGTCCGAGTGCTCACACCTCTCCGTGCCGGCCAGTCTCGAACTCCCGGACAAGTACCCCGGCGGCAGTGTGCTGGACGAGCTCACTTCCCCGGGAGGTGGTCCTCGCCGACCTCACTCTGCCGCCATGAAACGCTCGCTCACCGTGGCCGATGACCAGCCCCCGACACCTCCACCGAGCCTCTATGGCTCCGGGGCAGTGCGCGCCGACTTTCGGGACTCCGATGGCCCCCTTCACCTCTCCCACTTCCCACCGCTTAAGAGCAACGGGGGCTTCCCGCGCTCGCCCATGGAGGATGTTCCAGAAGGTTCCATTGTAGACAAGGACCGGGGCGTGCTGGTGCCCGTGCCGGAGCTCGCCCTTCGAGCTTTGAATGGCTCCCCTGGTGGTACTGATCGCAGCACTGATTCATTCATTGTACCTGAGGGTAGGTGATATAAGATGATATTGGTAACGCATCTTATTGTCCAGGCTGTAAATGACATGCACTGCATGAAGGGATAGTAGTAAACAAATGTTAGGATTTTTTTCCTAAGTTTAGAGCATGTACTGATGGTGGATGATGGCATTTTAAGTAGCAAAACCTGATCCACATTTAGATAAACATAATGTTGTGTGCCAGAAGCAAACAAATTGATGTTTTGGGGTTTTTTTTTTTTTTTTGGCATAAAAATATTTCTTTTATTATCACCCAGTATATGCATACGTGTACTCATGCATGCTGTGTGTGTGCGTGTGTGCGTGTGTGCGTGTGTGTGTGTGTGTGTGTGTGTGTGTGTGTGTGCACATATGTGTACATGTATGTGAGTACATGCATTACTGCACAAGAGGAAAAGTTTCACTACACATTAGCAACTGTTGAATGACACTGGAGTTACAAAACATGAGACTGTGGTTATAGGCCCTAACAGCAGTCTAGAGTCTCGAGCCAGACGGTCTCGTGGCGTCTACCTACGTGCTTCAGTCGCGCTTACAGCACAGCGGTATCACGCCACTGCCAAACCCGCCTCCATCACCCCCTCCGCTCCCTCACCCCCCACCCCCTCCCCTGTCCCCCGCCTCTGCACTCGGTGTGCACATTTCTCAGATTCTGTTTGTTTGCCTTTATAAACGTCCCCACCTCCTGTCATGATGTGGTGTCACCATGTTCAGGACAGTCCCTTTTTACAATGCTGTGCAATGGAATAGTAGCAGATGTGCTGGTGGGGTTATTTGCAGCAGCCTGTTCGTTCTCCTGTTCTGCAAGGTCAGTGAGTGAGGACTCGCTGCTCTAACTGCAGAGGGTGTGAATACGAAGCCTCACAAGCTATTGTATACCTGTCAGATTTTGGTCTCCATTCACTGTCGCCAGCATGGCTGATACTGAAAAGGGGTATTTGCTTTACAAATAAAGGAATGTACAATTATTTATATTATTATTATTTATAGAATTATACTGAGGTGTTAATGTTATGTTTTTAGCCATTTTTATGTCCTATAGAGCATGTCTGAAATACTTTGCTACAAGTGGGCGCTGTTGAAAGAGACAAATTGACATTTTGCCTAATTATTATTTTTTAACCGCTCCTGCTCTTTCAACTTTACATTGAATAAGCGAAACAGGGTTTCAGAAAGCAAGTCCGTCTTGCGAGTTCCTATTTATTTATTTATTTGTTTCTTTTTCCCCTGTAAGACACGGTTGTTCACATATCAACAAAAATAATGAGGCCGAGAACAGCTGCAGTGCTGGGAGCGAATGCAATTACTATGCTCATCACGCCTGCGAAACGGTCCCACCAAAAGCACAGTCCCCACAGCATGGCTTGGTGTGGTGGTGTGGTGGTGTGGTGGTGAGCATGGTACTGCTTCAGCCATTGTGCTGTTACCTGGAGTAAATGCTGTGACTGTCCTTGTTGCCTGGAGAAAAGCCATCTTTTTGTTCCACGTTTAATCAGTATGTGTTTCTCTTTTCTATGTAATCAGGACAATGCAACACCATCATGGTCTAATCCTGTAGAGATCAAAGAGTTAAATATTCCTATCTCTGCTTGTCTTAACACTTAATCTTGCCCTCTAAATTATGTATATTTGCTGATAAAAAAAACACAATTTGCTGGAGCAGATAAGACACTTTTGTTTCTTGCGTCATTTGCAGTCAGTTGAACAGGTGAAGAACGTTAGACAGCATCAGAGCACTGAGCTGGCACCGCTTGTGTGGTAATTATCTGACACCTTATGCTCATATATTTATTTAGTTTCCATTTATGGCCAAAAGGCTTAATGCCCCAAACAGAAATCTCCAGATCAGCAGCACAGGTGCTGCAGGACAGGCTCTGAGCTGACTGAGTGAGATGTATAGTTGTACCTGTCAGGACATACAGTCTTCAAGTGTTGATGTTTGAAAGCCTTTATTGTTACCATAGTAAAAACTGCTCAAGCAGCTGTCTGTTCCTGATTTGGTCTTTAATGTTTGTTAACGATCTTCAGATGCCACCTGTCTTCCTTGCATGCTTGATTGTAGGCTGCAGTATCTAGTTGAAGACATTGACGACACTGGTAATACCAAAGGGCTGCCAAAAAATGTCTTCACTGATTAGTTGCTGTGTATATAGCAATGTCAGTTCACTGAATGAGATAATCATCTGAAAGATGCAAGAGGCTACAGTTGTTCGTACAGTTGCTTCTTCAAAAATGGGGAAACTGTTGTTATTGACATGTACCAGGAAACACACCATTTTGAGAGGACTTTTTTCCGCAAATCCTGTGCTCTCTCTCAACTAGAACTTTGTATATTTACACCCCCCGAAAGAAAAACCCATCAACAA
The DNA here is from genome assembly GCA_020368025.1 of Brachyhypopomus occidentalis. Taxonomy (NCBI): domain Eukaryota; kingdom Metazoa; phylum Chordata; class Actinopteri; order Gymnotiformes; family Hypopomidae; genus Brachyhypopomus; species Brachyhypopomus occidentalis. Next base: position 613,616 of record JAGXOD010000075.1, read on the forward strand.
TGATTAAAAGATGCTCTAATATCCAAATGCTAAGACAGGAGCTTTTTTTAAAGAAAATAAATTTGTAGTTCAATTTGTTTTGTACAAGTAAATAAGGCTTTTGACATATATCAGTTCCTCAAAAATCTTTACTTTTTACAGAATGTCTCTTATGTGACCAAGAACACCATGTACATCACTTTCAAATCTAATAACATCTGAGATTTAGCAGTGTGGTCCTTAAATGCTATTTAAAAACCACCTTCAGTGTTAAAGGTACCTATTTCTCCACTTCAGTGGAGTTTTGTTGCACTTACTGACATTGCAATACTGACATTTACATTTAAACACTTTACTGCTTACAGATGGATGTGCTGCTATAATGATATATGTCTTCATCATTGTTTTGAGCTCCAGTCATTTTTCTACATTTGAAAGAATTAAGAAGAATTACCATTCAAAAGGAAAGGTTTACCGTTTGATTTGATATGCCATATTTGGGGTTCTGTTGAAGGCCTGAGAAGACCACAGGCTGTTGGCACATTGTTAAATGTAGCCATGTGGTGATGAAGGCGTTTTACAAATACATGGTGTATAGGCACTGTGCTGGGAGTCTTTCTTCCTCTGGGAGGATTTTTAAAAATATTTAGGGATTTATGTGGGCTCCATTATTTTTCACAGATCCCAGTGTGAAATATGTTCTTTGAATCTACAGCACTAGCTGCATCTGTCCTTTAACTCCTCCTTTGTGGCTTTTGAAGCACTTTGTTTGTCTTCATGATTTGAAACTGTTGGGAAAACAGTGCCTTATTTGGGAAACTGCAACTGTTCCCTGTGTTTATTCATTTTTTTACTGCATTTTACATCTCTAATTTGAAAATTGATAAAATCACAGAATAATAAATCAGGAAACAATGCAGCTGTACTATTGTTAAATAAAGAAATCTATCTTTACTTTCTCAGATGGTGAACAGCTGAAGATTGTTACCTAAAAGATAGGCAGTGAATCGTGTTTCTAACCAAATTCCATAAGAGGATTTGGAAATGCAGAGTCATTGTTTACAACAAAGATGTCTACAGCAGTTGGATTCTGGGGATTATAGCTTAGACCATAGCTATTTTTTATATCCAGCATGCATTTTTATTAAATGTTCATATCTCAAATTTGTAGTATCATCAGCATGTGAGTGTTAAAGAATGACTTTGTGGAGCTGTAGTTTTGTATGTGTGTGTGAGAGAGAGTGTGTGAGTGAGAGAGAGAGCTTTGGATATAACTGCTTTGTCTTATAGATTAAGCTGTAGGGGGCAGAGAGAGCTTGAGACATTACTGGAAATGGAGAGAAGGTCACTGTGTATCATGTTTCCAGCAGTGCTTGTTCAGGACAGTACTTCATTCACTATTTGTCTGGCAGGCTGTGTTTATTACCATAGTTTATAAAAGTGAAACCATCAGTAATGTTTCCTGTTTGTGCTGACTGGAAGTCGGTTTTGTCATATTTTGTAAATGAGTTGGGTTTGATCTGAGTGAGGACATTTGTTCTGGATCAACACAAAATATGTGCTTCTTCACAGAGACAAAGACTTGGTCAAACACCAAATTTTATTTTTAGGATTTTGACTGAACCATCATATGAGCAGTATGGCATAACATTTACCTACTTTAACTTGTGTGTGTTCATTTAAGGCTCCATACTTCTTTATCCATCATCAGCATTTTTCAGTTTTTGCTTTGAAATATATTGGTATAGCTTTATAGCTTTAACATTACATTATCACTCATTTTGGCTTCCTATAACTGCTGCATTATATTCATCAGATTAGCCCCAGGAGAATATGGAGCTGCCCTAACATGAAGCCAGCGTTGCAAAGATCATTTACCTTACTGGAGATTTTTGTTAATTTAGTCAAGATAAATCTACTTAGTGCTGTAGCTGATGAATGACAAATGTTTTCCAATTTAATTATCTGCATTTAATGTTATAATCTAGTACATCTATTATAAAATGCTCCCCAGCAAGGTTTGCTGAATCTTTATGCATATATTTGTGCTTGAAGGATATAAAACACACTATTTTGGCTTCTCTATGTAGACATAAAAAATGCAAAGGGGAAAAGTAAATGAGGAATGAGCTTAAACTGATATTCTAGAGATTTTAAGTTTGTTTCTCCCTCTTCCATGCAGTTAAAATGGAGAAAAACAAGCCAGATCAGGACAAAATTGAAACCATCCAGAAATCTGATGTGTTTGGCAAGATAGATGAAGTACAGAAGATGGACAAGATTGAGACAACTGACAAGATTGATCAGACAAACAAACTGGGTGAAGAAGGAAAGACAAACATATTAGATGAATTTCACAAGCTGGACAAAGTTGAAAAGACTGATGTAGTTCCAAAGTCAAATAAAACAGCCAAAACTGAGGAGACTGACAAACAAGAAAACAAGGATAAACCAGAAAAAACAGAATTAATTGAAAAGATTGAAATATCTGAGAAAATTGAGAAAATGCCAGAAGTAAAGGCTAGTGGAGATAAAATGGATCAGCCTACAAAGATGGACAAAGAAGAGAAGGTGGAGATGGTAGAGCAGAAAGCAGAAACCATCAAAGTTGAGAAGGAAGAGTTAAATCACAAACCAGGCAAAGACGATAGTGAAAAAGAAAAGATTGGTCTGAAGGCAGATGAGAAAGCAGAAAAGGAAAAAGCTGAGACAGTTCAGCCTGAGCAGAAGCAACAAACTGACAAAATTGAACAAGAGACCGTAGAAAAGAAGACAGAAGATAAAATTAATTTAGGTCAAGATGAAGCCCCAAGAATGGATGTGGTAAAGACCAATCAGAAACTGGACAAGCAGGAGAAAAAAGAAACAACTGCCAAAGTGGAGAAGGAAGACAAAACTGAGAAGGCAAAAAAACCAGCAGCTAGGCCTGGGACAACCAACGGTGCCAGCGCTGCACCAGGGAAAGACCTGCCCAGTCCAGAGAAGAAAACCAAGGTATGTTGGGTACTCTCCCCATCTTCCCGTTCACCACTGCTCATGTTGCTCTTACTTCTGCTAATGAGAAAACATGTTTTGTGTGTTATTACAACACACACACACACAAAAACGTGAGTGTGCACGTGCACACACAAACACAGAAATCAATAGGAAGTGACCTCAGCATTATTAAGCATACATTAAATATTTAGTTTCATGTATCACGTTATCAGAAGCTTGGTCCATCTTCCATTGTCCTAATCCCCTTTCCTTCGCTTACTTCTGTCTCGCGCAATGGACTGAATATTTTATATACCGTAGTGCTGGTCAGTCTAATGAGTCAGAGTAAATTTGTTGTAATTAGTGCTGCTTCCGCTGCTTATATCCTGCGCTGTTATCATTTGTCCTTTTTATTCTTTTGTTACTCGTTTGCTCTCCATTTGTTGGGTCCGTCCATCCATGCAGCCCGTTGCCGGGGCAACCAAACCTAGTTCCGCCAAGCCCCGGCCGAGCACGCTGTCCAACGCTGCCATGGCCGCTCCCAAGCGTCCGACCAATACCTCCACCACCACCTCCGCCACCCTCAGCAAAAAAGCACCCATGCCCAAGGCACCCGCACCCCCGGCTGGCACCAAGCGGGCTGCTTCGGCTGCCAGCCGCCCCTCCGCCACAACCACAACCTCACACAACGAGGTCAAGCTTAAGGTGAGTCCCTTTGCCCTCCTGAGGGGACAGGAAACGACCCCCTTTCTGAAACCCAGGTGCACCCCTGCACTTTTGGTCCTGCCCTCATGCCAAACCTGCCGGCCCTCTCTGTGATCCACCTGTGATGGTGTCTGTGCTCAACCATATCGAACGCCTGCTGAAGTTGTTGTACCACATTATATTTGTATTGTGCCCTTAAAGTGTTTTATTTATATTTATATATACACACACTCTCTCTCTCTTTCTCAGTATTTATTCTTTCTGAATAGCTAGTTGGAAGAGTAAGAAGAGTAAGATTTACTTCTCTAGGCAGGGATATGTAAACAATCGATTAAACAAATGGACATTTAAAAGATTTTCTGGTCATCGTATACCACTGTGATATTCCAATAATAAACAGAGTTAATGGAAATGCCCTGTTGCGTTATTCAAGGTTACATGGACAGAAAACAGAGTCTTTTCTATCATGAATAAATGCTAAATTATTATTACTTATCATTGCATGTTTAGGGTATTGAAGGAAATGTCACCTCTAGTGATCACCTCTCCAAATGTAGTGTTGTTGGTAACCTTTTCAGAAATGTGTGGTCATTGTGTATGGACCAACGCTGAGTCATTGAGCGTTGATGAAGTCTGGATTCGTACTTTAGGTCATTTGCATGTGCAGCATTTGGCAACTTGCATATTTATCAGTGTGACTGTACGTGTCCTCGCTGGTAATGAAGCCCGTGACCTAATGGGACTGGGTGCCAGATGGATCATGTTCTGCATGCTCTTCCAGATGACATACAGGATCAATCATGGCTCCTGATTGTTGTTGGTGTTGTGGGTTGAGTGGACCTCCCCTCGTGTCCTGAGTTCATCTGTCTTAGCTGCGGTGTGTTTACTTGTCTTTCAGACGACCTCAGAGAGTCGCCCATCGGTGCCAAAGGCCTCCACTGCTCCAGCCCGCTCCGCAACACCCAAAAACGGTACGTCTGCTACGGCAGCAAGCAAACCCGCCACAAGCAGCCGTACGCCACTCACCTCCCGCACCACAGCCAGCGCCCCTGTCCCCACCGCACGCCGCTCTCTGGGTGAGTTCACCGCACACACGCATCACTAAACACTCACAGGGGCTACGCACCTCTGGATATTGTCTGGTAAGCAGATAGTTATTATAGTTATTATAAATATATATTGTATAGTTGTTATACGTATTATGAATGCTTTATTACCCCAAATGGTTGAAAGAATTTTCCGCTCCTCAACTACTGTAGCGTATGTCACCAGTGCATTGTTGCGCCTTATCAATGTGCCAAAAACGAACGATCTGCAGATACGCAACTGGCCAAGAGAAACGTAAATAAATAAAACCAAAATAAGATAAAAAAGAGGACAAAATTAAAAAAGACCATCGTAAATCAGCGGGGGAAATAATTTATGTCTAAATCAACACTGATACATTTGGCACATTGATAAGGAACAACGATGCACTACTGGGTACAGTATTGCAATACTGCAATGTAATACTGTTGTACAGATCAAAAACAATCCAGGATATGGCTGTAGATGTGTCAGACAACCATAAAGAGAAAAATACACCATGTCCTTACAGAATGTAATGCAAGATGTATTAGTAAGCTTCAAATACAGAAATGCCAGGTTAGAACTGAAAATGTCAATTTTAAACCAGCTCTGTAGTATGTCTTTTGGACAGATTGCTCCTGTGTGATGCCAACGTGAACAATGTTGACATAACAAAACTATGAGTTCTTAACTAAAATTCACTGGATTCACTTCACTTTGGAAAATGACAGTTGGACAATAACCTAATGATGTTGCTGATGTTTTCAACGTCAAGTGGACTGACCTGATCTAAACACAAATGTTCAGGCATTTATTTTCATAATGTCTGAAGCAGAAATTGAAAATGGATGCATTATAGGACTTCTAATATCCCTACCAGACAAGCAGCTTCTGTCTGTGACTAACAGGCAGGTGGTAGTTATTCATTCATCATTCAGAATTTTATATAAGATTTTCTTTACTTTTCTTTACTTTTTGGTGTATTAAAATATGGGAGGATGTGTATGAATAGGGCTGTGCATGGGTCACCACTCTGCACTTCTGTGTGATAGTGTTTCATTTGAGGTGTCACTGGGTACACAGACCATACAGCACAGCTCATCAAAACATGCTCAGTTGCTTTTAGATTGGACAAATGTCATGTAGCATTGGCATTTCTGAATGTTGTGCTCCAGTGAAAATGGCATATATTTTTCACTTGATACCAATCAAAGAGTCATTACTCAAACATCTATTTTCTATATTCAGCAACAACAAAGACTGAGAACAAAGTGGCCGAAGAGAAGAAGCCGAAAACTGCAGGTACATCAGGCATGGTTCATTTAGGAGCCATCAGCAGTGCTTCATATAACCTCTGAATCATTACCAGAGGCAGACATCCAGGGGGGATACTGAGGTGATGTACACAAGGCTGAGGCAGACATGAATATGAGGGAATTAGCCCTGCTAAATCTCTAAGGGCAGGAGATGCAAGGAGCACAACACTCTGGGTAATCCCTGTCTGTGTAAAGCTGCTGGCCGTTGCTTCCTGGCATGCTGATCCTTGCTCTCTACACAGGCTCTCATGTTAGTCTCATGCTTTTTTTTCTTGAACATTTAAGTACATGATGGATTTTATACATTCTAAAAGGGGGCGGGGCAGAGGGCATTCTCCTATCAGCAGCCTTTATGGATGTTCAGATTTGTCCACCTGCGATGACTGGCATCTGGCAGGGAGTGTTGTGGATGGTGTTTGGGGGATGGTGTTTGTTAGGTAACACAGCTTCACCATTGCTAGTAACTCATGAAGGGAAGCTAAATAATAAATAGACTGACAGACAGATAGACTGGTGTTAATAGTGGTGTGGCCAAGGTATACTGGCTGAAGGTTTTGGAAAAAAAGGAGCTCTGTATTTGATTAATAATATTACATAAATAATAATAACATGGTTGCGCTACTGTGCTATTCTCAGTCTACACCGCATTGTAACTATTTCTTTTATTTCACCTCCAATACAGAGTTAGCCAGATCCAAAACTGCAACTCCCAAACCCTCTACCTCCACCAGCAGCACCACACCTCGGCCCCGTACCACTAAACCTGCCACTTCCACCAGCACCTCGACCACTGCGGTGCCAGAGAGGAAGCCCCCAGTGCCCCGTGCCCCCAGAGTGAGCTCCACCACCACTACAGCTAGTACCACCACCCGGACCAGCCCTCGGCCTGCTACTGCCACAGGCCCTGATGTTAAAAGTGTGCGTTCCAAGATTGGATCTACAGACAACATCAAACACCAGCCTGGAGGAGGCAAGGTACGAGGTTATATGTCAGCCCCCACGGGGCAGTATTCGTCCAGCTTCTCATCCTTTAAGAGATGGGGGGGGGACTTGTTGCCAAGTTGTCAAGTTGTGCTTGAATTTTATAATGACCCCTGTAAAGATGCTTTTGGCAGCAGAATAGCTCTAGAGCCCATTAGCAGACATACTGTATATAAGTCTAAACACTCAGACGTGCATGTGTGACAGTACACACCCATGAAACACATTGATAAACACTGTGATGTGCAAAGGAACCATCAGTCATTTTCATGTAGATCATGCAGATCATGTAGATTTTCTAAAAATAAACTTCTAGTCATGCATATCTTTCTTCTCCTAACAAGTCTGTTTTTGTAAGATGCAAAACAGCGATTCCATGTACTGCATGGCCCAGTGGTGGTTGTTCCACTAACTATCTTTACTTAGACATCGTAAAACATTAATCTGTACCTTGCCTTTCCTTTCTCGATCCAATGCAGATTGAGTCTAATGGATTGTTCTTTTTCTTTCTCACTAGAAGCACACCTTTCACCTGACAATCACAATGTTTGTGCCCTAATTACCACCTTTTCTCCACCTGGAATGCCATTCTACCATTTCATGTTCTTATATTTTACCCCATTAATCTTTTCCCTGGATGAACTTCCTCCTTGGACCTAACCAGATATTTTTTTGTCACCATTACCCTTTGCCAAAGAATCATATTATGTCACTGCTAATATCAACACAGTGCGCTATGAGGGCATGATTCGTTCTGATTCATAAAGTTCAGTTCAGTTCATACAGTTCAGCTGTATAATCCGCATGACCTTCGAGCATGACATCACAGTGTGTCCAGTGAAGCAGTAAAGTGCATGGCTTTGTGATTAGGATGGAGGAAAGATCTGTGCAATTCTACTGAACAACAACAGACCAAACCATATTCGTATTACATGCCCTCCATGATGGTTGTCCTTTTGCCCGTTTTACCATTTGGTAGCCTAGGTAAAAAAAAAAAGGATAAATGTTCTGGTGTGGGTGACTGACCCAGGGTGATTTGGGGTTGTCTCCCCAGGTCACTCTTTCTCAAAGCAGGACAGACACTCAGGCTCAGGGCTCCCTCTCCAAGGAGACCAGCCAGGGCAAAGTGAGTTCATGCCATCTCCTACACCCCATTCCAGCCAGCTGCAGTTATCTCCCATAGTCCCTTGGGTCTCTGTCTGTTTCTGTCTATGCCTTTTCTTATCTGTCTGCCTATACTCTTTTTGTCTCTCTCTTTGTCTCTGTTTTTTATCTTTCCATCAGACTACCACTGTCTGTCTCTGTCCTCTCCATTCTCTTCCTTCCTTCCAGGTTCTCTTTGCTTCTGTTTGGTTTCCTTGGTACTATTTTTCATGTCTTCTGCCCACACATGCTCTCTCCTTCACAGATACAATGTAATGCAGAAGTCTTTAGACTATTTCCTTAGCTGTTCAGTCATATTTTTCAATAAAGGCATAACTAAAACATACTTTATGATAAAAAAAATTAGACAGATATTTAGCATTTCTAAAACATACAATACATGGTTCTTTTGGTTCCTTTTACTTGTTAACTAGATATGTCTATTCATATTCTAATAATACAGATGCTTAAAAGTATGATAATTCTAACAGTTTTTAGATTTAAGCCCTCTCTTTGATTGGTTATGACTACATTTTAGAAACGTTTGCCATTTGATACTTGTCTGAAAACCTGTCTGCTAAAGACGCATTACCCACAAACAGATGAGATGCAGATTGTGCAGATTATGCAGATTTCCTATGCATTTTCACCCATGTATCCTGTGCACATGTGCAGTGCCTTGTCAGTGACACTGCTGTGGTGCCACCTAAATAATGTTCAAACCGCATGAATTTCATGAACGGTAGAAGGATGAAGATGGTACAAGTTGGCTGACAGATTGTGAAGGGCAACAAATTGGAAACGATATTACTACCACCAGTAATACTAATAATAATGTATAATAATAAGAATGATGATAAACTTTATTTAAATAGCACTTGTCCTTTACAATCCAAAATGAAAACAAGAAAGAATAGGGTTGTCAAGAAAAACAATATAAAAATTGCAAAATAAATAAAAAGCAGTGAATTTGGGATATATTAATATTATGTCAAACATACATTGTATACACACAAACTAGCAACTAACATTGCTAGTAAAATATGATTATAAGTCAACACAAAATATAACATACAAGGAAAGTTATGGAGAATGCTTGCATTAGATGACATTAAGACCCTTTGACAATGTAATGACATTGTTAATTCTAAAGGAATCGTCACCTGTACAATGAGAATGGTGTTCCTAGTAAAGTGGGCACAATGTATGTGCATGGTGTTTTTTGTTGTTGTTGCTAAGGTTAGGTAGTGAGCACACATGTATGGGTTATCTAGCAAGTCATTATAATGCATTATGAGGAATGATGAGACTCGATGTTGTGGCTTAACTGTCGAATGTCCGCGCTGAGCTTTGTCCTGGAGCTTACACTAACTGCACTCATTCCTGTCAATGTCCCTGTCATGTTTCACTCTAAGATGTAGCATGACAGGTTAGAAGCTGAGGGCAGTAGCACTTCTTGAATACCATGAAGGTTTTATCACTCAAGATAATTTCAGTGTTGCAATGATATAAAAATCCCAGAGAAATTTGCCACTTACATATGACTGAACTGCTGACACTGTATGCATGTGTGTGGGAGGGTGTTGTGCGGGCACATTTCTGTGAATGTGCACATTCACAAATATATTCTCCCTATTCTATAGTTTAGCCTATAAATGAAACCAAACCGTCAGTTTGGTGGGCAACTGTCGTATGTAGAAGCCCCAGTCAGACATTTTACAGATGTGAGGAGCTCAAATTCATCTGTAGGTGAATCCTGATTCTTCTGTCATCTTGTGGGCAACACTGAAGAGAAACTAAGATGTGCATTAATTCTTGTTATGTGAATCTTGACCTGTTATTTTTTTTCTTTTTCATTTACTCTTGAACAGACAAACAAGTGCAGTCACATAGGAACAATCTACTATTTTAAATTCTTACTAATTTGCACATTATATAATATAGAAATTTAGCATTTTGATCTTGCAAAATATTACAGAACTGATCTTTTTTCTTCTGAACTCATCTTTTTTCTTCATGGTGCTAAAAGGTAACATTTCCAGATGTGGCTATAGGAACTCCTCAATAGTTAACCAAACAGCTGGAAGCCATTTTAGGTGCTTCTGCAGCAAGTTTATTTGTAGGCATTGCAGCATTTGGTTCTTTTGACAGGTGTGAAATGTGTACTGTGGTGCGAAAATGCAGATCATTATGCTGCTTAAAACTTGCACTCAAACCCAGATGTGGTTAATGTGCAGAAACTGCATATTTAAATGTAAGTCCCTTGAACTTCGGGAAGTAGTTGGCATGTCATTGTCTTTAGAACTAGCTTGCAGATCACATTTTTAGCTGTAGAATGAAGCTGCATTGCATCATCGTATGATATGTTGAGTTGCTGATGGTGGTGCCACATTTGAGTTTCTTGGCATAAGCACAATGATAAGGTGGGGAGGTAGGGGAGGCCAACAGTTACCAGCTTCTGGGGTAGTTCCATCTGGACTGGGCACTTCCCTGACCATTCATGAGACAGACATGCTGTAGTAGCAGCTCACTGCATGAACTTCTCATGTTTGGATCAACAGTTTTGGAAATGTTAACCTTGCATGGCAAGATCTGCACGGCACCTGCCTGTGTTTATTTTTCCTTTGATTACACGTTAAAGTTTGCCCAGAAATTGGGGTGGATGAATGTATGATCATTGCTCAGTAGAAAATCTTTATCTTCACTGCAATGAAAATACTAAAAGGGAACATAGCTGGTAATATAATCAGTCGTACAGAAATATTTTCTACAAAAACCTTGGACTCTGTGGACCAGAATTGTGCCATGTTGTCTGTGTTCTTAAGTCACTGGGACACCCTAGTGCTCTTTCAACAATTACCGATCCGGACTTCAAACTGCAATAGTCTAAATTATGCTTTGATAAATGTGAAAGTAATTTATTGTGTGCTTTTCAACAATGAGTCCAAATGTCCTGTCTTATGTCCACACCACATCAAAATATATTTCCATTGCTGTCATTTATATTGATTTTATATCCTCTGCTACCTGGCATAAATGTCCAACGGTGCATTCTAAATCAGTGATATGGACATATATATGAGACATTTAGCCTCGTTTATTCATGATACTAATACCACAATGGCTTCTCTTTTACAGTGGAGAAGGGCTTTTCTTTTGTTGAAGCTATTTTGCTGTTCCTAACTAGGACTGCTATTTTAAACACAGCACGGCACATACACAGCAGTTTACTGTAGTTTCTAGTCTAATAAGGCGCTTCACCCGTTATATCAAGAAGTCCGCGTAAGCTTCTAGGTGCTTCAGCTTTCTCTCTTTGTCCTGTCTTCCTCTGACATGGTGATCCCCGGTGTCCTTCTGCTCTCTGCCCGCCATGCTGTGTTATAGGTTCAGATAGTCTCCAAAAAGGTGGACTACAGCCATGTTACATCTCGCTTGGGTTCTAAGGATAATATCAAGCATGTCCCTGGTGGAGGGAACGTAAGTATCGTTACTGCATGTGACAAAAACGCTATCAGCAAAACCAAGCCAGAGCAGTCTTTTTATCCCAGACCTCGGTCCTTCTTTTCAAAAATAGACCAGGATGAAACGGCATTAAATTTCAGTCAGTTTCATTTGTGAATAAATTCATTTGAAGCGCAGGGTATATGCTAATAGTGGGTGTATCATGCTTGTATTCAACTGCATTTTGCTGAAGATCAGCCCTTCTCAGCCCACTGTTCAGTAACAGCGGTTTGAATTTTAATTTCTCTTCATAGCTACCGCCACACCGCCTGACATTATTTAATGACATAGTGCATTTCTTATTCTTTCATACTTCTTTATTCTCTTGAGCCCTCCTCTTTAGATGGTAATTCTCTTCCTCTGAACTGTTTAAATATCACTGCCAGTAAAGGTGTCAACAATGCTCATTTGTCTAAGCTAAATCAATCATTTCAGTTTCCCTTTTGTATATTTCGAGTTTTCCGTGCCTTCCATTGAGTGGCATGCCAGCATGCGTTGATCTTTCTGCACTGCATGTGGATTTTGATTTTTTGTGGTACAAACAAGGCAACAGATGTTCGATGGGCTCCTTCATCACTAGTATAGAACAGTAAAACACACATACCATCCTTTATAGGAGCCTGTTTGATGTGTTCACAGGTCCATATTCTCACTAAGAAGGTTGATGTCAGTAAAGTGACCTCAAAGTGTGGCTCAAAAATCAACATTAAGCACAAGCCAGGTAAGGCCAAACATGACTTACATCATGTACCTACTCACATACTTTACCAATAACCTTTTTTGGTTAGATGAAAGTAGAAAAAAGGGAAACTGTTGGGTGTTACTGTGGGTTTGAATGTTTCTTGTAGGAGGTGGAGATATTAAGATCGAGTCTCATAAAGTGAACTTCAAAGACAAAGCCCAGCCTAAGGTGGGCTCTTTGGACAACGTCAGCCATGCTCCTGGTGGAGGGAATATTAAGGTGAGTTTGGGGGAAAAGAAACATTGTGCTTTTCAGGATTACAGTTTCACTAGTTTTACTTACACAGTAAGTACTTTTATCTCTTCAGAGTCCTTCAGATCTCTTTAACTCAACTTCAAGATGCCTGTGTAAAAAAATAAATGAAAGTATGTACATTTATCTGATAATTATCATATTAATTATATATGTAACCGTTGCTAAATCATTTTTTAATTGAAAACGATTCTGCAAAAATTAAGGTCCTCATCAAAAAGGACTTTGAAGTAATGCAATTACATTCATGCAGATTAATTTCAGGTTAAATGAAAATGAGCAGTATATGTCAATTATAAAGTATGTCAAATAATGAAAATATCAAAGTGCTAATTTTCAAAGACATTTGAGACCGAGCCCAAGGAAGCAGTTCATCGATAAAGCACTCCTCAGCCACAGGGCGTAGCCAAACAATTAGCAAGACAATCATTAAACAGCACAAAAATCCAGTCACACCAATAACCACAGCACTGATTCACCATCTTAGTGTCAAACTGTATACAAACTGGATTTACATCTGTTGTTGGGTAATTGCTTATTTCTACTGCTAACATATGGAAACACACAGCCTAGTGCAAAGAGTCCACATCCTGAACCCCTGCACAATGAAAAAAGTAATATGGTCATACATGGTCTTTCCTGTTTTCCCTGCATTATAATTTGTTTGGAGAATGCCAAAGGATGTATTCCCAGTAGAATGTCTGTTGCAAATTATTACATGCATGGTGGATACGAAATAATTGGAAATATCATAAGATGATAATGATACACACTGCTAAATAAATTCAAGGCTTGCTCCATGAACAAAAGGATGAAGTCATAAAAACTCCAGTCACCAGATATTTTATGAGCTGTTCTGCAGAGTGTAAAGGGTGATCAGGAAACTTCTTGAAGACCAGTCCAAAAGTATTCCAGAGTCCATACTTCATGTGAGCACTCGGAGGACTTGAGTGCCCTTCTCGTTAATAAATGCTTTATTAAAACATTGTTAGATGTTTCTTATTTTGACCACCAAAAATGGAGAAGAAGAAAAAAAACTTTAATTAGGTAAACAAATTCAGTGGTAAGTTTGTGATATCTAAAAATGTGTTGTCTTGCAAGATTATAAGAACAGTGCATCATTTAACATTTCCCTTTCCTCTTGAAAGGCCATATGCAATTTCTGCCAGTTGTTTTATTAATTTTGTAAAGTCATCTTTACAACATGTCAATATGAAATTTGTATTGTTTTCTCATTGATTTCACTTTAAGATCCACTTTAAGTTCTGCATTTTGATGATTTGAGTTGATTGTCTGTGAATCTGACAGCCTTTAAACTCACTAACTGTCTTTAAGATTAGCCCTCAAAGACTGAAATGGGCATCTTTGTGGACATTTTATAGTAGCTGAGAACCAAAGATAAATTGTAGAGGGCTTTTTTTGGTCATTTTGAAAAGAAAAGTCTAGGGTGCAAAATTATCAAGGATGGGATGTCTTAAAGCACCTGACATTCCTGATCATCTCATTTCATTTATCTAGGGTTAGTCCTGCTGGCCACTGTGCTGCACACATTAACGTATTCCCTAATACTGAAGATAAAAGCTTTAATGTGATGAATCATGTCTCTTAAACTAGGGAGCACTTTAAAATGTGTGAGGTTGTGGCCTTCCAGGACTGAAATTGAGGGTTAAAACTTGAATCTCTTGGGTGGCTTCAGATAGAGCCGCCAACGATTTTATTGATCAGCCTATTTTATTGGTTGAGATGTCACCTTTCCCCTTAGCCTATGGCCATTCATTTCTGCATGAGAATTTCCCATGGCTGTACTATCCATCTGCACATATTCATCCACACAAGTTCTTTTACACAACATACTGTACTTGTATCCTTAAAATAGAACAATGCCCATTGACATAGGCATAATGAAACAATAATGATTATGATTATCATTATGAAACAATAATGACATAATGAAAACTAATGATTAGTTTCAAATGTTACTTGCAGCCTAATGTGGTGAAATGTTGCAGGTATTTTCTATATTTATTTATATATATATATATATATGTATATATTTCAGATAAAAAAAGAAAAAACAACAATAATTTTAATACTATTGGGGATAAGGTTAGTGACGTATTTTACATTTGAAATGGTTCCTTTCATAATTCACTGTTAAACAAGTTAAAACCTTTATTTTGAAATGTAAGGTATATTATCTGCCCAGTGTGTCAGCCTCAAGTTGAGTGCATCACTTCCTCCAGTTCCACAATCACTTCAAATCTTCATATGGGTCTATCCAGTGTATATCTGTCTATATCATACAGTACTGAGAGATATTAAAATGGTTTCTCTGTAGTTTTAATTGAAGTGGAGCTTAATGAATGTTTGCTTATGACATAATACTAAAATGTATTTGCTATATCTATTGAGCATATTTTGAATATCATTGAGAGGAAATTTGTTGCATCGTATCGTAGCATCATTTAAAATTTGGCAAATGTCAATTGTTGCATTGCACATTGAAATTTTATCATGCACCTTACCTTTAATTGAAAACATGGTCTGCACTCACAAATGGAGAGTTAGGAAATTTCGAGGAATCACAAACATTTCATTTCATTCTGAATTAGCTGACTCCATGTGCATGTTTTATCATTGAAGTTGTGAAAAAATCCAGGATATTATTTTTTTAGTTTCATGCAGTCTGTCATATTTTTTATAATTTTTTTTTTTATCAAGTGTGATTTGTTTTCTTTGTGTTTAGAAATGCAGCAGTAAATACACTGTTTTGTTGTTCTCCTTTTATCATGTGTATCATCATTAAGGCATGACATTAGCCACGAGCAGCGCTTCAAACATTTAACCACCACCCCCAATGCGTCATGGCAAATCCACTGCCATTTCATCACCATCTTTTGTATTGACACACTGCTATGTGTTTCTAGGCTGAGGGGGAACAGGAGACAGTTGAGGGGAGTGGGGCTCCCTCTAGTGGTTCCTTGGCAGCCCAGCCGGCAGCTGGCCCTGCTCAGGAGAATGGGCTGAAGGAGGGCACTCCGTGTGGGGGTGAGGCTCTCCGGGACCCCCAGGGTCTGGACTCGCTCATCCCTGAGACAAGTAAGTTTGTGTTGCACCTTGCTCCAGTGCCACGGCCCACTCTAACCTCTCTCTTGGATGGTCGCGTTATGTATTACATTAGCACACTTCCCACTGAATTAATTGCTTTAAACTGGTCTTAATTAGGAGCCACATTACTTAGGGAGTGTATGGAGTGTATACATATCATACAAGTGGTGTATTTGAATTGGCATGATTGAAAAGCACTTGTATTAATGTGCAAAGGCCTCGTTTGATACGGTATGAAGAACTGGCAGTTGTTCTTGATTGGGGCTTGATTTTGTAGTTTTTAAGTGATCTGATACAAAGAGGCATACCCTTAGGCAGATTGTTTGTCATTGGTAAACATCCAAATAATATATAGGCAATGACTATTATCAGTGCTTTACAATAAAACATTGTAAAAGCTTCTATTGGAGTAATACTAATGTGCAAGTTTAAAATGGCCCCAGTTTAAAATAAATCTTTGTGGAAGTTCCTTCAGTTCAGAGCTGTAAAACAGCTCAATTTGACTTGCTGTTGTATGAACCAGTCTCAAGACAGGTTAGAGTAAAGTAATAGAGTAAGCTCTGAGCAAGAGCATCGGCTAAATGCCATTAATATAAATGTAAAAACGGAAGAGTCTTTCATATCAAATTTTCGTACCATCTATAATACTAAATAAAACATTTTATTTTTTACTATTTAATATTTTTATTCATTTCATAATATCCATGTTTATACACATTTTTACTTTACATACATATTTTTGTGTAAATTCATTGTGGTTCTTCTGATGTTCTTTGGGAAAAAATACTACAGACTCCATGTTCTTCCTTCCAAAGCCCTTGATGACTAAATCATTTTGACTTCTTATTTTTCAGGCATCTAATTCTTCTTTTTGCTGTCACTTCACCCTTTTCATTTCAATTCCCCTTTCACCCCCCGTCCTCTCCCTTTCTCCTCCTTCTGTCTTGCTTCCTGTTCTGTTTTTTTCTGTTTTCAAATACCTCTTCGCTGCAGATTGAGTGTTTCAAGTTAAACTTCCGCGAGAATGCCCGCTCTCGCACGGACCACGGAGCCGACATCATAACCTGGCCCTCCCTGGGTGACAGCCCTGCCCACCCCCATCCGCTCCGTAGCAGCGTCTCATTCAACGACTCCTTGGCAACTGCTGGCTTCCCTCGCTCTTCCACATCCCCTGCCCTCTTCCCAGAATCCGAGGGTCAGGGTTGGAACCTTGGCTCGCTCACCACACTCCGGACATGACTTTCTCCACTCATCTGTTAACTGTTGAAACCTTGTCCCCTGGGTATTTACATCTGAGTATTCAATCTGGTGATGACTAGGTGAAATTAATTTTGCAGAATCTCTTCACGTGCCCCTCCTCATCTAAATAGCTCATGGTATTTGGTCCTAGCTCCGTCCACTAGAGCATGATATAGGCCATGTTTTCTTATTCATTACTGCAGTCTTAGAAAATCTCGGTTATGATTTCTCATAGTGTAATCAACTGGATATGACCTGTTCAACATGACCTGTGCTACTGTGTCTGTCAAGTTGACGCAAATGCTCATCATAGGCACGTCAGACCATAGTTTTGTGTCGCACCTCTTTATCAGCATGTGGGGTTGTCTTGACACCCTAATATTCATTGACTGTCTTGCTTCAGTATCCTCCACGCTCACTCTCATTCACTTCCGTGGACTCATAGTTAAAACAAGACCTGTTTCAGCAGTATCTTATCTAAAACTCTGAAATTCTGTGTTTTCGTGATGGCGTGTTTGAGTGAACTCCGTGGCTATGAGATGTGTTGCGTTCATTTGACTTCTCATTCTTAGTTGTGCTCAGATGTTTGACTCTTTTATTGGTTTCCTTCTTGTAAAGCAATACAGTGGTCTCTGCCTACAGGTCATGAAGTTCTTAAAATGCACAGAAAGTGAAGCTCTCATTCTTGGACACAGTTCCACATAGTT
The DNA here is from genome assembly GCA_020368025.1 of Brachyhypopomus occidentalis. Classification (NCBI taxonomy): domain Eukaryota; kingdom Metazoa; phylum Chordata; class Actinopteri; order Gymnotiformes; family Hypopomidae; genus Brachyhypopomus; species Brachyhypopomus occidentalis. The sequence goes on from JAGXOD010000075.1 coordinate 631,333, forward strand.
TTCTGAAAGTGTGCATGGTCAGCAAATGGTGGATGAGATTTGTGAACGGTGAAGTAGCCTTTTTAGAAAGTGAGAGAGAGCATTGGAAGACCTTTGAACACTAGAGGAAAGACTTTGCTTGAAGTTAAGGTGAGTTGATCTACGTCATGAACCTGTTGATGAAATGCCGATGACGATGCCAGATATACTTGTTTTGGGTTTTTCCCCTGATGGAGGTTGGGTGGACTTGGTATAATGGCTTAAGCATGTTTGAGAAGGACAGGAAAATGAAGCCTTGTGTTATTCAAGTTTGTGCCTCTTACCTTAAATTACCTGAAACTGTAAGTAGCATGCATAAGCTGCTGCATTTGGGAAGATTCAGAGACACTGCGAATGTCACCTTTTGGGTCAAAACCTTTGCTTTAGCTTGATTAGTTGTTGCATTTTGAAGAAATTTTTGGAGTGCATATGTACCTATACACAGATGTGCTTGTTGGTCTGTTGAAAGTGCTTTTGGAGAGTGAAAGTATAAAGTACCGGCATTGCCTTGATTAAAGGATCAGTGATTTGATGAATCAGTGATTAGATGGTCATGCGTATGTTCCAACAGGATGTTAAGAGGCAGCAGACCATTACATTGTAGCTTATTTCTCTTGTAGCATTTGGTCTTGGTCACATTTAAATAGCCTTCTGCTTTCAATGCATTGTTCAACAAACTGTAGATGTGACATAGTCCTATGGTTCAGCCTTTATTCTACAGTGAAGAAAGGAGATCAATGATGCAAGAAAAGCTAGTGATATCAACAAAATATTCCCATTATGGCACCGCTAAAGATTAATAGTTCTTGGGATACAAATGCTTTTACAGTCTTGGCTGCTTTTTAAACTCATGTGCATTTGCAATTAAAATGAACTAGAATGAACATAGAATGAAAGACACTTCAATCAAAGAAATTTGATTATCAATTGCCTTCCCATCTGCTATTAATTCTGTTGAAGGTTTTCATAACTTTAATGAATGTCAAATAAGCTTAATAATACATAAACGTTATTCGAATCTGAGATATATCTCATTCATGCTTGTTTGAAGAAACTGGCACTAATGAAAATCATTTACTCAGTATTGAACTAAAGGTGGAAGAAAAGTTATCCTACATTTTATTTCGGGTCCTGCACAATAAAAGTTATGTAGTAGTATTTTTCGAAAAATGAAAGGTTTGTAGATATTTGTTTTTGGGTTTTTTTTTGTTTTTTTTTAGCTGGGTTGTTCATCCATGAAATGCTTTGGGCATGTTTTTCTTTGAGGTCTAGCTTTTCTTTCAAACTTTGAGCTTTTGTGAGTAGAGTTGTGGTCATTTTAAACTCAATTCCCTTTGCCTGACAGCAGCCATTTTACCGTCAGATGCAGTGTACTCTGCTTTGTCATTTAATGGCTTTTGGTCTTTCTCACTTACTAGCACATGGTTTTATGTAAATACATATTTACGGTTTATACATTCAATATTGCCGCAGAAAGGAAAAACAAGATGGAAATAAGAAAAATAATTGTTTTAAAAGGGTGTTAAGTACATCTTTGTTGTACCTTTAAAGGTTTTTAGGGAGTGCGCTTGTCAAATATTACTGTTATCAAGATCATTATGATTTCTATTATTATTATTATTATTATTACTGGTCTGCCTTTTTTGTCCTGAAGTAAGGGCATGATGTGAATGTTTTTGAAACATAATGTACTAAACATGCGAGACACATGTTTCTGTTCTGTACTGCCATTGCTTTGGTATGCAAGTTGTGGCTGTGGGTAGTGTTGAGGACTCCTGCAAAACTGAACGCCATGAGGATGAAGTCCAGCTTACACTGAGTGGCTTATAAACATGTGACTTGCATCCATACAATATCTTTATAAATATCATTGAGTCTCTGATAGCTCCTTACCCATCTTCTACTGCTAGTCTTAAAATTACACTGTCAGTTATGCAGATATGAAGTCCATGATTAAACTGCCCAGATGTTATAGGTGAATATCGAATTCAATGATTTTGATTTGCACTGTTTTTATTCTGCTATGAAGGACCAGGGTGCCTGCTGAGGCAAGGAGTGAGAGGTCCACTGTGTGCAATTGGCCGTGCCACTACGGGACACTCATCATATAGACACAAATATAAATCAGACCATCCTTGATTGAGTCATATTGAGGCTTTAGAAAATTCAGTCATGCGCAATATAAAATGTTTTGTTCAAATTGCCCATATAATGCCGTGAGAAGCCCCTTGGAAATGCTTCTGCTAATATCAGCATACTAATTTAAAAAAGCATACTAAAAGCATGCAGAACAAGTGGGATGTGTTTAATAGATTTGTCATTTGCAGGCACTGTCCTTTGCAAATTTTTGTTTGTTTTTTTTCCATTCATTTTTAAATTTATTTTCTGGTTTGAAAGAAGTGTTTATTGTGGTCAATTGTTAATTAGTGATGTGATTATTAAACATTAAATAAAATATGGTGTTTAAAACATTGTTTAATGTATAATGAATTGTGTTTTTTTTACCGATGACTGCTCCAGTATAGGAAACACTTTCAACCATTCAAAACCTTTCAAACCTTTAACCACTGAGACAGAATCATAGAGCCAGAATCGAAGTGCATAGTAACCCTATATGAGTGGTAAGGACATGGGAGAGAGCTGGAGCATTAAATAATATAACTTAACTGTACCTTAAGTTTAAACAATGCACTGTCAGTGTTGATGTGATTTTGGAGCATATACAGGGGGCTTCAGTCCTTCTGAAAACGATAAAGCACTATTTTCAAAATCTATTTAAATCCCTTAGATTTTGTGATATTTCCTGTGTGGTACTCCAAGGTTGTAGGTAATTTTCCTCTAGGCTCTTTTTTCAGAATGATAACATTTTCTACGGCTACTATACCACTGCTACATGTCTGATTTTTTGTAAAATATTTCTTTTAGTTACAGTGGCTTGCAAAAGTATTCATACCCCTTGAACTTTTTCACATTTTGTCACCTTAAAACCACAAACGTAAGTCTGTTTTATTGAGATTTTATGTGATAGGCCAACACAAAGAAGCACATAATTGTGAAGTGGAATGAAAATTATACATGGTTTTCAAAATTGTAATAAAAGAAATCTGAAAAGTGTGTTGATCTATCCCTTAAAATCTCAGTACATTTAACTTTGTGGTTGTAAGGTGACAAAATGTGGAAATGTTATACTTTGGGGTATGAATACTTTTGCAAGCCACTTTAAATAACAAAATGAAACATATTTAGAAAATAAATTAATCCCTAATAAAAAAATAACCATTTTATGTTCGAGTCCTCTTTAAAATCCGACAGAGTGATAAACTTGTGATAAACTCTATAATGCCAATATGAATACCTGTTCTTGATGGTCCCTGATCACACCTTTTTGCCATATCTGTTTACACTAGAAAGTTGTTCCTGATTGATATTGTAAATCATGTATCTAGAAGAGGTAATGACATCTAGTTCATCTTGAAATTCTGTTTTAGAATGTTGCTTAGATAGTCTTAAGACACCTATGAAGAAATTCTCACTAGGCGCACTGGGTCTCCCTCATAGAAATGGCGGGACATGCCTGCCATTGTAGTTTTCTTGCGAGCTTTTGTGCGGATATCTACAAAACGTGGGTCATTCGACTCTGATCTACATCTATGATTCAATGAGTTACTAGTTCGCTCTGGCGCCAACCACTGGTGATCGATCGCTTTAGGCGCAGCAGAGTGGAGTTTCCTTTTCATACACGACCCCCCCCCCCCCCCCGTTTGGGGATGTCCATCTTTTCTCGCGATGCTAAAGTAAACCAACATGAAAAAATGTTTTCTCATGAAGTCAAATATTGTCTTGGATATTTACACATATATCGCCCATGTAAAACAACAGTTGTGGTGACTAAAATACTTAAAATTATTTACAGTTAGCTTAAAATTTCATTGGTTTTGATGTTTGTTTACAAGTGGCCAGTATTTGGGGCTACTATGCTAGATATGTGAATAGGTAACCTAGCTTATTAGCCTGCCAACTGACAGTAGCTAAATATATCTGTATTTCTGAACAAGATATAATATGAGGTTTTATTTATATAGTTACATCATTTGTATTCAGTGTGAATGCAACAATCTAAAGAGGGAAAGCTGTGCGACTGCTTGTATAAAGACCAGTAAGAATTTGAGGTATATTTTACACGCAGAGTTGCAAACGCCTCAGTAAGGAAAGTAGCTATCTGCTGTCCTAAAAGTCGCTAGATCACGTCATCGCCTAATTTGCATAATACATGTTTTTGAAGCTTTACAGGAATAACGTTGTGGGAGAGAAAAAGTGAGTAAAAAACACCCTAAATATGTTAGAACTACAAATGAACTCTGAACAACTTCTGTTCCCTTTGAAATAGGCAATCACTTCTCAAAATAACTCCTACCACTTCAATGCTTTGTATAAATCATTTTTTACGTAAATTACATAAATCAGTTTTTTGCCATGTTGTTAAATGTTAGCATGAGTAGCAGTTAGCAGGAACTGCTATTTTACGTTCATCCCTCCTCCTTGATGTTTAGCTTTTCACAAAGAGGCACACACTGTGGACGAGGTGAGTGACAGGCTACATGGTGAATGAGGTGAGTGAGTGACTGAGACTGTGAGGTAAATGAAGTGATTTCTTTTCGTGTCTTTTTTCGAAGTTTATTCGATAATGTCCATTTCATGAAATATGAAATGGTGCCATCATGAAGATATGGGGCATTCATGGTCTGGTCATTAGGGAACCGGTCTTGTGACCTGAGGGTTCGATTCCCAGGCCTGAGGCCATGACTGAGGTGCTCTTGAGCAAGGCACCTAACCCCAACTGCTCCCCGGGCGCCGGGTTAGGGCTGCCCACTGCTCTGGGCACGTGTGCACCACAGCCCCATAGTGATCGTGTGTGTGTGTGTGTGTGTGTGTGTGTGTGTGTGTGTGTGTGTGTGTGTGTGTGTGTGTGTGTGTGTGTGTGTTCTGACTGCACAGATGGGTAAATGTGGAGGACAAATTTCGATTGGGGTGAAAATCACAATTGACTAATGTGGCTATGTTAAATATGACCACTTTGGGACTTTTATTGTGAAAACAATTAAAAGACTGGAAGTTGCATCATATGCGTATTTGTCAAGGACCCTTGAAAGCAACAAGCATGTTTGTAACACTCCCAAAATTTGAAAATAAATAAATAAATAGATAAATTTTTAGCAGCTGGCATGTAGTTGCCATATTTGGATATCATGTGGTATGATGACAAAAATAAAATGAATATTAAGTTATAGTCTTTGTGGTTTTGTAGTCAATTGTTGATTTATATACATAAAGTACTTATTTTTGGAATATATTTTAATGTCATTTTTCTAATATTTCAGAAAAAATATGCTTAAACTTTGTACAATATCATGAGAAAATGTTTTAATTAATGAATTTTCTTATCTGTTTTAATATATTTTACCAGATGCCACTGTCAAACAAGGTGAAAACCGCTCGCCATAGGCAGCGTGTTAATTCTGATTCTGCTGCAAGAGCTGGGTACTTTGCTAGGAGAAAGGTATGTTAAAAATGGTTGAAAATGAAAAAATATAAATACACCATAGATTTAATTTTAGCTGCCATAGAAGAAAACATCAGGGACATATTCTATATGAGAGAGAGAGAGAAACAGATAACTGGAGGATAATGGAGGATATAAATAAGGATACTCAATATACCCCTATATGAAATGTTATTGTTTACTGTGATAAACTTGTGTAGGCTGTGATTTAACTCAGGAAAAAAGTACACATAAAGTCAGTAAATAAAGCAGTATGGTAAAATGTATCATTCATTTCCATTTTTTATTTAAAATTGTTGCTTCCAAGGATGTATGTTAGCATACCAATGTCATATCAGTGCTTCATCATGTCCTGTTAGTACGAAGTGGAGTAGTACGTTAATATTTTGTGTACTAACCAGCCAAACCTAACAGCTTAAGATTAGTATATAGTTTACCTGATGTATAGTATGCGATTGGGACACACCTATAGTAATATTTTGGATATTAAATGTTCTACTGGATCAATTGTAAACCCTTTTTCTGGTTTAAGAAATGTCATCTCTGATCACAAACTCAATGCTGCTACTTTTTCTATTTAAAATTACCAAAAAACTAATGATTTGTGTAACATTTTATGAGTAGGCTACTGAAACAAATTTACAAATGGCGAATCAGATGGAAAGGTTAGGCACAATACACAGGGAGTGCGTGTTGCTCTGTCTTGGAGGCAGTTAATTGGTTAAAGATCCTACTGCAGTAGTTAGCGGATCTGAAGCAAGTAGCCTTATTAGTCGAATTCTAAATATACTGTACATGTACAGTAAAACCAACCTTTTCCAAAGTTATTAGGACAAACAATAGGAGTATCTGTTAAATACTTTTAGGACAACATTGTGTGTAACATCATCATCCCTTATGCTATCAGATAGATTGTTTGCTAGATAATAAACAAGTAAGGCTTGCTTGCCATGTTTTCTGAGAAAATACACTTTTGAAAAAAGTACAATTTAAAAATAAAAGGCAAAACCACAAATGTGCAATGTGCACATATTACTGAGGAAGCACAAGATTTTCTAATGAAATGCTCTGTCTATTGGTTATTTATTACTGTCTTTTGTCAGATGTATGTAGGGTCTGAAAATGTTAACATTTATGTGTACATGTAAATGCATGTGATAAATTGTTGTTATATTTAAAAGAATGTGGCTGTAGTATGATATAGGAAAAACACTAAATTTTTCACTTTCAAATTCTTATTTATTGTACTTCAGAAGCATGCAGTAAATATAATGATGAATGTTTCAGAGATTTTAGCACAAAACTTTACTCTTCATCATGTCCTTTCTGTAACAGAAGAAAAAAACATCAAAATTGTAAATTAAATAGAAAAAAACATCTTTCAATCTTATTGTGTATGATACTCACCTTGGAGCCAGTGTCGCGACTCTTGGCCCTCATTTTGTTGACCTGCGACTCAGCGATATCAGCCCTCTCCTCTGCCTCATCCAGCTCATGCTGTAGCTTGCGGAACTTGCCCAGATTGGAATTGGCCTGCTCCTCCTGAAACATAAAGGAGTAAGGCAATAAATTATGAATCAAGGAAAAGTCTCACAGGGTTATAGAATGATTAAATTGTTACTTACAGCCTCCTCTGCAGTTCTCTTGTAAGACTTCACTTTCAGCTGCAATTTGTCTACCAGGTCTTGGAGACGTGCCAGATTCTTACGGTCCTCCTCAGTCTGCAAGAGCAAAATTTTTAAATGTAAAAAAATATATATATTTTTAGCATATTTCTCCCTGTTATTATTGTCTTTTTTAAACCCTAAAAAGAGTGCCTACCTGATAAGTGAGTTCCTTAATGCGTCTCTCATATTTACGAATACCTTTCACAGAGTCACTGGACTTTCTCTGCTCCATCTCCACCTCATTTTCAAGCTCTCTCACCTTGAAGGAAAAAAAGGCAATACAAATGCTAAACTCCATTTGAAACTAATTCCAGTTATTACTTATTCCAGTTGAATAAGTATGATAATATGTATTTCTAAACTATTTTAAAGTGTTATCATATTTGTAAAACTTGTAGTTACTCACCCTGGCCTCTAGTTTCTGGACCTGTTTCTTGCCCCCCTTCATGGCGATTTGCTCAGCTTCGTCCAGACGGTGCTGCAGGTCCTTTATAGTCTGCTCCATGTTCTTCTTCATGCGTTCCAGGTGAGCACTGGTGTCCTGCTCCTTCTTCAGTTCCTCTGCCATCATGGCAGCATCAGTAATTGCTTTTTTGGCCTTTTCTTCAGCATTCCTGCACTCTTGGACAGCCTCCTCTACTTCAGACTGAAGCTGGGAAGTGTCTCCCTCTAGCTTCTTCTTCTGGTTTAGCAGGCTGGTGTTCTATAAATAGAATGAATATTACAGAAATTCTTTTAACTATGTCTGTAATAAACTGCATTGTTTCACAAGAGGAGAAATACATTTTATACCTGAGAGTGCAATAGCTGAACCCTTTCAGTCACATCCAGCAATTCTTGCTCAGCCAGTTTCCGGCCTCTCTCAGTCTGCTCCACCAGAGACCTCAGCTCATCCAGTTCAGCCTGCAGCAGATTGTTACGTCTCTCCACAATAGCATGTAAAACAACAGTTGTGGTGACTAAAATACTTAAAATTATTTACAGTTAGCTTAAAATTTCATTGGTTTTGATGTTTGTTTACAAGTGGCCAGTATTTGGGGCTACTATGCTAGATATGTGAATAGGTAACCTAGCTTATTAGCCTGCCAACTGACAGTAGCTAAATATATCTGTATTTCTGAACAAGATATAATATGAGGTTTTATTTATATAGTTACATCATTTGTGTTCAGTGTGAATGCAACAATCTAAAGAGGGAAAGCTGTGCGACTGCTTGTATAAAGACCAGTAAGAATTCTGAGGTATATTTTACGCGCAGAGTTGCAAACGCCTCAGTAAGGAAAGTAGCTATCTGCTGTCCTAAAAGTCGCTAGATCACGTCATCGCCTAATTTGCATAATACATGTTTTTGAAGCTTTACAGGAATAACGTTGTGGGAGAGAAAAAGTGAGTAAAAAACACCCTAAATATGTTAGAACTACAAATGAACTCTGAACAACTTCTGTTCCCTTTGAAATAGGCAATCACTTCTCAAAATAACTCCTACCACTTCAATGCTTTGTATAAATCATTTTTACGTAAATTACATAAATCAGTTTTTTGCCATGTTGTTAAATGTTAGCATGAGTAGCAGTTAGCAGGAACTGCTATTTTACGTTCATCCCTCCTCCTTGATGTTTAGCTTTTCACAAAGAGGCACACACTGTGGACGAGGTGAGTGACAGGCTACATGGTGAATGAGGTGAGTGAGTGACTGAGACTGTGAGGTAAATGAAGTGATTTCTTTTCGTGTCTTTTTTCGAAGTTTATTCGATAATGTCCATTTCATGAAATATGAAATGGTGCCATCATGAAGATATGGGGCATTCATGGTCTGGTCGTTAGGGAACCGGTCTTGTGACCTGAGGGTTCGATTCCCAGGCCTGAGGCCATGACTGAGGTGCTCTTGAGCAAGGCACCTAACCCCAACTGCTCCCCGGGCGCCGGGTTAGGGCTGCCCACTGCTCTGGGCACGTGTGCACCACAGCCCCATAGTGATCGTGTGTGTGTGTGTGTGTGTGTGTGTGTGTGTGTGTGTGTGTGTGTGTGTGTGTGTGTGTGTGTGCGCGCGTGCGTGTGTGTGTTCTGACTGCACAGATGGGTAAATGTGGAGGACAAATTTCGATTGGGGTGAAAATCACAATTGACTAATGTGGCTATGTTAAATATGACCACTTTGGGACTTTTATTGTGAAAACAATTAAAAGACTGGAAGTTGCATCATATGCGTATTTGTCAAGGACCCTTGAAAGCAACAAGCATGTTTGTAACACTCCCAAAATTTGAAAATAAATAAATAAATAGATAAATTTTTAGCAGCTGGCATGTAGTTGCCATATTTGGATATCATGTGGTATGATGACAAAAATAAAATGAATATTAAGTTATAGTCTTTGTGGTTTTGTAGTCAATTGTTGATTTATATACATAAAGTACTTATTTTTGGAATATATTTTAATGTCATTTTTCTAATATTTCAGAAAAAATATGCTTAAACTTTGTACAATATCATGAGAAAATGTTTTAATTAATGAATTTTCTTATCTGTTTTAATATATTTTACCAGATGCCACTGTCAAACAAGGTGAAAACCGCTCGCCATAGGCAGCGTGTTAATTCTGATTCTGCTGCAAGAGCTGGGTACTTTGCTAGGAGAAAGGTATGTTAAAAATGGTTGAAAATGAAAAAATATAAATACACCATAGATTTAATTTTAGCTGCCATAGAAGAAAACATCAGGGACATATTCTATATGAGAGAGAGAGAGAAACAGATAACTGGAGGATAATGGAGGATATAAATAAGGATACCCAATATACCCCCTATATGAAATGTTATTGTTTACTGTGATAAACTTGTGTAGGCTGTGATTTAACTCAGGAAAAAAAGTACACATAAAGTCAGTAAATAAAGCAGTATGGTAAAATGTATCATTCATTTCCATTTTTTATTTAAAATTGTTGCTTCCAAGGATGTATGTTAGCATACCAATGTCATATCAGTGCTTCATCATGTCCTGTTAGTACGAAGTGGAGTAGTACGTTAATATTTTGTGTACTAACCAGCCAAACCTAACAGCTTAAGATTAGTATATAGTTTACCTGATGTATAGTATGCGATTGGGACACACCTATAGTAATATTTTGGATATTAAATGTTCTACTGGATCAATTGTAAACCCTTTTTTCTGGTTTAAGAAATGTCATCTCTGATCACAAACTCAATGCTGCTACTTTTTCTATTTAAAATTACCAAAAAACTAATGATTTGTGTAACATTTTATGAGTAGGCTACTGAAACAAATTTACAAATGGCGAATCAGATGGAAAGGTTAGGCACAATACACAGGGAGTGCGTGTTGCGCTCACCTTGGAGCTTATATCACGACTCTTGGCCCTCATTTTGTTGACCTGAGACTCAGCGATATCAGCCCTCTCCTCTGCCTCATCCAGCTCATGCTGTAGCTTGCGGAACTTGCCCAGATTGGAATTGGCCTGCTCCTCCTGAAACATAAAGAATGAAATACACACAAAATAAAGGAGTAAGGCAATAAATTATGAATTAAAGAAAAGTCTCACAGGGTTATAGAATGATTAAATTGTTACTTACAGCCTCCTCTGCAGATCTCTTGTAAGACTTCACTTTCAGCTGCAATTTGTCTACCAGGTCTTGGAGACGAGCCAGATTCTTACGATCTTCTTCAGTCTGTCAGAGACAAATTTTAAGTTAAAATATAAATAAATGTTTGTTTGTTTGATTTACTTTACTTTACTTTTTAAATAATTTCTATAACATTTCTCTCTGATATTCAAAAACAACCTTCATCATAAATATTTATTTGTAGTTTAGTAATAAAAAAGTATTTAAAAAAAGAAGAGTGGCCTACCTGATAAGTGAGTTCCTTAATGCGTCTCTCATATTTACGAATACCTTTCACAGAGTCACTAGACTTTTTCTGTTCCATCTCCACCTCATTTTCCAACTCCCTCACCTGGAGAAAAAGGAACACAATATCAAATACTTGTTTTATAAAGAATTAAGACAGATAATATTTCTAAATGTTTTAAAGTATTATTATTCATAAACTCACCCTGGCCTCCAGTTTCTGGACCTGTTTCTTGCCCCCCTTCATGGCGATTTGCTCAGCCTCGTCCAGACGGTGCTGCAGGTCCTTTATAGTCTGCTCCATGTTCTTCTTCATGCGTTCCAGGTGAGCACTGGTGTCCTGCTCCTTCTTCAGTTCCTCTGCCATCATGGCAGCATCAGTGATGGCTTTTTTGGCCTTTTCTTCAGCATTCCTGCACTCTTGGACAGCCTCCTCTACCTCAGTCTGAAGCTGGGAAGTGTCTCCCTCTAGCTTCTTCTTCTGGTTTAGCAGGCTGGTGTTCTATATATAGCATATTACAAACTCTTTTAACTATGTCTGTAATAAAATGCATTGTTTCACAAGAGGAAAAATTTAAATACTACCTGAGAGTGCAATAGCTGAACCCTTTCAGTCACATCCAGCAATTCTTGCTCAGCCAGTTTCCGGCCTCTCTCAGTCTGCTCCACCAGAGACCTCAGCTCATCCAGTTCAGCCTGCAGCAGATTGTTGCGTCTCTCCACAATGGCAATGTTCTCTTTGAGGTCATCATTAGCACGGAGAGCATCATCCAGGTGTAGTTGAGTGTCCTTCAAAGTAAAAGTCCACAATAAAGCAAATATTCATAGTTGTAAAAAGAAAAAGTGTCAATATTTAGTACTTTCCTTTCATATCACTTTTCAGGTTATACCTTCATATGTCCATGGAGACTCTTGAGTTGCTTCTGGGACTCTGCAGCCTGCCTGTTAGCCTGACTGAGTTGGATCTCCATCTCATTTAGGTCTCCCTCCATCTTCTTTTTAAGTCTGAGGGCTTCATTTCTGCTGCGAGTCTCAGACTCTAGAGAGCTTTGCAGGGTGTCCACCACTCTTTGTTGGTTTCTCTTGGCCTGCTCCATTTCCTCAAAAACTTGTCATGATACCTCAGCCTCTTCCAGTGCAGACTGAATTTCAGCCTTTTCCTGTTCTAGCTGTTTTCGGATCTTCTCAAGTTCATGTATGCTTTTCCCACTCTCACCAATTTGCTCAGTGAGGTCAGAAATCTCCTCTGTTTAATAAACAGTACTGCTGATCAATATATTATTTGTATAACAAATAATATTTATTTGATGTGCCAGACAAATGTACCAAATATGTTACCTTGAAGGTTCTTGTTCTCCCTTTTCATGGTCTCCAGATGATCCAAAGATTCCTCATAAGAGTTCTTCAGTTTGAA